>CAKAOJ020000142.1:1050000-1650000 GCA_916701645.2 Sebastolobus alascanus | reverse complement strand
TTTCTTATCCTGCCCAGAATCAGCCATAACCACAAAATATTACCTCAAAAATAAAATTCTCTACAGAAAAATCTCCTCCTGCTTGCTTTTAACTGGATAATGTAATACTCACTGCCAAACTTTGCCTGTGAGAATGTAAATAGGGTGCAGTAAAACGCTTTTCAATCTCACCGCTGATGGTCTTGTTTGCTTACTTAGGTCATATCAGTATTAAGGCATCAGTATTAAATTGAGACAGTCTCATAATAGTAACTTTAACTACATGAAATATGTTATAAGGTTTAAATAAATGATTCATATGATGATCATGGTGACAGATTTACATCCAACACCAAACCTTTATCACACCAACAATACTTACGGATACTTATGAAAATAGTGGCCCCGCTGCAAATACCTTTCTCAATAATTTCAAAAACCTTCATACCTACAGTATAATAGAAGTAATAATTATTATATAATTTATCAATGCAGTACAGAATCTGAGATCAACAAAGCTTATTTTAGGCGGTATATCATCTATACTCTTTAGGTTAGGCGACCCTCCCTGACTCCCCAGTTGTTGAGGAAATGCTGCTGTGTGGCGTCTGTATTAAACAGCAGCCTGGAACCTTTGAGTGGGAGACGCATGTTTCAGCAGGGCCATTACTGCTGAAACATGAGAGGCTGTTTTCACATGCACACATACACACACACAAGGAAATGCGTGTATGAACCGTCGCGCACACACACACACACACACAGGTGTGCTGGCAACAGCATCTTTCAACATGACGGGGCTCTACCCTGAGGTACACACTGTAGAGTGGAGACGTTGTGAGAGTATGTGGGTGTGTGTGTGTGGGTGTGTGTAGGTGTGTGTGTGTGTGTTAATGCAGAGAGGGAAGTGGCTATTGGTGAGGTCATGAACTTGTAAATGAAAAAAGAAGCTTCCTTGTGCTTTTCCATTACATTTAACTCCAAGGACTTCTGTTGTGCATTTGTTGTAGATACCAACCAGATTGTGCATAAATGTTCTCTTCAATGGATAAAAGCTCTTGTTCTCATTATTTCTCTTGAGAGACGTTATAAAATAGGTCAATTTCCATTGCAGACTTTGGTCTTTTCATGGTAGTATGGGTTTCCAGTGCATGAAGTATATTGGCATTTGAGTGGCTGTTAGGAGGGTGAATGACTCTTTTTAACTTCAGCAGCTGACATTAAACACTGAGGCTTTAATATTACCTGTACCAGATGAGTAAAGAGGATTAGAAAATAAGAGTATAAAAAGTAGGGCTCTCAAAATTAACGCGATAATAACGCGATAACGCAAATTCATTTTAACGCCACTAATTTCTTTAATGTATTAACGCAATCAATCTTTCGGAGGTTGTAACAGGCTCAGTTTTAAAGGTATCATAGAAACTAGAAAACCTAAGGAATCTTTTGGTACCAAACATGTCATACTAGCTTGTCGCAAAAGAGGGTTAAATAACGCTCCAAACTTGCGCTAAATTTTGGCGAGGAAAAGCGGTCATGGCCATTTTCAAAGGGGTCCCTTGACCTCTGACCTCAAGATATGTGTATGAAAATGGGTTCTATAGATACCCACGAGTCTCCCCTTTACAGACATGCCCACTTTATGATAATCGCATGCAGTTTGGGGCAAGTCATAGTCAAGTCAGCACACTGACACACTGACAGCTGTTTATTGCCTGTTGGGCTTCAGTTTGCCATGTTCCATGCAATGTTCTGTGTTGTTAATCGATTTCCAATAATAAAAATATACATACATATTTGTCCACTCCCATGTTGATAAGAGTATTAAATACTTGACAAATCTCCCTTTAAGGTACATTTTGAACAAAAAAAAAAAATGTGTGATTAATTTGCAATTAATCACGATTAACTATTTGAATCGATTGACAGCCCTGATAAAAAGTTAATATTAATTAATTATATCAGTATTATAATGGATATACCTATCACAGTAGCAGAACACCTCATTGACAAGACTTAACCATCCAAAGATTTGTGGATCTAGCAGTGACTGGGGATGCATGTTGTTTGTCCCCAAGGGGGCACCATACTTACATAGTTTTCTTCCACCTGTTGCAATCAGAAAGACTGTTTCTCCTCTCATTAACAATTATGTTCAACTTATGGATGACAAGTTTAGTGTCTTGGGGTGTTTTTCCCTCTACACTTTGTAGTATGTTAAAACCAGTGACAGTGTATTGTAGCTTTTACTGGGTTTCAAGCATGCTGTAAAGATATTATAGGGCTCCGCTCAGTTGCTCAAGCCAAGGTTTTATCAGACAGATCTGAAGTGCTGCTCACTCGTCGCTGTGTGTGAGCTGCTGTTACGACGCTTTTTCTGTAAGCGCAGTTGCTCTCACTGCCACACATTCTCTCTCTCTGTCTGTTTTTTACTTTGTGTCTCTGTCTCTATCTCAGTCTCTCTCATACAGCTGCCCTTATGCTTCAGCAGCCTACTAGCCTTCAGCAGCAGCAGCAGAAAGTACTTAGTGGTCTAAAAGAGGGAGCAGTGGGCTTTGTCATAATCCCTGTTTGGGCTAGAACAGACTTCTAAATAAACTGCTGCAATGGGACACCACTGTTTACCAGCAGAGAGAGGATTGTATTCAAAGTGTAGCAGTGTTGTCTCTGTGGTCATTCAGCTGTGAAGATCCAAAACAGAAAGGACACTGGCGATGTGTACTGCAGTGACGAAAGTAAGGGAGAGACGCACAGGAGTGGAGTTTCCACAAAAGCATGAAGAAGGTTTTGGTCAGTGTTTGGAACATACTCATTTAAGATAATAAGCGATCCTTAGTACTGCAAACGGTTTTAGTGAAACAGCTTGTGATCGTCCAGAATGAGGCCTGACATGAAAACAAAACTACTTCCAAACCTCCGCTGCCACAAGATGTCGGTACAGAGGAAAGCTGTAGGCGTGTGTGTGTGCAAAATATAGCTCTGAATAACTAATGGTTTTCATTTAATGATTTCCTCTTTATTTTTTATAGGAGAGAAACAGGACAACATTGTTGTTGTTTGCAGTTATAAATTAAAGTTATAATATAATGAAATTCCTGTATTTATTTATTCAGTCACTTTACTTTACCTGGATTCTACTCTGAGGATTTATTTTTTAAAGGCAGTAGTGAAAGCTGGATACTGTGTCTTAAAAGAGTACTGCACTGGTTTAACATTAGCAATCCTATAAAATTGGACTCAGGATATAGAGTAAAAAAATATATATATATCAAAATCGATGCAGCCAAACTGGCGATATTGTCTTATTTCATGTATTATTCCTTCTTGTCAATATCTGGCACCTACATTGCCGACAATGCAACGCGACCACTACAAAAGATGGTCGAAGAGTATAGAAGCAAAGAGGCGTAACTCTGGTGCTTTTTTGACAATTGCCGGTATGGTGCTACGGTAGGGCTGGCGCCATTTTGGACTGAAATCGCCAATGAGTCCATAGCCATGAATGTATAAAGAGACGTCTGTAAATCAGAGGATAATTGTTTCAAGGTAAATCAACTTCCCAGTATGAACACTTAAATAGCCCTCATTTAAATCCTTATGCCCTAAAAGTTGTGAAATTCACTAATAGCTGAATCCAGAGTTATTTTCCTCGACATAATGAGCGTGCATCAGACCCACGGGACTGCACCGCCCTGCACGCTCATATGACATATCCGGTTCTGCCGGCTTCCTGCTAGCTTAATGCGGCTGTAATAATGGATATATTGGCTGTAATTCATCACTTTTATTATCTAATAATCCACCCATGGGCTGTATGCTGTAAGCCTGTACCGTGGTGGATGTGTTTACGTCTCTGTCCCAAATAACCGGCTATCGGCCAGTAGCTAGTAGTGCTAGTAGTACGACATAAACAGAATTAAATGTAGTTGTAGGCTATTTACTAACACGCAGGGCAAAATACATCCTTGGTCTGTGGTCTATTGTACATCTATTTTTGAGGTCCTTGACATGAAAAAGTTTGAGATTGCTCTCAAAATCTTGTACTGGATTTTTCTAACTTCCATTTATGTCCATCGCTCACTTTATGCTCTTCTGGGAAGCGGACGGGCAAAAAAGTTTATATATATATATTTATAAGTAAGTCAGTAAATAGTATGCATATTTATAATATTTTTATTGTTCAACACGGGCCATTTCGGTAGAGACATTAAAATTATGACAATATAATATAAATAATTTTGTTTTACTTTTGTAGGTGGACGTTTTTACTGGCGTCATTATGGTAGTCGACACGATTATGGTCCAAAGTGGCAGAGGCGTAGGTCTGCTGCTGGGCGTTGGCATGGCAATGGAACGTATAATTGACTTTTACGTCTTAGCAAGTTATGTTCTTCGCTATTATTATGATAGTAATATTAATATCAGGAAGTCACATTCGCTGGCTGTAGCTTCATATTTAATGGACATATGTGTTATAAAGCATATATTCAGTTCAATTATCAAGGTCCATATGGTCAACAAGTACTCAGCACTATCATACCCAACTGCAGAACTGGGGTTTGAAACTGGGTTTGATTTCTATGCAGACAAGTCAGCAAAGAAAATATTGGCTACTGTTTAAAAAAAAAACAGTTACAGTTGCGTCTCTTAAAAAGTGTCTCTACATTAGTATAGATAGAAAAATTAATAGTCGTGAATATACGTGGCTGACATACCAAGCCCACAACTTTGGGGCACATATCCCTCCACATCCTCTCAGAGCGCATGCATGCATTCACATGCACACACCAAAATTTAGCCTGAAACACTCACACACACCGACCTTGAGGGTGTTAGCGGTGCTGACGTTTGTTTGGACGGTGCTTCAATTCCTCAGACTGCTGCGAGGTCACATGGCTTGACATCAAAGAAAATAATTCCTTCCTGGGCGACACTGAGAGCTCTGGTGTTTATTCTAAATGTCTGACTGTCTCGCTGTCTGTGCCTCTGTCTATCTGTCTGTCTGTGGTGGTAGCTGCCGTCATGCCTGCCTTGCCTGTCTGTCTGATTACCTGCGTGTCTTTGTTTGTCTCTTTGTTCAATACGTTCACAACTGTCTTTTTTTGTGTCTGTAACTTTGTTTTTCCATATTGGCTCTTTTTTTTTTTGTTTGTTTTCCCATCACCTCTTAGGTAAAAGTTCTTTATGTTGTTCAGCTTTGGTAATAATGAATCACTCTTTGTGCTTTCACTGTAGAGAAAGATGAACTGTGGGCTACAATGGAAAAGCATTTATTTGTTGCCATGAATATTACGTTTTCAGCCCACTGCCTGTTAATGTGGAGTGACTGGATTTGGCCGATTTTTGGGTGCTTTTCACTTGAATGCCATTTAGCGAAAATTGGTGACTGCTCCATTTCTCTCCATTTTAAACAAATGCTGTTTTATTTAGCAACTCCAGCCAGCTGAAATATGGTTGAGAAACACATAGTTAGTCTTTGTGGTTTGGAGTGTTCTCCACCTGTCTCTTATAACTTATTGCGTTCATCTTCACATTACAAGTCTGGTCAGGATGAAGTGATATGTTGTTTTTTCCTGGCTACGGATCAAGTTGTTTAAAAAAGAAACAAGGGGAGATGAGAAGCAGAACAATAGGGCATGTGGGCCACAGCTATGGAGCTGGAGTCAATCTGTTCGGCATATAGTATGAAGCAATTGATGACGACAAGGGTGCAACATCAATTATAATAAAGTTTGTGTTCTGTGAGGAACAGTACAGTGGAACACTTTTATAGTCTGATTGTCTTGGTAAGCTCAAGCTGTGTCTCCACTGCAGAGTAATTCATGTGCACGGTTAGCTGTGAGGTTTTCCCCCCGGGGATGTGTTTTGTTTTGATGTCCTCCGCTACAGCCAGATGAATGGCCACATGGAGAGCCGGGGGGGGGGGAGGGGACCTTTGGACATGTTAAAGGACACCTGTGGGGCTTTCGGGGGGCCTCCGCATGATGGACAGGGTTCCGCTTCAGGTGGCAGTAATTTCTCTAAGCCATGGGGAGGGGCAGCGGGGTCGGATTTTACGTGTGTGTGTGTGTGTGTGTTTGTGGGCTGTGAGCGTGTGCATGTGGCATGTCTTTCTGTGTCACAATTTTGAAAACAACACTGTTTGTGTTTGTGCATTTGTTTCCTTACCATTAACTAACTGCTCCCTTTCAGTGTACATGTGTGTGTTTGTCTGCACACCCTGTAAACACATGTACTGTGGGCATGTGTGTGCACGCAGGCCTATCTCTCACACAGTAATTGCTTCTAATACCACCGGGAACACCACACAGATCGTGACTCGAGTCTCACCCACAACTAATGATTATGTAAATACGATAACCATCTGAAGACATGATTGTGTGTGTGTGTGTGAGTGGGTGGGTGTCCTGCCTAATATACTTTTATCTCTTATCATGTTGAGATCAGCTGTTAGACAAATGTGGCATTGTTGAAGGCTGAGGTTGAGCTGAGTGTGTGTGTGTGTGTGTGTGTGTGTGTGTGTGTGTGTGTGTGTGTGTGTGTGTGTGTGTGTGTGTGTGTGTGTGTGTGTGTGTTTGTGAAGCTGTGCTTTACTAGTTCAGGGCCTCATCTGTTCTGTGCACCTGATACTGAGCTGGACCAACGTACCTGGAGAGCTCCAGGTATTTTAGATGAGAAGAGCTCGTTATTAAATGTCACAGGCCGATCTTCTAGAATATCCAATAATGTTGCAACGACTACCTCAGCCTCAAAACACACACACACACACAGACTGTCATGCAGACTTTGTACGCGCAGACCTCAAAAGTGCATGTAATTATAGCAGGATTATAAAGACATATAATATAACTTAATCAATTGATAGACAATAGACAGAGCAAGGTACCAAGCTGACTGTTTAGGGATGTGTTTATGGTTTGACGGCCCACTAATTTTAACCATTCACACACCAATCCCCATCAAAAAGTAGGCATGTTGACACAAAATCTATGAATACACACTTTCTGTTGTGTTCTCACAGGGAGTTGGTTACAATCAAACCGTACTGGCTCCACAAACCTGCTCTCAAACTTCATATGGAATGGAGCTAAAGGTTTAGATAATGCTGCGGTCTGCCTTAAAATACTGTAAATTAGTGGTGCAATGCCAACAGTCTTGCAGCTCAATCTGAACAGATGCATTCATTTATCCTCAGTACACACACACACACACACACACACACACACACACACACACACACACACACACACGTCAAGGGTCTTTTTGTGCTCTTCAGGGAGTAATCACAAGATTGAGTTACACTGAATGACTTGAGCTGTTGTTGATACCCTAACAAATGTAACCGCATGTTCCCCTCACCTATACCCTGACTGTGATGACCTCGAGCAGCATTTCAAGAGGAGCAATGAAACGGCTGTCCAACATAAAGTGATTTGTTTATTCAAAATGATGTGCGTATAAAATGTGTTTTAGTATGACTTTAAAATGTAAAGACTGCTTTAGTGTCAACAAGATTTAGACAAATAAGCTGAACCTGACACATGAGGAATAAACCACTGCTTTTACTATGTTTTATCAATGTGGTACTTAAGGGTTAAGAGAACAGACATTATGGCACTATGGTCACTTTCCAGGGAAATACCTGATGTAACCAAGTCGCCAAGTCGCCATTACTGCGGTGGCGTCTCCCTACAATACGCACGCGTTTGAAGGCAATCTGTCCTAAAAAGAAGTGTACAATTTTCTACTTTTACCTTTTCTTTCTATGTAACGTTACTTTTGACAACGATGTCTAGGAGTTCGGGAAGAACCTGAGCTGTTCCCGGCTGCCTAACATGGTGAAACAAGTAACATCAGCTAAGTTTAACCCTGCTTGGCAAGCGTAGCTAACGTTAGTGGGCTAAAGGAACTGTCTAGGGGCTGCAGTGGTCCCACATAATAAATTAACTCAATCAACCAAATGTGGCGTAAACATCAATAATCGGTCGACATCACAAACAGAACACGTACAAAGTGTCTACTAACTGTGTTAACGGGTGACTCTCAGCCGAATGCGTCGTGGTTGCTCGTAGTGATGGCAGCTGTTGAAAACACGAACAGTACATATAGGTGTCCTCGTAAAAGCCTTCAATTTTACTTTAATCCATTTTAATACAGTAAATACTCATCTGGGTTTATTATCTACGCCGACCATTTACGTAAGTTACTACGAGCAACCACGGATGCTTTCGGCTGAAAGTCACCAGTTAACACGGTTGGCAGAGAGTAAAGTCACTACGACTTGCCACCGCAGTAATGGCGGCACCGCTAGATCGCTGAACACACAAAACGGTCGACGGATTCGTCTATAGGTTTGTTTTTTATTGTTCAAAAATGTTGAATAGAATTCTGAAAATGAAGGTTAATTCAAGTCGTTGTGCCACACAGACCATCCATAAGATATGGGCTAAAGTTCCATTTCTGAAAGTTTATGTTAAACTCCAGAACGCCGCTTCATAGTTGAACTACACTGTTTTCAGTAAATTGTATAGACTTAATGATGTGTCACACATTATATTGTCTTCTGTCATCAACTTGGCTATGTCACCTACATGATTTTATTTAACTAGTGACTGAATACACCGTTCTTTAACGGCTGCAGCTGCGGGAATGTATGTAAGACCACCCAGATGATGAAATGAGATTATGAAATGCACACGTGTGCACACAAAGACACAGACATCAACAATCGACACCTTTTAAGAATAACCGGACACTGCCAAATCCCCCCCCCAAAACAAACATATGGCTGCTTTATCCATTAGTAAAGAGATGTGAGGATATCTGTTAATGTAACGCTGTACGCTCCGTATTAATTAACATCATGTGGAGTCAATAAGAACATTTGATTTAATGTACGAATGTGGAGGAACTGGCAAACGGCACAGTGCAAATGAATGTATACATTTGTGTACGTGTACACACGCACAAACAAATTGGATCGTGTGTTGCAATGTTTTTGCACAGGCATGTGCTTCCAGTCAGAGGGAAATTGAATTTGGGTTTTCTTAACACAACTTGTCATATGTGTGAGTGTTGTTTTTACTTTTATATGTGGGCAGAAAGTGAGTGACTAAGAGGGATTGCTGATATTTTTAATATAGAGCTTTTTTGCAGTTTTTGATGAAGTGAAGTCAGACTGAAACATCAATGTAATTTCCAACATGACAGCTATTTCAAAGCATGCTGTGCTGATCAAGAGCTGTAAAGCTTAGACAGCGTTATTCATAAGCTCTGCCATTTGTTGAGCAGACATGCGATTGATGTTCAGATCAGATGATTTTCTGCAGTCATTTCCTTCTTGGTAGGATTCCTTGCTCCCATTTGATGTATCTTTTATCCTTATAGCATTGCGAATTCATTTGGAGTTTGTCCCAACACAACTACTATTAGTATAATATTTATATACCTAAAGCAAAAGCTTGTCTTTTTTTTTGTTGCTGTGGCAGTGCAGACACGTACTCACTGTCGACCGCACAGCCAGCGGAGGTAAAGACGATCAGTTTGCAGCTCCCATGCACAACAAATGCACACACACACACACACATGCGTACAGGCATGTTTCTACGTGTCAGAGTCGTTAGCTTGGAGCGCAAAGGTCATCCTGAGGGGTCAGAGTGTCAGTCTTATGTTTCAGCTATAGAAGAGGTTCTCTGTTGCACACTGAATAGACACTGTGAATAGTGTCTTCCAAGACAGAGAGAGAGAGAGGGGGATATGTGGTGGGAGCCGGGAAAGAAACAGAAGAAGAGAAACATGAAAAAAGTTGGTTTGGGTGGGCGAAGGGTTGATGGGGGAGCGAGAGAGGAAGTGAGCATTCATGTTGTCAGATAGCAGGATGATAGAGATCTTAATGACCTGTTAGGGTAACACAGTGTGTAACGCAGAGTGTGTGAATGTGTTCTGGTATTTTGTCCACATGCATTCATTTACATGTATGTATGCAGTGCATGCGTGAGTGTGAATACTTGTACCGGAGCGGCGAGAGTGTGAGCGTATGCATGAATGAATGCATGTTTTGTGTGTTTGGTATGTCTGTTTCTCTCAGTACATAAAGGGTCTATGGTGGTCATACGAGAACCTGCGGTGAACTTAAGGATCCACGAATAGTGGATGCTCTATATTTGGGAGCTGGACCGAGGCCACTGACCCTAACGCTGACCCCGCACCTGCCCTGTGTGTATGTCTGTGGACATGGTAGGGGTCGGATATGGGGGACACTCAAAGGAGTGTGCGTGTGATTTGTGCGTCTGCTTCTGCCTTTCTTTATTGTCTCATAATGCATCATGCCTTAGTGTATGTATGTGTGTGTGTATTGTGTATAGAGCTGCAATGATTGATCAATTAGTCAACTATTCAGAAGTCTAGTTATCTCTCAGAACACTTGAATTACAATATGCTGAAAGGTTATTATGGAATTTTTGGCCAATGATTCCAAAATATACTGCCTACTGCCACTTTAATCGATTAGTTGTTTGACCTATATAAAATGTCAGAAAATGGTGAAAAATGTTGATCAGTGTTTTCCAAAGCCCAAGATGACGTCCTCAAATGTCTTGTTTTCAAAGATATTCAGTTAACTGTCATAGAGGAGTAAAGAAACCAGAAAATATTCACATTTAAGAAGCTGGAATCAGAGAATTTTGACTTTTTTCTCTTAAAAAATGACTCAAACCTCAATTATCAAAATAGTTGGCGATTAATCAATTAATCGTTGCAGTTCAAAACTTCAGACATTCAAACCTGCTAGTTTATTGAAACTAAACTTGACAGACTAATGGAATTACTG
This sequence comes from Sebastolobus alascanus, assembly GCA_916701645.2. NCBI lineage: Eukaryota > Metazoa > Chordata > Actinopteri > Perciformes > Sebastidae > Sebastolobus > Sebastolobus alascanus. The sequence continues at coordinate 1,639,193 of CAKAOJ020000142.1, read as the reverse complement.
TAAATGCTTAGTAGTGTACAATGTGAGGCAGTTTGAATGCCAGATTCATATTTACGTATGTCCTAGTTTTATTTTATCATCCATCCATCCGTTCAGTTATTAAAAATGCCTCTATTCCTGAAGGGTCTGCAATAAGGCCTTTTAATTTCTGTGATAAGAGTGTAGTTAGGTTTAACTTACCACTAGTTAAAAAAGGTAGACCTTTCGTAGCTTTTGTGTGTGTGTGTGTCTGCGTAAGCAATCGCTGTCAGCAAATGCGTGACCAGTCTCTCAGCTCTTGTTCCGTATTTAGGTCTCAGGGTTCAGGGGTCATGGGGGTCGAGAGGCGGTATGAATGACTGCCTGTTATCAGGTGGCAAACAAAAGAATGTGTGTGTGTGCGTGCATGTTATTTAAGAGAGAGAAACAGGAACCCAAGATTGACTGGATGACAGAAGGACAGAGACGGAGTCAGAGAGTTCATGATAGATGGAAATATAAACACAAACAGGAGACAGAAACATACAGGCCGGTAAAATGAAAAACAAAATGCTGCAATGTAATGTGATGATATGTTGACTTTGCATCACAGCTTCTGCCTTTTTTCCTTTATTTTCAAAAACATTTTCTACCAGGATCCTCATTTATTCCCCACCATCTTGCCATTTTTAATTTTTTCACATTCCCTCCACACTCTTCACATCCCCTAGAGAGGCTATCTACAAATTGATTGGTTTAACAATCTTCCCCATTTAATTATTAAATTCAAAAAGAATAAAACAATTTTTTTCTGTTATGGCACCAATATGTATGAGCACACACACAAACAAGCTTACAAATCAGCCTTCTCTCCCAAAATTTTATGAAATTAGCACGATATCTAAAAATGCAAATATGTGGCCTGTACGCACAAGCTATTACAAAATAGTTGTTTAGTAGAAAGTATGGATACTCACCTCAACCTTTGTGCACAGAAAAGTTGTGCTTTTCGATAATTGCTCTCACTTTTTTGGGCATCTTCTTGTCAACAAACAACCATTTGAAATGAAGTAATGACTGCAAATTATATAAGAGATGACAGCAGAAGAATTGTACAGATATTTCAACTTTCCGGTGCAAACTTCTTTTGGGTAAATGTCAGGCTCTCTGGGTATTTCTTTCTCTCGCGGTCTGTTCAAATTTTAGGTTTTAAATCATTAGTCTCTTTATTTCTCTATCTTTATTCCTCTCTCTCTCTCCTCTTTCTTATTCATCTCTCTCTTCTCCTAACCCCTTTCCCCCTCCCTCCTGTCGCCTGTTTTTCTCCCTCATTTCATGCCTCCCCCTTTCTTTTCCCTGCTAATTGCCAACTTGTTGTAGCATCCCGGGAGCGGGGAGCTCATTAATTGGTGAAGAGGAGACAGGTGGCGCCACTATGTTGTGATGCTTCTCGTTAGTTGTGTGTGTCAGTGTTCATGTTGCGTTTGTGTGTGCACGTTTGTTTTCATGAGTTTTGCCTTGTTTGTGTGTGCATTTATGTCTTTACACGCTTGTGTGTGTGTGATTCCTATATGCATGTGACTGTGTGTGCGTGTGTGTCCGTGTTTAAATGTGTGTGTGTGTGTGGCGCCCCTGCTTGTTAGCGGCGCGGAGCCCCTTCTCACTGTAATCTCTTTGTTTATGCAGTGCGAAAAGGGCCTGGCGGGGGCATGAACTCCCCACGCTCTTATCCCACTGCGCCACTCACCCCTAGCAGACCCTCATGCCCCCCCGCCACCCTTCCGACACCCCGCTTTGCTCCCATCACCTCCCCCATCCGACTCAATTCCTGCCCGGCTCTGTCCTCCCTCCCTGTGTCCCGTTGTCCCTCCTTCCTGTCCGGCTTTGTTAACATCAGAAACTTAAGCTGTACATTCTGCAAGAGGTCAGCAAAGATGCACCTAACTCTACAGTAGGACACCGTATTTCTGTGTTACCAACAGTGTTGGGCATGTGACAAGAAAACTGTAATCCATTACTCATTATACATTGAAAAAGGAGGGATTTACTGACCATCCAGCAGCAGCTAGCTTAGCCTCGGTGACTGCACACAGCTCTTCAGAAGTCCCAGCTGCGTGGTTCCTTAGTGTAGGTGCACCTGTTGCTAATGTTAGCAAGCCAGCTAAGAATGTGAATAAGACAACTTTGGAGTTACTGGTAATCATACTTGCCAACCTTTAGACCTGAAAAATAGGCAAGATTTCAAAACCAAAGCGGGGAGTCTGGGGGTCCTCTCCCAAAAAAGAGTTTCAGTGTAACAGCCTACTATAGTAGGCCTACTTTTAATTCTCAGGAAAGAAAACTGAATAATTTGCCCCTCTGGCGTGAACTTGTGTGAATCTCCGGCATAAACTAATATTCATCAGTTTTCATTTGGGCTGTCAAAGTTAACACGATAAGAACGCGTTAACGTAAATTTGTTTTAACGCCACTAATTTCTTTAACGCATTAACGCAATCAATCTTTTGGAGGTTGTAGCGAGAAGGAGGTTAAATAACGCTCCAAACTTATGCTAAATTTTGCGAGGAAAACTGGCATGGCCATTCTCAAAGGGGTCCCTTAACCTCTGACCTCAAGATATGTGAATGAAAATGGGGTCTATGGGTACCCACGAGTCTCCCCTTTACAGACATGCCCACTTTATGATAATCACATGCAGTTTTGGGCAAGTCAGAGTCAAGTCAGCACACTGACAAACTGACAGCTGTTGTTGCCTGTTGGGCTGCAGTTTGCCATGTTATGATTTGAGCACACATTTTTTTATGCTAAATGCAGTACCTAGGAGGGTTTCTGGACAATATTTGTCATAGTTTTGTGTTGTTAATTGATTTCCAATAATAAATATATATGGACATTTGCATAAAGCAGTATATTTGCCCACTCCTATGTTGATAAGACTATTAAATACTTCACAAATCACCCTTTAAGGTACATTTTGAACAGATAAATAAAGTCTGATTGTCCATGATTAATCGCTATAAAATATTTTAATCAATTGACAGCCCTAGTTTTCATTCATTGATTCATTTTTTGCCCCTGCTTGAGTACTCTCCATTTCGTGACAACAGCACTATTGCGCTCTGAAACCCGTTATCTCCAATGGCTTGCGCCGCCTCACGACGGCTTTTTTCTGCGTCGAGCAAAGCCCAACTTTGGGCGCTGCACGCTGTGACGTGCGGTACGCACAGCTCAAAACGTGTTTTGTCGCGAGCAGCTCTCTTCCAGGAAACGACATTTGGTGTAGCTCTATTGTCGTCAGGATGGAAACAGTATGGCTTACTGTATACATGCTGTACAGTGCCAGAAACAGGTTGTGATAGCGAAAAAGACAAAAAGGTGTGAAAATTTGCCATAAATTGGGAGAAATACGGGACAATTGCCCCGCAGGGCAATGAAAAACGGGAGTCTCTCAGGAAAATTGAGAGGGTTGGCAAGTATGCTGGTAATGTATTTCTCCTCTTTTGGTGGCGGCTAACAGCCTCCCCCCACCTCAAGCCGATGCACCAAGCTAGCATGTCCCAGACCAGTCTGTCCAGTGAGAGACCAAACTGATATAACCCACTGTCTAACTCCCGGTAAGAGAGCCAACATGTCAACTTTAACCCGTTTCCATTCCGCACTCTTTTTTAGAGTGGTAGGGGTCGGGGACAGAGGATGTTCAGGGGTAGATAAATTGGTTGATGAAATTATTGAAAAAAGTAATCACATTCCTGTAGCATGTTACTAAGTAATGTGTTGCTGCTGTTACTGGTTACCAATAAGCATTCGTTCTCCCATCATGTTCAGCAGTGGTCACAGCCCTGCTGAAGAGATCAGTGCCAGCAGAAATTAGATTTAAATCTAATGAATTTGAACAGGTCATGCTCATTTCAGTCCACTAAATTCAGTAAAGAATCCGCTGAATTAATCAAACGTAATTAAAGAAAACCGCAAAAGACAATTGAATGCTGGTTTAAAACCGAAGGTCCGTAACTGAATTTTTTTTTTTTTATCCAGTATTCTTTATTTCGATTCATTGTACTAACATCAGCAACTAACTTTAAACACATTGCTCTCTTTTTCTCTCTATTGCTTTTTCTTCTTTTGTCTTCCCTTCTTTGCTCTAGAGTGAGTGTCTGTTTTAATGAAATAACTTCTTCTCTTCCTCCATTCTGACCCTCACCTCCAACCCCTCTCACATAGCTCTCCTTTGAAGTCTTCAGTAAAACACTGTTTTCAGTCCCTGGCAGTATGTTTCTGATTGTTTGGTAAAGTCTATGAGAAAGAGGAATTACAAAAGCACTAGTGTTTTGCCTAACAGATGGTATTATCGGTTGGTCAAATGGTGGCCTTTTGGCAGGTCCACAGGAGCTTGTGTCGAGGGCAACGATGTGTGAATAAGTTAGTGTCTGAGTTTGTGTGTCTGGGTCGGTGTACGTGTCTTTGTATCCGTGTGTGTCCATGTGTTCATGCAGGTGTGGGGGTTACCGGCGGTTTGTAGGTCAGCCCCCTGCCCCCGGTGTCACCTTGCTCTGTTTGGCCCTAAACAGCCACCATAACAGGGCCTCTTCAGTCTCTCACTCTTTTGTCTTTCTTCTCTAATCCTCTGTCCTCTTCTATCTATCCACTGGTAATTTAATTATTGCATTCAATTCAATAAGTTATCCTTCTGATAATCAGTCTGCGTGTGTTTACAGATAATTTGCTGGTGGTCCTGTCAAACTCTGCACAGTCGGTTAGTTTAACACATTTTTCTTTCATTCAGAACTGGGGGTGTTTTTGTTATTAAAAATTTCAAATTGTATTACAAAATCTCCAAAACACACAACACTCAGCAGGCATGCGTAGGAATTATAAATCAACTGAAAGAGGCATTGTGTTTGGCAGGTGTGAGTGTGTGTGTGAGACAGAGAAAGAGAGGGAGAGCGGGAGAAAACAACATTGAATAGGACCGAGAATACCGGTTTTAGTGGGCTTCGCTATTCTTGGCTGTAGGAACAGTTGTCATTGGCCATGGGAACACGTGTAGCTCTTTTATTAGCGTCAGCTCCCACTTTAGGTGGTCCTCCCCACCTATTCAGGGCAAAACTCAGTTAGTTTTGAATGGTTAATTAGAACGACCAGAACCGCATGCTTGTAAATCAGTGTCTTCACGGAAAGTGAAATAAACATAAACAAGTTAAGTGATTTAAGATGATTTCATACCCATCTTAACACACAGCTATTCCTAATGTGTGGCTGCTTGACCATCTCTAAACGAGGCTGTTGCCCCGAACTGTCGCAGTGACGGCTCAACAAAAACAACTCTGGACTCTTGCAATTATTTCGCCTCGTGACAGGCATGTGCCTCCTCCTCCTCCGCAGCTGATTGAACTCCCGTTGAACTTTTTGATGCCGCTGAGTTCAGAAATCTTAAGCGTCCTCGTTTACTGCTTCCCTTCGTTTGATAGCAATCCATATCTAGTGTTTGATCCAGGTTTCAAACCCTGCATTTTCTATATTGATTTTAAATTGACAGTAGGAAATAGTATAACATGCTTGTGCTACTTACACTGTATTATTTAGACTTTTAATAATGTTAAGAGGTGATGGATGAATTTTTGTTGTACCTTCAAAGACATTAGTTAATATTACGGATGCATATACTGTATTAGTGATCCAACTTTATCTTCACTGACATTCGGATCCCCAAATTCAGTGAATCAGCCAAATTGCTTCTACATCACTTGTCAAACCACCTTACCTATGCATGGCTCCATCTTTTTCTACAGACCAAAACCAACCTCCTGAATAGCTCTTCCAGTAGTATTTGTTTTAACCATGGATGTATTAAGAGAACTGGTTACAGCGTTGGAGGCGGGCTCCTGTTCATTCCTATGAGAGTTGCTCAGTGGCGCATGAAGCCAAAATGGCTCGACTGTCGAGTGATAAAGTACCCAGATCTTCCAGCGATCTTCCGCATCCATTGGACCAATAGAGCAGGCGCAGTAGCATTTCCTTTAACCCCACCTCCCAGCGCTTGGTCCAGCCTCGGCCTGGGGCTCATTCACATGAACGGAGGAAGGAAAATAACTCCTATGATTTAAGTAAAGGCTATTCAAGTGTTCGTACTGGGAAGCTGATTTACCTAAAAAAAAATTATCTACTGATTTACTGATTTACTGACGTCTCTCCCCAATGTAAGTCTATGGGAAAAAGTCTTTTTGGGCCCAATGGCATCACGTGACGGCCACGGAAGTTGTAATTCTTTTTTGTTGTAATAGGCCGCTACGGAAATTTGTTTCAAAGCCTATTGCGCTTCCAATAGTTTTTGTTTTAACTCTAGTTAAACTCCGTTTTCATTGAAGAATAGCACTGCTAACGAAGCTCTGCTAACTTCGTGACAATCGCATTACACTTCCTATAACTTCTTCACAATAATAGCATCCCACCAGTTCGCCAGTTGAAACTTTAATGTGAAACGTAAACAGCAGGAAAGGTACGGTTTGCATCAGCAGTGAATTAACACAGCTCTGATACGGCTGACAGCAATCAGTAGTGAGTAAAATAAGGCTGATATTTGAAAGTACAAACAGGAACTCAGGAGTGAAGCTCAACTCTGAAGAGATTCAAGTAGAAGCTACTGAAAGCTGAACAAAGAGAGAACAGGGTTTTGTTTTTAGTCTCCAGCACATACACTCATAATTGTCGCCGCCGAGGACACAGCTAAGGGGAGGACAAGGAGGCACGGATTGGGTGTGGACGTCCCTGCTACCAAACAGGACCACAGCAGCGCGGCTATCCCCTGCTGTGAGGCAGTAGTGGAAACATATGTCATCATGACTTGGCGCGGCATGGCTAAATATGCTTTATTCCATGAGTCAGTGCTTTTTTTTAAATGACTGAATGAAGCACACCACCACTTACTTAAATTATGTTAAGAATCCAATCAGCAGTGTTCAAGATATTGTGCATCTCACACAACCAGATAAACACCATTCCCCCAAAAAAATGTTGGTGGGTGGCTGTAGATCGTGATCCTCACTTATGTGGTAAGCTGTTGCAGATTTATGAATCAGAAAAGTAGGCAGACGCAGATCCCACTGATCGGGTGGGACATGTTGCTCTCTCTTTCAGCTCCCACTCAGGAAGTAGCTGCCACACGAATCCTCTGTTGTCTGCGTACTATTCTGTTACCTTTACAGGACATTTTTAACATTCCTCCCTTTTGGCCATTCAGTTCTTGCTTTAACGGCCGTAACCTCTGTTCTTCACAGGGGGCCTAATTGATTTGGCTCCTTCCAGACTCAAAAACAACGTGCCTGTGTGTAGTCACTTTCTCTCAAAGTATTTCCCATCATTCAGGGACAAATCTCTTGAACTGGCTGCATTTGATTTGATATACGCCGCCTCATAATTCATTTATGACACTACAAACACTCAAAGTAAATTTGAGCCTTTAATATGTGGTTATACGTTACTGTCTCTGTCCTCAGAGCACAGTAACAAGATATCAATCCCATTGAAATCCTATTGAGAACGTTGTATTTGCCAGATGGCTTAAGGGAAAACCCAGTCTTTCATTTCAGATATATTGTAAAGCAATTAAGAATAATTGAAATATTTATGATATCATGATTACAGAGGTGGATTTCTGATCCTCATTCTCAGTTTTGTAGTACCTCGCCCTAACCACACCTATCCCCGTCAATGATTTTATGGGGGTTGTAAAGTGATCCAGTGAGTGGTTTCACGATGACAATAACAAGCTGTAAAAGCCATTCCCAGTCTATCATTAGGCCTTCATTAAGTTTAAATGGCTTGACACCTACCCCTGTATGTGTGTGCGTGTGTGTGTGTGTGTGTGTGTGTGTGTGTGTCGGCGCGTGTGCGTGTGTGTGTGTGTGTGTGTGTGTGTGTGTGTGTGTGTGTGTGCGTGTGTGTGCGTGTGTCTGTGTGTGTGTGTGTCTGTGTGTGTGTGTGCGCAGTAACTTCAAATGGATAGCTCATGTTTCATTGGCAAAGTAAGTTTTCTCTGTAACGCATCCTAAAGAGATGTGTTAGTAACCCTTCTCTATGAAGGTGATGCATGTTTATATGTGATTGCATATGTATGTATGTGTATTAGGGCTGTCAATCGATTAAAATATTTATTCACGATTAATCACATGATTGTTCATGATTAATTGTGATTAATCGCAAATTAATCACACATTTTTTTCTGATTTGTCAAGTATTTAATACTCTTATCAACATGGGAGTGGACAAATATGTGTGCTTTATGCAAACGAATGTACAGTATATATTGATAATTGGAAATCAATTAACAACACAAAACAATGACTATGAAAATATTGTCCAGAAACCCTCACAGGTACTGCATTTAGCATAAAAAATATGCTCAAAACATAACATGGCATATTCAAGCCCAACAGGCAACAAACTGCATGTTATTATCATAAAGTGGGCATGTCTGTAAAGGGGAGACTCGTGGGTACCCATATAACCCATTTTCATTCACATATCTTGAGGTCAGAAGTTAAGGGATCCCTTTGAATATGGCCATGACCGTTTTTCCTCGACAAAATTTAGCACAAGTTCCTTCCCGACAAGCTAGCATGACATATATGATGCCACTATCTTCACTCTAGCTTTAAAACTGAGCCCGGTACAACCTCCGGAAGATTGATTGCGTTAATGGGTTAAAAAAATTAGTGGTGTTAAAACGAATTTGCGTTAACACATTATTATTGCATTAACTGTGACAGCCCTAATGTATATACTGTATGTGTATGTTTCTAAACCAAAGAGCATGAAAGAAGGAAGAGTGAAAGTTATTTATCAAGCACTGTGTTTAGGTTATTAGATTTGAGGAGGCCTTGAAATCCGTATTTGTGTGTCATGTTTTTTTCTTTTGTGCTGGATAAAGTTTTGGAAATTCAAATTAAACTGATTTGTTTGTTTCACTGATCTAGGATATTGTACCAACTACGAAATCACCATCAGTTTTATTTTAATCTGTGTTGTCTGAGCATCTTTGCCGTCACATCACAGATTTATAACTGTTTGTGTGGTCACTTTATAATGCAGGAAATGCATCCTTACTTGTTATGCTATAAGAATGACAGCATTTTTCCCAAATAATAAGTTGACAAGAACAAGGGAGTTTTCCTCTTATAAATTCCTGTTTCTTCCTTTCTTCATGTGTTTATGATTCATGCTCTGACTCCTGTTTTCACGGTTGACTTTCATCCTGACTTGTCTGTGATTGTCTATCAGTAGTGTGGAGGGATTTTCTCCGAAGGTGAAAGGTCAATCAAGAACAAATCAGTGTTGAGGTCAGAGGTGGACCTGACAGACTTCTTCTCTGTCGCCGCTTCATCATCATGCCTCTCCTCAATCTACGCGTTATCCTTGTTTTCCTCATTTCTCTCATCAGTTCCCCGGGTTGTTCTGATGAGTCGTGGTTGGTGTGTTTGTGACGGGAGTAGCTGGAGGTTTCAGTGGGCTTCAGTTACAGGACACTATGCAGACGTTGTTGTTTTGCAATTTAGGGTGAAAAGGTTTAACAGTGTTCGTAGGAAGCCCTTTTACTCCATCCTTCATCATCACGCTCTTGCTTCTCCACTCCGCCCCTCACACATTCCTCCAAGTAGTTTTTCACGCACACCCTACTTGCGTCCATCAATAAATCTTTAACACCGACTCCTTCAAGCTCCGCCCAAAACAACGTTCCACTATTTACATTTTTTGCAGGACAAAACTGATTTTTTTAGTCTATTTGACAAGGCGTATTCTAGTTTTTTTTTGGCTCAACTGTGGCTACTTCTTGGCCAAAATAAAACAATACTACTTCTCTACTGTATACGTCTCCCTGAAGCAGAGAGTACAAATGGACTGTAATGTGAAGAGCAACTACGACTCACCCACATCTACAACCCCACACATGTTCTCTCATTCTTTCATTGTGTCTCTCGCTCTCCACGGACCATTCAGGCAGAAAGGATTGCTATGTAAATGCACCAGTGAATAGCAGTGAATGGACAGGCTTAAAGCAGATTATGTTAAACTGCTTGTTAGTTTAAAGACATGCTGAAGTGAATGGCGGGGGATTAGCAGATGGGCTGCTGTGCCACAGAGGTGTTTCTCTAAAATGTACTTAATCCCCTGCCTGTTAGTCAGTTCACACATCAAATAAAGGGATAAATGCTTCTAAAACCGAACCAGGAAAAGGTAAGGTGGTCTTTAATCCCCTGGTGCAGATGGAAATGCCTAAGCGGAGATGATGTATTTTAATAACAAATATGTCTGTATGTGAAGGCAAAAGTATGCCAAGTCCATTTACACGTTTTTGGTAATGCTGAGTCCATGTAACCAGAAAGAGCTGCTGTGTAGGGGTGCAAGAAAATATCGATACACACGAGTATCGTGATATTATGTTTTGCGATACTGTATTGATTCTCCAAAACGCTTGTATGAATATTTAATTAACCTCTTAAAAATCCGACGGCTGCTATTCTGTCTTTCGGAGGTTGTAGCAGGCTCAGTTTTAAAGCTAGAGTGAAACTACTGGCATCATATGAAACTGAAAACCTAAAGAATCCATTAGTCGCGAAGGAGGCTAAATAATGGCGAGGAAAAACTGGCATGGCGATTTTCAAAGGGGTCCCCTGACCTCTGACCTCAATATTTTCGAATGAAAATGGGTTTTATGGGTACCCACGAGTCTCCCCTTTATAGACATGCCAACTTTATGATAATTACATGCAGTTTTTGGGCAAAAAAACATGCATTTTTTGCATTCAGTATAAAAGTGTTATTTTCACCCATTCTAAAAATGGTGTGTTTGAATATTTCTGAATACTGGGATTCCTAAACAGTCTTGGAATTGCATAAATTGGATTTGACTGGAAAGCTGAGACTCTTGTGGATCCTATGAGTCCAATTGTATTCATGTGTAATGATGTTAGTCCCCATAGTAGCCATTTCACATAGTGACTTTCTTTTTACTCAGATTTTATATATATGGTTGTGTGTTCTCCATACTATGACAGTTTTCCTAAAATTAGATTTGAAAAAAAAAAAAACCGCAATATATCACCTTGCTTTCAGTATATGGTTACTTACGATAACCGTGGTATTTAAAAATTAAACATTGATATTGTGTTAATAATACACAAATGATAATACGGTGTAAATAATCTAGCACATCTTAAATAATTCTATATATACAGTTATGGTTACAGACTCTCATTCCACCTCCCTACACTCGTATTTTGAGTGGAATTCATTTGCCAAAAAAGAGGCAAAATGCACAATAAACAATGTTAAAGATGAATTTGACTGATAACATTATTTTGTTTTTTTGGAGCCACAAAGGGCTTTATACAACTTTTTTTCACATATGCAGTAGTACTCCCCAACACCTATAAACAGACTTCCATGTGTAAAATATGTGTGGTTTTTGATTGAGAAAAACTGCCCTATTTTGTTGACAATACATTTTCAGATGACCCAATAGGTTTTTGAAGGGTTTATTTTGCTTAAGTATGAACATTTTCTGAACCATTAAAGGAACAAGCACAAAATAAAAATCTCCACATTTGTAGATACATGGTTTTCACTGGACACTGACGAAGGAATCTGCCTGAGCCTAAAAAATAGTTAAAGTTAAGTCTGTATCAGTCATGCAACCCAGCACAGCCACTGCTTTGGCTTCCCATTCTGTGAAAAGTGTTGTAGTCTGAGTGAAGATGAAGGGAGAAACACTTATCATCAGGCATTTTGGAAATTAAAGGTCTGTTCCCAGTGGTCTCGGCAGTGGTGGAATTTTACCTTGATATACTGTAGAAGTAGCTCTTCAGCATACGGCAGGATACTGCTCTCCACTGTGGCGCCGGTGTCCAGCATGGAGCGACACTCCGTACTTTTCCCTTTGAAATTCACAAGAAAGCTAAATTATTAAGAAAGCAACAACAACGCAAAACCCACTCAAATAGTACGAGGAGTAAACGCCACTCATGAACACGATGTCCCATTTGTTTCCTAATTCCAGAGATCAGAACGTGAATGTATTTCCACATTTCTACAGCCTCAGCGACATTCAGCATGAAAGCAAACTCGACTTTGACACTGAAAGCTGCTGACATGTGAAGTTGTTGTGTTATGACAGGCTGTCAAAAATGATGTGAGAGTGAATGCTGAATAGACAGCATATTGACCCCCAGCACTGGCTGCGACACATCATCTGAATGTGTAAAGGAAGCTTGAATACCATTAGCATTTGAAAAATAGAAGAAGTCAGAAAAAAAACAGCGCTTTCTGCTTCAGATTCAAATGTCTGAGCAACTTTATTTTTGACCTAAACTAGAAATGTGTTGCATTTTTATGTCTCCGGCCTTGATCCCTACTGTCCAATACCCTGTCCTCCTCTCTCTGAACTCCTTCACTTGTCACCAAAAGGTCACCGTCCTCCATTTATTATCTCAGTCCTTCAGAAATCTTTCCTTCAAACCGCCTCAGACGACCGTCATCCTTCTCTGATCTTTCCTTTTGTTTTTCCTGTCAGCAGCCTTTTCTTTACTCTTCTTTCTCTTTCAGTGTCACTGCTCATCCTTCGCTTGTGACAGTCTCAGCCATTCATCATAGGCCCAGCATGAGGGTGACACTAAGAATGGCGTGTGTGTGTGTGTGTGTGTGTGTGTGTGTGTGTGTGTATGTGTGTGTGTGTGTGTGTGTGTGTGTGTCTGTGTGTGTGTCTGTGTATGTATGTGTGTGTGTGTGGCACCAGACTACAATACCTTAAAGTAACTGTTTTAAAGGGGTCATTCCTCATTCTGCATATGATATCCTGTCCTCCAGCAAATCACTACAGACATTCATTACTCTCTCTCTCTCTCACACACACACACACACACACACACACACACACACACACACACACACACACACACACACACACACACAGCTTCACAGCTAGTGGGGATTGGGGGCAAATGCTGTCACAGTTTTTAAAAGGCTTCCCGCGGTTAGACATGCTTGAAATGACATTCTGTTTCACTGGAGGAGGGGAGTGGGAATAGGACAGAGAGGCAGAGGTGACGGGGGGAGGGCAGCTGAGTTTGTGAGTTACAAAAAAAAATGAACAGATGCAGGAATGATAAAGGAGAAAGCTGTGTGTTATTTTTTTCTGTCATTTCATTTTTTTTCATCATTCAAAGGGACGTACAGCACAGTAGGTCTCGTAAACAGAGAATCTTACTGTCCAGTCTACTCAATTTTGACTATCTTAGGTGTTTTCCTCTCACCACAGGTGGCAGGACAGCAAGAGAAAGTTGGAAAACCTGGGCACCACAGAATCAAAGAGTTCTGAAGTTATGAGAGTGTGTAAATAAGGGCTAAATTGCCAGAGGCTGCTGCAACCCGCTGTATATTTTCAAATTCATTTTCATTGTCAACATGCCGACCAAGAGATCGAGTGGCCTCGGTGGCTACTTAAAACCATCATGCAAATAATTTGAAATCTACCAGGAAAAACTGGTAAGAAAAACTACCAGGACAAATGCAGCTTCATCTGAAATCACATACTATGCACTACATACCCAATATGTGTACTATCGTTCAACATACTTTTGTGTGAATAAGTATCTTTTCGGACGCACTGAGCAGTAATTTACGTCGTCCCTTCCTGAGAACCTCCTTGAAGGTTGGAGACGTGTAACCATGGTAACCCGTGCCAAACTCATGTGACCAAAACTAGCGATGTGTGAGAATCAAAGTCTGAATTAATTTTAAAAATATATATTACGCCCAGCAAAGTGAAATCTTACACTTAAATTGAAGCGCTATTGATGTTACAGAGCTGTCTGTCAATGTCTGTTATGAACGTTGTTGTCACTATCACATTGCATTGTGGGATATTCATGCCACTGTAGTGTCCAGCGTTGCATACTGTAATATTTCAACGGAAATAGTATGCAATTTGCATACCACTGGTTTCATACTAAGGTTTCGGACGTACTAAAATATTTCACATACTGTTTTAGTGTACTGAGCAGCATGTTAGTATGGAATTCCACGCAACCTGCGTCTGGATCTCGTTTCCACGTGACACAGAACTGACAGAAACATCAGTTACTGTGTTAAGGTTTGTGTGGGAAAGGGGCTTCAGAGAGGAGGGGGGGGGGGGAGACAGAAGAAGAATAGGGCAGGACTGTTTATTTATGAAGTGATTTTTCCTCTCATCGAGGAGCGAGAGTGCCAGGCCGCCAATTGTTTGCCACTAATGAACAACATGAACGAGTGTGAGAAAGAAAAGAAGTGCAAAGAACGGCGGCGGCTACAAACGAGCCAGATTAACATGAAAACAAAAAGTGTTTGCCCCGTATATTTAACCTCAAAACTTAGAAATCAGCATTTTGTGATGGGGGGGAAAAACATAGCTGCTCGCTTAGTGCTGTTTCAGGTTCTGTAATGCTTTTTTGCTAAAAGCAAAGTGTTCCCAGCACACACATATACACACACAGAGAGTTTCATCTACAGTAAATGCCTTACAGGCAAGAGGATAGCTCTGAAAAGGAAATGGTCTATTAGTGTCTCAACCCATTTATTTATTAGGATAAAAGCTCCAGGCCAGGGTGATGCAACCTCTAACAGCTCCTTTAAAGTGTTTTTTCCAGCTACCTGATTTGTTAACAGCACACCACTGCGTGAAGAGATGTTTTGTCAGATGTTTTCTGGAATCCAGGTGTCTTATTATCAAATCAATTTGTTGTATTTTGTCAAAACACCATTATCTCATGTCTTAATACAAAACCTGGTAGCGGATAATCAAGAAAAATGCTTTCGACTGCTAACACAGACTGTAGAGAGACAAACTTTGGTACAGTTCATTATTTTGCATAGGCCTGTTTCGATCTGCTCTCAGACTAAGACATAAGCACATATTAAGTATGGGAGAGCGGGGTCGGTTGGGACAATATTGTTTATAGTTCCTACCTTGTTACAAATCAGCGAAAAACAGACAAAAACAAGACAAAGGCTTTCCCTAACTGAATAAGACCCAATGTGAAGTCACTGGGTGAACGTTTACTCAGTCAGAAAACCCTTTTTGCCAAATTACATATCTCGGTAATTTATGAAAATATAATAATTTTATAAATCTTTTCTTTTTCCCAAAGAAATGTGTGACTTTGTAAATTTAAGGTGTTCAAATTTAGACTGCAATTTTTCAATTTAAATGATATTTTTTTTAGCCCAGAACAAGGTGTCCCAACCGTCCTGGGGAGGCAGAATTTAGGGAAAATGCGCTCGTTGTACATTTAACAAAACTTTGCCTTTCACGTTTGGATCCGGCTTTAAAAAGCTTTATAAATTGTTAGCAGACACCTGTATCTGTTCAGGGATACAATTAATTGAATTACTGTTCAAGCAGTCTGTGACTAATAGAAGGTTATTTGGTGTCGATACAAAAGTGTCCCAACCGACCCCGCTCTCCCCTACACCAGAAATTTAGCCTTCTCATGTATCAAAACAAACAATTGAAATCCACTCTGTTTTAGCACACTTGAAGTAGGCCGTTGCTTGTAATTACCCTGTGAAAAACTTTCCTGGATATACAGACCAGAGTAGAAGAGTAATATGCTGTAGAGAGTAGACGGGCAAAACAAAAATGCATTGAATTCAGGCGAAGAATAACCCTATTTTAAGTCTTATTTCGAGGCAAAGATTTGCACATTTGCAGGAATGTAGCACAACACAGAAGTAGGGCTGCACGATTATGGCCAAAATGATGATCACGATTATTTTGATCAATATTGAGATCACCATTATTCATTGCCCAAAAACAAGATGGCGACGGCCAAAATGCTGAAATCGAGGCTTCAAAACGGCAGTCCACAAACCAATGGGTGACTACGTCTATATACAGTCTTATGTACAATCTATGTGCATGACAGCTCCCCAAAAGTGAAGCCAAAACGGAGCATTTTTAAACGTCAACATCGCAGTCGATCATGTTCATTTAATGGTGGGAAGCCAAAACCGTGATCGCGATAATATTCGATAAATTTTGCAGTCCTACATGGAAGTGAAAGCAAGGCTCTGTTTATTTAAATGTGAACGTGCAATAAAAATATGTTGTCCCTAAAAATCAATGTATAATCGTGATCTCAATATTGATCAAAATAATCGTGTGTATCATTATGGCCATAATTGTGCAGCCCTACCACTGCTACAACATTATGTTTAGAGTCTATATATAGCTTGAATCAACTATTCACTTCACTTTCACCTCATTCAAAGAATTCATGCAGAAAGTGAAAAGAGGAAACGGTTATCTGTAAGCTGTTAGAGGTGCTGAATCCCACAGATCCTGCTGCTTGTTTTCAATATCCTCCTCACCCTCCTCCTACTTTTTACTAAACCCCATCTTGCTCCTGTCTGCTCCCTGCCCCCGTTTTTCTTTCCACCCATGTCCTCCCTCACTGTGTGTGAGTGTGTAGGGGTGTGTGTGTGTGTGTGCATGTGTGTGTGTGTGTGTGTGTGTGTGTGTGTGAGCAGGTCAGCCCTCCCTTCTAGGCAAGTGAAGTAAACTCCCCTTTTTTGCCCCTCTCTCTCTCTCTCTCTCTCTCTCTCTCTCTCTCTCTCTCTCTCTCTCTCTCTCTCTCTCTCTCACTCTCTCTCTCTCTCTCTCTCTCTCTCTCTCTCTCTCTCTCTCTCTCTCTCTCTCTCTCTCTCTCAGCTGGGCTGCTACTGTCAGACCGGGGTTGGAGGACAATCAACTGCAACTGCTGCTGCCGCCGCTGGTGTGTTCTGTGTGGTGTGGACTTTCTCACGTTGCGGTGGACGCACACACACATACAGCAGCTTGCATGCCCGGTACTCCCCCTCCCACCTCTCTCTCTCTCTCTCTCTCTCTCTCTCTGGCACATACATACACACACTCGGAGGGAGAGGCAGTGTGTGAGTGGCGGACCCCGCCGTGTGGACTGTATTGAAGAGAGGAGTAGAGCGGATTGGAGCTGCAGACTCTACCATGCAAGTGCAGGGAGGAAGGCTGAAGCGCTGTCTCTCTCTCTGCCTCTGGAGCCGGAGTCCTCTGCTGTTGCTTGGACTGTTCTCTCTTCACGCACAAGCACACGGTGAGTTACTGCAAAAACCTTCTCTACTCTTCAACATTGTTCAACTGATGCAACTCATCAAAAATGTGTGAGATTTCCTTTTTACACTTTGAAAACTTCTCTTGCTTAGTTGTGAGTTCCTTCTCCTCCTTACTGCTAACAGTATTGGTCTTTTTGTTCTATCTACTCTGTGTTTCACATCTTGAATCTTACTTGGATAATTTTGTGCATACATGTGTGTTTCTTTAAAAAGAAGAAGTTGCAGTTCAAATCTGTGCTCTGCGGTGTCTGTAGTCTGTCAGCAGCTCGCAATGACAGTCAGTTTTAGAAATCAGCTCTAAAACGTAGCAACCGATATAGACGTGATCCTGAACATGAGACGTGTATGTGGTTGTTTTTACATCAGGGAATCATTCATGTTTAATATCACATGTCTGCATCACAGCAGTATGTCTTTATCAAGACCAGCAGCTCAAAAAAGTCCCAGCTGAGATAAAATCTTTTTCATTTTATTTTCCTTTCATCAAATTATAGGGTTTTTGGTAGAGCAAGCTCTGTGTTTTACCTTTTTATTAGACTGATAACAGTGAGTTTGAGACAAAAAGTCATTTCAAAAACACTATTATAGCACTAAAGGATCATTGTTTTCAGATTTTCATATATCGATGTGGCTTTTCTACTGACTATACAAAAATAAATTGAGTTATTGCGAGTTGAAGGGTGGTAAGTTATTGATTATCTGATAACTTTCAATTTCACACTCATTTAGAAGTTCTATAGTTGCTCTGACCTTCAGTTTCATATATTCAACCACAGTGCATTAGCTGTTTCCTTCAAACAGACAGAAAGATACAGTATATTGTCATGGACCAACATTGTTACCGTCAGCCGCATCAGCCGCTTTGTGTGTGACCATGTTTGGTATCTGGAGTGTGATTGGCGAGGTGTTGGAGAGAGAACGTGTCAGATTTAATAGTCTGTTATGTTTAGTGCCATGATGTGTGTCATTAAGGTTGGACACTCTGCCTCTGTTGATTGATCTTGATTAAAAAAAAGTCATTATTGATGGAATTCAAATGATAGCGTGTGTGTTTGTGCTGTTAAGTTGTCCAGAATACCGGCTTGGACGGTGTTTCTTATGAGTGATAGCGTCCGTGCATATTTTTCTTTTCGCTCTTTATTGTTGGTCTATTTAAAGTCATTGGAGATTGTTTCAGCTGGGAGCCCTGAAGTTAAGCCAGCAGAGGCTCATACCTCATACTCAGTGCGCTATGTGCTGA
This sequence comes from Sebastolobus alascanus, assembly GCA_916701645.2. Taxonomy (NCBI): domain Eukaryota; kingdom Metazoa; phylum Chordata; class Actinopteri; order Perciformes; family Sebastidae; genus Sebastolobus; species Sebastolobus alascanus. Next base: position 1,620,838 of record CAKAOJ020000142.1, on the reverse strand, counting down.
GGTCATCCTGCGACCTCTGGCTGCACGTCACCCCCTCTTTCTCGTCCATCTTTCCTGTCATTGTCACAGGCTGAGTCGGCTTTCCTACGGAGTCCATGCTGTGCCGCCCTCTTCTTTTGATTTACTCTCTTTGCTCACAGATGCTTTTCATCGTTTAAAACGAAGCCTCGGAAGGAATAACAGGCATTTTGAATGCCATGTTAAGCATTTGCACTGCACACACGAGTGCACATGGACACAAACATAAAAATTGCCCGAGTGTTTTAGAGTCACACTGACCTCTCTGTTCAAGAAGCTGCAGAACAGCTGCCAAAGAAGAAGACATATGTGAAATCTGACATAAAGTTGGAACTCTACCAAGTCTTTTTTTTTTATTTTTGTGTTATACTCCCAGGAAGTCTTCACAATTGAGAATTTAAATATCTACATTTAATATTTAAAATATATGTTTGTTTCCCCCCCACTTGTCTTACTTGCTTTAAATTTCTCTTAAACTTGCAAATAAGACATATAATAAATATCCATAAATGCAGTTTTGGAGTTGGTGTTGGGATATGTAATGTTTCAGTCGATTTAAATGCCAGTGTAACATTAATGCACCACCTATTAGACTAGTAAAACAAATTATCTTCTCCTGATATCCACCAAAATTACTGCTCGACCTGCTCTAACACTCTTTGCTCAGTCTGTACAAGTTAATAAATCAAAAAGCCAGATTATTTTTAAACTGTACTAATATTGCTATGTTTTGCACTCACCTAGATAAGAGCATCCTCAAAATTCCCAGATTATGACTTAAAAAACTGAACATATAGCGCATCATTTTCAGCTTGGATTGATTTCTGTGGCCTCAGCAAAACACACAGATTGTAAATTTGAAAAACAAACAACTTGCGTGTGTCATTTTATTCCTCGCCCTAAATGCTCCTTGGTCGTTAAAGCTGAATCAGATGTACTCAAGCAGTTCTAAATAGTTGAAACTGTATTCAAACAGTATTTCGCCCTGAGGCTTGTTGAACAGCAACGGCCCCATTCATTAGTTGACATGTAGTTGATTGATTGGACCAGCAACAGGCTCATACATTGGTTGGCACAGATGATTGATTGTCCTGGGAATAGATTCAACTGTGTCTCTACAGGCAAATATTTGTTTTCTGAAAAACATGTATGAAAAAAAAAAGATGGAGCAGGTAGAGAGGGAGGTTTTTATTTATCTGTGCCTCACTTTCTCTTTCTCGGCCTGCCTTTTTCCTCGCTGTATTCTCTGTGTTTTTGTTCCCGCTCTAAAACAGCACATGGATGCTTGGTAGAATGAATGGGAGTGTATAGACCATAGACTGTATATAAAGATGGACGACATGACAGCTCCCCAAAATAGAAGCCAAAACATCTTGATCGCCCCCTGGTGGCTGGCTGCAGTGTAGGTCATAAATCCCGCTCCCTCCATGTTAGCGGATGGGTCAAACTAAAAAGTCAAAGTACACGTCAAATAAATTTTTCCCAAAGATGGTTTCTGACATTTTAGGTAGTTCTTATCATGCTGATGTATGTTCAAGCGTTCATTTTTCTGATAAGTTTGGTTTTAATTTGTTATTTGATGCTATGAAAAGGGGGTGAGACTTCATGATTGACAGCTGTGTGTCTCTCTCGCTGACAAGCTGTGGCCGTGCTCGGCTCGCGATTGGTTCGGGTGGGTGACCTCGATGCTGCGGCTCCACCGCCCGATCACTACTGCGCAGACTCTGGCTCCAAATGACGTCAAAATCTCAAGATGGCAGCTCCCGTATCCGGGATATTTTGGCATCACTTCTGTACAGTGGGAGGAAGTGGAGACGCGTCGTCCATCTATATATACAGTCTATGGTCTGGACTTGGTCAGCTAGTGTTTCCTGGTCCTGTAGCCACAGGTGAACTGGAGTCATTACAAGTTTTAGGCAGCTACTGTGTTGTGTCTGCGTGAAGGTCACAGTTTGCCATATACAGCATGTCTAGGCCATTGTCTCAAACAAATAAAAGACGATTTGTTAATTATTCTTCAAGGAGAATTCGGAGCGTAGGGAATGCGCACACTTATGCACACTTTATAAATCTCACACACACACACACACACACACACACACACACACACACACACACACACATACACACACACACACACACACACACACACACACACACACAGATCTTCTGTGACCTTCCACCTACGCCAGGCTGCAGCCTTCAATGTGAGTTCTGGGAAGTGAGGAGTGAGCGTGATAGCTTACATTTCATTGTCCTTGGTGGAAATAAGCACCGCTGTATCAGTTTTCACAGTCAAAGCTCTGCCAGTTGCTTTGCTTTTGTCACTGCCCGCTAATGAGACTCTGTTGCTCTCTGCAGAATTTCAGGTTTTGTTTTAAACAGAATAAAACGCCCACTTGCTTTTGAGCCAAAATAATCGCTCCACACGTGTTGTTGTTTGACACTGTGTTTTCCGAGTACTGAGAATGTGCCGTGCCGCTCATTCAGCGATCTGATCTTAGTTTTCATAAAGTTGTTGGCAAAACTTGTGTGCAGCATCCTTTTCTCTCTCTCTCTCTCTCTCTCTCTCTCTCTCTCTCTCTCTCTCTGTGTGTCACTGAACACCTGCTTGATGATTCCAGGTTTTACTGAGTTGATGTTTTCTTCACAAAAGGACAGATTTACTCAAATCTGTGTTCCCATGGTGTAAAAGAGAACTTTTTTTTTATAGAAAATCAATAGACTGTACAGGTAATAGACAAGACAGACTACTTGCTCTATTTTCATTTATTGTCACCCACAGTGAAATTGATGCGTCTCATCACCTCAAAAGCATTCAGTTTAGTCTATTCAGAGACGCAGACGGTGAGGATTCACAGGGGTACTTAGCTCTCAGGAAGTCATTGACAAAACTATCATGCTCGTGGAAAGCTGACTCAGACATTTCAAAGGAAAAAAGCAGTTTTGAGAAAAGAGACGCAGAAGGCGTGAGAGCTGACTCACTGTACCAAACTGCTGGTGGTTCTTTCTGCTCCTGAGCCTTGAAGCTTCCTGACAGGATGTGTTGAGCTCCCTCGCTGGAAGTTGATACCTCATTAGAACCACTGATCTGCTGGCTGTAAAGCTGAAACGCAGAGGTTAAGGTGTTGCTGCCGGTTTGTTGAAAACAAATTGTTGGTGTCCTGAAGTAAACTCACACCTTAGATTTTTGTATTTTGCCCTGTCTGGAATCTTCATCACAGCTAGGGCCACAAATCGCGTTCTGCCCCTGGGAGCGTCTGAATGGGCGAAGGTTAACAAGGCGGGACCCGAAAGGCTAATGTGGTGGCAGGAGTCGAGGATATAAGTGTTCAGTGACAAAGCAATGACATAAATATGAGTCCCTGATATGCGATATTTGACACAGCTCTTATGTTGTGTGTGTTTGAGGAAAAAAAGTGGTCTTGAAATGACCTCTAAAAGGTGGAAGGTAAGGGGAAGTGAGGAGAGTTTGGGACTGAGGGGTATTACATCCTGTAATGGATACAGATCCAGTAACTTCTATCCCAGTCAGATTACCGGTCTGGCCCTGACTTCTTAAGACACAGCTGGAGCAGGGGAAGTTATGTGTGTGTGTGTGTGTGTGAGAGAGAGAGAAAGAGAGAGAGAGAGAGAGAGAGAGAAAGAGAGAGAGAGAGAGAGTTAGTGAGTGAGGAAGAGAGAGGTTTTTTTTAATACAAAGAATAATTTGTGTTTTTAAGAGTCTATATGTGATTGTCATTTTCAAAACATGGGGAATTTATTTATTATGTAAAGTAAACATGTAAAAGAAACATTTTAGAAGATTTTTTTGGGCATTTTATTAGAGAAAAGTGCAAAAAAAAAAGATTGTTTCTTTCATTTAATTATGCGTCTATTTATGGGTATTACCCTCAGTCTGCCTGTTTTGCTCAAGTATAAATGCATAGAACAAGTGAGTTTCCGAAAAACATTGCAAACCTTTACTTGAGAAATTCAGATTCAATATTTGCTGTCAGATTAACTTATCTTGTAGCTACACTGCTTGTGTTGGAGTTAAAGTTTGCAGTCGTTTTATTGCGCTAATTTATAGCTATTGTTAAGTGGTTGTTGGGATACTTGCACTGTTCTTAAATAGTTAAGTTGTTGTGGGTATTGTTGTGACCTACAGTCCCCTTATATCCCTGATTTTATGTGAGCTGAGAGCCCTCGGCAGCACAGTGCTGTACAACACAATACAGTGATGGACAGATAACAGGTGAAGCGGAGCAGAGCAGAGCAAAGCTGGCTGTCACAGCCGCAGTTCGCTGGGACTATAAGGGCTTAGGGTTTTCCATGCACTCACACTCCCCCTCTTCCATAATACCCGACCCTCCATCGCTCTCTTTTTTTGGATGGGGAAGGGTGATCGGGGCAGAGAGAGAGAGTAACTGTGTTTTTGGCGTGTGACTGAGAATCAAAACAGTTAATATAGATGAAAGAGGTGGAATTATTGGGGTTTGAAGGAGAAGAAGAAAGAGGAGGGATTCATGTCGGGTATATATTTCAACATACAGCAAGTGAAGTTTTTACAAGGGTCATTCAATTGATCTGTTTTTCCCTTTTTCATTGGGAAATAAAGATTTCCCCTAAACTCTATATTCCACTAAACAGTTAAATTATGACAAAATTAACCACATATTAAAATCTGAACTAAAAAACCTTTTTGAAGAAGCAGTGTGTAGGATCTGGCGGTATCTAGTGGTGAGGTGAAGAGATTGCAACCAACTGAAGCCTCTCCCGTGTGCCAAGTGTGTTCGAGAGCTACGGTTTGCGAACGCGAATGTCCCTCTCTAGAGCCATTTGGAGCAGAGCCAGTTCGTAGAGTGTGTTTGTGCGTGGGAAATGAGTGGTGAAGCAAGAGAGAGAGAGAGCGGCGGTGACGAGAGCGAGTAACGTCATCAACTCCGGCCCAAGCAGGAAAAGTTAACAGTTTGGTTTGTCAGTTCTGGGCTACTGTAGAAACATGGCGGTGCAACATGGCGGACTCCGTGGAGAGAGGACCCGCTCCCTATGTAGATTTAAACGGCTCATTCTAAGGTAACCAAAACATGATTCTTATTATCAGGTGATATACACTAAAGAAAACATAGTTATTCATATTTTATTCCATTTCTGCCAATAGATCCCCCTAAATGTTACACACTGGTCTTTTAAACTCATCCTTTTAGAATTTGTGGTTTAAGGTAGGGCTGCATGATCTTGAAAAAATATCTAATTGCGATTATTTTGACAGATATTGCAATTGCGATATGATTTGCAATACAGGAATGATACATTTTACATCATTATTCTCATTTTCATTAAAAAACCTAAAACAAATCTCCTCATGAACCCATGACCTTTCGAAAGGTACTATAATTGTACAGTATGTATTAGTTAAAATGGCAGTAGGCAGAATATTTTTGGCATCATTGGGCAAAAATTTCCATAATAACCTTTCAGCATATTGTAATTCAAGGTTTCTTTAAGAAAACTAGACTTCTGAACCTCCTCATGGCTCTGTTTTCAGGCTTTAAAAAATCTAGCCTGTGATGGGAGACTTTGACCAATCACAGGTCATTGCAGAGCGAGAGCGTTCCTTTTGGCTGTGCTCCGGCTGGTGGGCGGTGCTTAGTATTTCCTCAAAAGATCTTAACATGGCTGCCGGGTCACAAACTTTCTCATTTTACAGCTAAACCGTGCACTACAAGATGATTCTGAAAACTATTGATTCATATTTGATCAGCGCTGCCAAGTTCGACCGTTTGGTCTGAGTTCACGAGTGATTGACAGCCGGCTCATAGACGGCAGCTGGATGGCAGGCTCCAGATCAGCTCTGACTGGTTGTTTTCCTCCTGTCTGTGAAATCTTGCAGATGCCGTTAGGAACACCGGAGGACACAGAGGCACATGATTTATTTCAGATTACCTGTCTCATGCACTACTGTCAGGATATAGTGACCGTTTTATAAAAATAACTTTTTTTAATCTTTAAAATTACATTTTTATTAAAAGAATATTTGCTCCAATTCTACCCACTGCAGCTTTAATCACATCACAGGAAAGGAAAGCAAAGTAAGAGAGTGAATGAATCGGCTCCTTTAAATGTGGCAGTGAAAAATGAATAAATCCACAGGCTGTAATTTAGGGTCGTTTGTGGCTGTCAGGATGCCCACTTTTAACCAAATGGCTTTGCAATACCGACAATCATCATACGCTATGATAGTTACCTAATGGCTGTCCAGATGGGAGTGGATGTTGAATGTGTGTGTGTGTGTGTGTGTGTGTGTGTGTGTGTGTGTGTGTGCGTGTGTGTGTGTGAACAGGACTAGCCGACAGCATGTTTGTCCAGTGAGATAGTACAGAGGAGGCCTGGAGCCGCTGATGGGTGATATGTGACTTAGTTAATGGGAAGCTAATCACACGAAGGAGACAGTGGGACGCATACAACTGTAAACACACGTACACTCACACAAAGCAGGGACTCACTCACACACACACACACACACACACACACATACATGTAGAGATGTGTTCTCGTCATGGATGTTAAATGAATTCACGCTATGTCCACATTCCACACATTATCCACACATTAATAGGAAGTGCATTAATATCCTCCCACAGAACACACACACACACACACACACATACACACACACACACACACACACACACACACACACACACACACACACACGGGCTGTAAATGGATGGAAAGTGACTGTTTAAGCCTGTGGAGATGACTGAGACGCCACAGACCAGAACTCTGGGAAATAAACACATGGCAGCTGTAATGTTAACACCATCAGCCCTCACTCCACACACAAACACACACAAAAACCTACGCACACACTGACACTCTCTACACTCCCACAGGCACACAGCAAGGCACTCACCTACACACAGATTTGTTCTCATTCTCAGTGGCGGACGTCTCTAATTCAGATTTTGTTCATTTATCAGTCAGCCCAAGCAATCATTGTCAGCGGCGATTAGTTCTGCATGACAATGATAGTGTGTGTAAGTCATGGTGCGAGTGTGTGTCTGTGCTAACTGCCAGTGAGTGTGAGTTGATTGCCCCTATCGAGGGCTAGATGTGTCCTGAAAGAGAAATTATAGTTTCTGGTATCTTATTACACACTCCTTGTGTGAGGTTGTTTGTGTATGTGTGTTTGTTAAGTGGAGCTTTTAGTTACACTACTGTTTGATATGCATGTGTCAGAACCACAGAGAGACACTGTATTTTCATGATATGAATCCAGTCTGGATGGTCTCATCAAGGTTTACACCGTTTATACTGCAGCACCGGTGTCGCGGTGTGGCTCTGCTCTTGTGATGCTCCGGAAACAAATGTCGACACAGACTTGACTCGATGCTCATGACCTCTTGGCAGAATCTGGGATTCACAACATTTGAATGAAAATAAACACATATTGAGTGAACACATGCTGTGGATGGAGGGAGTTGTAATCATTAGGAAGAAGGCAGCGGTGTTTAAGAAAAGATGCAGTGTGGAGCAGAAGTGTACGCAGAAAGAATGACGACCAAATCTCATCGGGTGCTTTCACGAGCCAACATTAAGTCCGCTTTAATCAAACTCTGGTGCGGTTGGTTTGGGCAGTTGTGAACGCAGTAATCCTACCGTGGTGCGGACCAAAACCACCAACCACATCTCACAAGCGTTTTCGGACCATTTCCAAGCGAACCAAAATGCAGGCTGCCTGTGCGGGCATTTGTTGAAATGGAGGTTGAAGGTTAACATGAGTGGGAGAGGACTGACCTGGACTTCTGCAGAAGTCCAAGGTTTGCTTGACATCTGAGCTGAAGAGAACATACAGAATGTGCTAAATAAAGTCCACAAAAATAGTGTCATTTATTGAGTCATTCGAGATAAACTGGAGGAGAAGGGTTTCATGTGCACAGCAGATCAGTGCCGAGTCAAAGTGAAAAAACTTTGACAGCAATATTTCAGAGTCGGTTATTCCCTGCATAGAAGTGGCAGCTCTCGAGACGAATATTTGCTCCTTCGTACACGCCCCTCAGCAAATAATTTTTTTTATTTGGTCCACTTTAATTTGTGCACTGTGAAACTGAACCAGACTAAATAGAAAACGAACCAAAATTATCAATTTAACTCTGATTCGGACTAGCCAAACGGACTATGGCTTGAGAAAGCACCCTAAGTTACCTAGTTATTATATTAAGATAGCAGTTGGATATAACCCTACAACCCATGTGATGTTAAAATGAATTTGGTAATAACACTTTTCTTTACTTTCTGAGAATCAGTGGAGCAAAGCATCTCAAGCCAAAAGTCAGCAAACAACTGTGTGTATTTCAGTGTTTTAATTGCTTATTTGCTACCATAGTCCAGGAGTGAACAGAATGCAAATTGGTATGGAAAGAAGTGGCATGGTAATATGTCTATGAAAATTCTCATCCATATCTAAAAGTTCAAAGTCAAAAGCAACTGAACTTTCTATTTGACCTTCCAGATTTTTCTCCCCACTTATTAAAGTGGCAGTAGGCAGTATATTTTTGGCATCATTGGGCAAACATTTTATAATAACCTTTCAGCATATTGTAATTCAAGTGGTCTGAGAGATAACTAGACTTCTGCACCTCCTCATGACTCAGTTTTCAAGATTTAAAAAATCTAGCCTGTGATGGAAGACTTTGACCAATCACAGGTCATTTCAGAGAGAGAGCGTTCCTATTGGCTGTGCTCCGGCTGGTGGGCTGCTGGGTCACAAACTTTCTCATTTTACAGCTAAACAGTACACTACAAGATGATTCTGAAAACATGAGGCGAGAAATAGGCATTATAGTAACAGAATATTGATTCATATTTGATTCATATTTGATCAGCGCTGCCTAGTTTGACCGTTTGATTGGAGTTTGCGAGTGATTGACAGCCGGCTCTCATAGACGGCAGCTGGACGGCAGACTCCAGAACAGCTTTGACTGCTTGTTTTCCTCCGGTCTGTGAAATCCTGCAGATTTCCACTATAGGAGCACCAGAGGACACAGAGGCATATGATTTTTTTTCAGATTACCTGTCTCATGCACTACTGTCAGGATATAGTGATTATATAATTTATTAAAAATAACCTTTTTTAATCATATTTGCTCCATTTCTACCCACTGCAGCTTTAAGAGGCTTCATTTCTTCTACTGTAGATAATGTAAGCTGATGGTCGGAAAAAATGTCAGCGATAGAGAGACAGAGATAAGGCTTTCATGTTCCAACTAAAATCTTAAACAACAGCTTGTGTCAAGGTGCTCTATAATTTACCAAGGTCAAAACAGCTAACACAAAGTTCTTACATTTTCTCTATGTCTTCCTGTCCCATGTCAGCCTTGTATGCTACCACATATCATTCCAGAAAGTACCAAAACAGCTTGACCTGGGTCACTCTGTTAGTCAAACTAGTATCTTAATCAGAACATTCACTGTAATCAAGCAATTTGAGGGCATACCAATTGAAAAAGTTAAACTTGTACGCTGAATACTTGGAACCTGCTGTTTGCCCATTAAGGTTTTTATAAACGCCAGACTCACATTTGACCTTTGAATAAGCATTTAATTTCAGTCAATGTTGCCTCGAGGACTAAATTTAGATTAACATTTGTAACTTTTTGTTCGGATGACAAACTTATTCCTCCTCCTTCTCTTCCGTGCCCCTTCTGCACGTCTCCCTCTATTCAAGAAATACTTCCTTGTTCTTAATGCCTCTCTGTGTTGTGTATTTCAAGTTTGTGTCACTTGGAGTATTTATTTAAGGAAATCATGCAGTTGATGTTTGTTTCAAGTGGGGCAATTTCTCAGCCTACCAGGAAGAAAAAACAGGGTGTATTTGTGTCCCTGCATATTGTGTTGACAATGAGATGAGCAACCGTTTATCCTCAGTGTTTATTTGAGAAAGGAGAAGAAGTTTGATTAAATTAGAGCCCTCAGTTTAGAATTTAAGTCCAGCTTAAGGGCGGTTATCTTATAATTGAGCAATATTATACATATTTTGTGTGAGAAAATGAAAAGGAGCTCAATCAGTTAGATCATATCATTTTGAAAAGATTGCTTCTTGTTTCTAACTTTTCAAAACTCACTACAGAGACACCCGAAAAACTGCTCGGTAATGTGATTGCGTGTCTCTAAGTTGCTTTACTGTAAATAATAGTTTCAGTAGTATTTAATTCTTCTTTGTCTCGTATCTGTCTGACTTTCTTAATGTCTCACATAGACACATATGCTCACACAAAAGGTGACATCATGACTAGACTTCAGGGTGGTTCCCTGTTTCAAGCAGCGAAGGATTGCGCCTCCCAAAAATGTACTTACTATGCTGTCATTCTCCATTTCCCAAAACCACCTTCAGCTCACGAAAGTGTGTCTGTGTGTTTTTAATCGCTCTGTCGTATCCACGGTGTGGAATTCTAAACATGGGCTGTTATATTTGCCATGGCCGACTATCGACTTGGCGGGTGTGTGGCTATTGTTTATCAGTTTATAGACGTGATTTTTGCATACCACCGTGATGGAACAATGAGTCACATGATGATGTCACGGGGATATCATATTCAATATGATAAAAATAGCTGCCAAGTTTGAATGGACTGTGAGGGCGTGTGTATTGTAACCTAATGCTAGTTATTAATCTATGATGCGTGTGCATCATAGTCCAAGTATGCTGTATTCAGTCACAAAACCAGATTTTCATTATACAGTATATAAGTGTGTAATTAAATAACTTTTATCCTTTCTGTTGAGCTAACAATCGTCTGTCAGTCGGTGAGGCCAATATTGGAGACTTTGTTCATTTGGTATTATTTTGTTTGTAAGACATTTAATTCCAGCCTGCATTAGAAACCACATGCTGAGAGCTCTGGATCTAATGTCTGATATGTGGTTAGGATAAAAGTGTTTTGGAAATTGTCGTAGATCATGTTTGTACACATTTAGAGTGAGAAAAACAGGCTTTCAGACAGTCGGAGAATGACTCTCCACCGATGGAACTAATTGATAAAAGTTCATTCACAGTTCATTTGATATCAGTAATTGCCACCGTCACTGTGGTACATGCAGATGTTGAGTGTGTTTAGCCGCATTTCCACTAAGAAGTTCCTGATGATTTTAGTCACAGGACTACTTTTTAAGGAACTAAAAGGTTCCTTAAAGTTATTTTTATAAAACGGTCACAAAACGGTCACAGGCAGTCTGAAAAACATCATGTGCCTCTGTGTCCTCCGGTGCTCCTTATGGCATCTGCAAGATTTCACAGACCGGAGGAAAACAACCAATCAGAGTTGAGCTGGAGTCTGACGTCTCTGAGCCGGCTGTCAGTCACTTGTGAACTCCTGTCAAACGGTCAAACTAGGCAGCGCTGATCAAATATGAATCAATATTCTGCTACTGTAATGCCTATTTCTTGTGTAAAATGTTCTCAGAAACATCTTGTAGTGTACTGTTTAGCTGTAAAATGAGAAAGTTTGTGACCCGGCTGCCTTGTTGAGATCTGCTGAGGAAATACCAAGCACCGCCCACCAGCCAGAGCAAACTTTCTCATTTTACAGCTAAACAGTACACTAAAAAAACAGTGGTTCAAATCAACCGGTTTCTGAGGGACACTTTCCTCTCCTCCGTTATATATTTGTAAATGTTTTCATAGATTATATTCATCTTTGTAAAAGTAGATTGCCGTGTGTTGGCCATAAATGAGCATTTTTGTGTTGCAATAGTGTGTTTTTAAAGGATGCATTGATAATGTGTCAGGCACTGTACGTGCTGCGTTACTCTGTACGCTGTTGCTTATGGTATAGCATTCCTTTGTGACACACACATCTATCTGTCTGATGGAGCGGGCTGCTTTAAGGGATCTGTAGGAGATCAGCAATGCTTCTTGTAGCTTCATTTGTCTTCCATAGGAACTGTTTGAAAAGAGACGTAGGAGGACATTTTCCATCTTCTTTGCATATATTTCGAGATGCACCAGCTCTATTTAGCATAAACATTTGATCTTTGAAGTAAATATTTTTTTTCAATGAGCCAGCGATTGTCATGGTTACATTTGAACAAAACGCCTCAATGTACTGATTTGGATTTCAATGTAAATAGTGTTTATTAGGGGTGGGTGAGACGCCTGAAATCTTCCATCACAGCATTTGTAATTTTATATGTTATCGCTATAGAAATCATGATAGAGTAAACCTTAGAGTAAAATTTGGAGCACCTTGTTAACTGAGTGGTTACAGCTCATGCCATATGACCGCAATGTCCTGGGTTCGATTCCAGCCTTGGGACCTTCATTGCATGTCACACTCCTCTCTTCCCCCGCCCCATTTCTAAACTGTCTCTGTCAAAATAAAGGTGAAAATGCCCCCCAAAAATCTTCAGGAAGTTCAATAATGTAGTTTATAAATGAAATAAACAGATGGAGATTTCTGGATCCTATAAATCCATTGTTGCCATAGTGTAGTCCTGTTCTTTGAGTTGTAACAATAATCATGGTAAGATTTCCATCCTCCATGCATTACTTTGCCCACAACCAACCAGTATGTGGCTGTCATTTTGTTCTTTATGACAAATCAGTTTCATGTGGTAGCGTGTAGTCAAATCAGACCAAAGCAAGATTTGAACCAGTGGTATCAGAATTACTCAGCCGTACGTAGCTCACTGATCCAGCCGGATGCCGGCGTCTTTGAATTGATACAAGCTGTTTTGTGATGAGTAGGAGCCCACAGATGGCCATGAGAAGGAGCTTTTGATGAAGAGACCAGCTGGTATCCTTTCTCCTTTTCTTTGCTTTGCTCTCTCGCACCTCCTTAAAGGGCCGTTTCATCATTTCCTTGTATTCCAAAGGGAACGCTGAGGGCCTTCTGGAATGAACTCCGAGTTCCGGAGTCCTTGTGTACCTGTCACTCATCCCCATGAAAGGGGAAGCACACACACGCACATACACACACATACATACATACCCAACTGGTCGCAGCATAAAGCTGGCAGATGACAGCTGTACAACCAGAGACTGGCACTGGCTCATTACTGCATCATTCATCAGCGTGACATAATGAAGGAATGTTTGAAGAGCTGTTGATGATGTTGTTGTGTTGGAGGATAGAAGGGCTGAACGCAATCCAGCAGCTTCCATCATCCCTCCTCTCACTAGCTGTTTTTGCGAAAAGAAAACCTCTTAAAAGCTGTATTCTGTCTAAGCTACATGACATCACTTCTGTCTTTTGTGATTGGCCACTTTGTGGTCGGTCTCAATTCTGGTTGCAGAGTTTGTTGGATATAGGTACAAAGCTTTTTCAGACATGTAAGTCATCTTTGTTTTTCTCAAATTGATTGATTAATTTAATTGATTTAATAATTTCATTAAATTCAAATTGCAGTTGCTATATTGTTTCCTACATTAACGGTAGTTTTCCAAGTTCTTTTGTGTCTACTTGTGCTTGAAGGAGCACCTTTCATTCAGAATTTATGTATGAGTTTGCTCAGACACGCCAAAGAAGAAAGAACTAGCGGTGACGAAGGCTGACAGTTGTGACGCTTCACGTCGCCTGTGTCTTGGCTAAAAAGTTGCACTCGAACACCCGGCAAAGACTACGGCCAATGGCGAACTACCATGTACTTTCTGCGGCTGTGTGAGATGAAATAACTCTCCACACCAGCAGACAGCGGTAGTCTGTATTCATCATTTTAAAAAGGTGAAACCGGGAGACCATGGACGGCGGATATACAAGCTCTTGTTATATTACGTACATGAAACAAAGCAGCATTTGTCGACCATTTTCACACCACTCTCACTCACCACTTAGCTTCATTCCAGATGGCCATGTCGTTGTGAAAATATCCGTCTATTGGAATGATCAGATGAGATGAAGATGAAGTGTGTGCCCTCTTGACTTAAACTTGTTTGCTTGCTTTCCTCACTTCCGTTTCTCTTTTCGTGCACGGATTCGCTTAATATGAACAGCCAATCAGAGGGATTTCTCTCACCGATGGGCTCCGCCACGATTCAACATGCTGAATCGTCTGAAAAGCCTCAGACACGGGCAGACTAGAGCTGACTGTGAAGTTCACATCGCAAAAACTTGGCCCGCAGACGCTCACCGACAGCCCGAAACTGTCCGGCGGCTGTCAGCTTGGTGTGTCAGAGCCATTACGAGAGTGGGTGAATAAAGAGATGTTAAAATGTGGGAGAAGAAAGACACAAGATGGTTTAAAAAGTCAGTAGTAGAGGAAAACGTTAGAGTGGGTTTCTTTTGAAAGTTGTGCAAGGACTAGGGGGTGGAGGAGTAATGATCCACAACTTCTTATATACAACATAGTATAAGACTGTGTGCCTCTGAGTTAGAGACTGAGAAGCTAAAGAACCATTTTCTTGCTTTGATACCAGTGTCAATGAGCCCAACCTCTTAGACCGACTTCGGTAAGACTTGAAGTGTAAGGGAATCTGTCTGATCCTTTCTCCTCTAATATTAGTAGAGTAGTAATAAAAGAGAGAGCTTTGTCACAGGACTCAAAGGCAAAACATAATTGAATTTCAAAGTAAGTTTAGCCAAAACAGTCAGAGAAATGACTTCAGCTTCCCAGCAGCGAGATCACACAGTAGGGTTCATTATGACATTCCAGCACATGTGGGATGGCTCGGTTCATCTCAACACTGACAGGAAGAAGAACATGGAGATAAGACCAGGCACTGAAAGTACATGGAAGTCAAGAGAGAGAGAAAGAGGGAGAGAGAGAGAGAGAGAGAGCAAAAGCAAAAACCTTTCACCTTCCATGTTTCTTTAGCTGTACCGACGGCACTGTCAAACACCAGCAAGATGAACTACTACTTAGAGGGAAGAAGGGGGCAGGAAGGGAGCAGCGTTGTCAAATGAGTGTGTCTTAAGTGGAAGGGGGAGGCGGGTAGTGTTTACATGGGCTTGGTGAAAGGGCTTTTCTGGTAGGCCTTGTTTGACATGGCCAGGATAACTAATGAATATGTTCTCTCTCTCTTCTGTCTGTCTGTCTATATTCCTCTAAAATCTCCTATCTTCATCTTACCATCTCATGCACAATATCCCTCTCCCTCACCTCTATCCTCTCTGTCTATCTAAATATCTGTCTTCTTCTTTTCTTTTCGTGTTTCAGTTTGTACAAAGCGGCATCTGTTGAAAAGAGGCCTTTTAGCTTTTGGGGGTTTGTGGGGCCACGGTTGTTAATTGTGTGTTTACAGTGGCCCCTATATCCTGCCATCAAGCCTGAAAAAAGCCCTATAGGGGAGACCTGAAAGCTCACACTGGCATCTGAAAGGCCATTTTAGTGAAAGAGCTTGAAACAATTATAGTGTCCGTGAAGTGCCTGGAAATTCGGCCAGTTTCAGAGCACAAATGGTTTGACTTGCAGCATGTTTTGACATTGGTGGTACTTAGTGAGGTTTGGACTGGAGCCCCATTGGTCAGTGCAGGTTTTTACAGGGGCTGCACCTAACAGCCTTATGTTTACTCTCATATTCCTTTAACTACGTTACCAATACCCCCTCAAACCATCCAAGAATACATTATATTATGAATAGGGGTGTGAGAAAATATCGATACACATGAGTATTGCAATATTATGTTTTGCGATATTGTATCAATTCTCCAAAATGCTATATCGATTTTTGATTAACCTCTTAAAAATCCGACAGCCCGCCAGCCGTCCCGGCAGCTATTCTGTCTTTTGGAGGTTGTAGCAGGCTCGGTTTTAAAGCTAGAGTGAAGATACTGGCATCATATGAAACTAGAAAAACCCAAAGAATCCATTGGTACCAACCACACTTCATACTTGCATCTCACCTCAATATATGTGAATGAAAATGGGTTCAATCGCCTTGCTTACAGTATCGCAATATATCACAATATATTGAATCGTTACCCCTGTATCATGATACGTATCATATCGCCAGATTCTTGCCAATACACAGCCCTACGTATGAACAGCTGCTTATCTCTCTTTGAAGCAGTTGGTAACAAGTTGTACACTTCATACATCTTCGTCTCCATGGAGGCAATCTTTTTTTCTTGAAGATAAGATTTGATGACATTCAGGGTCAGAGCCTTCTTGCTTTCTAAAACAGCAGAATATTTGACCTTGGTCACTCTCCCTCCCACAGACGGAAGGGACAGGCTCATAGAAAAACTGCCGATTACCTCATCACCAGCAGTCTCTGTATCCAAAGTATCCAGAGGTAGAAGACAAAGACCACAAAAAAGGAGATCAAAAGCAAAACCCTATTAAAATGAAGTAGTATGATACTGGATTAAGACTATGAGATAGAGAGGTGATAGATTACCTCAAATAACTTGCTCACATGCCTGACATTTCCAAAGGAGATAGGTAATGATAAAGTATTTCAACATACTAGAAAGAAGGATTGTAGAGCTACTGCTACCTAGCCAAATAATTGTTAATAATGTGATGGCATCCACAGATGCACAGACAATGTAATAAAGACCAGCTCACAGCAAAGACAATTTATATGATATACATTTTGTTACGTGGATTCCTGTAATATTTGCTGGTTTTAAATCAGGTAATTGTATTTCGTTGGACACCTCACCTATTAGCTTTTGTGCAGGGAGCATTTATGAATTAAACAGTCTGCTCAGCTGTGGCTTTTCTTTTTGTCTTTTTGTCTCTCTCCCACTGTCTTTCTCACATGCACACACACACACAGAGCAGTAGCCAGGGATCCCAGGTGCTGGATGGATGTGAAAGGCTTTGTGTTTTGTCAACAGCACAGCAGCACCTCACATGACCATCCAGTGGAAACACATAGGGAGGACAGGGCAAAGAAAGTGGAAGATGAGAAGAGAAAAAGAGGTGGGGTATGGGGAGATAGGGAGGCTGTGAGGAATATTTGAGGATAAAGTGGAGGAGAAAAAACAGACATGTGAAAGGGCTAAAGAAATAGATATAGGACAAAGAAGAAAAGGGGAGAGAGGGAGAGGTTGGCATCGAGCGAGACAAAGTGAGTGAGTATTCGCGAGCAGGATGGGGTAAGTGATGGGAGGGAGGGGGTGCAGAGTGAGAGAAAGGGTGGAAAAGGCCAGTGGCCTCTGCTCTGTCCCCTCTGTGTGCTGCTAAACTGCCCACCAGTTCCCCGCAGCTCTGTCACTTCTCGTTTGTTAATCCCCCGTTCTTCTCCCCCTCCTACTCTTCCTCGCTCCCTTTCTCTCAAATCGGTCAATTGTTAATGTGACCCCTTTAAACCCCATCGTCCCTCTCTTGCAGTATTGTCAACACATTATCAGTGTGTACACGAGAGACATTTAGAAATAGAAGTGCTTGATGACAAATGACTAAGTATCTGCCGAAGTTATTTTTGTATTGAAAGTTTTCCTTGTGCAAATGAGGTATCTAGTAAACAGCATATTATGTAGCTACAGTAGTGAATTATTGTGTTTTATATTTCTGTTAAAGTGGCAGTAGGTAGTATATTTTTGGAATCATTGGGCAAAAATTCCATAATAACCTTTCAGCATATTGTAATTCAAGTGTTCTGAGAGATAACTAGACTTCTGCTCCTCCTCATGGCTCTGTTTTCAGGCTTTAGAAAATCTAGCCCGTGACGACCAATCACAGGTCTTTTCAGAGAGAGAGAGCGTTCCTATTGGCTGTGCTCCGGTCATGTGACCAGAACTTGGCATTCCTTCAACAGATTTTACAATGGCGGCCGCGTCACAAACTTTCTCATTTTAGAGCTAAACCGTACACTACAAGATGATTCCGAAAATATTTGAGGCGAGAAAAAGGCGTTAACGTAACATAATATTGATTCATATCTGATCAGCGCTGCCTAGTTTGACCATTTGATCGGAGTTCCCGAGTGATTGACAGCTGGCTCTCATAGAGCAGCTGGACAGCAGACCGGAGGACACAGGAGGTACATGATTTTTTTCAGGTTACCTGTTTTATGTACTACTGTCACGGTATAGCGGCCGTTTTATAGAAATAACTTTTTTTAATCATATTTGCTCCAATCTCGCCTACTTCAGCTTTAAGATGAGGAAGGTCTGCTTTACATTAGACACACTATATAATTTTAATACTGCTCACTGTTGAAAGAAAGGCAAACATAATGTGATTTTGTACCAATGAAAGCGGTGGGTTAGAAAACCCATTGCTGGTGCATACTCACATTTATCACAGTCAACATGGAATGAGATGAATGAGCACCACCACCTCATGCACTGAACAGTATTTGCTCCTTGAAAAATCAAAGCTTTAGATCAGAATATAATTGGCGAGCTACAGTATTTTATCTTTCTAAAAGCATTAGTTGTGACTTTCCTTTCTTTGAGCCTCAGTCACTGAAGTCACTTAAAGTTGTGGTAGCTTTTTGTGAATACAGATTCATGAATGTCAAACAATAAAAAAGTGCAGCACATTGACAACAAAGCACGTAAGTGACAATGACATGAATCAAGAGAGAAAGAGACATTTGTGAAGCACGTGTACATGTGCATACATTTTTTGGCTCATGTGTGTAGTAATGTGTGTGTAGTTGCGTCTGTATGTTTCAGTCCATTAGGGAATTTAAGCGTTTATGCCTGGAGGAAGTTCTTTGATGTTTTGTGAAAGACAGCTGAGCTCGGATGAAAGAGAAGATACCACACCCATTATCTGACGTTTGACTGACCACCCTGAACATATACAGCACATTTTCAAGTTTGTCTGTAGATCATCAGTGAACACACCATCTTCGCCATATGTTCAGTTAGTTTCATTATAGCCACACCCCACTAGAGATGCCACCGAAACAAGGCTGATACTAGCTAATTAGCTTTTAGTGTATATTTCATGATGGAATATTCTATCAAAGACAATAGACCGTTTCAATTAAATTGCATTGCTTGGCAACATCTTGGGTCCATGTTTACTTCCTGTCAGCTTATGTCATTGGTTGTGTCCGAAATCACATACTATGCACTACATACTCAATACGTGTACTATCGTTCAACATACTTTTGTGTGAATAAACAGTAGTATGTATCTTTTCGGACGTACTGAGCAGTAATTTACGTCGTCCCTTCCTGAGAACCTCCTTGCCGGTTGGAGACTCGTAACCATGGTAACCCGTACCAACTTCATGTGACCAAAGTGAAATCTTATACTTACAGTTAAATTGAAGCGTTATTGATGTTACAGAGCTGTTCGCCAATGTCTGATATGAACGTCGTTGTCACTACCACATTGCATTGTGGGATATTTATGCCGCTGTAGTGTCCAGCGTTGCATACTGTAATATTTCACCAGAAATAGTATGCTATTCGCGTACTATTGGTTTCATACTAAGGTTTTGGACATACTCACAAAACCTCACATACTGTTTTAGCGTACTAAATAGCAGGTTAGTATGAAATTTCAGACGCAACCTGTTCCAACGGAATTGTATTGCTAGGCAACAACTTGGGTCAATGTTTACTTCCTGTCAACTTATGTCATTCACATACACTGCAACAGGAAATAAACTGGGACCAATTTGGAATGTTTATGTTTACAACTGTGAAATGGTCGATACAAATGAACAACACAGCTTCACGAGACAGCACTTTGTCTTTGAATAGCTCTATTGTTAAATGGGGATATCAGACCAGCAAAAGACCTTGCATTAATTTCTTGGGGCACAGCCCCTTCATTATAGTATTCCAACAAAGTTATAGATCTTGAAGTAATTGTACTTCAGTGTGTGTACTTCCAGGAGGAGTTGCTCAGGATTAACACTAACTCAAAAAGATGAAAGTCGACTCAGCTGAAACTGAAACTTGGGGTATTTCAGGTAATAAAAATTCTCTATGTCAATTCTCTGCCTCTGAGCTGTGTTTCTTAATGGAACTATTATGTGGTAGATGAGTGTGCAGACATTAAAGCTAACACACCAAAAGCTGTTGCCGTGATTGAGCACATGATGAGCTAAGAATGGAGAACAGAGTGTGAAAAGATGGGCTATGAAAACCACCAGAAATAAAATACCAGTTTTAGAAGATTTGAAAGTGGCCACGTTGCCACACTAGTACTGGGTCCCATTAGCCATAAAGGGTTTTTAGATATGGCTAGCCCACTTGTTGTGTGCCCTTTATGGTTCACACATTTTTCATGAAGACTATATGCTCAAAAACCACTTGAGGACAATCCAGCTTTACATCCCCCAACACGTAGAAGTGGCCAGGAGTTGGAGTTTTCCAATGCACAGCCAACGTCGGCTTTTACGTAATTTTGACCATGCATCACACATCCATTTCTGCTAGAATGAGAGATTAAAAGTCTTTTCTTTCTTAGCTTGACAAATGTACCATAGTTGGTGACCTATAGGAAACTAGATGCAGTTTTTGTGCTTTCAGTTTCTAAGGATACCTCAACCACTTATACTGTATAATATACATTTGCAGAGATAAACAAAAGTAGATAATTGGTTCATACATTGTGACTGTGCCCTCATACATACTGTCTGTGTGTTTATTGATTCTCATTGTTTGTGAGAAGCATCTGCTGCGAAAAGAAAACCTGAACTTGAGAACGAGAAGCTGAAAGAGGAGTAGGAGAGCAGATTCGGTATCTGCTAGTAGTTTATTTCAGAGAGGAAGGACTCATGCTTATTTTGGACCATCTCCGCTTGCAGCTGTTAAGCATCTGGTCTCAATGAACATGCTGGAGTGAATGAACATCTTAAAAGCCATGAAGGAAAGACACTTACGTGATCCTTTTTTCCCTCAAGTGACAAACAGGTGCCCTTTTGAAATAGGATAAGTAAGGAATACAACAGCTTCGTTCTAGTTCTTAGGAGCTGTATTAGTTGTAAAAAAAAAAAAAATCCTGCTGTGACACAGTATCAGGTGTTACAGCTCATAGTTTTTGTGTTTATCAAATTTTCTCTTGTCCATTTTTTATTTATTTACATTTTCAGTGAATTCATTATAGTAAGTTAGATTGTGTTTCAGTTCAGTCAGCCGGCTCATGTGGAGTGGATTTATCATGTGAATACAGCTGAGTATGCACAGAGTTGATATTTGCCGTCTTGGCTCTGACCTCGTCACTCCCTGCAAGCGTACACCAGCACAGCAGAGATTGGGGGAGGAAAGATATTAAACTTCTCCCCCCAAGGGAACTTATGAACCTACAGGTGGATGCTGAGGCGGAGGCTGTGCTGATGAAATAAAGAGGCAGCGGCAGAATCCACAGTAGTAAAATCGCATGAACTGCAGAATGAGAATATAATGCCAAAGAACACAATTATTTTACAATTAAAAATGCAAAAAAAACTGACACAATAAACATGTTTATGTAGTACAAGCTTGCTCATGAAATGCTACATGAACAGCAGTAGCTGCAAGTGTTGGCAGTGTTACAGCAGGTGTTACAAATAAGCAGTGAAGGAGCAGAGTGGGGTCAGAACGCCTTATTACAAAGGGTGTGTTAGATATAGGAGTATGTAGTAGAGTGTATCACACCTTGAAATGTCTGCCTGAATTCGCTTACAAGCTTTTCTTTTTGAAATATGTTGGAGCATGTTTCACCAAGTATTAAATACATGATATATCTCCTTGCTCTTTATGACATTTTAAACTTAACATGACTTTTTCCACTTGGTAAACTGCACAGATAATAATACCCCTAAGTCTGGCTGTGTTACTGCAAATACTTGCAGATATTTTTCTATTTTGCAGATATTCTCCATTCTAAACACCCTCTAGTAGCATGAGCCCAAACAGTTGATGGCATTAATAATGCAATCCCTGACCCTGGCAGTGTTGGTGCTTTTTCCTCTATAAAAATGTATTATGAATCTATGATTCATGCGTGTGATTTCAACTTGTTTTTCCTGTCTCTCTCCCAAATAAATTTCTCCTATTTTCTCATTTTGCCTTTTTTACAGGCAACATATTGGACAGTATGCTGCTGAGAGCGCCCAGTAAGGAGGCAGTGGAGAGTGGGAAGGAGACCAGTGGCAGCACAGCTCCTGCTTCATCCTCTCAGAGACTACTGTGGTGTCACTGTTACCACCACTGCCCCGAAGATTCAACCAATAATACGTGCAGGTACTGTAAAAACAACAACAAATGTAACACATGTGCATATGCGTGATAAACATTCGCTTGTGTCAGTGGTTGCTTCACTTCCTGTACTTGTTTTCCAGGACGGATGGCTACTGTTTCACCATGGTGGAGGAGGAGGGGGGGGTACCGGTCCAGACTGCAGGTTGCCTCGGGCTCCGAGGATCAGAATTTCAGTGTAGGGTGAGTAGATGACTGTAGCATTACAGTCCACATAACTGTTCCCTTTTGCAACCATTTCCTTAGCATCCGCTATCACAGATCTTGATCTTAACTTAATTTAGATGGAAAGAATTACAAGAGGGTAAGTGAATAAAGCAGAACATTCTGACATGACTGTATAACGTATACACTATTTGTCAGCCACTTTGTATGACTTAATTGTGACAAAATCAAATTAAGAGCTGTAACTAACAATTGTTTTCATTGTTGATTAATCTCTTGATCTGATTTTTGATTAACTGATAAATATTAGATTAATAGTAAGTCAAATGTAGCATCTTCAAACCCCTGTTTTGAATCAAACGGTTTTCGATATACTATGACACAAAGCAGAGAAAATAAAATAAAATTGTCAAAATTGGTGATTATCTCTGCCGATCGACTAATCAGTTTATTGTTTAAGCACTAACTTAAAGGAACAGTGTGTAACATTTTTGGGGATCTATTAGCAGAAAATGGAATATAATATTCATAACTATGTTTTCATTGGTGTATAATCGCCTGAAATAAAAAAAATTGCGTTTCGTTAGCTTAGAATGAGCCCTTCATATCTACATAGGGAGCGGGTCCTCTTCACGGAGTCTGCCATGTTGCTCCGCCATGTGTCTACAGTACCCCAGAACGGACAAACCAAACACTGGCTCTAGAGAGAGCCTTTCACGTTTTTACGTTACCTGAAGGCCACCATAGTTCTCTGACACGCTTGTGAAACTGCGGTAAAGTGAGCCACCGAGTGCAAAATCGTGGTACCGCCAACCGCCGCCTGACTTCCGTTGCTCCTAAAGTAGTGTTATTATGGTAGGGACGTTACCACGGTTTTGCACTCGGTGGCTCACGTTACCCGCAGTCTTGGAAAGGGAGGAGTGAGCTGAGGGGTACTCAGTTGGTTGCAATCTGCAACCACACCACTAGATGCAGCCAAATCCTACACACTGTACCTTTAATCAACAACTGAACACAGAAATCACAAAAAAGGAAAAAGAGAAAAAACAAATCACTTTTCTGTCTTCCAGGAGACCGGGAACTCTCGTCAAAGGAGATCACTGGAGTGCTGTACAGACCAAGATTACTGTAACAAAAACCTGCATCCTACACTGCCACCGCTCAAACCACCTCGTAAGTTCATCTATCTCCCTCCTCTCGTCCCTCCACAACTCTTTCCCGCCCATGAAACACAAGAACGGCGTTTAAGAGCTACTTGTTCTCCAGTTGGCAGGTGACAGTGACAGTGTGGCAATGATATAGACAGGGCCAAGAACTGTAACTGATGGTGTTACAGCACACAGGATTCAGAGATAGAGATATCATGACACTGTCGGAGAGGCAAAGACGACTTAAGTGGGGGAGACAGCGGGAGTTACTGTCAAACCGTCCTGGAGCTCGCCAAAGCTGCTGGGTGTCGAGAGAATACCGAGGCCTCTACTGTGTACAACACTATACTCCATGTGCGAGTGTGAGGGACTATTTGTGTATTTGAGAGACAGTAAGCCTAGATTCCCAGGGAAATCACAAGCCCCAGCAGACAGCGAGGGCAGTCATCAATCTGAAACCCTATCATAGGGGATCAGGAAGAGAATTCATCGACTAGGCTGAGGGCTTCCTCTCGCTGTTGACTGGGGCCTTGAGGGAAAAGAGTGTGTGCCAGAAGGAAATGAAAAATTGATGAGTGAAATATGATTTGTACTTGATTTACTGTACAGCGGTTCTTTCAAGTGACTTGTACAGGATGACTGATTTCTTGGTATAATTTTCTCTATTTCCTCCCCATGTTTTAGGGATATTAGAGATTTTGATTTGATTTTTTTTTTTGTTTCAGCTCAAGTTTCTTGAGCAGAAAAATGATTCCAACCATTTTTCTTTACAGGAAAAAGACTAATGTGATTGATTTTTTTTTCTTCTTTTTATGACATTGTTTCATATCTCTTCATACCTTTTATCCTGCCCCTCTCTTCTACTCCGCCTTCTACACCACTCTCTCACCACCCCGCCCACCTTTTTCACCTCTTCATCCTCTCCTCTCCAGTCTATGTAGATGGAAAGATCCACCACATGGCCTTGTTGATCTCAGTCACTGTGTGCAGCATCATACTGGCTGTCGTTATTGTCTTCTGCTACTTCAGGTAATTACATGTGACCATCAAACACACACAAATCCAGATTCATTCACACTTCTTGCTACAGTTTCCAGCAACACTTTATAAAGACCCTTAGTTTATAATGCACATAGTGTATATTACAGTTATGGACGTTTGTATTCTCAATAGTACTTTGTGTATGATACTTTTGTCTTCTGTTGTAAGAGGGTGATGCTGAATGATTCTGTGTTGTTACAGGTATAAACGTCAGGAGTCTCGTCCTCGATACAGTATTGGTCTGGAGCAGGATGAGACCTACATACCCCCTGGAGAATCTCTGAGGGACCTGATAGAGCAGTCACAAAGCTCTGGCTCAGGCTCAGGGCTCCCTCTATTGGTGAGATACTCATATTGCAGCTAAACACCTGTTGGATTAAAAAGATGCTCCATGGATATTATGCACACATCCTGCCCGATTAGATTTTGTCTCATGTATTTCCATATAGGAAGTATCTGGGGAGAAAATGGTGGTTAATTTGATACTTATTTTGATTTGATTGGAGAGTTTGGTTTTATATTCTAAATATGAGCATGCTATGATACAATGAAAACACTATTCCTGCTTGGGTGGTCCTATAGCCATCTGAGGCTCACTAAACCTTAGTTTGGGGTTTCCATTCTAAGGAGCTAAGTGTGCTGAAACACAATGCAAAACTTAACCTAACCCTTTTTTTCCATCTTTTCGCTCCTCCTCAGGTGCAGCGAACAATAGCCAAGCAGATCCAGATGGTGAAGCAGATAGGCAAGGGGAGGTACGGTGAGGTGTGGATGGGCAGATGGAGGGGAGAAAAAGTGGCTGTTAAAGTTTTCTTCACCACCGAGGAGGCCAGTTGGTTCAGAGAGACGGAGATTTACCAGACCGTCCTAATGAGACATGAGAACATACTGGGTAAGACTGCTTTCTGTCTTGGGTCGTGTCTCATGTGTTACTTCTTCCAACCCTGCCCACCCTCCTCTTGTTACTGATTTCTAGATTTCTAGTCTCTGTCTCTATGTTTGTCTGTATGCACCTCTCTGTCTCTAATTTCCTCTTGTCTTTAAACAGGCAGGATAAATAAGATGATAAATAAGTCTTTCTAATATAGCATCAGTAATCCTAAATAATACTTAAGTATGGACTAATGGATAGATGAATTGGCGTATTGATAAGTGACTGATATGTGAAAAAAAAAATCAACTGACAATAAAAACACGCCATAGTTGGAGTTGGACTGTGTCCATTGTTAACCACGCTGCACCACACTGCACTCACCACCAAAACAGATCGATTATAGCCAAGAGAACATAAACCACAACAAATTCTAAAGAAGACAACAACAGTCTGCAAACCAAAACTTGCATAATTAAACACTACAAGATGCATAGTAATTAAGTAATGGGGCAAAAGATCACTTGCCGGTAAATTAGAAGACAGACTATATGCTGCAGTGCATTAAGTTGCCTTCCACAGTCGATACTATGTTTTGTTTTAAATTGAACACTAGGATCTTTAATCTTGACCTCATTACAGCCACCAAGTCAGACTATTGCCAAGATTAAGATGTTAAGTGGAGGCTATAGCACAGCTTCCTAAAAAGAAAGTTAAACTTTAAAGCTTAAAATGACCTATATTTATTCTGACTTTCCATGATTTGTTTCAAAAGTAATTTCCCCCAGCGATAGTGAATGAACTCACTCACAACAAATAAAAAAAAATCACCTGATCTGTTCTGCTCTACTTCTATGATTGAGCCTAACTGATTCATCTTCACAGTGAAGTCTACAGTGACTCCTCTTCACTCTCCCTTCACTCACAGGCTTTATAGCTGCTGATATTAAAGGAACTGGCTCCTGGACCCAACTCTACCTAATAACTGACTACCATGAAAACGGCTCCTTGTATGACTACCTCAAATCAACCACTCTAGACAATAAAGCCATGCTGCGACTGGCCTACTCCTCCGTGTCAGGCCTTTGTCACCTCCACACCGAGATCTTTGGCACCCAGGGCAAACCTGCCATCGCCCACAGGGATCTGAAGAGTAAGAACATACTGGTGAAAAGAAATGGCACCTGCTGTATAGCTGATCTAGGACTGGCAGTCAAGTTCATCAGGTGAGTGAGTCAGTCACATTTGTTGCTAGAATAATGTGATGAAATATTCCTCTTTTAATTCTTGATTTGAATCCATATTTTGTTGAATTTAAGCTCTGGTAGAGGCTCGGAAATGTTCATAAATCAAAATATTTTGAACTTGAGTATTCGGTAATGTGCATAGCTCATTCATCTTTAATTTAAATTGGTTTCTTCAATCTCTGCAGTGACACCAATGAGGTAGACATCCCTCCCAACACTAGAGTCGGTACAAAGCGCTACATGCCTCCAGAGGTTCTGGACGAGACTCTGAACCGAAGTCATTTTCAGTCGTACATCATGGCCGACATGTACAGCTTTGGGCTCATTCTCTGGGAGATTGCTCGGCGTTGTGTTTCAGGAGGTAAATACAGTAAATATACGTTGTATTTATTTATTTTTTTGGAAACAGACACCTTATTCTCTGGCCATACTGCCACAAAAATGTACTTTCTTTTTATGGATTTTGAAAACTTGGCAAATGAACAGAGTGTGTTTCCTCTGTATCTTATTTGTTTAAGGGATCCTGGAAGAGTACCAGTTGCCGTACCATGAGTTAGTTCCTACAGACCCTTCGTATGAAGACATGAGAGAGGTGGTCTGCATCAAGAGACTACGACCATCCTTTCCTAATCGATGGACCAGCGATGAGGTACAATACATCAAAATATTCTATATAAGCACGCACAAGCACAGACAAACTAACGACCTTTCTAACGTAAATCTGTATCTCCTCAGTGTTTGAGACAGATGGGGAAGCTGATGACAGAATGCTGGGCCCACAACCCGGCCTCCCGCCTCACAGCCCTACGGGTCAAAAAGACACTTGCCAAGATGTCAGAATCGCAGGACATCAAGCTGTGAGCGGGCGCTGCCAGGTGTGTGTTTACACACATAGAAAGGGCACTAACAATCACACTGGCTCTGGTCCAGGCCACGCAATCCTTTTTTCCTGGGAAAAGAAGGTGGGACAGGAAGCAAGATCATCAGTTGGAGATCGCAGGATCACAAACTTTGAGTCCAGATGCCCAGAACTCTACAATCCAAGTCCCCCTTGAAAAAAAATGTATTACAGGACTACGGTGGTTAACTAAAACTAAAATGAATCAAAAACAAACTGGCCCTGTGTGGCCCTGTTCTGTCCATCAGAGATGAGACATTTTCATTTCAGAGTAGTGTGTGGACTCTGAAACCAGGTTCCTGTTCACATGCTCCAAAAGCCCTGGAGAAAGAGATTGAGTTTAACTTGGCACTGTAGCTGCAGAAATACACAATCAAGCTACTGACCAGTGAGTGGAATACTATATCACTGCTTTCTGTGAAAGCTACCCTACCTGTAGATGAAGGTCCGATTGATAGAACGAAAAGGACGTGCTTTAAGGCAATCCGTCATTGCAGCATGACACCTCCTTTCAAAACACTGTCAACCCACTACTGCCTTTATGTTGTAATTGGATTGAACACACTTTTGTCACTCTTAAATTGACTGCTTTTGGTTACAATGACTGACACTATGTGGCAGAAAAAAAAGTGTACTTTTGAGGCTTTAAAAGTTTTGTTTACGCTGGTAATGTTTGTAGACACTGAAGAAAAGGTACACCTGTATGTTTGAGCTGTGAAGGGATATGACAGTTGCAAAAGCTTATTTTCCTTGTAAAACTCAAACTCTTCAAGAATCTTTGTGGAAAAATAAAGTTTATATGTCCAAATGAATTCTGGATCGAGGCTCTACATGCCTCTGTGTTTCCTTGCCCTGCTTAATGAGATGGGGCTTCACAGTAATTGAGCGATTGAAGCAGAACGGTGCCACCCGTAGGTGCTCCGCCGCAATTACAGGAAGGGAAGTCTGCCAAGGCAATCAGAAACTCTGTTGTACACTAACTGTAGTGGTGACTTCTTGCTTGATGATGTAGTGATCTATTATAAATGTGTGGAATTGTGCCTGTGTTAGTTTAGGGGTATCACAAGTCGTTTGTCACGGGGGACTGCTATCATTCAGACACTCCCAATAATGCAGAGTGGCTCCCATAACTAGGCTGATGATGGATATGTGTGTTTTAGGCAGCTGGACCAGAAGCCTTCACTGAAGATATAACAGTCATACACACAGTATTGTTGAAGAAGTGAGTGGATCTAGAAAACACTCCCAGCCATCCCCAAACTATCACCAGAATTACCCTGTGGACATCACAAGGTCATTTTTTCTTGACCACCAGGCTGCCTCATGCATGTAAATTAAAGTGTATGTTGAACTGATTCACCATGATAAACCATTTGCAGCTGTCACACTGAAATCAAATGGCAGTTAAGTCATTAAAAAATCCATCATCTGGCTTCTATCAGGCGAGTTTCTCCACTGATTCAAATTCTCACATGGTAGCAGTCAAGTAGTAGGAAGCTTAACGGCCTTACTGCCTCAGTATGAAATGGTTCTCAAGGTAAATCTGGACACCTTCCATCATCACAGTAAGCAGACTGTTAGTGGTCTGCCATCACATCCATGAATTTTTAGCTTTTTTTGTCCATTTGTAAAATCCTTGATAAACTTTCCTTCAGGTCAATGAGGGTTTTTTTTAATCTCTGCCAACTAAAATAATGGGATGCCCTATCACTGTCGAAGGTGTGGCAGATTTGTTGTGTTATACATGCCCTTTCTTTCCTCTTGGGTGTTGTGCCTTATTTAACCTGTACCTACTGTAGATGTCTGTGAGAGAAAGTGGTGTTTTTAATTCAGTAATAAGGTTGAACATTCCCCCAATAAAGTGTTTCACTCATCCACATGGCTGATGCACAGTTTGTGGTGGCTGAATGAGGTGCATACTAACTAGTCACTTGGCGGTGCCTCTTACTGTTAAGGCATGCTCTCCATATTTTCATTGTTAAAAAAAAAAAGGGGGAAAAAAGCGGCATGCCTCATTTGCAACCCATCGGTGCTGCTGAGCACGCAGCATGTTAAACAGTGACACCGTTTGAGTTTCTTCCACTTCAGGCTACTTTATCCAAAGTCTAGAACCTGTAAATATGAATTTCAGAGAAGAAAAGGTATAAAATCAAAGCATTGCAAATCAAATGTATATAATCATGGTCTTCAATTTGCATTTCGGCAGGGATGGGAACTGATACGATTTTATCAATATCGATTGCATTATTGATTCCGCTTATCGATCCGATTCTTTATCAATTCCCTTATTGATTCCTGATAAATTGTCGGGTGAAAAAAGAGTACATACAGGCATGGCTCCACAATAACTTTTTTACCACCGTGTTAGAACCGTCCCGAAAAATAATTTCAACCATCCCGAAGTCAGTGTAAACAATCAAAAATTCGAAATGTTATTGTGAGAGAGCTGGAAAGCATCCCCCTCACTAAGGTGAAAAACGACACACACACACATGCACTTTGGGGAGGCATGATGGTGCAGTGCTTGGGGCCCTTTTGTGTGGAGTGGGCATGTTCTCCCTGTGTTAGCGTGGGTTTTCTCCGGGTTCTTCCTCCCACAGTCCAAAGATATGCAGCTTAGGTTAATTGTTGACTCTAAATAACCCGTGAGTGTGAATGGTTGTCTGTTTCTATGTGTCAGCCATGAAATAGTCTGGCCACCTGTCCAGGGTGATCCCTGCCTTCGTTACAGATAATAGATGGATGGATGGACATGCACATTGACTGTGTTCGAAGAAAACAGACTAATACAGGAAGTTCATGTTTGTTATGTTGTGCTTTTATTTTGGGGAACTCCTTCTTAATCACTCTCTCTTTGAGGTCTACTTCCGGGGGCGTGTTTTCACGGAGCGCGTACCTGCAGCCAGGACTCCAGCTGATGACAATTACCTTGTAAGGCTGTACCACGAGATCAGGGAAGAGAGATGGGGAGTGGGCATAGGTTTCATTGTTAAATTGATAATTCTTCAGTTTATTATGCATTTTATTTAATCGGTGTTAGGTAATATTCATTTGTAAATTGTATTGTAGAAAGGAGATATCAGCAGCTGGAGCAGAGAAGAAGCTGCAGGTGTGTCTGTGGCAGCAGGAGGCCTGCAGCGCTCACGCTGAGTGACACACCCATGACTTGATGCTCCTGACCTGAACAGCAGGGAGGGGCATGCTGGGTATTTGGCTAACATGCTAACATGCGCTGACTTCTGCGTTCACTGAGAAACTTTTACCTTCAGAGAGATGCGTGAGGACGTTGAACCAGGAGCAGATTGTGGAAGACTTCAAGGTGCCATTCAGACTGGTGAGTACCAACAACACACTGACTGGACTCTCCAGATGAGAACGTCATAAACCATGTGATAAAATTTGCTAAGTAACAGTGTAAATGCTTGTGCGTGCTTTGATTGCAGTGTAGAAACTGTGCAGTCTCTCCTTTACTGTAATATGGCTGCAGCTGCTGTGGAGTTTATGGACTATTGTTTACAGTCATGTAGACATTGTCTGCTTTGGTGTGATGTTTTGTCCTACTGTTGATTGTAAAAGAAGTTTCAGGCGCTGTGGTGTCCATTGCTCGTTTTTGTCGATCATCTTTGTTTAATTGTCAGAGTTTTGCCTCTTTTCTGGTTAATTTGTATGAGGCTACACTGAGGAAGGCAATCAGTTGTATGCACAGACTGCAGAGTGCCTGTCTGTCTGTTGGTTTGGACAGATGGGGGGGGGGGGGGGGTGTTGTTGTTGATGTTGTTGCACTTGTGTTGACATTTAATGCAATCCATTTTGAAGCCTTAAGATGTTCTTTAATTTACTAACATATATAACGATAGCTCTTTCATGAATGACATTGATGCTATTGATGATGATGATGATGATATTGAGGATGTTGATTATCCTAATCAATGTTGATGATGACGACGACACTGATGATGTTGTTAATGATGATGACAAAAAACACTGTGCATTGCCTCTGTGCACTGCCTGTCGGCACCTGTTGAAGCTGTTGTTGGCACTTACTCACGTTGTTACCTCCTATCTAGATCCTTGCTTGTGTTGTACGTATTCTCAGATGTACCTGGCTTTGGACAAAAGCGTCTGCCAAATGAAATTTTGTTTTAATGTAATGCAGTAATTTTACTCAGAGTACATTTTACTTTTACTTAAGTACACTTTTTTACAAAAGTACTTTTACTTGAGTGAAATTAATTTAAAGTAACAGTACTTTTACTTGAGTACGATATTCTTGTAGTCTTTCCACCTCTGGTATGTATGCCGGGTGGGAAAACAATGGGGTGTGTCAGAGGAGGTGCTGCTGGAATTTGCTGTGAGACTGCTTTTGTTGTCCATCAGCTTACTACGTGTTGGTCAGAGTTGTGGAACTTTTTGTAACTTGTGTATGGTCACTAGTAAAAATCAGAGCTGCTGCTTGACTCTTGTTGCTTCTCCACACCGCTTTACACCGCAATCCTGCTGGCTTTCATCCTGTTTGTAAGGGTTCACCACCATCAAAACCTTACAGTTATCTTTTTCCTTTGTTAATGTCATCTTTAGTGGTTATTTGCATAAAGACACATAATTCAAATGATTAGGCAATAAATGATTGTAATTTAATTTAAATATTTGCTTTATTTAAAAAAGCTAGTGTTAGGAAGTTAAACAGGTCATTCCCTCTTTAATATCTATTTTATATTGCTCTGAAAGCATCTCCTTCAAAGAACTGAATTTATGCATGTTTCTCGCCAAAAACTACTTTTACAACATTACATTTGAACACATCATTATAACATTATAATTTACCTTTGGCCAATAGGCTACTGTTGGCTATTTTTACTGAATAGAGCTTTGCATCGTGATGTAACTCAATGCAACTTCTGTGGTCCTGTCTACAGTAGATGGTAACCCTAGATTTGCGGAAACGTGTGAAAACTCTCGTGAGATTTGCTGCCCGACGACCTATCCTAACCTTAAGCAGTCGAGGTCAATGCCTAACATCAACCGGCTGTTAACATACTATGCTATGGCTTTTTATGACTTTTTCGACATAGTATACTATGACTTTTTTATGACTTTTCCACAAACTGTACTATGAATTTTTTTTTCAACGTACTACACTATGGCTTTTTTTCGAAATACTATGCTATGACTTTTTTTTATTTTTTCGACATACTATACTATGAATTTTTTTTTCAGACATACTATAATATGAGTTTTTAAAAAGAAATTTCGACATACTATAGTATGGCTTTTTTTCGACATACTATACTATGGCTTTTTTTCAACATACTATACTATGGCTTTTTTTCAACATACTTTACTATGAGTTTTTTATTTTTTCAACATACTGTGCTATGACTTTTTTATATTTTTTCGACATACTATATAATTACTTTTTTTCCAACATACTATACTATGACTTTTATTTTATTTTTTCGACATGCTATAGTATGACTTTTTTTTGACATACTATACTATGCCTTTTTTTGACATACTATACTATGACTTTCCTTTTCGACATACTATACTATGACTTTTTTTCGACATACTATACTATGATTTTTTTTCGACATACTATTCTATGACTTCTTTATTTTTTTTTCAAAACTATACAATGACTTTTTCGTCATACTATGCAATGACATTTTAAATTTATTTCGACATACTATACTATGACTTTTTAAAAAAAAAAAATTCTACTTACTATACTATGCCTATTTTCTTTTATTTTTTTCAACATACTATACTATGACTTTTAATTTTTTCAACATACTATGAGGTGGCTTTTTTTTCGACATACTAAACTGACTTTTTTTTATGTTTTTTCGACATACTATACCATGGCTTTTTTTTTTTCTTTGAACATACTATACTCTGACTTTCATTGACATACATAATATACTATGACTTTTTAAATTTTTTTCGACATACTATACTATGGCTTTTTTTGACATACTATACTATGGCTTTTTTTTGGACATACTGACCTATAACGTCTTTTTATTATCTTTTACATACTGTACTATGACTTTTTTAATTTTTTCGACAAATATACTATGTTTTTTTTTCGACATACTATAGTATGACGTTTTTATTATTATGACATACTATACTATGACTTTTTTATTTTTTCGACATACTATACTATGAGGTATACTAGGGAGGTGTTCCAGGCACGACCAGCTGGGAGGAGGCCACGGGGAAGACCCAGGACTAGGTAGAGAGATTATATCTCCACACTGGCCTGGGAACGCCTCGGGATCCCCCAGTCAGAGCTGGTTAATGTGGCCCGGGAAAGGGAAGTTTGGGGTCCCCTGCTGGAGCTGTTGCCCCCGTGACCCGACCCCGGATAAGCGGTTGAAGATGAGTGAGTGAGTGAGTGACTATACTATGACTTTTTATTTTTTTCGACATACTATAGTATGACTTTTTTTTGACATACTATACTATGGCTTTTTTTCGACATACTATACTATGCCTTTTTTTGACATACTATACTATGACTTTTTTTTTCGACATACTATACTATGACTTTTTTTCGACATACTATACTATGATTTTTTTTCGACATACTATTCTATGACTTCTTTATTTTTTTTTTCAACACTATACAATGACTTATTCGACATACTATGCCTATTTTCTTTTATTTTTTTCAACATACTATACTATGACTTTTAATTTTTTCAACATACTATGAGATGGCTTTTTTTTCGACATACTAAACTGACTTTTTTTTATGTTTTTTTGACATACTATACTATGACTTTTTTCGACATACTATACCATGGCTTTTTTGTTTTCTTTGACCATACTATACTGTGACTTTCATTGACATACATACTATACTATGACTTTTTAAATTTTTTTCGACATACATACACAATTTTCATGAAAAAATGTCATAGTATAGAATGTCGAAAATTTTCATGAAAAACGTCATAGTATAGTATGTAGATTAATTTTGTGCAAAAAAAACTCATGTCGAAAATTTTCATGAAAAAAAAAAAGTCATACTATAGTATGTCGAAAATGTTCATGAAAAAATGTCATAGTATAGAATGTCGAAAATGTTCATGAAAAACGTCATAGTATAGTATGTAGATTAATTTTGTGCAAAAAAAACTCATGTCGAAAATTTTCATGAAAAGAAAAAAGTCATACTATTGTATGTCGAAAATTTTCATGAAAAAATGTCATAGTATAGAATGTCGAAAATGTTCTTGAAAAACGTCATAGTATTGTATGCAGATTAATTTTGTGGAAAAAAGACTCATGCGAAAATTTTCATGAAAAAAAAAGTCATACTATAGTATGTCGAAAATTTTCATGAAAAAATGTCATAGTATAGAATGTCGAAAATTTTCATGAAAAACGTCAGAGTATAGTATGTAGATTAATTTTGTGCAAAAAAAACTCGTCGAAAATTTTCATGAAAAAAGAAGAAGTCATACTATAGTATGTTGAAAATTTTCATGAAAAAATGTCATAGTATAGAATGTCGAAAATTTTCATGAAAAAAAAAAGTCATACTATTGTATGTCGAAAATATTCATAAAAAAATCTCATAGTATAGAATGTCGAAAATTTTCATTGGAAAAGGCATAGTATAGTCTGTTGATTTCATTTTGTGGAAAAAAAACTCAGTTTAAAATGTCGAAAATATTAATGAAAAAAAAAAAAGTCATAGTATAGTATGTCGAAAATTTTCGTGAAAAAATGTCATAGTATAGAATGTCGAAAATTTTCATTGGAAAAGGCATAGTATAGTCTGTTGATTTCATTTTGTGGAAAAAAAACTCAGTTTAAAATGTCGAAAATATTCATGAAAAAAAAAAAAAGTCATAGTATAGTATGTCGAAGATTTTCGTGAAAAAAATGTGATTGTATAGAATGTCGAAAATTTTCATTGGAAAAGGCATAGTATAGTCTGTTGATTTCATTTTGTGGAAAAAAAACTCAGTTTAAAATGTCGAAAATATTCATGAAAAAAAAAAAAAAGTCATAGTGTATGTCGAAAATTTTCATGAAAACAGGCATAGTATAGTCTGTTGATTTCATTTTGTGGAAAAAAAACTCAGTTTAAAATGTCGAAAATATTCATGAAAAAAAAAAAAAAGTCATAGTGTATGTCGAAAATTTTCGTGAAAAAATGTGATTGTATAGAATGTCGAAAATTTTCATTGGAAAAGGCATAGTATAGTCTGTCGATTAATTTGGTGGAAAAAAAACTCAGTTTAAAATTTCGAAAATTTTCATGAAAAAAGTCATACTATAGCATGTCGAAAATATTCGTAAAAAAATGTCATAGTATAGAATGTCGAACATTTTACATTTTAAATGTCGAGCATAGTATAGTCTGTTGATTTCATTTTACGGAAAAAAACTCAGTTTAAAATGTCGAAAATATTCATGAAAAAAGTCATACTATAGCATGTCGAAAATTTTCATAAACAAATGTCGAAAATATTCGTAAAAAAATGTCATAGTATAGAATGTCGAAAATTTTCATGAAAAAAGGCATAGTATAGTCTGTCGATTAATTTGGTGGAAAAAAAACTCATGTCGAAAATTTTCATGAAAAAAAAAAAAGTCATACTATAGTATGTCGAAAATATTCGTAAAAAAATGTCATAGTATAGAATGTCGAAAATTTTCATGAAAAAAGGCATAGTATAGTCTATCGATTAATTTGGTGGAAAAAAAACTCAGTTTAAAATTTCGAAAATTTTCATGAAAAAAGTCATACTATAGCATGTCGAAAATATTCGTAAAAAAATGTCATAGTATAGAATGTCGAACATTTTACATTTTAAATGTCGAGCATAGTATAGTCTGTTGATTTCATTTTGTGGAAAAAAACTCAGTTTAAAATGTCGAAAATATTCATGAAAAAAGTCATACTATAGCATGTCGAAAATTTTCATAAACAAATGTCGAAAATATTCGTAAAAAAATGTCATAGTATAGAATGTCGAACATTTTCTTGAAAAAAGGCATAGTATAGTCTGTCGATTCATTTGGTGGAAAAAAAACTCAGTTTAAAATTTCGACATTTTCATGAAAAGTCATACTATAGTATGACTTTTTTCATGAAAATGTCGAAATTTTAAACTGATTTTTTTTTCCACCAAATGAATCGACAGACTATACTATGCCTCTTTTCATTACAATTTTCGACATTCTATACTATGACATTTTTTTACGAATATTTTCGACAAAAAACTCAGTTTAAAATTTCGACATTTTCATGAAAAGTCATACTATAGTATGACTTTTTCCATGAAAATGTCGAAATTTTAAACTGAGTTTTTTTTCCACCAAATTAATCGACAGACTACACTATGCCTTTTTTCATTAAAATTTTCGACATTCTATACTATGACATTTTTTTACGAATATTTTCGACATGCTATAGTATGACTTTTTTCATGAAAATTTTCGAAAATATTCGTAAAAAAATGTCATAGTATAGAATGTCGAACATTTTCATGAAAAAAGTCATAGTATAGTCTGTCGATTAAGTTGGTGGAAAAAAAACTAAGTTTAAATTTTCGTCAATTTTCATGAAAAGTCATACTATAGTATGACTTTTTTCATGAAAATGTCGAAATTTTAAACTGAGTTTTTTTTCCACCAAATGAATCGACAGACTATACTATGCCTTTTTTCATTAAAATTTTCGACATTCTATACTATGACATTTTTTTACGAATATTTTCGACATGCTATAGTATGACTTTTTTCATGAAAATCTTCGAAAATATTCGTAAAAAAATGTCATAGTATAGAATGTCGAAAATTTTCATGAAAACAGGCATAGTATAGTCTGTCGATTAATTTGGTGGAAAAAAAACTCAGTTTAAATTTTCGTCAATTTTCATGAAAAGTCATACTATAGTATGACTTTTTTCATGAAAATGTCGAAATTTAAACTGAGTTTTTTTTCCACCAAATGAATCGACAGACTATACTATGCCTTTTTTCATTAAAATTTTCGACATTCTATACTATGACATTTTTTTACGAATATTTTCGACATGCTATAGTATGACTTTTTTCATGAAAATTTTCGAAAATATTCGTAAAAAAATGTCATAGTATAGAATGTCGAAAATTTTCATGAAAAAAGGCATAGTATAGTCTGTCGATTAATTTGGTGGAAAAAAAACTCAGTTTAAATTTTCGTCAATTTTCATGAAAAGTCATACTATAGTATGACTTTTTTCATGAAAATGTCGAAATTTTAAACTGAGTTTTTTTTCCACCAAATGAATCGACAGACTATACTATGCCTTTTTTCATGAAAATTTTCGACATTCTATACTATGACATTTTTTTACGAATATTTTCGACATGCTATAGTATACTTTTTTCATGAAAATTTTCGAAAATATTCGTAAAAAAATGTCATAGTATAGAATGTCGAAAATTTTCATGAAAACAGGCATAGTATAGTCTGTCGATTAATTTGGTGGAAAAAAAACTCAGTTTAAATTTTCGTCAATTTTCATGAAAAGTCATACTATAGTATGACTTTTTTCATGAAAATGTCGAAATTTTAAACTGAGTTTTTTTTCCACCAAATGAATCGACAGACTATACTATGCCTTTTTTCATTACAATTTTCGACATTCTATACTATGACATTTTTTTACGAATATTTTCGACATGCTATAGTATGACTTTTTTCATGAAAATCTTCGAAAATATTCGTAAAAAAATGTCATAGTATAGAATGTCGAAAATTTTCATGAAAACAGGCATAGTATAGTCTGTCGATTCATTTGGTGGAAAAAAAACTCAGTTTAAATTTTCGTCAATTTTCATGAAAAGTCATACTATAGTATGACTTTTTTCATGAAAATGTCGAAATTTTAAACTGAGTTTTTTTTCCACCAAATGAATCGACAGACTATACTATGCCTTTTTTCATTAAAATTTTCGACATTCTATACTATGACATTTTTTTACGAATATTTTCGACATGCTATAGTATGACTTTTTTCATGAAAATCTTCGAAAATATTCGTAAAAAAATGTCATAGTATAGAATGTCGAAAATTTTCATGAAAACAGGCATAGTATAGTCTGTCGATTCATTTGGTGGAAAAAAAACTCAGTTTAAATTTTCGTCAATTTTCATGAAAAGTCATACTATAGTATGACTTTTTTCATGAAAATGTCGAAATTTTAAACTGAGTTTTTTTTCCACCAAATGAATCGACAGACTATACTATGCCTTTTTTCATTAAAATTTTCGACATTCTATACTATGACATTTTTTTACGAATATTTTCGACATGCTATAGTATGACTTTTTTCATGAAAATTTCGAAAATATTCGTAAAAAAATGTCATAGTATAGAATGTCGAAAATTTTCATGAAAACAGGCATAGTATAGTCTGTCGATTCATTTGGTGGAAAAAAAACTCAGTTTAAATTTTCGTCAATTTTCATGAAAAGTCATACTATAGTATGACTTTTTTCATGAAAATGCGAAATTTTAAACTGAGTTTTTTTTCCACCAAATGAATCGACAGACTATACTATGCCTTTTTTCATTAAAATTTTCGACATTCTATACTATGACATTTTTTTACGAATATTTTCGACATGCTATAGTATGACTTTTTTCATGAAAATTTTCGAAAATATTCGTAAAAAAATGTCATAGTATAGAATGTCGAAAATTTTCATGAAAACAGGCATAGTATAGTCTGTCGATTCATTTGGTGGAAAAAAAACTCAGTTTAAATTTTCGTCAATTTTCATGAAAAGTCATACTATAGTATGACTTTTTTCATGAAAATGTCGAAATTTTAAACTGAGTTTTTTTTCCACCAAATGAATCGACAGACTATACTATGCCTTTTTTCATTAAAATTTTCGACATTCTATACTATGACATTTTTTTACGAATATTTTCGACATGACTTTTTTCATGAAAATTTTCGAAAATATTCGTAAAAAAATGTCATAGTATAGAATGTCGAAAATTTTCATGAAAACAGGCATAGTATAGTCTGTCGATTCATTTGGTGGAAAAAAAACTCAGTTTAAATTTTCGTCAATTTTCATGAAAAGTCATACTATAGTATGACTTTTTCATGAAAATGTCGAAATTTTAAACTGAGTTTTTTTTCCACCAAATGAATCGACAGACTATACTATGCCTTTTTTCATTAAAATTTTCGACATTCTATACTATGACATTTTTTTACGAATATTTTCGACATGCTATAGTATGACTTTTTTCATGAAAATTTTCGAAAATATTCGTAAAAAAATGTCATAGTATAGAATGTCGAAAATTTTCATGAAAACAGGCATAGTATAGTCTGTCGATTCATTTGGTGGAAAAAAAACTCAGTTTAAATTTTCGTCAATTTTCATGAAAAGTCATACTATAGTATGACTTTTTTCATGAAAATGTCGAAATTTTAAACTGAGTTTTTTTTCCACCAAATGAATCGACAGACTATACTATGCCTTTTTTCATTAAAATTTTCGACATTCTATACTATGACATTTTTTTACGAATATTTTCGACATGACTTTTTTCATGAAAATTTTCGAAAATATTCGTAAAAAAATGTCATAGTATAGAATGTCGAAAATTTTCATGAAAACAGGCATAGTATAGTCTGTCGATTCATTTGGTGGAAAAAAAACTCAGTTTAAATTTTCGTCAATTTTCATGAAAAGTCATACTATAGCTATGACTTTTTTCATGAAAATGTCGAAATTTTAAACTGAGTTTTTTTTCCACCAAATGAATCGACAGACTATACTATGCCTTTTTTCATTAAAATTTTCGACATTCTATACTATGACATTTTTTTACGAATATTTTTGACATGACTTTTTTCATGAAAATTTCGAAAATATTCGTAAAAAAATGTCATAGTATAGAATGTCGAAAATTTTCATGAAAACAGGCATAGTATAGTCTGTCGATTCATTTGGTGGAAAAAAAACTCAGTTTAAATTTTCGTCAATTTTCATGAAAAGTCATACTATAGTATGACTTTTTCATGAAAATGTCGAAATTTTAAACTGAGTTTTTTTTCCACCAAATGAATCGACAGACTATACTATGCCTTTTTTCATTAAAATTTTCGACATTCTATACTATGACATTTTTTTACGAATATTTTCGACATGACTTTTTCATGAAAATTTCGAAAATATTCGTAAAAAAATGTCATAGTATAGAATGTCGAAAATTTTAATGAAAACAGGCATAGTATAGTCTGTCGATTCATTTGGTGGAAAAAAAACTCAGTTTAAATTTTCGTCAATTTTCATGAAAAGTCATACTATAGTATGACTTTTTTCATGAAAATGTCGAAATTTTAAACTGAGTTTTTTTTCCACCAAATGAATCGACAGACTATACTATGCCTTTTTTCATTAAAATTTTCGACATTCTATACTATGACATTTTTTTACGAATATTTTCGACATGCTATAGTATGACTTTTTTCATGAAAATTTTCGAAAATATTCGTAAAAAAATGTCATAGTATAGAATGTCGAAAATTTTCATGAAAACAGGCATAGTATAGTCTGTCGATTCATTTGGTGGAAAAAAAACTCAGTTTAAATTTTCGTCAATTTTCATGAAAAGTCATACTATAGTATGACTTTTTTCATGAAAATGTCGAAATTTTAAACTGAGTTTTTTTTCCACCAAATGAATCGACAGACTATACTATGCCTTTTTTCATTAAAATTTTCGACATTCTATACTATGACATTTTTTTACGAATATTTTCGACATGCTATAGTATGACTTTTTTCATGAAAATTTCGAAAATATTCGTAAAAAAATGTCATAGTATAGAATGTCGAAAATTTTCATGAAAACAGGCATAGTATAGTCTGTCGATTCATTTGGTGGAAAAAAAACTCAGTTTAAATTTTCGTCAATTTTCATGAAAAGTCATACTATAGTATGACTTTTTTCATGAAAATGTCGAAATTTTAAACTGAGTTTTTTTTCCACCAAATGAATCGACAGACTATACTATGCCTTTTTTCATTAAAATTTTCGACATTCTATACTATGACATTTTTTTACGAATATTTTCGACATGCTATAGTATGACTTTTTTCATGAAAATTTTCGAAAATATTCGTAAAAAAATGTCATAGTATAGAATGTCGAAAATTTTCATGAAAACAGGCATAGTATAGTCTGTCGATTCATTTGGTGGAAAAAAAACTCAGTTTAAATTTTCGTCAATTTTCATGAAAAGTCATACTATAGTATGACTTTTTTCATGAAAATGTCGAAATTTTAAACTGAGTTTTTTTTCCACCAAATGAATCGACAGACTATACTATGCCTTTTTTCATTAAAATTTTCGACATTCTATACTATGACATTTTTTTACGAATATTTTCGACATGCTATAGTATGACTTTTTTCATGAAAATTTTCGAAAATATTCGTAAAAAAATGTCATAGTATAGAATGTCGAAAATTTTCATGAAAACAGGCATAGTATAGTCTGTCGATTAATTTGGTGGAAAAAAAACTCAGTTTAAATTTTCGTCAATTTTCATGAAAAGTCATACTATAGTATGACTTTTTTCATGAAAATGTCGAAATTTTAAACTGAGTTTTTTTTCCACCAAATGAATCGACAGACTATACTATGCCTTTTTTCATTAAAATTTTCGACATTCTATACTATGACATTTTTTTACGAATATTTTCGACATGCTATAGTATGACTTTTTTCATGAAAATTTTCGAAAATATTCGTAAAAAAATGTCATAGTATAGAATGTCGAAAATTTTCATGAAAACAGGCATAGTATAGTCTGTCGATTAATTTGGTGGAAAAAAAACTCAGTTTAAATTTTCGTCAATTTTCATGAAAAGTCATACTATAGTATGACTTTTTTCATGAAAATGTCGAAATTTTAAACTGAGTTTTTTTTCCACCAAATGAATCGACAGACTATACTATGCCTTTTTTCATTAAAATTTTCGACATTCTATACTATGACATTTTTTTACGAATATTTTCGACATGCTATAGTATGACTTTTTTCATGAAAATTTTCGAAAATATTCGTAAAAAAATGTCATAGTATAGAATGTCGAAAATTTTCATGAAAACAGGCATAGTATAGTCTGTCGATTAATTTGGTGGAAAAAAAACTCAGTTTAAATTTTCGTCAATTTTCATGAAAAGTCATACTATAGTATGACTTTTTTCATGAAAATGTCGAAATTTTAAACTGAGTTTTTTTTCCACCAAATGAATCGACAGACTATACTATGCCTTTTTTCATTAAAATTTTCGACATTCTATACTATGACATTTTTTTACGAATATTTTCGACATGCTATAGTATGACTTTTTTCATGAAAATTTTCGAAAATATTCGTAAAAAAATGTCATAGTATAGAATGTCGAAAATTTTCATGAAAACAGGCATAGTATAGTCTGTCGATTAATTTGGTGGAAAAAAAACTCAGTTTAAATTTTCGTCAATTTTCATGAAAAGTCATACTATAGTATGACTTTTTTCATGAAAATGTCGAAATTTTAAACTGAGTTTTTTTTCCACCAAATGAATCGACAGACTATACTATGCCTTTTTTCATTAAAATTTTCGACATTCTATACTATGACATTTTTTTACGAATATTTTCGACATGCTATAGTATGACTTTTTTCATGAAAATTTTCGAAAATATTCGTAAAAAAATGTCATAGTATAGAATGTCGAAAATTTTCATGAAAACAGGCATAGTATAGTCTGTCGATTCATTTGGTGGAAAAAAAACTCAGTTTAAATTTTCGTCAATTTTCATGAAAAGTCATACTATAGTATGACTTTTTTCATGAAAATGTCGAAATTTTAAACTGAGTTTTTTTTCCACCAAATGAATCGACAGACTATACTATGCCTTTTTTCATTAAAATTTTCGACATTCTATACTATGACATTTTTTTACGAATATTTTCGACATGCTATAGTATGACTTTTTTCATGAAAATTTTCGAAAATATTCGTAAAAAAATGTCATAGTATAGAATGTCGAAAATTTTCATGAAAACAGGCATAGTATAGTCTGTCGATTCATTTGGTGGAAAAAAAACTCAGTTTAAATTTTCGTCAATTTTCATGAAAAGTCATACTATAGTATGACTTTTTTCATGAAAATGTCGAAATTTTAAACTGAGTTTTTTTTCCACCAAATGAATCGACAGACTATACTATGCCTTTTTTCATTAAAATTTTCGACATTCTATACTATGACATTTTTTTACGAATATTTTCGACAT
This sequence comes from Sebastolobus alascanus, assembly GCA_916701645.2. Classification (NCBI taxonomy): domain Eukaryota; kingdom Metazoa; phylum Chordata; class Actinopteri; order Perciformes; family Sebastidae; genus Sebastolobus; species Sebastolobus alascanus. The sequence goes on along the minus strand of CAKAOJ020000142.1, from coordinate 1,577,033 downwards.
GCTATAGTATGACTTTTTTCATGAAAATTTTCGAAAATATTCGTAAAAAAATGTCATAGTATAGAATGTCGAAAATTTTCATGAAAACAGGCATAGTATAGTCTGTCGATTCATTTGGTGGAAAAAAAACTCAGTTTAAATTTTCGTCAATTTTCATGAAAAGTCATACTATAGTATGACTTTTTTCATGAAAATGTCGAAATTTTAAACTGAGTTTTTTTTCCACCAAATGAATCGACAGACTATACTATGCCTTTTTTCATTAAAATTTTCGACATTCTATACTATGACATTTTTTTACGAATATTTTCGACATGCTATAGTATGACTTTTTTCATGAAAATCTTCGAAAATATTCGTAAAAAAATGTCATAGTATAGAATGTCGAAAATTTTCATGAAAACAGGCATAGTATAGTCTGTCGATTCATTTGGTGGAAAAAAAACTCAGTTTAAATTTTCGTCAATTTTCATGAAAAGTCATACTATAGTATGACTTTTTTCATGAAAATGTCGAAATTTTAAACTGAGTTTTTTTTCCACCAAATGAATCGACAGACTATACTATGCCTTTTTTCATTAAAATTTTCGACATTCTATACTATGACATTTTTTTACGAATATTTTCGACATGCTATAGTATGACTTTTTTCATGAAAATTTCGAAAATATTCGTAAAAAAATGTCATAGTATAGAATGTCGAAAATTTTCATGAAAACAGGCATAGTATAGTCTGTCGATTAATTTGGTGGAAAAAAAACTCAGTTTAAATTTTCGTCAATTTTCATGAAAAGTCATACTATAGTATGACTTTTTTCATGAAAATGTCGAAATTTTAAACTGAGTTTTTTTTCCACCAAATGAATCGACAGACTATACTATGCCTTTTTTCATTAAAATTTTCGACATTCTATACTATGACATTTTTTTACGAATATTTTCGACATGCTATAGTATGACTTTTTTCATGAAAATTTTCGAAAATATTCGTAAAAAAATGTCATAGTATAGAATGTCGAAAATTTTCATGAAAACAGGCATAGTATAGTCTGTCGATTAATTTGGTGGAAAAAAAACTCAGTTTAAATTTTCGTCAATTTTCATGAAAAGTCATACTATAGTATGACTTTTTTCATGAAAATGTCGAAATTTTAAACTGAGTTTTTTTTCCACCAAATGAATCGACAGACTATACTATGCCTTTTTTCATGAAAATTTTCGACATTCTATACTATGACATTTTTTTACGAATATTTTCGACATGCTATAGTATGACTTTTTTCATGAAAATCTTCGAAAATATTCGTAAAAAAATGTCATAGTATAGAATGTCGAAAATTTTCATGAAAAAAGGCATAGTATAGTCTGTCGATTAATTTGGTGGAAAAAAAACTCAGTTTAAATTTTCGTCAATTTTCATGAAAAGTCATACTATAGTATGACTTTTTTCATGAAAATGCGAAATTTTAAACTGAGTTTTTTTTCCACCAAATGAATCGACAGACTATACTATGCCTTTTTTCATTAAAATTTTCGACATTCTATACTATGACATTTTTTTACGAATATTTTCGACATGACTTTTTTCATGAAAATCTTCGAAAATATTCGTAAAAAAATGTCATAGTATAGAATGTCGAAAATTTTCATGAAAACAGGCATAGTATAGTCTGTCGATTCATTTGGTGGAAAAAAAACTCAGTTTAAATTTTCGTCAATTTTCATGAAAAGTCATACTATAGTATGACTTTTTTCATGAAAATGTCGAAATTTTAAACTGAGTTTTTTTTCCACCAAATGAATCGACAGACTATACTATGCCTTTTTTCATTAAAATTTTCGACATTCTATACTATGACATTTTTTTACGAATATTTTCGACATGCTATAGTATGACTTTTTTCATGAAAATTTTCGAAAATATTCGTAAAAAATGTCATAGTATAGAATGTCGAAAATTTTCATGAAAACAGGCATAGTATAGTCTGTCGATTAATTTGGTGGAAAAAAAACTCAGTTTAAATTTTCGTCAATTTTCATGAAAAGTCATACTATAGTATGACTTTTTTCATGAAAATGTCGAAATTTTAAACTGAGTTTTTTTTCCACCAAATGAATCGACAGACTATACTATGCCTTTTTTCATTAAAATTTTCGACATTCTATACTATGACATTTTTTTACGAATATTTTCGACATGCTATAGTATGACTTTTTTCATGAAAATTTTCGAAAATATTCGTAAAAAAATGTCATAGTATAGAATGTCGAAAATTTTCATGAAAACAGGCATAGTATAGTCTGTCGATTAATTTGGTGGAAAAAAAACTCAGTTTAAATTTTCGTCAATTTTCATGAAAAGTCATACTATAGTATGACTTTTTTCATGAAAATGTCGAAATTTTAAACTGAGTTTTTTTTCCACCAAATGAATCGACAGACTATACTATGCCTTTTTTCATTACAATTTTCGACATTCTATACTATGACATTTTTTTACGAATATTTTCGACATGACTTTTTTCATGAAAATTTTCGAAAATATTCGTAAAAAAATGTCATAGTATAGAATGTCGAAAATTTTCATGAAAACAGGCATAGTATAGTCTGTCGATTAATTTGGTGGAAAAAAAACTCATTTTAAATTTTCGTCAATTTTCATGAAAAGTCATACTATAGTATGACTTTTTTCATGAAAATGTCGAAATTTAAACTGAGTTTTTTTTCCACCAAATGAATCGACAGACTATACTATGCCTTTTTTCATTAAAATTTTCGACATTCTATACTATGACATTTTTTTACGAATATTTTCGACATGCTATAGTATGACTTTTTTCATGAAAATCTTCGAAAATATTCGTAAAAAAATGTCATAGTATAGAATGTCGAAAATTTTCATGAAAACAGGCATAGTACAGTCTGTCGATTCATTTGGTGGAAAAAAAACTCAGTTTAAATTTTCGTCAATTTTCAAAAAAGTCATACTATAGTATGACTTTTTTCATGAAAATGCCGAAATTTTAAACTGAGTTTTTTTTCCACCAAATGAATCGACAGACTATACTATACCTTTTTTCATGAAAATTTTCGACATTCTATACCATGACATTTTTTTACTAATATTTTCGACAAGCTATAGTATGACTTTTTTCATGAAAATCTTCGAAAATATTCGTAAAAAAATGTCATAGTATAGAATGTCGAAAATTTTCATGAAAAAAGGCATAGTATAGTCTGTCGATTAATTTGGTGGAAAAAAAACTCAGTTTAAATTTTCGTCAATTTTCATGAAAAGTCATACTATAGTATGACTTTTTTCATGAAAATGCCAAATTTTAAACTGAGTTTTTTTTCCACCAAATGAATCGACAGACTATACTATGCCTTTTTTCATTAAAATTTTCGACATTCTATACTATGACATTTTTTTACGAATATTTTCGACATGCTATAGTATGACTTTTTTCATGAAAATCTTCGAAAATATTCGTAAAAAAATGTCATAGTATAGAATGTCGAAAATTTTCATGAAAACAGGCATAGTATAGTCTGACGATTCATTTGGTGGAAAAAAAACTCAGTTTAAATTTTCGTCAATTTTCATGAAAAGTCATACTATAGTATGACTTTTTTCATGAAAATGTCGAAATTTTAAACTGAGTTTTTTTTCCACCAAATGAATCGACAGACTATACTATGCCTTTTTTCATTACAATTTTCGACATTCTATACTATGACATTTTTTTACGAATATTTTCGACATGCTATAGTATGACTTTTTTCATGAAAATCTTCGAAAATATTCGTAAAAAAAAGTCATAGTATAGAATGTCGAACATTTTCATGAAAAAAGGCATAGTATAGTCTGTCGATTAAGTTGGTGGAAAAAAAACTCAGTTTAAATTTTCGTCAATTTTCATGAAAAGTCATACTATAGTATGACTTTTTTCATGAAAATGTCGAAATTTTAAACTGAGTTTTTTTTCCACCAAATGAATCGACAGACTATACTATGCCTTTTTTCATGAAAATTTTCGACATTCTATACTATGACATTTTTTTACGAATATTTTCGACATGCTATAGTATGACTTTTTTCATGAAAATTTTCGACATTCTATACTATGACATTTTTTTACGAATATTTTCGACATGCTATAGTATGACTTTTTTCATGAAAATTTTCGAAAATATTCGTAAAAAAAGTCATAGTATAGAATGTTGAAAATTTTCATGAAAAAAGGCATAGTATAGTCTGTCGATTAAGTTGGTGGAAAAAAAACTCAGTTTAAATTTTCGTCAATTTTCATGAAAAGTCATACTATAGTATGACTTTTTTCATGAAAATGTCGAAATTTTAAACTGAGTTTTTTTTCCACCAAATGAATCGACAGACTATACTATGCCTTTTTTCATTAAAATTTTCAACATTCTATACTATGACATTTTTTTACGAATATTTTCGACATGCTATAGTATGACTTTTGTCATGAAAATCTTCGAAAATATTCGTAAAAAAATGTCATAGTATAGAATGTCTAAAATTTTCATGAAAACAGGCATAGTATTGTCTGACGATTCATTTGGTGGAAAAAAAATTCAGTTTAAAATTTCGACATTTTCATGAAAAAAGTCATACTATAGTATGACTTTTCATGAAAATTGCCGAAAATTTAAACTGAGTTTTTTTTCCACCAAGTGAATCGTCAGACAATACTATGCCTGTTTTCATGAAAATTTTAGACATTCTATACTATGACATTTATTTTCAAATGAATCGACAGACTATACTATGCCTATTTTCATTACAATTTTCGACATTCTATACTATGACATTTTTTTACGAATATTTTCGACATGCTATAGTATGACTTTTTTCATGAAAATTTTCGAAAATATTTGTAAAAAAATGTCATAGTATAGAATGTCGAAAATTTTCATGAAAACAGGCATAGTATAGTCTGTCGATTAATTTGGTGGAAAAAAAACTCAGTTTAAATTTTCGTCAATTTTCATGAAAAGTCATACTATAGTATGACTTTTTTCATGAAAATGTCGAAATTTAAACTGAGTTTTTTTTCCACCAAATGAATCGACAGACAGACAGTTTAAATTTTCGTCAATTTTCATGAAAAGTCATACTATAGTATGACTTTTTTCATGAAAATGCCAAATTTTAAACTGAGTTTTTTTTCCACCAAATGAATCGACAGACTACACTATGCCTTTTTTCATTAAAATTTTCGACATTCTATACTATGACATTTTTTTACGAATATTTTCGACATGCTATAGTATGACTTTTTTCATGAAAATTTTCGAAAATATTCGTAAAAAAATGTCATAGTATAGAATGTCGAAAATTTTCATGAAAAAAGGCATAGTATAGTCTGTCGATTAATTTGGTGGAAAAAAAACTCAGTTTAAAATTTCGTCAATTTTCATGAAAAGTCATACTATAGTATGACTTTTTTCATGAAAATGCCAAATTTTAAACTGAGTTTTTTTTCCACCAAATGAATCGACAGACTACACTATGCCTTTTTTCATTAAAATTTTCGACATTCTATACTATGACATTTTTTTACGAATATTTTTGACATGCTATAGTATGACTTTTTTCATGAAAATTTTCGAAAATATTCGTAAAAAAATGTCATAGTATAGAATGTCTAAAATTTTCATGAAAACAGGCATAGTATAGTCTGTCGATTAACTTGGTGGAAAAAAAACTCAGTTTAAATTTTCGTCAATTTTCATGAAAAGTCATACTATAGTATGACTTTTTTCATGAAAATGCCAAATTTTAAACTGAGTTTTTTTTCCACCAAATGAATCGACAGACTATACTATGCCTTTTTTCATTACAATTTTCGACATTCTATACTATGACATTTTTTTACGAATATTTTCGACATGCTATAGTAGGACTTTTTTCATGAAACATTTTCGAAAATATTCGTAAAAAAATGTCATAGTATAGAATGTCGAAAATTTTCAAGAAAAAAGGCATAGTATAGTCTGTCGATTCATTTGGTGGAAAAAAAAACTCAGTTTAAATTTTCGTCAATTTTCATGAAAAGTCATGCTATAGTATGACTTTTTTCATGAAAATGTCGAAATTTTAAACTGAGTTTTTTTTCCACCAAATGAATCGACAGACGATACTATGCCTTTTTTGATTAAAATTTTCGACATTCTATACTATGACATTTTTTTACGAATATTTTCAACAAAAAACTCAGTTTAAATTGTCAATTTTCATGAAAAGTCATACTATAGTATGACTTTTTTCATGAAAATGTCGAAATTTTAAACTGAGTTTTTTTTCCACCATATGAATCGACAGACTATACTATGCCTTTTTTCATTCAAATTTTCGACATTCTATACTATGACATTTTTTTACGAATATTTTCGACATGCTATAGTATGACTTTTTTCATGAAAATTTTCGAAAATATTCGTAAAAAAATGTCATAGTATAGAATGTCGAAAATTTTCATGAAAACAGGCATAGTATAGTCTGTCGATTAATTTGGTGGAAAAAAAACTCAGTTTAAATTTTCGTCAATTTTCATGAAAAGTCATACTATAGTATGACTTTTTTCATGAAAATGCCAAATTTTAAACTGAGTTTTTTTTCCACCAAATGAAACGACAGACTACACTATGCCTTTTTTCATTAAAATTTTCGACATTCTATACTATGACTTTTTTTTACGAATATTTTCGACATGCTATAGTATGACTTTTTTCATGAAAATTTTCGAAAATATTCGTAAAAAAATGTCATAGTATAGAATGTCGAAAATTTTCATGAAAACAGGCATAGTATAGTCTGTCGATTAATTTGGTGGAAAAAAAACTCAGTTTAAATTTTCGTCAATTTTCATGAAAAGTCATACTATAGTATGACTTTTTTCATGAAAATGTCGAAATTTAAACTGAGTTTTTTTTCCACCAAATGAATCGACAGACTATACTATGCCTTTTTTCATTACAATTTTCGACATTCTATACTATGACATTTTTTTACGAATATTTTCGACATGCTATAGTATGACTTTTTTCATGAAAATCTTCGAAAATATTCGTAAAAAAATGTCATAGTATAGAATGTCGAAAATTTTCATGAAAACAGGCATAGTATAGTCTGTCGATTCATTTGGTGGAAAAAAAACTCAGTTTAAATTTTCGTCAATTTTCATGAAAAGTCATACTATAGTATGACTTTTTTCATGAAAATGCCAAATTTTAAACTGAGTTTTTTTTCCACCAAATGAATCGACAGACTATACTATGCCTTTTTTCATGACAATTTTCGACATTCTATACTATGACATTTTTTTACGAATATTTTCGACATGCTATAGTATGACTTTTTTCATGAAAATTTTCGACATTCTATACTATGACATTTTTTTACGAATATTTTCGACATGCTATAGTATGACTTTTTTCATGAAAATTTTCGAAAATATTCGTAAAAAAATGTCATAGTATAGAATGTTGAAAATTTTCATGAAAAAAGGCATAGTATAGTCTGTCGATTAATTTGGTGGAAAAAAAACTCAGTTTAAATTTTCGTCAATTTTCATGAAAAGTCATACTATAGTATGACTTTTTTCATGAAAATGCCAAATTTTAAACTGAGTTTTTTTTCCACCAAATGAATCGACAGACTATACTATGCCTTTTTTGATGAAAATTTTCGACATTCTATACTATGACATTTTTTTATAAATATTTTCGACATGACTTTTTTCATGAAAATCTTCGAAAATATTCGTAAAAAAATGTCATAGTATAGAATGTCTAAAATTTTCATGAAAACAGGCATAGTATAGTCTGTCGATTCATTTGGTGGAAAAAAAACTCAGTTTAAATTTTCGTCAATTTTCATGAAAAGTCATACTATACTATGACTTTTTTCATGAAAATGTCCAAATTTTAAACTGAGTTTTTTTTCCACCAAATGAATCGACAGACTATACTATGCCTTTTTTCATTAAAATTTTCAACATTCTATACTATGACATTTTTTTACGAATATTTTCGACATGCTATAGTATGACTTTTTTCAAGAAAATGTTCGAAAAATATTCGTAAAAAAATGTCATAGTATAGAATGTCGAAAATTTTCATGAAAACAGGCATAGTATAGTCTGTCGATTCACTTGGTGGAAAAAAAACTCAGTTTAAATTTTCGTCAATTTTCATGAAAAGTCATACTATAGTATGACTTTTTTCATGAAAATGTCGAAATTTTAAACTGAATTTTTTTTCCACCAAATGAATCGACGGACTATACTATGCCTTTTTTCATTAAAATTTTCGACATTCTATACTATGACATTTTTTTACGAATATTTTCGACATGCTATAGTATGACTTTTTTCATGAAAATTTTCGAAAATATTCGTAAAAAAAACTCATAGTATAGAATGTCGAACATTTTCATGAAAAAAGGCATAGTATAGTCTGTCGATTAAGTTGGTGGAAAAAAAACTCAGTTTAAATTTTCGTCAATTTTCATGAAAAGTCATACTATAGTATGACTTTTTTCATGAAAATGTCGAAATTTAAACTGAGTTTTTTTTTCCACCAAATGAATCGACAGACTATACTATGCCTTTTTTCATTAAAATTTTCGACATTCTATACTATGACATTTTTTTACGAATATTTTCGACATGCTATAGTATGACTTTTTTCATGAAAATCTTCGAAAATATTCGTAAAAAAATGTCATAGTATAGAATGTCGAAAATTTTCATGAAAACAGGCATAGTATAGTCTGTCGATTCATTTGGTGGAAAAAAAACTCAGTTTAAATTTTCGTCAATTTTCATGAAAAGTCATACTATAGTATGACTTTTTTCATGAAAATGCCAAATTTTAAACTGAGTTTTTTTTCCACCAAATGAATCGACAGACTATACTATGCCTTTTTTCATGACAATTTTCGACATTCTATACTATGACATTTTTTTACGAATATTTTCGACATGCTATAGTATGACTTTTTTCATGAAAATTTTCGAAAATATTCGTAAAAAAATGTCATAGTATAGAATGTCGAAAATTTTCATGAAAAAAGGCATAGTATAGTCTGTCGATTAATTTGGTGGAAAAAAAACTCAGTTTAAATTTTCGTCAATTTTCATGAAAAGTCATACTATAGTATGACTTTTTTCATGAAAATTGACGAAATTTTAAACTGAGTTTTTTTTTCCACCAAATGAATCGACAGACTATACTATGCCTTTTTTCATTAAAATTTTCGACATTCTATACTATGACATTTTTTTACGAATATTTTCGACATGCTATAGTATGACTTTTTTCATGAAAATCTTCGAAAATATTCGTAAAAAAATGTCATAGTATAGAATGTCGAAAATTTTCATGAAAACAGGCATAGTATAGTCTGACGATTCATTTGGTGGAAAAAAAACTCAGTTTAAATTTTCGTCAATTTTCATGAAAAGTCATGCTATAGTATGACTTTTTTCATGAAAATGTCGAAATTTTAAACTGAGTTTTTTTTCCACCAAATGAATCGACAGACTATACTATGCCTTTTTTCATTACAATTTTCGACATTCTATACTATGACATTTTTTTACGAATATTTTCGACATGCTATAGTATGACTTTTTTCATGAAAATCTTCGAAAATATTCGTAAAAAAAAGTCATAGTATAGAATGTCGAACATTTTCATGAAAAAAGGCATAGTATAGTCTGTCGATTAAGTTGGTGGAAAAAAAACTCAGTTTAAATTTTCGTCAATTTTCATGAAAAGTCATACTATAGTATGACTTTTTTCATGAAAATGTCGAAATTTTAAACTGAGTTTTTTTTCCACCAAATGAATCGACAGACTATACTATGCCTTTTTTCATGAAAATTTTCGACATTCTATACTATGACATTTTTTTACGAATATTTTCGACATGCTATAGTATGACTTTTTTCATGAAAATTTTCGACATTCTATACTATGACATTTTTTTACGAATATTTTCGACATGCTATAGTATGACTTTTTTCATGAAAATTTTCGAAAATATTCGTAAAAAAAGTCATAGTATAGAATGTTGAAAATTTTCATGAAAAAAGGCATAGTATAGTCTGTCGATTAAGTTGGTGGAAAAAAAACTCAGTTTAAATTTTCGTCAATTTTCATGAAAAGTCATACTATAGTATGACTTTTTTCATGAAAATGTCGAAATTTTAAACTGAGTTTTTTTTCCACCAAATGAATCGACAGACTATACTATGCCTTTTTTCATTAAAATTTTCAACATTCTATACTATGACATTTTTTTACGAATATTTTCGACATGCTATAGTATGCCTTTTTTCATGAAAATTTTCGACATTCTATACTATGACATTTTTTTACGAATATTTTCGACATGCTATAGTATGACTTTTTTCATGAAAATTTTCGAAAATATTCGTAAAAAAAACTCATAGTATAGAATGTCGAACATTTTCATGAAAAAAGGCATAGTATAGTCTGTCGATTAAGTTGGTGGAAAAAAAACTCAGTTTAAATTTTCGTCAATTTTCATGAAAAGTCATACTATAGTATGACTTTTTTCATGAAAATGTCGAAATTTTAAACTGAGTTTTTTTTCCACCAAATGAATCGACAGACTATACTATGCCTTTTTTCATTACAATTTTCGACATTCTATACTATGACATTTTTTTACGAATATTTTCGACATGCTATAGTATGACTTTTTTCATGAAAATCTTCGAAAATCTTCGTAAAAAAATGTCATAGTATAGAATGTTGAAAATTTTCATGAAAAAAGGCATAGTATAGTCTGTCGATTCATTTGGTGGAAAAAAAACTCAGTTTAAAATTTGGCATTTTCATGAAAAAAGTCATACTATAGTATGACTTTTCATGAAAATTGACGAAAATTTAAACTGAGTTTTTTTTCCACCAAATGAATCGACAGACTATACTATGCCTGTTTTCATTACAATTTTCGACATTCTATACTATGACATTTTTTTACGAATATTTTCGACATGCTATAGTATGACTTTTTTCATGAAAATTTTCGAAAATATTTGTAAAAAAATGTCATAGTATAGAATGTCGAAAATTTTCATGAAAACAGGCATAGTATAGTCTGTCGATTAATTTGGTGGAAAAAAAACTCAGTTTAAATTTTCGTCAATTTTCATGAAAAGTCATACTATAGTATGACTTTTTTCATGAAAATGTCGAAATTTAAACTGAGTTTTTTTTCCACCAAATGAATCGACAGACAGACAGTTTAAATTTTCGTCAATTTTCATGAAAAGTCATACTATAGTATGACTTTTTTCATGAAAATGCCAAATTTTAAACTGAGTTTTTTTTCCACCAAATGAATCGACAGACTATACTATGCCTGTTTTCATTAAAATTTTCGACATTCTATACTATGACATTTTTTTACGAATATTTTCGACATGCTATAGTATGACTTTTTTCATGAAAATTTTCGAAAATATTCGTAAAAAAATGTCATAGTATAGAATGTCGAAAATTTTCATGAAAACAGGCATAGTATAGTCTGTCGATTCACTTGGTGGAAAAAAAACTCAGTTTAAATTTTCGGCAATTTTCATGAAAAGTCATACTATAGTATGACTTTTTTCATGAAAATGTCGAAATTTTAAACTGAGTTTTTTTTCCACCAAATTAATCGACAGACTATACTATGCCTTTTTTCATTACAATTTTCGACATTCTATACTATGACATTTTTTTACGAATATTTTCGACATGCTATAGTATGACTTTTTTCATGAAAATTTTCGAAAATATTCGTAAAAAAATGTCATAGTATAGAATGTCGAAAATTTTCATGAAAAAAGGCATAGTATAGTCTGTCGATTCATTTGGTGGAAAAAAAACTCAGTTTAAATTTTCGTCAATTTTCATGAAAAGTCATACTATAGTATGACTTTTTTCATGAAAATGTCGAAATTTTAAACTGAGTTTTTTTTCCACCAAATGAATCGACAGACTATACTATGCCTTTTTTCATTAAAATTTTCGACATTCTATACTATGACATTTTTTTACGAATATTTTCGACATGCTATAGTATGACTTTTTTCATGAAAATCTTCGAAAATATTCGTAAAAAAATGTCATAGTATAGAATGTCGAAAATTTTCATGAAAACAGGCATAGTATAGTCTGTCGATTAATTTGGTGGAAAAAAAACTCAGTTTAAATTTTCGTCAATTTTCATGAAAAGTCATACTATAGTATGACTTTTTTCATGAAAATGTCGAAATTTTAAACTGAGTTTTTTTTCCACCAAATGAATCGACAGACTATACTATGCCTTTTTTCATTAAAATTTTCGACATTCTATACTATGACATTTTTTTACGAATATTTTCGACATGCTATAGTATGACTTTTTTCATGAAAATCTTCGAAAATATTCGTAAAAAAATGTCATAGTATAGAATGTCGAAAATTTTCATGAAAACAGGCATAGTATAGTCTGTCGATTAAGTTGGTGGAAAAAAAACTCAGTTTAAATTTTCGTCAATTTTCATGAAAAGTCATACTATAGTATGACTTTTTTCATGAAAATGTCGAAATTTTAAACTGAGTTTTTTTTCCACCAAATGAATCGACAGACTATACTATGCCTTTTTTCATTACAATTTTCGACATTCTATACTATGACATTTTTTTACGAATATTTTCGACATGCTATAGTATGACTTTTTTCATGAAAATCTTCGAAAATCTTCGTAAAAAAATGTCATAGTATAGAATGTCGAAAATTTTCATGAAAAAAGGCATAGTATAGTCTGTCGATTCATTTGGTGGAAAAAAAACTCAGTTTAAAATTTGGCATTTTCATGAAAAAGTCATACTATAGTATGACTTTTCATGAAAATTGACGAAAATTTAAACTGAGTTTTTTTTCCACCAAATGAATCGACAGACTATACTATGCCTTTTTTCATTACAATTTTCGACATTCTATACTATGACATTTTTTTACGAATATTTTCGACATGCTATAGTATGACTTTTTTCATGAAAATTTTCGAAAATATTCGTAAAAAAATGTCATAGTATAGAATGTCGAAAATTTTCATGAAAACAGGCATAGTATAGTCTGTCGATTAATTTGGTGGAAAAAAAACTCAGTTTAAATTTTCGTCAATTTTCATGAAAAGTCATACTATAGTATGACTTTTTTCATGAAAATGTCGAAATTTAAACTGAGTTTTTTTTCCACCAAATGAATCGACAGACAGTTAAATTTTCGTCAATTTTCATGAAAAGTCATACTATAGTATGACTTTTTTCATGAAAATGCCAAATTTTAAACTGAGTTTTTTTTCCACCAAATGAATCGACAGACTACACTATGCCTTTTTTCATTAAAATTTTCGACATTCTATACTATGACATTTTTTTACGAATATTTTTGACATGCTATAGTATGACTTTTTTCATGAAAATCTTCGAAAATATTCGTAAAAAAATGTCATAGTATAGAATGTCTAAAATTTTCATGAAAACAGGCATAGTATAGTCTGACGATTCATTTGGTGGAAAAAAAACTCAGTTTAAATTTTCGTCAATTTTCATGAAAAGTCATAGTATAGTATGACTTTTTTCATGAAAATGTCGAAATTTTAAACTGAGTTTTTTTTCCACCAAATGAATCGACAGACTATACTATGCCTTTTTTCATTACAATTTTCGACATTCTATACTATGACATTTTTTTACGAATATTTTCGACATGCTATAGTATGACTTTTTTCATGAAAATCTTCGAAAATCTTCGTAAAAAAATGTCATAGTATAGAATGTCGAACATTTTCATGAAAAAAGGCATAGTATAGTCTGTCGATTAAGTTGGTGGAAAAAAAACTCAGTTTAAATTTTCGTCAATTTTCATGAAAAGTCATACTATAGTATGACTTTTTTCATGAAAATGCCAAATTTTAAACTGAGTTTTTTTTCCACCAAATTAATCGACAGACTATACTATGCCTTTTTTCATTACAATTTTCGACATTCTATACTATGACATTTTTTTACGAATATTTTCGACATGCTATAGTATGACTTTTTTCATGAAAATCTTCGAAAATATTCGTAAAAAAATGTCATAGTATAGAATGTCGAAAATTTTCATGAAAACAGGCATAGTATAGTCTGTCGATTCATTTGGTGGAAAAAAAACTCAGTTTAAATTTTCGTCAATTTTCATGAAAAGTCATACTATAGTATGACTTTTTTCATGAAAATGTCGAAATTTTAAACTGAGTTTTTTTTCCACCAAATGAATCGACAGACTATACTATGCCTTTTTTCATTAAAATTTTCGACATTCTATACTATGACATTTTTTTACGAATATTTTCGACATGCTATAGTATGACTTTTTTCATGAAAATTTTCGAAAATATTCGTAAAAAAATGTCATAGTATAGAATGTCGAAAATTTTCATGAAAAAAGGCATAGTATAGTCTGTCGATTAAGTTGGTGGAAAAAAAACTCAGTTTAAATTTTCGTCAATTTTCATGAAAAGTCATACTATAGTATGACTTTTTTCATGAAAATGCCAAATTTTAAACTGAGTTTTTTTTCCACCAAATGAATCGACAGACTATACTATGCCTTTTTTCATTAAAATTTTCGACATTCTATACTATGACATTTTTTTACGAATATTTTCGACATGACTTTTTTCATGAAAATCTTCGAAAATATTCGTAAAAAAATGTCATAGTATAGAATGTCGAAAATTTTCAAGAAAAAAGGCATAGTATAGTCTGTCGATTCATTTGGTGGAAAAAAAAACTCAGTTTAAATTTTCGTCAATTTTCATGAAAAGTCATGCTATAGTATGACTTTTTTCATGAAAATGCCAAATTTTAAACTGAGTTTTTTTTCCACCAAATGAATCGACAGACTATACTATGCCTTTTTTCATGAAAATTTTCGACATTCTATACTATGACATTTTTTTACGAATATTTTCAACAAAAAACTCAGTTTAAATTGTCAATTTTCATGAAAAGTCATACTATAGTATGACTTTTTTCATGAAAATGTCGAAATTTTAAACTGAGTTTTTTTTCCACCATATGAATCGACAGACTATACTATGCCTTTTTTCATTCAAATTTTCGACATTCTATACTATGACATTTTTTTACGAATATTTTCGACATGCTATAGTATGACTTTTTTCATGAAAATTTCGAAAATATTCGTAAAAAAATGTCATAGTATAGAATGTCGAAAATGTTCATGAAAACAGGCATAGTATAGTCTGTCGATTAATTTGATGAAAAAAAAACTCAGTTTAAATTTTCGTCAATTTTCATGAAAAGTCATACTATAGTATGACTTTTTTCATGAAAATGTTCGACATTCTATACTATGACATTTTTTTACGAATATTTTCGACATGCTATAGTATGACTTTTTTAATGAAAATTTTCGAAAATATTCGTAAAAAAATGTCATAGTATAGAATGTCGAAGATTTTCATGAAAACAGGCATAGTATAGTCTGTCGATTAATTTGGTGGAAAAAAAACTCAGTTTAAATTTTCGTCAATTTTCATGAAAAGTCATACTATAGTATGACTTTTTTCATGAAAATGTCGAAATTTTAAACTGAGTTTTTTTTCCACCAAATGAATCGACAGACTGTACTATGCCTTTTTTCATTACAATTTTCGCCATTCTATACTATGACATTTTTTTACGAATATTTTCGACATGCTATAGTATGACTTTTTTCATGAAAATTTTCGACATTCTATACTATGACATTTTTTTACGAATATTTTCGACATGCTATACTATGCCTTTTTTCATGAAAATTTTCGACATTCTATACTATGACATTTTTTTACGAATATTTTTGACATGCTATAGTATGACTTTTTTCATGAAAATCTTCGAAAATATTCGTTAAAAAATGTCATAGTATAGAATGTCGAAAATGTTCATGAAAACAGGCATAGTATAGTCTGTCGATTAATTTGGTGGAAAAAAAACTCAGTTTAAATTTTCGTCAATTTTCATGAAAAGTCATACTATAGTATGACTTTTTTCATGAAAATGTCGAAATTTTAAACTGAGTTTTTTTTCCACCAAATGAATCGACAGACTATACTATAGTCGACTATACTATAGTCAATTTTCATGAAAAGTCATACTATAGTATGACTTTTTTCATGAAAATGTCGAAATTTTAAACTGAGTTTTTTTTCCACCAAATGAATCGACAGACTATACTATGCCTTTTTTCATTAAAATTTTCGACATTCTATACTATGACATTTTTTTACGAATATTTTCGACATGCTATAGTATGACTTTTTTCATGGAAAAAAAAACTCAGTTTAAATTTTCGTCAATTTTCATGAAATGTCATACTATAGTATGACTTTTTTCATGAAAATGTCGAAAATTTAAACTGAGTTTTTTTTCCACCAAATGAATCGACAGACTATACTCTGCCTTTTTTCATGAAAATTTTCGACATTCTATACTATGACATTTTTTTACGAATATTTTCGACATGCTATAGTATGACTTTTTTCATGAAAATTTTCGAAAATATTTGTAAAAAAATGTCATAGTATAGAATGTCGAAAATTTTCATGAAAAAAGGCATAGTATAGTCTGTCGATTCATTTGGTGGAAAAAAAACTCAGTTTAAATTTTCGTCAATTTTCATGAAAAGTCATACTATAGTATGACTTTTTTCATGAAAATGTCGAAATTTTAAACTGAGTTTTTTTCCACCAAATGAATCGACAGACTATACTATGCCTTTTTTCATTACAATTTTCGACATTCTATACTATGACATTTTTTTACGAATATTTTCGACATGCTATAGTATGACTTTTTTCATGAAAATTTTCGAAAATATTCGTAAAAAAATGTCATAGTATAGAATGTCGAAAATTTTCATGAAAAAAGGCATAGTATAGTCTGTCGATTCATTTGGTGGAAAAAAAACTCAGTTTAAATTTTCGTCAATTTTCATGAAAAGTCATACTATAGTCTGACTTTTTCATGAAAATGTCGAAATTTTAAACTGAGTTTTTTTTCCCCCCAATTAATCGACAGACTATACTATGCCTTTTTTCATGAAAATTTTCAAAAATATTCGTAAAAAAATGTCATAGTATAGAATGTCGAACATTTTCATGAAAAAAGGCATAGTATAGTCTGTCGATTAATTTGGAGGAAAAAAAACTCAGTTTAAAATTTCGAAATTTTCATGAAAAAAGTCATACTATAGCATGTTGAAAATTTTCGTGAACAAATGTCGAAAATATTCGTAAAAAAATGTCATAGTATAGAATGTCGAACATTTTCATGAAAAAAGGCATAGTATATTCTGTCGATTAATTTGGTGGAAAAAAAACTCAGTTTAAAATTTCGAGAATTTTCATGAAAAAAGTCATACTATGGCATGTCGGAAATATTCGTAAAAAAATGTCATAGTATAGAATGTTGAACATTTTCATGAAAAAAGGCATAGTATAGTCTGTCGATTAATTTGGTGGAAAAAAAACTCAGTTTGAAATTTCGAAAATATTCATGAAAAAAGTCATACTATAGCATGTCGAAAAAAATAAGTCATAGTATAGTATGTCGAAAAAAAGTCATAGTATAGTATGTCGAAAAAAATAAAAAAGTCATAGTATAGTATGTCGAAAACAAAGTCATAGCATAGTCTGTTGAAAAAAGTCATACTATAGTATGTTGAAAAAGGTCATACTATAGTATGTCGAAAAACAAATAAATAGACATAGTATAGTATGTGGAAAAAAATAAAAAATAGGCATAGTATAGTATGTCGAAATTTTTTTTATAAAAAAGTAATAGTGTAGTATGTTAAAAAAAAAGTCATAGTATAGTATGTCGAAAAAAAAGCCATAGTATAGTATGTTGAAAAACAGTCATAGTATAGTATGTAGAAAAAAAGCCATAATATAGCATGTCAAAAAAAAGCCATAGTATAGTATGTCGAAAAATTTTTAAAAAAAGTCATATTATAGTATGTGGAAAAAAATTTAAAAAGTCATAGTATAGTATGTTGAAAAAAATAAAAAGAGGCATAGTCTAGTATGTTGAAAAAAAATAAAATTAGGCATAGTATAGTATGTTGAAAAAATAAAAAAGTCATAATATAGTATGTCGAAGAAAAAACATAGTATGTTATGACGAAAAAATTAAAAAAGTCATCTTATAGTATGTCAACATTTTTTTAAAAAGTCATAGTATAGTATGTCGAAAAAAAAGTCATAGTATAGTATGTCGAAAAAAAGTCATAGTATAGTATGTTGAAAAAAAAAAAATAGGCATATTATAGTATATAGAAAAAAGCCATAGTATAGTATGTCGAAAAAAAGCCATAGTATAGTATATCGTAAAAAATTTAAAAAGTCATAGCATAGTATGTCGAAAAAAATAAAAAAGTCATAGTATATAATGTTGAAAAAAATAAAGAGGCATAGTATAGTATGTTGAAAAGAAAGAAAAAAAAATCCATAGTATAGAGTGTTGAAACAATAAAAAGTCATAGTATAGTATGTCGGAAAAAGATAGGCATAGTATAGTATGTCGACATACTATCCTATGACAATTTTTATTTTTTTCAACATACTATACTATGACTTTTATTTTTTCAACATGCTATACTATGACTCTTTTTCAACATACTATGCTATGACTTTTTTTTCGACATACTATACTACGACTTTTTAAATTTTTTTCTACATACTATACTATGCCAATTTTTATTTTTTTCAACATACTATACTATGAGTTTTTGAATTTCTTCGACATACTATACTATGGCTTTTTTTCGAAATACTATACTATGGCTTTTTTTCGACATACTATACTATGACCTTTTTTTCAAAATACTATACTATTACTTTTTTATACAATTTTTTCAACAGACTACACTATGCCTTTTTTCATTAAAATTTTCGACATTCTATACTATGACATTTTTTTACGAATATTTTCGACATGCTATAGTATGACTTTTTTCATGAAAATTTTCGAAAATATTCGTAAAAAAATGTCATAGTATAGAATGTTGAAAATTTTCATGAAAAAAGGCATGGTATAGTCTGTCGATTAATTTGGTGGAAAAAAAACTCAGTTTAAATTTTCGTCAATTTTCATGAAAAGTCATACTATAGTATGACTTTTTTCATGAAAATGCCAAATTTTAAACTGAGTTTTTTTTCCACCAAATGAATCGACAGACTACACTATGCCTTTTTTCATTAAAATTTTCGACATTCTATACTATGACATTTTTTTACGAATATTTTTGACATGCTATAGTATGACTTTTTTCATGAAAATTTTCGAAAATATTCGTAAAAAAAGGTCATAGTATAGAATGTCGAAAATTTTCATGAAAACAGGCATAGTATAGTCTGACGATTCACTTGGTGGAAAAAAAACTCAGTTTAAATTTTCGTCAATTTTCATGAAAAGTCATACTATAGTATGACTTTTTTCATGAAAATGCCAAATTTTAAACTGAGTTTTTTTTCCACCAAATGAATCGACAGACTATACTATGCCTTTTTTCATTAAAATTTTCGACATTCTATACTATGACATTTTTTTACGAATATTTTCGACATGCTATAGTAGGACTTTTTTCATGAAAATCTTCGAAAATATTCGTAAAAAAATGTCATAGTATAGAATGTCGAAAATTTTCAAGAAAAAAGGCATAGTATAGTCTGTCGATTCATTTGGTGGAAAAAAAAACTCAGTTTAAATTTTCGTCAATTTTCATGAAAAGTCATGCTATAGTATGACTTTTTTCATGAAAATGTCAAATTTTAAACTGAGTTTTTTTTCCACCAAATGAATCGACAGACGATACTATGCCTTTTTTCATGAAAATTTTCGACATTCTATACTATGACATTTTTTTACGAATATTTTCAACAAAAAACTCAGTTTAAATTGTCAATTTTCATGAAAAGTCATACTATAGTATGACTTTTTTCATGAAAATGTCGAAATTTTAAACTGAGTTTTTTTTCCACCAAATGAATCGACAGACTATACTATGCCTTTTTTCATTCAAATTTTCGACATTCTATACTATGACATTTTTTTACGAATATTTTCGACATGCTATAGTATGACTTTTTTCATGAAAATTTTCGAAAATATTCGTAAAAAAATGTCATAGTATAGAATGTCGAAAATGTTCATGAAAACAGGCATAGTATAGTCTGTCGATTAATTTGGTGGAAAAAAAACTCAGTTTAAATTTTCGTCAATTTTCATGAAAAGTCATACTATAGTATGACTTTTTTCATGAAAATGCCAAATTTTAAACTGAGTTTTTTTTCCACCAAATGAAACGACAGACTACACTATGCCTTTTTTCATTAAAATTTTCGACATTCTATACTATGACTTTTTTTTACGAATATTTTCGACATGCTATAGTATGACTTTTTTCATGAAAATTTTCGAAAATATTCGTAAAAAAATGTCATAGTATAGAATGTCGAAAATTTTCATGAAAACAGGCATAGTATAGTCTGTCGATTAATTTGGTGGAAAAAAAACTCAGTTTAAATTTTCGTCAATTTTCATGAAAAGTCATACTATAGTATGACTTTTTTCATGAAAATGTCGAAATTTAAACTGAGTTTTTTTTCCACCAAATGAATCGACAGACTATACTATGCCTTTTTTCATTACAATTTTCGACATTCTATACTATGACATTTTTTTACGAATATTTTCGACATGCTATAGTATGACTTTTTTCATGAAAATCTTCGAAAATATTCGTAAAAAAATGTCATAGTATAGAATGTCGAAAATTTTCATGAAAACAGGCATAGTATAGTCTGTCGATTCATTTGGTGGAAAAAAAACTCAGTTTAAATTTTCGTCAATTTTCATGAAAAGTCATACTATAGTATGACTTTTTTCATGAAAATGCCAAATTTTAAACTGAGTTTTTTTTCCACCAAATGAATCGACAGACTATACTATGCCTTTTTTCATGACAATTTTCGACATTCTATACTATGACATTTTTTTACGAATATTTTCGACATGCTATAGTATGACTTTTTTCATGAAAATTTTCGACATTCTATACTATGACATTTTTTTACGAATATTTTCGACATGCTATAGTATGACTTTTTTCATGAAAATTTTCGAAAATATTCGTAAAAAAATGTCATAGTATAGAATGTTGAAAATTTTCATGAAAAAAGGCATAGTATAGTCTGTCGATTAATTTGGTGGAAAAAAAACTCAGTTTAAATTTTCGTCAATTTTCATGAAAAGTCATACTATAGTATGACTTTTTTCATGAAAATGCCAAATTTTAAACTGAGTTTTTTTTCCACCAAATGAATCGACAGACTATACTATGCCTTTTTTCATTAAAATTTTCAACATTCTATACTATGACATTTTTTTACGAATATTTTCGACATGCTATAGTATGACTTTTTTCATGAAAATCTTCGAAAATATTCGTAAAAAAATGTCATAGTATAGAATGTCTAAAATTTTCATGAAAACAGGCATAGTATAGTCTGACGATTCATTTGGTGGAAAAAAAACTCAGTTTAAATTTTCGTCAATTTTCATGAAAAGTCATACTATACTATGACTTTTTTCATGAAAATGTCCAAATTTTAAACTGAGTTTTTTTTCCACCAAATGAATCGACAGACTATACTATGCCTTTTTTCATTAAAATTTTCAACATTCTATACTATGACATTTTTTTACGAATATTTTCGACATGCTATAGTATGACTTTTTTCATGAAAATCTTCGAAAATATTCGTAAAAAAATGTCATAGTATAGAATGTCTAAAATTTTCATGAAAACAGGCATAGTATAGTCTGACGATTCATTTGGTGGAAAAAAAACTCAGTTTAAATTTTCGTCAATTTTCATGAAAAGTCATACTATAGTATGACTTTTTTCATGAAAATGTCGAAATTTTAAACTGAATTTTTTTTCCACCAAATGAATCGACAGACTATACTATGCCTTTTTTCATGAAAATTTTCGACATTCTATACTATGACATTTTTTTACGAATATTTTCGACATGCTATAGTATGACTTTTTTCATGAAAATTTTCGAAAATATTCGTAAAAAAAACTCATAGTATAGAATGTCGAAAATTTTCATGAAAAAAGGCATAGTATAGTCTGTCGATTAAGTTGGTGGAAAAAAAACTCAGTTTAAATTTTCGTCAATTTTCATGAAAAGTCATACTATAGTATGACTTTTTTCATGAAAATGTCGAAATTTAAACTGAGTTTTTTTTCCACCAAATGAATCGACAGACTATACTATGCCTTTTTTCATTAAAATTTTCGACATTCTATACTATGACATTTTTTTACGAATATTTTCGACATGCTATAGTATGACTTTTTTCATGAAAATCTTCGAAAATATTCGTAAAAAAATGTCATAGTATAGAATGTCGAAAATTTTCATGAAAACAGGCATAGTATAGTCTGTCGATTCATTTGGTGGAAAAAAAACTCAGTTTAAAATTTCGTCAATTTTCATGAAAAGTCATACTATAGTATGACTTTTTTCATGAAAATTTTCGAAATTTTAAACTGAGTTTTTTTTCCACCAAATTAATCGACAGACTATACTATGCCTTTTTTCATGACAATTTTCGACATTCTATACTATGACATTTTTTTACGAATATTTTCGACATGCTATAGTATGACTTTTTTCATGAAAATCTTCGAAAATATTCGTAAAAAAATGTCATAGTATAGAATGTTGAAAATTTTCATGAAAAAAGGCATAGTATAGTCTGTCGATTAATTTGGTGGAAAAAAAACTCATTTTAAATTTTCGTCAACTTTCATGAAAAGTCATACTATAGTATGACTTTTTTCATGAAAATGCCAAATTTTAAACTGAGTTTTTTTTCCACCAAATTAATCGACAGACTATACTATGCCTTTTTTCATTAAAATTTTCGACATTCTATACTATGACATTTTTTTACGAATATTTTCGACATGCTATAGTATGACTTTTTTCATGAAAATCTTCGAAAATATTCGTAAAAAAATGTCATAGTATAGAATGTCGAAAATTTTCATGAAAAAAGGCATAGTATAGTCTGACGATTCATTTGGTGGAAAAAAAACTCAGTTTAAATTTTCGTCAATTTTCATGAAAAGTCATACTATAGTATTACTTTTTTCATGAAAATGTCGAAATTTTAAACTGAGTTTTTTTTCCACCAAATGAATCGACAGACTATACTATGCCTTTTTTCATTACAATTTTCGACATTCTATACTATGACATTTTTTTACGAATATTTTCGACATGCTATAGTATGACTTTTTTCATGAAAATCTTCGAAAATATTCGTAAAAAAAAGTCATAGTATAGAATGTCGAACATTTTCATGAAAAAAGGCATAGTATAGTCTGTCGATTAAGTTGGTGGAAAAAAAACTCAGTTTAAATTTTCGTCAATTTTCATGAAAAGTCATACTATAGTATGACTTTTTTCATGAAAATGTCGAAATTTTAAACTGAGTTTTTTTTCCACCAAATGAATCGACAGACTATACTATGCCTTTTTTCATGAAAATTTTCGACATTCTATACTATGACATTTTTTTACGAATATTTTCGACATGCTATAGTATGACTTTTTTCATGAAAATTTTCGACATTCTATACTATGACATTTTTTTACGAATATTTTCGACATGCTATAGTATGACTTTTTTCATGAAAATTTTCGAAAATATTCGTAAAAAAAGTCATAGTATAGAATGTTGAAAATTTTCATGAAAAAAGGCATAGTATAGTCTGTCGATTAAGTTGGTGGAAAAAAAACTCAGTTTAAATTTTCGTCAATTTTCATGAAAAGTCATACTATAGTATGACTTTTTTCATGAAAATGTCGAAATTTTAAACTGAGTTTTTTTTCCACCAAATGAATCGACAGACTATACTATGCCTTTTTTCATTAAAATTTTCAACATTCTATACTATGACATTTTTTTACGAATATTTTCGACATGCTATAGTATGCCTTTTTTCATGAAAATTTTCGACATTCTATACTATGACATTTTTTTACGAATATTTTCGACATGCTATAGTATGACTTTTTTCATGAAAATTTTCGAAAATATTCGTAAAAAAAACTCATAGTATAGAATGTCGAACATTTTCATGAAAAAAGGCATAGTATAGTCTGTCGATTAAGTTGGTGGAAAAAAAACTCAGTTTAAATTTTCGTCAATTTTCATGAAAAGTCATACTATAGTATGACTTTTTTCATGAAAATGTCGAAATTTTAAACTGAGTTTTTTTTCCACCAAATGAATCGACAGACTATACTATGCCTTTTTTCATTACAATTTTCGACATTCTATACTATGACATTTTTTTACGAATATTTTCGACATGCTATAGTATGACTTTTTTCATGAAAATCTTCGAAAATCTTCGTAAAAAAATGTCATAGTATAGAATGTTGAAAATTTTCATGAAAAAAGGCATAGTATAGTCTGTCGATTCATTTGGTGGAAAAAAAACTCAGTTTAAAATTTGGCATTTTCATGAAAAAGTCATACTATAGTATGACTTTTCATGAAAATTGACGAAAATTTAAACTGAGTTTTTTTTCCACCAAATGAATCGACAGACTATACTATGCCTATTTTCATTAAAATTTTCGACATTCTATACTATGACATTTTTTTACGAATATTTTCGACATGCTATAGTATGACTTTTTTCATGAAAATTTTCGAAAATATTTGTAAAAAAATGTCATAGTATAGAATGTCGAAAATTTTCATGAAAACAGGCATAGTATAGTCTGTCGATTAATTTGGTGGAAAAAAAACTCAGTTTAAATTTTCGTCAATTTTCATGAAAAGTCATACTATAGTATGACTTTTTTCATGAAAATGTCGAAATTTAAACTGAGTTTTTTTTCCACCAAATGAATCGACAGACAGACAGTTTAAATTTTCGTCAATTTTCATGAAAAGTCATACTATAGTATGACTTTTTTCATGAAAATGCCAAATTTTAAACTGAGTTTTTTTTCCACCAAATGAATCGACAGACTACACTATGCCTTTTTTCATTAAAATTTTCGACATTCTATACTATGACATTTTTTTACGAATATTTTCGACATGCTATAGTATGACTTTTTTCATGAAAATTTTCGAAAATATTCGTAAAAAAATGTCATAGTATAGAATGTCTAAAATTTTCATGAAAACAGGCATAGTATAGTCTGACGATTCACTTGGTGGAAAAAAAACTCAGTTTAAATTTTCGTCAATTTTCATGAAAAGTCATACTATAGTATGACTTTTTTCATGAAAATGTCGAAATTTTAAACTGAGTTTTTTTTCCACCAAATGAATCGACAGACTATACTATGCCTTTTTTCATTACAATTTTCGACATTCTATACTATGACATTTTTTTACGAATATTTTCGACATGCTATAGTATGACTTTTTTCATGAAAATCTTCGAAAATATTCGTAAAAAAATGTCATAGTATAGAATGTCGAACATTTTCATGAAAAAAGGCATAGTATAGTCTGTCGATTAAGTTGGTGGAAAAAAAACTCAGTTTAAATTTTCGTCAATTTTCATGAAAAGTCATACTATACTATGCCTTTTTTCATTACAATTTTCGACATTCTATACTATGACATTTTTTTACAAATATTTTCGACATGCTATAGTATGACTTTTTTCATGAAAATTTTCGAAAATATTCGTAAAAAAATGTCATAGTATAGAATGTCGAAAATTTTCATGAAAACAGGCATAGTATAGTCTGACGATTCATTTGGTGGAAAAAAAACTCAGTTTAAATTTTCGTCAATTTTCATGAAAAGTCATACTATACTATGACTTTTTTCATGAAAATGTCGAAATTTTAAACTGAGTTTTTTTTCCACCAAATGAATCGACAGACTATACTATGCCTTTTTTCATGAAAATTTTCGACATTCTATACTATGACATTTTTTTACGAATATTTTCGACATGACTTTTTTCATGAAAATCTTCGAAAATCTTCGTAAAAAAATGTCATAGTATAGAATGTCGAACATTTTCATGAAAAAAGGCATAGTATAGTCTGTCGATTAAGTTGGTGGAAAAAAAACTCAGTTTAAATTTTCGTCAATTTTCATGAAAAGTCATACTATAGTATGACTTTTTTCATGAAAATGCCAAATTTTAAACTGAGTTTTTTTTCCACCAAATTAATCGACAGACTATACTATGCCTTTTTTCATTACAATTTTCGACATTCTATACTATGACATTTTTTTACGAATATTTTCGACATGCTATAGTATGACTTTTTTCATGAAAATCTTCGAAAATCTTCGTAAAAAAATGTCATAGTATAGAATGTCGAACATTTTCATGAAAAAAGGCATAGTATAGTCTGTCGATTCATTTGGTGGAAAAAAAACTCAGTTTAAAATTTGGCATTTTCATGAAAAAGTCATACTATAGTATGACTTTTCATGAAAATTGACGAAAATTTAAACTGAGTTTTTTTTCCACCAAATGAATCGACAGACTATACTATGCCTATTTTCATGAAAATTTTCGACATTCTATACTATGACATTTTTTTACGAATATTTTCGACATGCTATAGTATGACTTTTTTCATGAAAATTTTCGAAAATATTTGTAAAAAAATGTCATAGTATAGAATGTCGAAAATTTTCATGAAAAAAGGCATAGTATAGTCTGTCGATTAATTTGGTGGAAAAAAAACTCAGTTTAAATTTTCGTCAATTTTCATGAAAAGTCATACTATAGTATGACTTTTTTCATGAAAATGTCGAAATTTAAACTGAGTTTTTTTTCCACCAAATGAATCGACAGACAGACAGTTTAAATTTTCGTCAATTTTCATGAAAAGTCATACTATAGTATGACTTTTTTCATGAAAATGCCAAATTTTAAACTGAGTTTTTTTTCCACCAAATGAATCGACAGACTATACTATGCCTTTTTTCATTAAAATTTTCGACATTCTATACTATGACATTTTTTTACGAATATTTTCGACATGCTATAGTATGACTTTTTTCATGAAAATTTTCGAAAATATTCGTAAAAAAATGTCATAGTATAGAATGTCTAAAATTTTCATGAAAAAAGGCATAGTATAGTCTGTCGATTCACTTGGTGGAAAAAAAACTCAGTTTAAATTTTCGTCAATTTTCATGAAAAGTCATACTATAGCATGACTTTTTTCATGAAAATGTCGAAATTTTAAACTGAGTTTTTTTTCCACCAAATGAATCGACAGACTATACTATGCCTTTTTTCATTACAATTTTCGACATTCTATACTATGACATTTTTTTACGAATATTTTCGACATGCTATAGTATGACTTTTTTCATTAAAATCTTCGAAAATATTCTTAAAAAAATGTAATAGTATAGAATGTCGAACATTTTCATTAAAAAAGGCATAGTATAGTCTGTCGATTAAGTTGGTGGAAAAAAAACTCAGTTTAAATTTTCGTCAATTTTCATGAAAAGTCATACTATAGTATGACTTTTTTCATGAAAATGCCAAATTTTAAACTGAGTTTTTTTTCCACCAAATGAATCGACAGACTATACTATGCCTTTTTTCATTACAATTTTCGACATTCTATACTATGACATTTTTTTACGAATATTTTCGACATGCTATAGTATGACTTTTTTCATGAAAATCTTCGAAAATATTCGTAAAAAAATGTCATAGTATAGAATGTCGAAAATTTTCATGAAAACAGGCATAGTATAGTCTGACGATTCATTTGGTGGAAAAAAAACTCAGTTTAAATTTTCGTCAATTTTCATGAAAAGTCATACTATAGTATGACTTTTTTCATGAAAATGTCGAAATTTTAAACTGAGTTTTTTTTCCACCAAATGAATCGACAGACTATACTATGCCTTTTTTCATTACAATTTTCGACATTCTATACTATGACATTTTTTTACGAATATTTTCGACATGCTATAGTATGACTTTTTTCATGAAAATCTTCGAAAATCTTCGTAAAAAAATGTCATAGTATAGAATGTCGAACATTTTCATGAAAAAAGGCATAGTATAGTCTGTCGATTAAGTTGGTGGAAAAAAAACTCAGTTTAAATTTTCGTCAATTTTCATGAAAAGTCATACTATAGTATGACTTTTTTCATGAAAATGCCAAATTTTAAACTGAGTTTTTTTTCCACCAAATGAATCGACAGACTATACTATGCCTTTTTTCATTACAATTTTCGACATTCTATACTATGACATTTTTTTACGAATATTTTCGACATGCTATAGTAGGACTTTTTTCATGAAAATCTTCGAAAATATTCGTAAAAAAATGTCATAGTATAGAATGTCGAAAATTTTCAAGAAAAAAGGCATAGTATAGTCTGTCGATTCATTTGGTGGAAAAAAAAACTCAGTTTAAATTTTCGTCAATTTTCATGAAAAGTCATGCTATAGTATGACTTTTTTCATGAAAATGCCAAATTTTAAACTGAGTTTTTCTTCCACCAAATGAATCGACAGACGATACTATGCCTTTTTTCATTAAAATTTTCGACATTCTATACTATGACATTTTTTTACGAATATTTTCAACAAAAAACTCAGTTTAAATTGTCAATTTTCATGAAAAGTCATACTATAGTATGACTTTTTTCATGAAAATGTCGAAATTTTAAACTGAGTTTTTTTTCCACCATATGAATCGACAGACTATACTATGCCTTTTTTCATTCAAATTTTCGACATTCTATACTATGACATTTTTTTACGAATATTTTCGACATGCTATAGTATGACTTTTTTCATGAAAATTTTCGAAAATATTCGTAAAAAAATGTCATAGTATAGAATGTCGAAAATGTTCATGAAAACAGGCATAGTATAGTCTGTCGATTAATTTGATGAAAAAAAAACTCAGTTTAAATTTTCGTCAATTTTCATGAAAAGTCATACTATACTATGCCTTTTTTCATGAAAATTTTCGACATTCTATACTATGACATTTTTTTACGAATATTTTGGACATGCTATAGTATGACTTTTTTAATGAAAATTTTCGAAAATATTCGTAAAAAAATGTCATAGTATAGAATGTCGAAAATTTTCATGAAAACAGGCATAGTATAGTCTGTCGATTAATTTGGTGGAAAAAAAACTCAGTTTAAATTTTCGTCAATTTTCATGAAAAGTCATACTATACTATGACTTTTTTCATGAAAATGTCGAAATTTTAAACTGAGTTTTTTTTCCACCAAATGAATCGACAGACTGTACTATGCCTTTTTTCATTACAATTTTTGACATTCTATACTATGACATTTTTTTATGAATATTTTCGACATTCTATAGTATGACTTTTTTCATGAAAATTTTCGACATTCTATACTATGACATTTTTTTACGAATATTTTCGACATGCTATACTATGCCTTTTTTCATGAAAATTTTCGACATTCTATACTATGACATTTTTTTACGAATATTTTTGACATGCTATAGTATGACTTTTTTCATGAAAATCTTCGAAATTATTCGTTAAAAAATGTCATAGTATAGAATGTCGAAAATGTTCATGAAAACAGGCATAGTATAGTCTGTCGATTAATTTGGTGGAAAAAAAACTCAGTTTAAATTTTCGTCAATTTTCATGAAAAGTCATACTATAGTATGACTTTTTTCATGAAAATGTCGAAATTTTAAACTGAGTTTTTTTTCCACCAAATGAATCGACAGACTATACTATAGTCGACTATACTATAGTCAATTTTCATGAAAAGTCATACTATAGTATGACTTTTTTCATGAAAATGTCGAAATTTTAAACTGAGTTTTTTTTCCACCAAATGAATCGACAGACTATACTATGCCTTTTTTCATTAAAATTTTCGACATTCTATACTATGACATTTTTTTACGAATATTTTCGACATGCTATAGTATGACTTTTTTCATGGAAAAAAAACTCAGTTTAAATTTTCGTCAATTTTCATGAAATGTCATACTATAGTATGACTTTTTTCATGAAAATGTCGAAATTTTAAACTGAGTTTTTTTTCCACCAAATGAATCGACAGACTATACTCTGCCTTTTTTCATGAAAATTTTCGACATTCTATACTATGACATTTTTTTACGAATATTTTCGACATGCTATAGTATGACTTTTTTCATGAAAATTTCCGAAAATATTTGTAAAAAAATGTCATAGTATAGAATGTCGAAAATTTTCATGAAAAAAGGCATAGTATAGTCTGTCGATTCATTTGGTGGAAAAAAAACTCAGTTTAAATTTTCGTCAATTTTCATGAAAAGTCATACTATAGTATGACTTTTTTCATGAAAATGTCGAAATTTTAAACTGAGTTTTTTTTCCACCAAATGAATCGACAGACTATACTATGCCTTTTTTCATTACAATTTTCGACATTCTGTACTATGACATTTTTTTACGAATATTTTCGACATGCTATAGTATAACTTTTTTCATGAAAATTTTCGAAAATATTCGTAAAAAAATGTCATAGTATAGAATGTCGAAAATTTTCATGAAAAAAGGCATTGTATAGTCTGTCGATTCATTTGGTGGAAAAAAAACTCAGTTTAAATTTTCGTCAATTTTCATGAAAAGTCATACTATAGTCTGACTTTTTTCATGAAAATGTCGAAATTTTAAACTGAGTTTTTTTCCCCCCAAATGAAACGACAGACTATACTATGCCTTTTTTCATGAAAATTTTCAAAAATATTCGTAAAAAAATGTCATAGTATAGAATGTCGAACATTTTCATGAAAAAAGGCATAGTATAGTCTGTCGATTCATTTGGTGGAAAAAAAACTCAGTTTAAAATTTCGAAATTTTCATGAAAAAAGTCATACTATAGCATGTTGAAAATTTTCGTGAACAAATGTCGAAAATATTCGTAAAAAAATGTCATAGTATAGAATGTCGAACATTTTCATGAAAAAAGGCATAGTATAGTCTGTCAATTAATTTGGTGGAAAAAAAACTCAGTTTAAAATTTAGAACATTTTCATGAAAAAAGTCATACTATGGCATGTTGGAAATATTCGTAAAAAAAGTCATAGTATAGAATGTTGAACATTTTCATGAAAAAAGGCATAGTATAGTCTGTCGATTAATTTGGTGGAAAAAAAACTCAGTTTGAAATTTCGAAAATATTCATGAAAAAAGTCATACTATAGCATGTCGAAAAAATAAGTCATAGTATAGTATGTCGAAAAAAAGTCATAGTATAGTATGTCGAAAAAAATAAAAAAGTCATAGTATAGGATGTCGAAAACAAAGTCATAGCATAGTCTGTTGAAAAAAGTCATACTATAGTATGTTGAAAAAGGTCATACTATAGTATGTCGAAAAACAAATAAATAGACATAGTATAGTATGTGGAAAAAAATAAAAAATAGGCATAGTATAGTATGTCGAATTTTTTTTAATAAAAAAGTAATAGTATAGTATGTTAAAAAAAAGTCATAGTATAGTATGTCGAAAAAAAAGGCATAGTATAGTATGTTGAAAAACAGTCATAGTATAGTATGTAGAAAAAAAGCCATAATATAGCATGTCAAAAAAAAGCCATAGTATAGTATGTCGAAAAAATTTAAAAAAAAGTCATAGTATAGTATGTGGAAAAAAATTTAAAAAGTCATAGTATAGTATGTTGAAAAAAATAAAAAGAGGCATAGTCTAGTATGTTGAAAAAAAATAAAATTAGGCATAGTATAGTATGTTGAAAAAATAAAAAAGTCATAATATAGTATGTCGAAGAAAAAACATAGTATGTTATGACGAAAAAATTAAAAAAGTCATCTTATAGTATGTCAACATTTTTTTAAAAAGTCATAGTATAGTATGTCGAAAAAAAAGTCATAGCATAGTATGTCGAAAAAAAGTCATAGTATAGTATGTTGAAAAAAAAAAAATAGGCATAGTATAGTATATAGAAAAAAGCCATAGTATAGTATGTCGAAAAAAAGCCATAGTATAGTATATCGTAAAAAATTTAAAAAGTCATAGCATAGTATGTCGAAAAAAATAAAAAAAGTCATAGTATATAATGTTGAAAAAAATAAAGAGGCATAGTATAGTATGTTGAAAAGAAAAGAAAAAAAAATCCATAGTATAGAGTGTTGAAACAATAAAAAGTCATAGTATAGTATGTCGGAAAAAGATAGGCATAGTATAGTATGTCGACATACTATCCTATGACAATTTTTATTTTTTTCAACATACTATACTATGACTTTTATTTTTTCAACATGCTATACTATGACTCTTTTTCAACATACTATGCTATGACTTTTTTTTCGACATACTATACTACGACTTTTTTAAATTTTTTTCTACATACTATACTATGCCAATTTTTATTTTTTTCAACATACTATACTATGAGTTTTTGAATTTCTTCGACATACTATACTATGGCTTTTTTTCGAAATACTATACTATGGCTTTTTTTCGACATACTATACTATGACCTTTTTTTCAAAATACTATACTATTACTTTTTTATACAATTTTTTCAACATACTATACTATGACTTTTATTTTTTCGACATGCTATACTATGACTATTTTTCAACAAACTATGCTATGACTTTTTTTTCGACATACTATAGTATGACTTTTTTTCATGAAAATGTTTTTCTTCCACAAAATTAATCTGCATACAATACTATGACGTTTTACATTTTTTCGACATACTATGCTATGGCTTTTTTTCGAAATACTATAGTATGACTTTTTTATTTTTCCCAACATACAATACTATGGCTTTTTTTCGACATACTATACTATGACTTTTTACATTTTTTTGGACATAGTATGACTTTTTTTATTTTTTCAACATACTGTACTATGACTTTTTATTTGTTCGACACACTATATAATGACTTTTTTCGACATACTATACTATGGCTTTTTTTTACACATACTATACTACGGCTTTTTTTACACATATTATACTACGACTTTTTTTTTTGACATACTATACTAAGACTTATTTTATTTTTTCGGCACACTATACTATGGCTTTTTTACGACATACTATACTATGACTTCTTTTTTGGCATACGATACTATGACTTTCATTTTATTTTTTTGACACACTATACTATGACTTTTTTTTGACATACTATATACTATGGCTTTTTAGTTTTTTTCGACATATATACTATGACTTTTAAAAAGAATTCCACATACCATATTATGACTTTTTATTTTTTCAACATACTATACTATGGCTTTTTTTGACATACTATACTATGACTTTTTACCGAAATACTGTACTATGACTTTTTAAGAAAAAAATGTCAACATACTATACTATGACTTTTTTTTCAAGATACTGTACTATGCAACAGCTCAGCATCCGTCAGGTTTATTAGTGCCACGCTTTTTAGCCTTTTTTTCTGAACGCAATGGCTCTGGTCCCAAACAAACTGAATCATGATACAGCGTGCGCATGGCGTTGCGTCATTGCACATGCGCAACTGTCGGAAAGCATCGATAAGAGGGATCGATAGACACGGAGGTATGTGATTCCAAGGAATCGGACAACTAGGAACTGATTCTCAATTCCCATACGTACATTTTGGACAATACATGCTGTAATCATGCAACATGAGAAATCAAAGTTTAATACCATTTCCTATAACAGTTCTGTAGAAATAAGCCACCATAGGCACTTCACATTTTCAGCGTTGCTTATAAATATAATTTATTAATTGTCTTAAAAATTCTTTCTTACACTTTGTACAGAAAACAATTAGAGGAGATAGAGAGGCAAGCATTCAGCAAGATTGAGCAAGATTCATGAAGCGTGCCAGAATTAGCAAATATGGACCAACACTACCCTGCACTAATCAAATCAAATCACCCCTGATAGTAAAATAAAAATGCTCTTACAAGCACAGCTCTAGTTATAGACTTCTAACATGATAACCAATGCCAAGTTTGCATAGTAGACACTGCTTTTACAAAAAGGAAAGAAACTTAAATAAAAACTTGAAACATACAAACTAGTATCTAACTGTACTGCTCTTTTTATATTCTCAAATTTGCCAAATATAGCTGACAGTACACAACTGTACATATTGTGGATACAAAATATTTTTTACATACTTTGATATCTTAACACTACTTTCTTCATTTTCACATCATGAAGGATCATCTTCTGGAGGCCTAACGTTTGCTCTCATATGAAAACTACCTTTCTCAATCTACTCCATTGACAAACAGTCTGTCCTGCTGGTAAACTGTAGACTAAGAACATGGCAAGGATCAAATTTAAGTTACACTGTAACTGGTAACTTGCAGTTCTTAACCGATCGTCTCCTTGCACACGTTTCATCAGTTAAAATTAACGAGATGTTAATGATCACATTGTATGAAAGAGACATTGTCATGACATTTGGATTCATGTTTTGTTCTGAAGCATACTGAATTGATGACTTGATATTTTAGGCTTTTATCCTCAAAACTTACACTACTCTTCCCTTTGATTTCCTCCCATATGACATCAGCGGTTACATTTGAAAACATACAAAACATCCACTCCGTCATTTAACCATACACCTTTCCAAATTTAGTTAATAAGGCGGTCCGAAATTAAAAGATACATAATTTTAAGGACTTCTATGTCTTCTATGTCTGGTTTTACACAGATACAAGAGGTCGGATTCCTTACTGGTATATTTCTGAAAAATCAATGTCTCAAGGTTTCGTCCTGTGTAGACAGCCGCAAGATGAAACCTGTCATGAAGAGGTAAAGATCTGACCTTTTGTACCGGTGTTAACTCAGCCTTTGCCTACTTGGTCTTTACACTATCCTCCTCGGTATTTCCTCTACATACCTGATTTTCAGTATCATATGGCGTCTCTCCATAGTTCATAGAAGAAATATCTCAAGAAATATCCCTTTGAACTGAATGATCATGTTGTCCTTTACATGGTGAATAGAGTTTATGTCCCCATGGACATCTGACAGCTACTCAAAAGCCACTAAAAATAAGGCTGTTTTTCTTCCCTCAAAGCCGACTTGTTGTAGTTTCACCTTTGCGTCAGACACTGTTGACCCGAGTCTATGCATACATTTGAAAGCCACAATGTTGTTCTGTAAAACACAAATATGTTACACTTAATTTTACATACAGTAGGCCCCTTTAGTTGGTATCTTAATTTTTAGCTCTAAATTGCAACTTTTTCAACAAATACACCACCAGTTGGAATGTGAGTTGCTGACGTAACTTTGTATTAGATAATGGGCAACTAACTGATATGTTACAGATTTTATCCCCCCCCCATACAGTTCACACCTATAAAAACATTGAAATGGCAAAAAATAATGTTAATGTAAGTAACACAATAATGACCACCGAACAAAAATATTATGATGATAAAAGGTCATTAGAATGAACATGATAATCATGTATTTACACGTTTCAGACGATCAACAAATGTAAATGCTGTTATTCTTCAAAAGCCACTGGATGGTGCTAGTGACCATGATGATCAAGTCATGGTGGTGATCATAAGTGAAATCACATGTGGCCTGACGGCAGACAACACAACTGACATCCTGCGATGATGAGACACCGAAAATATGACACAAATATATATATGTAGGCTATATATATTTTAGTAAATTAAAATATGATTGATAAAATCCGTATATTGCGTACATTTAGCGGTAATGAATGATATCAGCTGTATTTAACTCACTATCGCATAACACTATGGTAGTTTGTATATTATTGTATTTAAAAACACTTGTGTTTTCACTCTTCGTTCATCCCTTTTCGCTTCATCTCAGTTTTCTCTGAGTTGGACCCTGTCCAGAAACAAGCCCCGACAGTCTATTAGAGAAACTCCTGAAATTGAGGTTGTGGTTAACCAAATGTGGTAGCCCTGGCTGGAATTCCCCACCCTGCATCTAGTCTGCATCTGCACTACAGCTTCGTCCAAACAACTCCTCTTTGGGGAGGAACGGAGCAGCAGCAACTCTGCAGAAAACAAGTTAACACTTGATTTTAGTTAAGGGATTCATTTGTAGCTTGAAGATCATCCCTGCTTTGATGCTTGGGGTGAAACCTCCAACAACTGCAGACACTTTTTTGCTGTTTAGTAAATGCTGACTCCATTTAAACAAACATATTATAAAATATACTGTATATGAGAATGAATATCTGACAGTCTGCATCTTTCCCCTGTTTATCATAAGTGCAATCTTAAATATACCTCGAAACAGACTCTGTCACAACTGCTAAAAATGGAAAACAAAAAATACATTTTTACTTGCATCAATCAGCAGTGTAATCATCTTTGGATTGCCCTTTTTAAGAAAATCAGAGGCACAAGTTAAAGGCAAGTGGACAGCAAGTTCATTTGCCTTTGACTTAATACTTCTAATAATAATGCTAATAACACAAATTTAAACGTCACTTATGATTTCAGATAAAAAGGGGATACCTGTAGTCTTGGGCTTCTTTCTGGTCAGGACCCTTTGATTGACAGTCACTGTGTAGCAAATTCTGTTAGCGGGAAATGATCCACACATATGGACAGCAGAATACAGAGAGCGTTCCCTAGGAAACGATATAAAGACAACAAACTGTACTGGCAAAACACTACAGCCAAGGCTCGCAAGTGAGGGATCACTTCTTTATCTCCCCTCTCTCATTATCGGTTTTCCATCCTGTTCGTACAGATGATCACCTGCGGCTTCTTCCATCATTTTATGCTTACGTCCTCCCTCCCTCTTGTAATCAGTTTAGCCTCTCCCTGTGTTTACTCTTGTCTTGCTAAAGAGTCTTGTGTCTGACTCACTGCCTCGTTTTCCCCACTATACCTTCTCCCACTCGCTTGTAATCAGTTTAGCTTCTCTCCCTTTATGATTCTGTTCCATTCCTATAGGGGTTTTCAAGGTCGGTACCTCTGTTGCTTCTTTTCTTTGCTTCTCTTTGTTCAGTATAAAGTAACAGCAAGAAAACAACTAGTGTTACACCAGACAAGGTCTTTTTTTTAGGCGTGCGTATGTATTGTTTGTTCCTGATAGACTGTGTTTGGGTTGTAGTTTGGGTTATGTCTCCTTCGGTCGAACACAACACTGCAACGTTGCTCAAATAAACACACAAAGATACGCACATAGTTTCCAGCACCAGTTCGAGCATATCTCGTCTGTTACCATGTCGGCATGATTGCCATGGTATTTAACCGGAGCTCAATTACCATGGCGACAGCTTTTCTTTTGCTCGCATCTAATTCGTTCACTGCCCTTGCTGCAGCATCAACCATAGAGAATTCACTTGTAATCGTCTCCAGAGTTCTGTCGTTGTCACGGTAACCACGTTAATCGTCAGTGTTCCATTGTCATAGAGGTGAAGCTACCGTCATGGCGACCCATCTCTTCCAGCACAGCGGCTAGTTCATTAAGATCTCCATCGGGGAAGTGCTGGGCCTCCCAGAGATCCAGGATCACACCTGTCGGACTGGACTTGGTGGCAAAGTAGTTCAGGTACCTGGAGAGATCAATGAGAGCAGAGGGATAAAAGATATAGTGAATATTATGACAGAAAAGGTTTCATTCTCTAATGTTGTCAGGCATTAAATTCACAATGTGAAACAACATTATACTTAAGCCACAGGCTGCAACAACCAATCACAACGGGAGCCAAATCTCAAACTCCTAAGAGAATGGTCACATCAATAATTGATACTAATAATACAAAAACAAACTCAAAGGAGCAGTGTGTAGGATCTGGCGGTATCTAGTGGTGCGGTTGCAGATTGCAACCAACTGAAGCCTCTTTCCTGTGTGCCAAGCGTGTAGAAGAACTAAGGTGGCCGACAAAAAACAAGAATGGCCCTCTCCAGAGTCAGTTGGAGCAGAGCCAGCGCGTAGAGTGTGTGTGTACGTGTGAAGTGAGCGCGAGAGCGGCGGCGACGGGAGCGAGTAACGTTATCGACTCCAACCCAAGCAGGAAAAGTTAAGTGTTTGGTTTGTCCATTCTGGGCTACTGTAGAAACATGGCGGCCGGCTCCGTGAAGAGGAGGTAACGAAAACACAACGACTCTTATTTTCAGGTGATTATAAACTAGAGATACCATACTTAATATTTTATTCCATTTATGCCAATAGATCCCCCTAAATGTTACACAGTTCGTTTAAAATGAGACAAACAATATATGTAAAAGTCTATAGAATACAAATGGAAATAGAAGATTAAAAAAAACAAATCTAAATGCACAATTTCTACTTTATCCTCTTTCAATTCTTATCAATGCTTTAGAAGTTAAATGTAATGAATTTTTACCTGATGTGACTGCTCTCTTGAAAACTCTGACTCACCTTAAATCTTGTGTAAATATATTGAAAGCACCCGAAATGATAATACAGCAAGAAACACAGAAAAAGAACTACAGTGCATATAAAGAGAAATGAAATGCATGAAGGAAAAATTAAATGTTGCAGGTGAATACTTTTTAGAAAATGTGCCATTATGTATGTTCAATTCAAACCACTTTAAATAAGAAAAATAAATGCATTTTGAAGTTGCGTTGGAGCACAAAAATGTGCCAACGAGTCCACAGGGAGAACAGTTTTCATAGGAACAGTAAATACTAAAGCTGTCAACAGTCAAGTACACAATGGCTGCAGAGGAAAAGTCTGACGCTGAGCCATCTGTGACAAAGATCTCGATGCTGCTTTACAGTGAAAAAGCCATCAGATTTGAGTCCCATGGGGATAAAAAATGAGACTTTCTGTTCCTCTGTAAATCCTGTGATTGTACTGTTGGTACGCTCTGGTACTGTTTAAACACAACCAGAGACTGACTGACTGTCTCTACTCCTGCAGTTTCTCCTTGTTTTTTCTCAAAATATCCAATAAGCTATTGTCATAACTTTCTTTATAACTCTCTTTCTCACTTTTCGTCTCATCTGTCTGCAGTATGTGATAATCTGTATCTTGCTGTTAGGTGAACTCAATAGCTGAGATCCACCTTTTTCTAACCAGTTATCTCAGTACAATAGACCAAAGCGTTCACAATTATATGTTTGTTTGTCTGTGTGAAAGTGTACAGCTCAGGTTTCACTCTTTATACAAACACAAAGTTATGTGAGGAGAGATGCTGTGACGGCAAAGCATGAGTCATACCTTGAACTCAAATAGACATGACGTGGCGGTTAGAAGAGCAGAGAGGATAAAAGATGGTATTTCCATGTTATCACGCTCCTTTTGAAGAGCAGCTTTTAGCGGAAATGTGGAAGTAAACAACAATTTGGCTAGCTGTCCATTTTTCTCCCACTGATCGGGAATATTTGGTGCCCACATTAACAGACTACATCATGAGCTGGCTGCCTGTTGGGACAATGGGGTGCACTTGTGCCCAGTTATCCTCTGACTAGCTGCTGGTAAATGAAACTCCAAACTAAATCATGGAGACACACATCTGAGGATAGAGATACAAAGGATGCTACCTGTGAGTCAGACGCACATGGCCAATTGTATCTTTACTATCTAGGTATATTACTGAAACTCTACAGGGATGCAGGTTCAAAATAATGAAATGTATTGAAATTGAGTGAGCAGATTTGTTGTGCACTTTAGAGTAAAGACGTTTTAACTGTTTCTTTTTTTTCTATAAGAAAAGACCATCAGTCACATACAATTAACCCGATAATTATAGTCAATGTGATTACGTCTCTATGGTATTTTTATGTGCTATTGTATCTTTGAGTACTAAGGAGATGAAATAAGTAATAGAATAAGATGAATGATTCATCTCAGTTGAACTGCACCATTTAATTTAATCTCCTTTGACTCATGTCTCATCTAAATTCACAGAAACTGTCTGGTTTTCTTCTGTTGTTGAAGAGGTGAGACAGGCCACCTTGATGAGCTGCCATCCTATTTCAGAAGACTTTTTTCTGACTGAATGATGTTCCAAACCAAGCAAAACGCCTGAGGTAAGCATTGAGGTAATAAATGATAAAAAACTGTGTGTGTGTCACCTGTCAAGGTTGAGTTTGTGGGCCAGCATCCTCCAGTCGTTTCCTCTGGTCTGTGGTGCATCTAGACTGCCACACAGTTTCTGTCTGATGGATAAAGGAATGCGGAAGGCATTGGGTCCCACTAAGGTTGTGATGTTACTCGCTGGGTCCATCAGGGACGTGTCTATGCACTGGACATCCTGGAAAGTGTGGAAAGACGGAAAAAATGACTAGTTAGTTCGACTTTCTGAAAAGTTTAACTCGTGGAGAAGATAGGCTTCTGCATATTGTTGTGTATACAGTATAACTTCTGCAGTAGAGACACAGGAGAATAGGGATGGACTTATGGGCGAGATATTAAAGCCTTAAAAGTAAAATATGGATCATAATCTGCATCCGTGTAGCAACATTGGCAAAGTTAACTCCATCATATTTCTATTTCAAATTTGTCTCTATCTTAGTCCCTCAGGCAAAGATCCTGCTCGTCTCTCTGCTGCTTGCCTCCGGTGTGACCAATTACAAATAAGTCTCCTAATTAATACAAGAGTGAACCAAACATAAAGATCTGCTTCCAAGCACTCTCTCCCTCTCCTCTCCATGTTGATCTCTGTCTCTTTCTAAACCTTCATCCCATTAATCTGCCACTCCTGGGCTGAAAGGAGGCAGCGGCCTAATGAATGTGGCTTGGCAGAGGGAAACAACAACTGCCACTGTTGATGTGAATGATTACTATTTACTGCGTCTACTTAGCCCCAATTTACAGCAGAAAGCTCTCTGCTGCTGCAGATTGAATGATTGATGCAAAGGGACATCTCCGTTTCTCTGATGATATAATAAATGCTTTAAACCTGCTTTACTTTGCATTGTTCAACATGCAGGAAGCTGCCGGCTGGTTGAGGGTCTTACACCATTTTATTTAACGCATACACAAAGACACTGACTGTTGCTTTAGCTATTCAGCTCTAATTACCATACTTGCCAAACATCCCATGTGATCATAGTAATTATTTTGTTAGACTAGGTATGGCCTATTTAAAATGGATTACAACTGATCACTTAACAAAATATTTAATGTTGTGACAAAACTGTCAGTGCCCGAATAGAAGCCCTACTTTTCACTGTTTACTTGTTACACAACCACAGCGCTGTCCCCCAAAAGGCTGCTTGTTTTGTTCTTTATTTGGCAGAAGGCATAATGAAGTAAGTAGAGGATCACATTAGGAACTGCTGGAGACATGCAGGATGGACATTTCTGCAATGCTTTCTTTCACTGTGTGATTTTGCACTTCTGACAGACAAATCATCTCAACTTATTTAACGTCTTCTATGAATAAGAATTTATAAGTGTCTCCACATTAGACTCGGTGGCAAAACATGGGAGAAAATGTATCTACTAATAACATTTAAGGCGATATTTGAATTTAGTACTCTACTGCTTCTTCAGTTCAGGTCAAAAGTAAAAAATGTCTGCATTTGTAAACAGATATTGTGAGCTTTGGGTTGGAGGATGATTTTCACCCCTGTTCCCTACAGTAAATATTAGCCAATATAGAGTGCTCCAGGGATGATGTATTTTTGTAGGTCAACCAAAAAGTCAGCATCGCCCTGGTTCCCTCGACAAAAAGACAGTGGGATTTTTCCATTTGGTTTTGGATTATTTCAGAAAATAAACTCTGTGGCAAACACAAGTTTATGATACTTACACATTTTGTTCAGCAAGATAATCTTCACAAATGAACACCACTTTTATAAAAAAAAAGCTAACTTTAGGCTATAGACGAACAACACCACGGTCGCATGAGTATACACAATGAGACTGTAAAGGCGGACAAGTCAGTGTGATGACGTTTAGTAGTCTCATTTAGCCACTTGTTAGCAACCGCCTTTTTAAGGCACATAAAGTCTTCAAAATTCACAAGTGGAATATTTACTGACATTTTATATCGTAGAACAAAACGTTAAAATCTCTTCAGCTTGTGTTAACCACAGACCTTATTTCAGGCATCTAACTAAAAACCCATTCCACTTCCAGTCGAGGGAACCGGAAGTGCTAAAATGCTAACTCATTTCCAGGTTTTAGGACTCATTCCGGCACCACTCAATTAACTCATCACAGATATATCAAAGACATATCTATATCTGTGTATATGTTGGCTGATAAATAACATCAAACTGCTGAACAGAAATTCCCAAAAGTATGTTTGAGAAAGTTTAAAAACGGTGTCCCTATTACATAATCTTTCCACCTGAGAACACTAACAAGTTTATTTTTCAACTGTGATACAAATGTTCCCCTCAGTATATATCTTCTTCGTGAAAAAAGAATGAATCCTCAAAACTCTCAAATATTGTTATCAGTATTGGCCTTGGGCTCTTGAACTGTACACCTACACATAATGAACAGCACACACACAAACACTATGGTGCATAACCCTGGACAGGATGACATAAAAGTGGCGCCAGGATGGCTGAGACAGCAGGATGTATCAGCTTCAGAGATACCATAAAACTATTATACAGCTCAAACTCCACTAGATACATTTTGACCTTGACTGTCATTCTCATTTTGCCCAGTGGCCAATGCTGGAGAAGTACAAAATATGTGCAACCCTCCGTGCTGCTGCAACTGTTCCTCCATACAGTATGCAGTCAAAAATCAACTTACCTGGTTAAACAAGGGTTAAAAAAAATCTTAAGTGCAACGCTATCACCCATGAGCACCATGGGAGAATTCAAAGCAGTGACATTCCAAAAGAACTGTCTGACCTCCGACCAAAACTGTGCACACACGGACAAAGACTGACACACACACAGTGACTTTGTGGTTACATGGACTAGCAAAATCAAAGACGAGTTATTCCACTCGTGTTCTGTGACCCCTAGCCCCAGTATGAATGATTGAACAGAGTCACAGAACCATAGCAGGAGCCCTGACTGTCTGACAGATAGAGGAAAACTTA
Organism: Sebastolobus alascanus; assembly: GCA_916701645.2. Lineage (NCBI taxonomy): Eukaryota > Metazoa > Chordata > Actinopteri > Perciformes > Sebastidae > Sebastolobus > Sebastolobus alascanus. The sequence continues at coordinate 1,533,865 of CAKAOJ020000142.1, read as the reverse complement.
GTGACTTTAGGACCTTTAGTACAGGAATAGAGAAGTTAGAAGTTAGTCGAAGGAGCCTCTCCCTCAAGTGACTGTGTTCGTCTCTTCTCAGTATGTATCACTTTATCCCTTGGTATGTCCTCGGCAAGTGTGAGTTAAAGTTGTCTGCAGTTTTCTTGTATACACAATCAATACCAGAGGTGGGACCAAGCCATTGCTTTGCAAGTCACAATTCAAGTCCTAAGTCAAGACAGGTAAGTCCTGAGTCAAGTCCCAAGTCCTAAACAAGTCATATAGCGCTCTTCACCAAATGTAATGCCATTTTAACACAAGAGAAATAATATATTAAATTTACAAAAATTGTGAAATTTGTATTTATTTGTTAAAACTAGGGCTGTCAGAGTTAACACAATAACTCAAATTAGTTTTTAAAGCCACCAATTTTGAAAGCCACTAATTTCTTTAACGTAGCGGGCTTAAAGCTAGAGTGAAGACACTGGTATGAAACTAGAAAGCCTAAGGAATCCATTGGTACCAACCATGTCATACTAACTTGTTGTGAAGGAGGCTAAATAACGCTCCAAACCTGCGCTAAATTTTGGCAAGGACAAACTGGCATGGCCATTTTCAAAGGGGTCCCTTGACCTCTGACCTCAAGATATGTGAATGAAAATGGGTTCTATGGGTACCCACGAGTCTCCCCTTTACAGATATGCCCACTTTATGATAATCACATGCAGTTTCGGGGCAAGTCATATTCAAGTCAGCACACTGACAGCTGTTGTTGCCTGTTGGACTTCAGTTTGCCATTTTATGATTTGAGCATATTTTTTATGCTAAATGCAGTACCTGGGAGGGTTTCTGGACAATATTTGTCATAGTTTTGTGTTGTTAATTGATTTCCAATAATAAATAGATACATACATTTGCATAAAGCAGCATATTTGTCCACTCCCATGTTGATAAGAGTATTAAATCCTTGACAAATCTCCCTTTAAGTTACATTTTGAACAGATAAAAAAAATGTGATTAATAACGATTAACTATGGACAATCATTTGATTAATCATGATTAAATAGTCCCTAGTTGAAACAAGTTTGTAAAAAAAAGTACAACTGAACTTAATCATAAAACAAAAGATTTGGGGAATTAAGTGTCGACTTACAGAATGAATAGCGTTAACGTTATAAATGAATTGATTTGTGACACACTTTTTAAATAACATACATATAATCTTTGGGCTTGAAGGAAGGTATCAAGTATTTTCAAGACCAAGTGTAGTCACAATTCATTGATGTTAAAGTCCAAAACAAGGTGCAAATCTGTTTTGATTTTGTCTAGTCGAGTCTAAAGTCATCAAATTTGTGACTTGAGTCAAAGTCATGTGACTCAAGTCCACACCTCTGGCCAATACCCAATAAACAGTGTGTCCGTTGTGCTGTGTGCATGTGGATTTCTACACACTTACCTCCTCTAATGTGTTGCTGAGCTGAAAGATCTGTCCTTCTCCTTCCACCTGCCGTACACACAGCTTGCAGCTGATCTCTGTGGTGGCTGGGCTCAGTCTCTCCAGGGTGAAGGTACAGTGAAGAGTTCTCTGACTGCCACTCCACACCTGGTAGAATGGGATCTCCTGGAAAAAGCATGAATAATTTTCAAGCAGGTTAAATTCTAAGTATCTCAGTAACTTTTATTATTAATGGGAATTCATCAAAGTGAATAATTGTGAAGATATTTTACTCTGAATGCACAAAATGACGACCAACACTGAGCCATGCTGCTAGTGTGGCAAAAATGAACATTCACACAAAGGCTCACTATAGTTCACCCTTGTTTGGCTAAATGTAAGTATAATGTACTTTAAAGTGTGATATTTGCTGTGTGTGTGAAGATCATATGTATGTGTGTGTGCATATCCCTCTCACCTGATACTTGGCGATGAGTTTGCTCTTCCACTGTGTGTGCGGCACGTCGTGGATTGACAGTCTCAGATTGTGTGTGCTGTCTTTAAAGTTCAGGGTCTTTGGCTCATCCAGAAGCTTCCCTCCCATCTGGGTCTCCATCTGAAGAACCTCCTGCAGAAAACCCCACAAGAAAAAAAACTATTTAAAATTTCCTCCTCAACTTTGCTTCTATCTCGCTCACTGAACCATTCATTTTTCATACAGCATTAGAGATTGCAGAAAGCCTTTAATTTATCTTGCATAATAACCGCAGACAATGCCGTCGAGAAGTACACGGCACCATGAAACACATGAAAGTTTTCATGAAGATATCATCACAGAGCTCAGTAGTTTATTGTATTCCCTGGATTTAAGCAAAGCTTAGCTCTGCTAACTGCACTCAACTGTAGAGAGACATTAAGATGCTCAATAAAAAAACCTTGATTAATAATGCACCACCAGTCAAAGTACTGCTGTTGTGAGATGTGGGAAATGATGTCTTTAATGTAAAACAGTAAAATTAAATTACTTCTATTGACTTTAGGAGATGACCTCAATGCATCATATTACTTATGAAAATAAGAAGTAATGATTTACTGATTACTCAAGATTTTGCAGCCCATTGTTGTCTTTTCAATCACTCTTATCTTTCTGCTAGCATGACAAGACAACACTGACAAGTTTTCCTTGTGCACTCTCCAAGTAGATTTAAGGATACTCAGGGCAGATTCAAAAGCTGATGCACTGCACTTAATGTGTGTTTTGTTTTAATTTAGTATCTTAGATTTCATGAAATGGGGAATAAAATCAGTTAAGCTGGGCATACACTGTACGAAATGTTGTGTACTTCCTACTACTACTGTACGAGTAGATCATTTGTGAAGCAAAAGCTCACGATTTATGTGCTCACATTGTACGTGTAAAATAGAACAAAAAAACACGGCCTGTTCCGCTCCTGCGGACCGTTCTGGCTGTTGACGGTTGTCAATAAAGATTAGTTTGAAAGCTCCGAGGCAGGTAAAGTTTGTTTGCTAGCAGAGGTCTGTACGGGTCACAATGCTATCAAGACAGAAACGTGCTGCCTTGATCATCTGTGCCATCCTGTCTACTGAAACGTCTAAAAATAAAAAGAGGCAGTGGCATAACGTTATATGGACTCGCAGGTGGTTAGGAAAACGTGGACAGTATGGCTTGTCCATTTTGCAGAGAGAATTGGAGTTAAGCTAGCTACGTTTTACTAGCTATATCTAATGTAGCCTACATTGTTATCTTGATAGCTACACTCTGATTACTGTTAAAAAAAAAAAAAAGGCACTGGCGTTGGGGAATCGGCTCGTGGCTCTGCCTCAACTGTGCGAGAGCCTGTGGTCGGCCGATCAAAATTACTGACATGTCAGAAATTCACCCGACTGTCCGACGGCCGGTCGGGAGGAGTTAATCGGTCCCCGGTTCCCCCAGTACACTGCACGGCAAACGACGCACGACGCTTCTGAAATTCGGCTCTAAAAATGAGTCGTGCAGCTCAAAATTCGAGCCAGAAACGGTCTAAAATCATACAGTGCACGCCCAGCTTTAATGTAAACCCGATTCTGTCCATTTGATGTCTTTGTCCATGTTGTGAACGAAAGGAAGCAGCATATTTTACTTTGCTGTGCTGCAGCTGTTTTAATAATACATTGCACACTCAGTCCTGTGGGGATTTTTGCTCATCCTTTTCAAATTGACTTCTGTATATCAAGTAAGCCCACACCAAGAGAGTACTGAGAAAGTATCTGTGCCCTACAGATGCATCATGATAAACACACACAAATCTTGATATCATCAACATATTTACAGGCTCATGAACCACCCACATACACTTAAATGAATTAAAGAAACACGCACACAAGCACTCAGTTACTGAGGGAAGAATAAGTTATCAGTATGACTTCTGATGCCTCCTACAATCTTTTCAAAATAATCAATTCCTCCTTCCCATCATCTTCCTACGCGGCAGCGCTACAGTAGATATACAGCAGAGACTTCCCCTTTGAAACGCAAACCGATCAATTATACTACACACAGTCTCCATCATTAAAAAGGCCACCTTTGAACTGTATTTTCAAGCTACAATTGCTCATTTGAAATGGTAAAACTGAGTATGTGTTGATGTTTGCGTGAGTGTGTGTATGACTGTGTGCCACACTGACACTTGACTTATCATTGCGTGCATAAATTACCAATGTTAATCTCCCGTATCAGATGGTCCCCCCAGTGCATTGAATTTGTTTGAATTCTAAAGCGTCCTTATTCTGACATAGCTTGACCCTGTTTTGTTTACCGCTTCTCAGCTCACCTCCAGAAAACTAGAGGTGAGAAAACTTCCATTCATGACTCTAGACAATCACTTCTACTCAAGCTATAATATATATTGTATTTCAAATGCAAATTACCAGGGCAACTGTTTAAGCATGGGTGGTCCAAGAAAGAACAAAATCCCTCACAGGACTAAAGCACTCAGCCTAAAATATCACACAGCTTTCTTACATGCACTTTTACTCAAGACATTGGAAAGACTTGGCAATTGTGCATAGAGACAGAGTGCAAAGCGTCACACTCTGAAACCCACGGCCACCGGAGGGGAAACAATCAGTGTCACTATATGCAACCAAGGGCTGAAACGCTAACAAAATGCATGTTGCTATGCCTGTAGTTAGCTAAAAACGTTAGATTTCAGCATGTCAAGGGATTATTTTAGCACCCTATGTCTACCAGGGGTGTAGTTGATAACCGAAATGGTGATGGGATGGGACAAGTTAGCTGTTAGCCAGCTAATGTTAGCTATGTGTTATCAAGTTACCGTAGTAAGCTAAGGCATTCCACAAGTTGCATACTGTCAAAATGCTTTAGCTTAACTTACAGATAGTTAGCGTTACAGATAGATATAGTCAGCCTGAAACTGACATTTGAACAAAATGCTCGCTGCACACACAACGTTAGGCATAATAAGTGTCAGGATTCCACAGTTTTTCCATTGTTCCTGCTGATGCCTGTATCCTCCGTTTTTCAGTTCGGCAGCTTATATAAACTTAGTTCTGGGTTCTTTACCCGGTTGGTAGTGCATCCCACCACACAGCAGCTTTAAGGCATCTGTCTGTTGTTTGCCAACAGATGAAAGTGACAAGGAGGCACCTTCACACAATACAAAGTCAATGGAGAGCAATAAGTGTTTTCCCCTGCGGTGTGGGCGGGACGTAATTGCGCTCTGTTTCTATATAGATGCATACTGTATATTATATGTGCATTGTATGTATATATGTGTGCTCCTATAGGTTAATTAAATGGAGTAAATCTATTAAAAAGCAACTGAACTTAAGAATTATTGAGTTTGATTTACCTTGAGTGCATCCTGTGTGTCGTCCAGACAATAGATCCTGATGTGATAGTCCAAAGTTGTGCAGGAGACGGGTCCAAAAACAGCCAGTTTGAGCCTCTTGGCGGCTGCTTTGCAGATCGACTGGCCCACCAGGCAGTAAGTTCCCAGTGTCTCTGTTAGGATGTGACATGCCTCCGAGTCCATTTGCACATAGCAGGGGGTGGTGAAGTTCTCCTCGCCCACCACAACCACATCCTGTAGGAATCACACACACACACACATAGTCACACACAAGTTTAGACTTTCAGAGTGTCATGCTGGGTCTATGATGGGTGGCTGAGACTGGCATATTGTAAATTTACCGTGTGAGCTTTCACTCGTCTCAACTGAAGAGAGGTCTAGGGCTTTATTCAAGACAGACCGTCTGCCTTTCAAAAACAAGTCTTTATTTCCAATTACTGCTGTATTATAAGTATTTATTATTATATATTAGTGAGTAGCCTGTCTGTCTTTTGATCTACTTTGTTTTGTAGCAATGATTTGCTGCTGTCAAAGCAAACTCAACATTTCCTCGATCTGTTTCACATTAAATCAGGGGCATAATTCCCTACCTTTGTGACAACAGCATTTCTGTTTAAACAACATCAGCATAGTGATGAGTATGACATAACTGTGTTCTTTTGCTGACAGAAAAACTATGGAAATAGGGTTGGGCAATATATGTATATTATATCGATATCGTGATATGAGACTAGATATCGTCTTAGATCTTAATATCATAATATGGCATAAGTGTTGCCTTTTCCTGCTTTTAAAGGCTGCATTACAGCAAAGTGATGTCATTTTCTGAACTTATCACACTGTTCTATTATGTGCCTTTACCCACTTGTCATTATATCCACATTACTGATGATTATTTATCAAAAATCTCACTGAAACCCTACAATATCCTCGCAATATCGAGGTATTTGGTCAAAAATATTATAATATATAAATTTACATCTAAAAAAAACGAGCCACTGTCCAGGTAATTTTGTTGCGCCCCGTCCCCCCCGTCCCCCCCCCTCCCCCTTTATTTGGGAACAGCCTTTATTTGTCGATGCAGACTGCTTTTAGTGAGACCTGGGCATTATTTGAATACTGGATTTATTTGTGGGATTAAGCCACATTCTGTCTGTTAACATAACACAACTGGACCTGCATTTGGTGCCATTTCCACTAATCCAAACAACCCCTGAATAAACAGGCTGTGGTTTCTAACTGATGCATTCCTCTGTTGTTATTAATAGGAATTTTTCTGATGTGTGTAGAGATGTGCTCACTATATAGAAAGTGTTGTTGAGCAGAAGAAAGCCCAACTGCAAATGTCGAGTTTGAATCATTTTGGCTTGTGGATCTATTTAATAAGGCAATAAAGAGTGTGTGTGACTCCTGTTGTTAGTCCAGTAATTCATCTTGGAAGACCAGATACTGGATTTTCACCACATTGTGCATTCCTTTATTCGTGTTGGGACACTGAATTGAAATGTAAATGCACGTCAGGTTGTTCATATGACTTCTGAAAGTATATCAAGGTGTCCATTAAGAGAATGATAACACTTGTTTGGAGCTGCTGTCTGTGAAGTGTGTCCAATCCCACTGTGATTATCTGCTGGCTGTTGGTCATATCATTTCTACAGCTCTCTGCCACAGCGGGACTTATGGTAAATCCATATGGCTCTGTGGGTCGAGTGATGATGCACAGGCTCCTCTCGTATAAGTACCGAATCTTCAATTAGTTGTGCACATGTCCATGTTTGCATGTGTGAGTAGCTGAGTGTGCACGTCTGTGGATGCAGCATGGATCTGTTCTACACGCACACGTGTGATACAAATATTGAGTTGTGCTCCAGCAAGCCGAATCAATACAAAGAGGTAGGAAAGCAATATGGTATGAATCTGTTATTACTGGTAATCACAACCGTGGCTGCTCCCCCCCCCCCTGATGTGAGGGGAATTCAATTACCTTCCTATCCCTGTTTTGGGGAAAACTTTCTGATGGAAAAATGGATGTTCTACTGCAATAAGAGAAAAACAAATCGACTTCCTGATGAAATTCCACTTTTCATTTTTCTCGTCTTTACCCACTCTGCACCCAACCCCTTCCCTCTCTCCCTCTCTCTCACATACACACACACACACACAAACACACACACAGAGAATCTTATGCATGGCTAATTGTGCAGAGACATTGTGTTAAGCTGTGATAAGCAACAGAAGACAGCATACGGGGGCCTTGTAGACACAGTGATGCTGCAAGACAGCCTTATCACCCACACCCACACACAAGGATACACACACGTTCTCACACACACACACACACACACACACACACACACACACACACACACACACACACAGAAACAGTTTGCTGAGGTAGAGACTTCATGCTGAGAGACACGGGAGGAGGGAGAGAGAGAAGGGTAGAGAAAAAAAGGAGGGATAGAAACATAAGAAGAAAGATGAGAGAAGAGGAGGATGGCAGGAGCATAACAAATTGCTTCTGATAGGAGTCTTCAACCCCCTGCTTGTCTACTAGCCTGTAGGCACTTTGTGTTTACTGAATTTTCTCTCCTTTCCTTTCTTTTCCTCTCACTGCGTGTGTGTATGTGTAATGCAGGCTATTCGTCTTGGAGAAGATGATAATGCATGTGTGTACATGCTATGTGAGTCATACTGTGCACATGGCTGTGTATTAATTATTTGGCTGTGCAGGTGCATGCTTATTTTGTGTAAATAAATTATATACATTGCATTATTTAGCTACTGTATGTGTACATGTTTTTGCATCTAGATGCATCTCTTATATCACTATTTGTAGGCAACAAAGTCTCTTTAGGTCAAAACTGTAGAATTTCAAAAGTTGCACATTACAGCTCGCTAAAAACAGAGGAAAAGTGTCAAACACTCACCTCCCACTCTCCCATGGCCAGTTGGTTCTTCAGCTGTATGAACCAGTCTTCCTGGACGTTGTCAGCACAGTGGTGGATGGTGAGGATCACTGGTCTGGTCAGCAGGGCGCCTGGAGGTCCACAACTCACCACTGGGCTCAGCACCGTCTGGATGTCCTCTACCGGGGGTCTGGAAAAGACAGATAACACCCGGGTGAGATGTTTTTTTAGAAGAGAGCGACAGGAGGGGCTGCACTGCTGGCTACCAGTTAGTGTGAGCATCAAGTGCAGAAAGCTGTATTGATTTCACTTCTGGTCTGTTTTATTTCCCATAATGTTCATATATGGATAAACTCAGCTGGCACACTAAAGACGACAGGTGGACGGTTAGCTTAGAGTAAGATAGACTATTTTAGAGTAGATGAGAATATCAGGGTAGAAAACAGATCAGAGCACAACAATTCAATCAGAGGATGATTAGTTGATCAGCAGGGCTTCAGTTGGGCCTCAGCTGGAGTCAGGAGTTCACAGCTCACAGGCAGCAAATAAATGAGTACTGTCCACAGGCTCTCCTGCTTTTACACTAAGTCCAAGTATTGGAACATGAAGCACTTGTTAACTAATGTAGGTAACAGTACAGCAACAGAATACTGCAGGCTCTTCTAACGTGAATAAATGTGAGTGTCGTGACCAATTGGCCCAATACCGACAGCCACGGTGGTGAATGGAACGCTACATGTGTTGCTGATGCGCACACCTTTAGTTTATCCTCGGTTACTTGCTTCCTCCATCTTGTTGTGGTTGTAGATTGCAGACTGTAGTTTCTTAAGTTGTGTTAGTACTTGTGCAATATTTAGATTCTGGCTTTTGTGTCGCTTAATCGTGTTAGTTTTTTGCAGTAAGAACCATTTCATCTGCAGAACTCCAAACACACTGAGTCTACCCAGCCTGAGTCTACTAATTACTTGATTGTGCTGCGTTTGACCCATCACCAACATGTTAACTGCCCCCTTGTGGCGTGGCATACTAATACCCACAAACTAAAGAAACCAAAAACATCCCTATTGGCTCCAACAGTGAGATTATGCAAAGTGAACTCCATCAATATTTATTATCTATTAGTCTTTTTTCATTATTGAAAAAAAAACAACACATTCTTAAACAGTAATTAAATATAAAAATAGATATGAAAATGCCTGCTTTCCTGTGTAATCCATTATCGATTGTCATTTTCTTCCTTCGTGTTGCTGAAGATATTTATTGACTGGCAAAGAAGCCCATACGGACAGAGGAGATGGATCTTAATGTTAACAGGTTTGGGTTTTTTTCAGCCCACCTTGTGTCAGGGGGGAACTAATCCTTAGCTGTGTTATCGATTCAGCGGTTGGAGCTCATTATTGACTCATGATGGGTTCACATGGATGGGAGAAGCTAACGGATAAAAACAGTACGACTCAAACTGTAACAGCACCCAGATGCAGGGGTCACCCTGTAATGAATCACAGTGATATGGATTTGTAAGGTTATGTATCTTTTATCAAATAGATAAAATAGATGTTGTGTTGTGTGTGAGGGTTAGATCTGAACGAGCTAAACCACATGATTCTGGCTTGTGCCAAGTGTTGCTGAGGCAGGTCAATGTAGCTATGTGATTTTTGCTAGCCATCTATTGACTGTGAGGAAGACAGAGAAGAGAGGCTTGACTCTTAGAAATACTGTAGCACACTGCAGGGGGCCTAATTCCTATTGACTGCTATTGATCAGTGAGAGGTTAGAACGGATGCATGGGATAGAATACATGAACCAAACTGTGACAAGTGTCCTAAAGCTCAGGTCTTGTAGAGGCTATAAAGAGTTGATTCAACCAAATTATTAAAGAACACATTTCCTCACTTAACTCTTGTGGTATTAAGCCAAGCAGATACTACTAGCCCGGTTTTTGAGATTGCCGTTTTCTGAACATTTTTGCCACCACCCTAAATACTGTAAAGGTGAATTGCATTTAGTTTGCAGTGCTCACAGCATTACATAACTAGATTGAAAAGAAAGAAAAGCAATGTGTCCTTCAGAAACTGTCCTTGTTACATTGGATAAAGCATAAACCTAGCAGCAAACAGGTATTATTGGAACTTTTATCCAATGTAAATGGGATACTAACTCTTAAAAGAGAGGTTGAACTACGGTGGCCTTCAGGGAATGAAAAACGTGAAAGGCTCTCCCTAGAGCCAGTGTTTGGTTTGTCCGTTCTGAGCTACTGTAGAAACATGGCGGAGCAACATGGCGGACTCCGTGAAGAGGACCCGCTCCCTATGTAGAGATGAAGGGCTCATTCTAAACTAACGAAAACACAACGATTCTTAGTTTCAGGTGATTATACACTAATGAAAACATAGTTATGAATATTATATTCCATTTCTGCTAATAGATCCCCCAAAATGTTACACACTGCTCCTTTAAAAGGTACAAACACAATTCATTCACCTCCATTGTATCGGGGTGGATGGAGAAATCTCAGACACGGATATCTGAAAACCAAATAAAACGAAACCATCTGCATCGGCTAAATACCACTATGTGAGAAAATGTTTGGCTCTACGGACGAATTTCAAATTTACCACTTGTTGTCGAAATAAATGGTTAAGCTGTGTTTGTGTCTGAGTTTTGCCATACTGTAGGCATTTTATGGGGCCAGGTCACTTTCAAACAGAGTGCTGATAACTTCCCCAAATTTGCATCTGTGACATTTTTACACAGCTGCTGGAATACAGACATTTTCTCCCTTGTCTCTCATGTCCCGCAGAGAGCTTTACCTCACTCTTGCACAGGGTCTGGGAGTAAAGGATTATAGCACATGTAACAGGATTACAGTAATCCCAAAAATAACCACTAATCTGTTAGTTACTGTGGAAACGGCAATCTCTTTGCATATGCTGTCAAAAGCTTGCTGTTTGTTTTTTGGATCTATAACAGGGCATGAAGCGAGAAAAAAAATCTGTTGTCGCACTGCAGTCAACATTAGTTTCACACATCTTAAAACAATGGGGGTTATGAGCTCTACATCTGGGTAATAGCACTGATTCTAACATTTACAAAACATTATTGGATTACTGTGCAGATTATAATGTTAAGTAGTTAATAATGTGTAATAAAAAAAAATCCCTTATAATCTTCTCAACTTTAATTCTGGCACTAATATAGGAAATGTGTGGTATTAACTGACCTCTGCTGAATGAATCACCAAAAGAATCTATGCATTAATGCACTATAAATAATAATGATTCATCCACTGGTGTGCATCCTAAGCCCATGTCAAACTGTGACAGCCTCCCCACGCAACCATACAAACAGGTCTGAGAAGCCGGCGCCCAGGAGAGAGATGGAGACAAAGAAAAACAAAGAAACAAAAAGAACATAGAGGGAGATGCTGAGATGAAGAGAAAAATGGCGACAACAGGGAACAACAAAGAGAAACATAAAAGCCACAGAGAGGAAAAGCGAGGGAAAAGAAACTTACCTCAAGCTGTCCTTCCTGTGCACAGTCACATACATCTCGTACACCCTACCCTGAGGAACAGCGCCCGCTGGAACCAACAAGCTCACACCTGCAGGAGGGAGGACAGGGGAGGCAGGATGGATGGAGGCAAAAATAATGAGTTTCATCACGGGATTTATTAATTTCACCATGCACAACTGAATTATTGAATGTACAAGCCATTATCACTTTATCATTATGATTAATTATTGAATAATCATTTTTAAAGGCAACCCGTGTAAAACTTTCTCTTGAATATATCATCAAGTGAATTGTGCTGCAATGTTTTATAGCTTCTGAGAGCTGCTTCCTATCAGCAGGTTACATTATTCATTATTTCTGTCTGCCCACTGCTTTTAAATCCTAACAGAAGTCTACTGAAAGTTTTTTTTTCCTTTAAAAACTATGTAGCTGGAGAATATCCCAAGGCTGTTTTTTGTATTATGATGACTGTGCAGTATTGGCTATAAACACACTTTATGCGGTCAGCTTTTAGTAAAAGAAATGAACATTTGATCTTGTTCTTGACCTTGATCTATAGCAGTTAATGTAATTTCTAATTTCTTTAACGCATTAACGCAGCGTGTGATTTTTAATTAACCTCTTGAAAATCCGACAGGCTGCCATCGGACTTGGGCGCTATTCGATCTTTCGGAGGTTGTAGCGGGCTCAGTTTTATAGCTGAAGACACACATCATATGACACTAGAAAACCTAACGAACCCACTGTTACCATGTCATACTAGCTTGTAGGAAAGGAGGCTAAATAACGCTCCAAACTTGCGCTAAATTTTGGCGAGGAAAAACTGGCATGGCCATTTTCAAAGGGGTCCCTTGACCTCTGACCTCAAGATATGTGAATGAAAATGGGTGCTATGGGTACCCACGAGTCTCCCCTTTACAGACATGCCCACTTTATGATAATCACATGCAGTTTGGGGCAAGTCATAGTCAAGTCAGCACACTGACACACTGACAGCTGTTGTTGCCTGTTGGGCTTGAGTTTGCCATGTTATTATTTGAGCATGTTTTTTTTTGTTTTTTTTATGCTAAATGCAGTACCTGTGATGGTTTCTGGACAATATTTGTCATCGTTTTGTGTTGTTAATTGATTTTCAATAATATATATATATATATATATATATATATATATATATATATATACATTTGCATAAAGCAGCATATTTGCCCACTCCCATGTTGATAAGAGTATTAAATACTTGACAAATCTCCCTTTAACGTACATTTTGAACAGATAAAAAATGTGTGATTAATTTGTGATTAATCGAGATTCACAATGGACAATCATGCTATTAATCGCAATTAAATATTTTAATCAAATGTCGGCCATAGCAATGTATTATTTGTTCATGTAATCATCCAAAAATCTAATTTGCGCACTCTCGCATCTTTCCATTGACTTTGTATCACCACCTCTAAAATTCCTCTTGTGTCCGGTCTGAGCACACAGTAAGAAATCACTGCTCGTCACTGCATCATCATTAGACAGTTGCCAGATTTATGTTTAGCTGTTACTGTAAGTGTGTATAGAACATTTACCAGAGTTGGGTACGATGAGGTGTCCTCCCTGGTAGTTGAAGGATCCGTGAGCGGTACAAGAAGGGTCTCGTGTTCGGGCCAAGCTCTGGTTGCGAAGGTTCATGGTGTCGCTGTTATCCAACAGAGACTGAGTTACCTAGGAGACAAAAGACAAGAGTCAGAATGATAAGAATAATATGAATGACCGGGCATAACATAACGCATGCTGTACCAGACAGTACTGGGTATGAAGCTGTTCAGCAGGGACTGGATGAACTGGAAGTCTGAAGGTATTAAATGGTAAATAAAACATACAGATGAATCAATGTCTGGTTTGGCTGGGCAGCAGACAGGCATTCACCTTACAAATCTAACTTTATATATATATATATATATATATATATATATATATATATATATATTAATTCTATTTCACCTCTACGGCATGAGAAGAATCAGAATGGATGTGGAAAATCCTTGGAACTTTAATATAACTTTTTAGTAATGGGGTTAGTGAGAGTCAATGTCATGTCAATGTTTTGTTACTTTACTGTTCATGATTATACACTGTGTATACTACAGTGTTGTGCATAAAAGCGAGCTTCACCCATGCTCTGTGGGGGCTGAACGATGATGAAAGAAAGAAGATGTATTCTAATGAAACCAAAGGTTCACGGAGGTCCGGAGAAGTTTCACTGTGCAAGGCCAATCTCTGCTTGTATGGGTCATTGTAGTTTTATTTTTGCCTGGCTGATTAGGGCGAGCATTGAAAGAACAATCTGTTAACGCTCCCTTTTCCACTAGAATTTCACCGCATTCATCAAGACGGTTTCATTTTTTTTTTCCTCGTGTTTTCTTGGTAAACATTAAGTAAAATACTACAGGGACGATCTGCATCTGCCCGGAAGCGCTGCCATAGGGCTGATCTGGCAGGCGGAGAGAAGAGGGCGGATTTACAGTAGACCTATGAAACCACCTTAGGGTACGTGGTAAAATATGACCTGCTTTGCATTTCCCTTTCGACATGTCCACTGTGAGATGTAAAATAAGGACTTAACATTCAGTAGTTTACTCAGCTGCATCACACAAAGCTGAAAAGAAGTTGCTTAAATGTGTTAAACACCAGACTAAAGCAAAGAAATATCCTCAAATTAGCGAGGGAAGGTCAGTCAGGAGGTCCAAAAGTAAACAATTAAAAAATAATAACAGAGAAAACCATCAAAAAAGTGCCAGTGACAAGAAGAGCTCAAAGATATTGAGTTCAGCTCTCGTACTGCCTCGAGACAGGTGCAGTGATGAAACCGAGCGGTTTCGTCTGTATTTGTGACAAGTGACTCTGGTATGCATGCCATGTAGTTGACAGAGCAGAGGGAGGAAACTGGGGCACTGAGCTGCATGTATACTAATGGTGTTTGGTTTTGTGTTTATGTGAGTGGGGACACATAGCTGCCGTGTTTCAGTACTTCTCACTATGCTTCTGCAGTGTAACTTCACTTCAGGAGGAAATGTTTCAAAAATCCTACAGCGCTCATACAGAATATTTTACTGTCAAAATCATCGACATGGATGCAAGATACTGACGTTAGATCGTGGGATACATGTGTTATATTACCTTAGGAGACAGTTTGGATGTGAAGTCTCCTCCGAGGTCGTCCTGCGGTGTGACCAGACCGGAGGAGTTGTAGACTTTGATCTTCAAGTTGGGAAGAGGGTCCAGGAGAGGGGAGTTGGTCATCGGGATTTTATCTGACACATCATGGAGGGCGTACACCGGACCGCGGTACATGGCAGCTGCATTTGTCAAGTCAGGAGGAGCTGTCAGTAGATCAGCTAGAGGGATAACGCGAAAGAGAGAGAGAGGGAGAAAGAAATTAATTAATATTAATGAGAGAAAATACAGCACACAAATACAGTGAACAGCACTGGTCAAGTTTTCACGAATGCTCGATTGTTCAGCTAAAAGCTGACAGGTTTCAGAGAAAGTGGCGCCTGAGACAGAGAGGGAAAATAAAGGGTAAAGCTAGATATCCTCAACAGTATAAACTGCAACACATGGCTGCAGTAAGGGACAGGTGTGGGGGGGACTTGTAGATCAGTGAGCAGGAAAAAGGGGAGTAAGACGAGAGCAGGCAGGGCTGCTGATAAGGTATCAGTGTCTGGTGTGATGCATTGCAGTACACAGGGGCATGACCTGGATCACGGACTAGTCATGGCTGCTGCACAGAGAGAGAAACAGACAGACAGAGAAAACTGACCTTACTTTACACTGTATAATAACAGAACAGTAGAACTTCATGTCATCCGTTAAGCTCGTCAAAATGTTGTCAACGACTCCGACTTCACCCACACAATCAAAGAGGCTGTCACACTTTAATCACATCACTGTCTATTTTCAAAATGCTCACTATGTCACGAGTCAAATCTGACGTGCTGTGCACAAACATGACAGTGTTAATTGGCAATGACAATTGTTAAGACTGATCTATTTGGGCTCAGTTAATTAACACTCATCCTGTTATACTGTACGTACTATGTCTTTTTACCCTCGTTATCCATACATCATGATGTTAATGTATGTAGTTTATTTAGAATAGAACAAGCAAGACAATATACAGTGGTGTAGTGGTCGTTGATGAGGTGGTTTTACTACAAGGTAGATGGGTAATAGGTCACAGAGGAGGAAGTGGGTATACTGTCCTATATATTCCAATGGCCTTTTGGCCGATAGGTACAATAAACTATACATATACGATACAGTACACTGACATAAAGAAAGGTGGATATACCTGCGTATACCCTCCACTACACCACTGACAATATACAATGTACAATATTCAAGCAAACTTTAAAATCAGTAGGCAAACCAACCACAACCTGGTCAAAATATTTTTTTGTATTATTAAAAGCTTAAAGCACGACTTTGTAATGTTTACCAAACTGCGGCTACTCCACTGTGAACACAATTACGGGACAATCGCATATTGACTTGGTCTTCATTTTCTGAGATTCTCTCGAGTCATCACGCTCATCTGAGACATGCAATGTAGTGTAACAGGAGTATTCAAAAGCCATAAAGTCAGCAAATGCACACAGTAGCATCAGTTGCACAGCATCTATGTAAAGTCTGCTAACATTAGCCACCATACGCTACTGGTCATACTATACCAAGTGAGACTGTAGCAGCAAATCCCCAGGTCCATTTGTAAGAAGAAGAATGTGTTATTTCCTCTTTCTTAAGTGATATAGTCTTGTTTTAAACAAAGTAATAGATTGACCCGTCTTATCTAATAAATCATTTTTGAAGCTGTGAATGGAATCACCAATGAAAACGAATTAAAACTCTCCCGAGCGCTGGATCAGATGTGATTTTAGGCTACTGAGTGGACTACAGTCTGTGTGTACAGTCTTATAGTCGTGTGCATCCTGTAGGGCTGACCCGAATGCTTTGAAACTTCGACCATTGCCATGGTAATCAACATTCAAATCACTATTCGAATGCTTCTTTTTTTGTTTTGTTTTGTTTTTATATATTCATATTCATTATTCATATTCAACATTATTATTAGTTATTCTCAGACTGATATTGCTGTTTGTTGTGTGTAGAGGTGTGGGTGTGTACAGTAGTGCGGCAGCGGCGCTTTCTCGGGCACTGAAACGGGGGAGATGGAGACAGACAGACAGAAGAACATGTCGCACCTGCTGCACCGCGTTGCTCCGTGAAGCTTCGAATACCTTCAAATATTTCTCACCAAAGCTTCGAAGCCCAAAACATGGTATTCGGGACAGCCCTAGTATATGTTTTACATTGCTCTTTCTGGAGATGTCACAGCTGAAGCTAATGGTGGAAGCTTTTCATGTACTGCAAGCAAACACTCGAGCGCAGCTCTTACACACAAACATACAAGCACTCATAAATAAAACACATCTGCAATGTAAAACATCGGCACTACAAAAACACTCCCGTATGCAAACACGTCTTGCATACCAATAACACATAGTACACTATACCGTACATGCTCATACACGCACACACCATATACAAACACCACATACAGTATATGTGAATTACATGATGTCAGTGGAGATGGATAAGACTGAGACTCCCCTCTGTGCTTGTCATGTTAAGGTGAGCGCAAGCCAGGGGGCAACTGTAGGAACATGGTGATTGCTAATCAGTATAGTAAGCTAATCTATGTGCATACAATATTCAAGTACTGTTGCAGTACTGGTTCCCAACCTGGGGGTCACCAAAGCTTCACAGGGGGTCACAAGGCCTTCTTGATTTCAAGGGGTGTAAGACAACTTTTAAAAAAATATATACTGTACAGTTGGCCTATATTTGAGCATTTCATTCATTTCTGTGAATAAAGCTAAATAAAATTGTTATTTTTAAAGGTTGTATTATTATTTGAGATATTAATCTGACAGGATAAGGGCACGGTGAAGACCTGAACACAAGTTATAGTCACAGAGCCTTCCCTCTCTGCAAAACAGCCTCATCCTGCATTAGAAAAGTACGTTAGGAGTCAAAACAACCAAAGAGTAAACAGAACAATGGCCGAGCGTCAGGGGGAAGAAAAGACCGAATTTGTCAAAACAGATGCCTATTAAAGCTGGGGTCTGCGATCTTGGAAAACTAGCATAATTTGAAAGTCGCATCGCCTCAGGAGCTCCGTCTAAGCCCCCCCCTCCCCTCGAAACTCCTTATAAGGCAACGCCCCCCATACACATGCACGAGCACCGCCGCATTGTAACTACTTCACATTTTTCGTAGCTATTTCATCACTAAATTCACTTCTGAAAAATGTTGAGGCGAGAAATCAACGGTGTAGATTTAGAATATTGACAGTTTTACGATGTTAGATGGCGAATCAAACATTTTCTCCACTGTTGTCGGAGTTTAGAAGCTCCACAAACTGCCGGCACAGCCAGCTGGCTCCTGCCGGGATCGCCACCTCTCCACCCGGGCATTCACTCACACAGACCCCGCTATGAGCTGGAGCTCTCTCAAGAGACCGGTCTCGTAGACGAGGGGCTTTATTTCCTTGTTGACGGAGAGGGGAGGGGGGCGGGGCAGCAGCTCGCTGGAGAGCCGGCCACAGAACAGCAGAGAGGGGAGGGAAAGAGAGAGATACCTGCTGAGACAACACGACCCTTTTTAACATTACTCTAATATCTGGAGGGAGATCAGTCCACTCGTTTGTTTCTGTAACTGAAAAAGCAGTTTGAGTAATGTAAATTTTGTTCGGCAATGTTTTCTATCCGCCGTCTCCCCTCGTTGATAATCCTGTTTGTCTGACTTCACTTTGAGCTGTTAGAATAAATAGTTTAAATCTGCAGTATCTTATAAAGTAAACTAACAGAACATAAACAACTAAATCAAAGTTGTATTTTTCGATAATATGGTAATAGTGGTACGAGTTCGTTCTCGTTGTCCGGTGTTTTAAGAGCTGAGTTTTCTCTTCCACTCTCCAGTGAACGTGCGGCGGACACGCGCTTTGAGTTCACGCTGGTGCACGCTGAGGCTAGAGTACGAGCAGGGAGGCAGGGAGGCTTCTGATTGGTTCCTTACAACCGGGACCATTTTTACTGACTGGTAGACGTTTTTACAGGATTACAGCAGCTACAGATGACGGATCTTTTCCGGTCTTTTTTCAGTGCTCATAAGAAACGGATTGCTGTCGGGGTGTAAAGACCATTTCAACCAATATAACAAAAAGTGTATACTGGATAAATCGCAGACCCCATCTTTAAGTATGTATGATTGTTAAAATTGAAAAATAACAGGAAAACACATCCCTGATGCAATATTCACACAAAATCTGCTCAAAATTCATCTAAATTGCGCATTTTATACAAACTTCTTGCAGTTATTGCGTTCACTATTTGGGTTAATTGTACAGTTTATCAGTTGTTCTGTACTGTTTTTGTTATGCATTTGATATGATATCGAATAGCATAAAATATGTCACTTAGTCAGGGGTCGTCAGTTTATTCAATAATAGAAAAGGGGTCCCTTAAGGAAAAAGGTTGGGAACCACTGGTTTACAGTGTGTTGATTTATGTTTTAAAATGCAACTACCTCATTTTACCTTTAGCAATCACTCCATTCTGCTGACTCCCAACATTGCTGGCTTAAATAAAGTAGAGGCTTTAATGAGGTCCTGATCTTTTGCAGGAAATTCTCAATAACACACACATTTTTGTAATCAAGAAGCTAAAAACCTTTTGAAATTATTGGTAACGCTTTAACAACGCCGACTTAACTTCAGTTTGTTCCGTCTGCCAGAATGTTTCTTCAAGGTAATTGGAAAGATGCTGCAGCCAAGTGCTCCTGATTGTAATAATAATACATTTGGCAATACCAACAAACAGTAAATCCTACATGGGGATTTACTTTACCAAGGTGAATCAAGTGAATGTGCTCCAAGCGACCCCATAACATGAGTTCAGCACTCTTGTAGCTAGTTTTGTTCAGCTATCTTGCCACAACCCTTTTTAGTTTAACACAATTTATTCTACGGGCAGAAAAACACCAAAGGGTATTTCTGCAAAAACAACTCGCTCCCACCAGAAAACCCAACAAATATCCAAGATTTAATTGGAAATGGGATCACAGGACAGCCTGTTACCTACTGAGAACAATTCCAGATTTGTTCACACCAGGCACCATACTTTTTTTGGGCGTAAAGCCTGAAATCCTGTCGTTCCCTCCACGAGCCCATCCATTCTAATTTTAAAATCCCTCATTATCACCCCCCCACCACCACCAACACACCCACACACACACACATCTGTCACATATCACTCTCTTCCTCTCTCTATCACCAGGCTGTTTACCCTTAAAGCCAGCGGGTATTCCTGCCAAATCATCCCTGCTGAAATTTAATTAACAACTAACGGAAAACCACAGAGAGAGAGAGAGAGAGAGAGAGAGAGAGAGAGAGAGAGAGAGAGAGAGAGAGAGAGAGAGAGAGAGAGAGAGAGAGAGAGAGAGAGGGGGGCAGAGAGAGAGAGAGAGACGCAGGGACATAATTCTTCATTAATAGTAATCGTAGATGGTCCCTCGACGCAGAGTGACAAGCATCCTAATGCTTTGGTGATAAAATGTCACCCCGTCTCCGCTCAAGCGAAGGCATTCGCCCTTGTACAAACACACGGACAAACACATGCATGCGCACAAACACACACACACAATTATTTTAGCTCGCTGTTTGCCAATTTGTTGCATCCTTTGTGACCTCTCTTTCCTGTTTTTACTGTATACCATGGTTTGAATTTTGATCATCCACCCACAACTGACCACATAAAGCAAAATTTAAAGTGTCCTGTTAAAGGTGTTTAGAGGTGCACAGAGTTGTAGCTTGTAGATGTCACTCAACTTGATTAACACAAAATCTATGTTGTAGACGTGACCCATAGACTGTGCATAAGAAGTGGACGTAGTCACACATTAGTTTGTGGACTGTCGTTTCGTAGCCTTCAATTCGACATTTTGGCCGTCGCTACCTTGGATTTTTGCAACAAGACGTGACACAAGAGGATGGAGCTAAGTACAACGAACACTGAATAAGATATTTTCAGGCGACCAAAAATGTTATAATTAACTTTCATGAACTGAAAACAAACTGTGAAAGGGTTAAAGTTGTAAGATGAAAACACAGACAACTCCCAGACCGGACAACGCGGTGGTAGCGACCTGTCAATCACAAGGTAGCCACGCCCTAAAGCATACCCTGCTTTATGGTCTATTTGACTCTAAATGGGACCATAATTTACTAAATGAACATCATGCTGTATTGAAGAAGACTTGAAACTAGCGATTGAGACCATAAACTCATGTTTACAATGTTTACTGAGGTAATAAATCAAGTGAGAAGTAGGGTCATTTTCTCATAGACTTCTATACAATCAGACTTCTTTCAACAACCAGAAGAGTCGCCCC
The DNA here is from genome assembly GCA_916701645.2 of Sebastolobus alascanus. Taxonomy (NCBI): domain Eukaryota; kingdom Metazoa; phylum Chordata; class Actinopteri; order Perciformes; family Sebastidae; genus Sebastolobus; species Sebastolobus alascanus. The sequence goes on along the minus strand of CAKAOJ020000142.1, from coordinate 1,512,643 downwards.
CTGCTGGCTATTAGAAAGAATGCAAGTTTAAGACACTTACGCATTGGCTTCACTTTTCAGACCCTGGAGTTGCCCACTGATGTAGCCCCTTTCTAAAATGCCATTTCTTATTGACCAAATCTAGAATATCAAGTACTATTAAGTATGTTGCATACCAGTATGAGCACTTGTTTTGTCATTAACTATTTTAAGCCATCTAATTTACAGTTTTTCATTCAAATTTGTGGAGTGTATGACATGACATGACTGCATTTCTGAGCATGATGGTGGGGTTTATTGAATTTTTTTAGAGTTCTTAAGCCAAGTGTTTGTGTTTCGTCATCTATTTGACAAATACAGATTCTTATAGGAAAAGTCATAAGTTCATGGCATCCGTGGACTGATCCCCGATTCATCCACATTTCCTGACCGATCTTGGCATTTCCAGTAAGCTACCGAATGCATGCAGACGGGTGTACCAGAGTGTGTGGCTGTTTGCTTCTTGTTGTCTTATCCATTTCCCAGATAGACAGAGAGGAAGAAACGACGACAGACAGAGGAGAGTGAAAGATGGCTCCACTTTAACAGGAAGACAAACAGGGAGGGAGTGTCTGTTACGGTAGGAGTCACTGTGACGGGAGAGAGACGGAGACACGGCGAGGGAAAGACAGAGACACGGAGACGAAGAGAGGAGGATGCTGATAAACAGGAAATGTGATTGACCTGAATGTGCAGATGAGAAGGGAGAGAAAGAAAGAGTGAGACAGAGAAGGAGAATGACAGAGAAAGACTCCTTGATGGAAGAGAGTGGTCTCTGGTAGAGACGGCGATTAATCCAAAAGCAGCAAAGATTGACAGACGGAGGCCGAGGACAGAAACAAAATGATGCTAGCATGAAAGCTTCAATGAGGACAGAGCAGGTACAGTTATTTCCATAGAGACATGGTCGCATCTGGTATTCTGAATCCACCTATCAATCTATCCATCTGCCTATTTATCCATCTATCTATCATTGTGCGCTTCAACCCCCAAAACACTACTTGAAAGGAGAAAGGGTAAAAAGCAAGTCATTGCATGTAGTAGGGCTGCAACTTACGATTATTTTCATTGTTGATTAATCTGTTGATTATTTTCTCGATTAATTGATTAGTTGTTTGGTCTATAAAATGTTAGAAAATGGTGAAAAGAAATCAATCAGTGTTTCCCAAAGCCCAAGAGGACGTCCTCAAATGTCTTGTTTTGTCCACAACTCAAAGATATTCAGTTTGATGTCATAGAGGAGTAAAGAAACCAAAAAAATTAGGGCTGTCCCGAATACCATTTTTAGGGCTTTGAAGCTTCGGTGAGAAATTTTCGAAGGTATTCGAAGCTTCGCGGAGCGGCAGGCTGACCTGATCTTCTGTTTGTCTGTCTAAATCTCCCCCGTTTCAGTGCCCAAGACAGTGCTGCTCCCGCAATACTGTACACACACGCACCTCTACACATAAACAGCAATATCCGTCTGAGATTTCATGGGCTATTTTGGGATTTATACTTTATTATTACAAACTTATACATATATTAAAACAAAACAAACAAACAAAGCATTCGAATACTGATTTGGAGGTTGATTACCATGGCAACGGTCGAGGCTTTGAAGCCATTCAGAAAATATTCACATTTAAGAAGCTGGAATCAGAGAATTTTGACTTATTTTTCTTATAAAATTACTCAAACCGATTAATCGATTAGCAAAACAGTTGGTGATTAATTTAGTAGTTGACAACTAATCGATGAATCGTTGCAGCTCTAACATGTAATGTACTTTATTTTAATTAGGTGGCCTTTTTAATACTTTTTTGAGTACCTTCTAAAATCAGCAAGTATTGTGTTCAACTATGTTGCTAAACTAAGATGCCATTGTACCTCGGAAACAAACACAAACAGCATATTTTGCTTCTTTCATTAAGCCCCAACGGTCACAGTTTGTAACTTTTTGTTTGTACCTGTTTTCAACACAAGTAATCTTACTATTTAAAAAGTAACTTAACACCCCCTGAAAAACATCCAGATTTGGACTTCTCACCTTGCCGCAGTGATGTACACATGGCCTCCACTGAAACCGTGACATCACTGTTGATTACAGGTGCAAAAGGCTGGAAACTTTCAACCAGAGAGGGAGGTGAAACTCTGCTTTTCAGCCTGGTGTTAAGTCACTCTTTAAGCCAAGTATCAATTCTTCTACTTGAGATGGATATTGGGTCCAATGTAATTTTCCGTAGCACTCCTTACCTGATCTGGCTGTTTTGATATTAACAGACTGGAAGCCTCCATTTAGTGCCGAAGTGTCGATGATGTCAGAGTCGAAGTCGCGGTGTGTCTTGCGGTACACGAAGAGCGCCACGATGACCGAGATGACCAGGCACATAATCACTGCGATGACGATGCCCACGTAGAGCGCCACATCATCTGTACTTGGAGCAGCTACAGGAGACACAAAGAGACACAACAGACAGATATCGTTAAGCATGAGGTGAGAGATCTGCTTAAGAGGAAATGGATATCAGAAAGGAAAGTGGCAATAAAAAGCTACAACAATAACAACTGTTATGGAACAGCAGGGCAGTGGCAGAGAATAAAGTCATATTTATAAGAGGAGATGAAAATTATCGCAGGCTTCTTGATATGGCTTTCTGTCATTCTTCACTTTACCTCAGACCACCTATCGGACTCAAAAGGACAATCTGTATAGGCTCCATTTCAAATGAAACATTCAAATAGCCCCCCAGCTTGTGTAATATGATCATTTGTCTAGACAGAGGTAGAGAGACACAGAGACCCCTTTCATAAAAAAAAGAACAGTAGCAACTCTTAAAACTTAATACGGCTGTTAATTATTTTACAAGGGTCCTAACATCCTTTTTCAATCCAGCTGAGACTTTAATGGTGTTTCAGTGAGAACAGCGGTGGAAATTGTCATTCATGATCCATATTTTAAAGCAGAGTAAGACCATTTTAAGTGATGGGTGACGCGAATGGTAAAAGGTATGAGCCAAGTTTAGGGATGAAGGGGAGAGGAAATGAGTAAAGGATGAGAGGAGGAGAGCACAGGGGAGTAATGATGAGGAAGCAATAAGAGGGAAAGCCAGTAAGAGGAGAGGAATATAGAAAAGAGGACACACAAGCAGATGAGGAGTGAATAGAAAGGGAAGGGGAGTTAAATAAAGAGAATAAAAGAAGCACATAAAAAAGAGAATAAGGAAGCAGGGAAGATGAGAGGAAACAAGTAGGGCGCAATAAAACAGGAGAGTTGAGGAGAAGAGAGGAAAGGAGAGGAGAGAAAGAGAAGAGAGGTGATAACAGCAACGAAGAGGGAAAACAGGGCAAAAGAAGTGGAAATGCACTTGAACTTCAAAGCAGCAAAACAAACAATCCTACATATTTAACATGAAAGCGTCTGTGAAACTTTTTGGAGCAGTCTCACACTTAAAGCACTCCTCGTATAATCACGTCCTCTGTAGCTAGTAGGAGGAGATTTGTCTGCAGCTATTAAGAAGAAGACAGAAAAGTATAGGAATGCTCCTTTTAATCTGCCCTTAAAGTTGAGAGGCAGATAACAGGCTTTTAGCTACAAACAGCCGGAGTCATTTGCTAAAGGATTTGCTGTTGTCACATCAGAACTAGTTCAGAAAGCATGAGCTTGATTATGCATGAAAGAATCCTTTGATGAGACACACAAACATCCAGGCTCACATATGCCTAAGCATGATACACACATCCGCAGAAGAGAGGTCACTCCTGATGGTGCTAGTTACTCGTTTACCACTTGAGGGAGCTATGAACCACTTCTGGTGTCTCTGGGGAGCTGAGCATATGAGGGCAAAGCATGTCCCTCTTAATTAAGTCTGTGAATGAGACGAACCAAATGTCTCTGGGCACTTTGTCCAGGACATAAAAAAAATATACAAAAGGTTTCAAAATACCACAATGTTGTCAAGCCCTTTGACACAGTATTTTGTAAAATAACCACTATTGTATCCAATGTCTGAAAATGCAAATATGTGCACACAGAAACACAAAAAGCTTCAAAAATTGGATGTTATCATTGTGATAATGTGTATGAACATGGTGCATGGTATAAAGCACAGATGTTGCAGTCAGGGAGTGCGGTGGCTCCAACAACTATATTCCAAAATAAAGTTCACATTTTAACGTTTTCTACTCTGAGATACACTTGAAATTTAAGTAATATTTTTCTCATTTAACCCAAACCAAAATCCTATCCTGACACTAACTCGAGCTGAAAGGATTAGTCAATTAAAGCAGCTGTATGCAGAATATTTTTGGCATCATTGGGCAAAAATTCCATAATAACCTTTCAGCACATTGTAATTCAAGTGTTCTGAGTGAAAACTAGACTTCTGCACCTCCTCATGGCTCTGTTTTCAGGCTTTAAATAATCTAACCAGTGATGGGAGACTTTGGCTAATCACAGGTCATTTCAGAGAGAGAGCGTTCCTATTGGCTGTTCATTCAACAGACTTACTATAATGCTTATTTCTCACCTCAGCAGTTTTCAAAAAGATCTTGTAGTGTACAGTTTAGCTGAAAATGAGAAAGTTTGCTCCTGCTGGTGGGCAGTCCTCAACATGGCGGCCGAGTCACAAACTTTCTCATTTTACAGCTAAACAGTACACTACAAGATGTTTCTGAAAACATTTTATGCGAGAAATAAGCATTAAAGTAACAGAATATTGATTCATGTTTGATCAGCGCTGCCTAGTTTGACCTTTTGATCAGAGTTTGCGAGTGATGGACAGCTGCTCAAAGACGGCAGGCTCCAGCTTGGCTCCGATTGGTCTGTGAAATCTTGCAGATGCCATTAGGAGCACTGGAGGACACAGAGGCACAGGATATTTTTCAGATTACCTGTCTCAGGCACCACTATAAAAATAACTTTTTTAAACCATATATGCTCCATTTCTACACACTGCTGCTTTAAATCTAAATTAATCTCTAAAAACAGATATCTGCATATGGATGCAGAATATGTGGCCATTGGAACAAGATTTTGGTATTGGAAGCGTTCTGGTTTCCGTTTGTTTGCGGTCTGAGTATTGACCAATCACGTTTAAGCGGGCTTTGGTTGCATGCAGGTGAACAATAGGCGGAACACAAAAGTGGCGGAACGCATTAGCCGAAATGTAATCGCGGAAACCATCGGCTATCGTATGATGACGATTTAGCTTTTTATTAGCTAAAAAATAAACTTATAACTGAGTGTAAACTGGAAACTTGTTAAACAATCTGGGAAAAGACGTTGTTGCTCAACTCAAACTCCATTCTCGCATCTGAAGTTGCTAATCGGACTGTAAACAATGACCAGCAAACAGATATCCGCTGGCCTGCTACACCGGAACCCCCGTCAGACCGATAACCAATGGGTTCCGAGACTTTTTTCTGGCATCATATGGACAAAACGTCTAAAAGATTAGAAGAGAGAATACCTGACAGATGAATCAATAATAATAATATTAACAATCGGTAGTTCCAGTCCTAAACGTAACTATTGTAACGTCCTAACCTCCACCAGAGTTGTCTTGCTTGCCTAAAGTTGACCTCTAGTTTAACTTTGAATGTTTGAAAATGTCATGCAGTTTGTTATATAAACCAGATTGAGGAAAGAAAACATTCATAATTCATGTTAACAACCTCTGATCTGTGTTTAAGAATTTGCACTCTTTTCACAAAGATTCATGACACTGTGGGGGTTTGTTAAATCGCCGCCAAATATCTGTTCATCACATTTAACTCAAACTTAGAGCACCACCTTTAAATCTCCAAAGTTTAACCCCGATGGATTTTGTCACATGCAGTCACCAATTTCCTTTTGATGTTAAAGAGATCGCTGTAAAAATGCCCCGACGACACAGCTGCACAAAGTTGCCCTGTTATCAAGGTCCTTGCACTTGCCAAGGGGGAATAGAATTGGATAATCCTCTTAAGTACCAACTCCCTGATCTTAATTATGATCACCATCATCCTCATCTATTTAGGGAATCTTTATCTTGTAACTGCTTTAACTTGAAGGTCTATAACTTCAGAACATGTGGGGTGCCAGACAGCCATAAAAACATTACTTCTAAACTTCCTATTTTCCTATAGTGTTATGGGACACTTTGGGGTAAGTTAACTAGGCTATGGCCTGCTGTGTTCTTGATATATGTGCGTATGTGTACTAAGTGTAACGTGTTTTATAACAGTGGGCTTTAAAAATCCTTTCTTCACTGTCTATCAGTTTACATCCCATCTCTCTCAGATCTTCCTCTCCCTCCATAACTCACCCCTCTCTCTCTCCAACTCCCTGTGTCTCTCCGTCTCCATCTGTTTGATTTGTAGATGAATGAAACAACATGTCCCATTAGAGCTTCTACCTGCCTGAGCAACCTACATATAACTGCAGGATGCCAAATGTTTTCCTTTTTTTTTCTTTAAATTTTCACTTTTTTCCCTATTTTCTTTGTGTTTCTCTGTCCTACATTTCCATTGTCGCTTTCACCTTACAAGTAAACATCACACACATAATCTAAAATAAGCAAATTCATTGACAAATGGTGCTTAAAGAAATTGATGGAATAACAAGAATATACATATATAAGAGAAAAATAAAGGATCCTCTGACTCACTGAATTCACATAATCCACAACAGACCATGCAAAATTCAGTTCAATTATTATTATTTCTAAAAAATAGACCATTAGAAGTTCTTTGCTGCATGAACATGCAGTACAATTTCCTTGATGGATTGACTTCGCTTTTAAGCTTTATCTTAAAAATGCCTTCAGTCTCTCTCTGAACGCTCAATGACATTTTCTGAATTGAAAAAAAAAGAATAGAAAATTGGCACTAATGTACAGTAGCTTTTTTTATCAGCACTCAAGTCCTCTCTGTGCTCTGTATTTGTCTACTTCTCTGGTCTTTCATTTCAGTGAGCCTCTACATAAAAAACAAAAGTGCTGCTTTGGTTGAAAACTGTCAATTCTTTCATTCTTGTTATTGTCTGACAGCGTTGCATAATAGGCTGTCTTTTTGTGACAAGATAAGGGCTGAAAAGGAGACTGAACGTGGGTGTGAACTTTTGACCAAACCCAGATGAATGAATAATGTGTTTGGACCTCTGTGTGTATCTAAGCGTGGCCCGAGGCTCTGCTCTGTGAAGCCAGAATGACAAAATCGGCAGTGATAGAATGAGGAAGGAGCACATGTCTGACTAAGTACTGAGAGGTACGCACCTATGTTCATTTTCATCTGCACTCATGCGAGCACTGACACGCACACTGAATGCGTGGGCAGACGTGCACACATCCATATTAACTTTTATCCATAAGTCGACTATCTCCTGTGCTTTTCCTCCCTTGTAACTGACAAGCAGTTTCACGTCCGAAGCACTCGCCCGCAAGCCTGGGTAAATAGGATTTAGATTAAAAATAGGAGAGGAATTGAATAAGCGATACGTCTGTGAAATATCTGACAACTCTCTATAGGAGGGATAATGTTCTGGTCTAAAGGTCAGGACACACAAACACACGATAACATATGCTGTACAAATAGGTGTGAACAAATGCAGAAAGAAAAAGGAGAAACTTGGAGAGGACGCTGAAAATGATCATATTGATCCATCAGAGTTAAATTCAGACAATTTGCAGACAGCTGATATAGAGGCAGTGCTGTGTGTGTTTGTGTGTGTGTGTGTGTGTGTGTGTGTGTGTGTGTGTGTGTATATGTATGAGAGACTGCCCTTTGAAGAACATCCTAACTCCCATAGGTAACTATCAATTATAGTTTCTACAACAGCTCAGGGGAGACACAGTGCTGAAAGTCTACTTTTTTCTCTTGCCATGTGTATGTCATAGGCTTTTACCCAACTGTTTTCCATGTACGTATGTTTTTCTAATCGCATACATGCTTGTGTGTGTGTATGTACTACTGGCTAAGACACTCTTGGTATTAATATATATGTAAAAAAAAATGACATTATAATCAAAAAAACAAATCTAAATATACATACATTTTGATTCATGAAGGTTTAAGACAGGGTTGTAGTCAAGACCACCTAAACCGAGACCAAGTCATGACCAAGACCAGAGTGTATCGAGACAGAGACATTCCAAGACTTTGAGGGGTTAATACTGAGACAAGACCAAGACTTTGAGGGGTTAAGACTGAAACAAGACCAGACCAGAGCGAGTCCCCCACTGCATGACACACAACAATTTAGTCATATCCCTGCCGTGGTGGTATTGACCGGTCATGATATAAAATCCCATGTCCTCTTTGTCTGAGACTGAGACAAAACGGAGTAAAAATACGGTAAATTACGAAACGAGACCTTCAAAGACTGGTCTTGAGAGCAAGACCAATCTCGAGTACTTCAACACTGGTGTATGAAGTCTGGGCATTCGGCATTAGGGAATGTGATGGTTAAGCGTGCTCAAGCAGGGCAGAAAATGTGTTATATTTTTGACTTCGCACCATCGTTCCTTTTTTTTTTAATGGCAGGAATTCATTGCAATCTGTCATAGTTTTGCATAACAGTGTTACCTTACTAGAGCAAGATTGAACAGTGTGTTTATGTGTGATCGAAGCCAAATGGTCTTCGGTTGCACAACCAAAATTATTTTGCCAGTGTTCACTGTGCACATGCCAAATTCAGTTTGTTTGGAGTGTACAGTCTAGGCGAGGGATTGAGCTAGTGTGCACGTGTGAGTGGACTGACTGATGCTTTGACTCACTGTGCCCAATAATAATGGGCTTTAAAATTGGCAAAACATCATCTAAAAAATAAAAAAGTCTGGTAATTTGGACACATACAGTTGGTAACCACATGTGTGTGCCAAAGTGTGTGACTAATAAACCTTTGGGGCTCCGGTAAATTGCGGGAATTGCACACATACACTCTCTCTCACACAGTTGATTACACACATGGACTAGCGGGAACAGGAGCCCCGGCTCTCCCTCAGTCAGCATGGATCGCTGTCTATCGATTGGCTGAGCTTTTTGTCATTCACAGAGTCTGTCCAATCTGCCACGGAGAGGATTTAAAGAAGGGGGAAATAAGGATAACTCAGCTTAGCTTGTCTCTATCTTCTCTGTGATCTGCATCCAAAGCAGAGCTGTGTGGACAATCACTACTTGAAACTCATTCAACTGCCTTTTTGATCTTCCCTGGCACAAACATGCAAACACCACCCATACTGCACTCCTGGCAGTGGCGCACACACATCCGCTCTAAGTAACTGGCAGCGATGAGCGGAAGAGAGGCGGTCAAAGTGAGAAAGCGAATAGTCATTTGTAAATATGTCTATCCTTATCTCCTGTAGTGGGGATGGAAAAAAACTTGGTGCCAAGAAATAAAATATGGAGTCACTTCAGGGTCACTAAAGCCAGAGGGTGTATTTCCATGACAACAAACAACTCTGTACAGGTATATAAAGTCATTAGATTGCATGCACCTAGTAACAACCCTGTAATACAGTAAAATTGTAGCAATTTAACGAATGGACTGAATACAGGCCGTTCAATGCAACTTGTTTTATCCAGCTGAAAGGAACATTATGACCTCTTTCAGTGTCTGCTGGCCACAAATGTGAATCACAAATCTCCACATAAAAATTTCCAGCTCAGCCACCTCCCGCCCCTCTCTTCGCCTCAAGCTGAGCTGGTCTGTGACTGACACAAACAGCCATGCCTCATTCGCAAAAAAAAAGAGACATGAAAGCAAACAAATTAGGGTGCAAATGCAAAATAAAGCAGTGATAATTATAATGCTGTTTTGTCATTTGCTTTTCTGGCTTGAGGGTAAAGGTTTTCAGCCTTCACACATGAAATATCCTGTGATAACAGTTGGCAAACCAGAGCCCTGTTCTCACTCACTGAAGCAGTCGACACGTGACTGCAATGTGACCCACAGACCTTGTTGAGGTCAAGGTGAGTTTAAGTGCGCTTTCACAAGCCAACACTTGGTTCACTTTAAACAAATTCTGGTGTGGTTCGTTTGGGCAGTTGAGAACGCAGTAATCGTACTCTGGGGGCGGACCGAAACAACCGGACAGAGCCCGCTTGCGAGAGGTGGCCTCGGACCGTTTCCAAGCGAACCAAATTGCAGGCTGCCTGCGTGGGGATTTGTTGAGATGGACGCAGGTAAACGAGAGGTTAACATGAGTGGGAGAGGACTGACCTGGACTTCTGCTGAAGTCTGATGTTTGCTTGACATGTGGGCTGAAGAGAACATACAGAATATGCTAAATGTAGTCCACAAAAATAGTGACGTTTATAAACTCATTTGAGATAAACTGGAGGAGAAGAGATTCATGCCCACAGTAGATCAGTGCTGAGTCAAAGGGAAAAAAACGTTGACAACAATATATCAAAGACCACGATTCCCTGCATAGAAGTGGCAGCTCTCGAGACGAAGAAGATAAACTGCTCCTTCGTACACGCCCCTTAGCAACTTAATCTTTTTTATTTGGACCGCTTTAATTTGTGCACTGTGAAAACAAACCAAAAGTACCAATTCCACTCCGTTTCGGACTAGCCAAATGCACTATGGCTTCTGAAAGCGCCAAGCTGTGGGAAGACTGTGAGAGGACCACAATCAGGTCCCACTTGTCTCAGAATCAAGAACCAACTCTCAGGAGAAGATGGGCTTTTTCTTAAAACTCCTGTTGGTGTGGAGGTTGTAATCCCAAACAGAGAATACCGGCAGGGAGCCATGTTTCAAAGTTCTGGAAACATAAAATCTCAGCACCGATATATAATTATCAAGTCTCCGGTATTGACCAAATACCATCGACTCCCTGCAGATACCATGCAGGTCATGGTTTCTGCACTGGAGCAGCAGAAATATTCCATATCGCCTCTTTAACTGACAGCTGAGGATACAGGATCTGATTTTGCTAACACAGCTATTAGATGTCGAACCAGATATGGAGGTGGTCAGTATTGCATTTGTAATCTGACCTAAGGCCCTGATATGGACAGAACATGGACAGCAGACACGCCACTGTTAAGTTTTATACTACATTGGGTGCCTGCATAGGTGTAACGTGTTCACATTTGGGCGACAGGGATGTCCCACATGGCAACCCTGTCTCCTACAAAATTACGCTCCAATACAACTAAAGTGCATTCTCAATTATGTTTTGAGGGAAATTCAAATAAGTGAACATCTCCTGGGTCGAAGCCCTGTGTTTGTTTGACCCCGACCTCCTCCCTACGTGGACTTCTGTGGACTATCAATACAAACATATTTGTGATACGTCCAAAACAAAAATAATCTACGACAAAAAATGTGTTTCACACGTAATTTACAATGCAGTTTTGTTGTATGGGAACTTTAGGAGACACGGCTGCATGTAGACACGTGGATGCGGAAGTATCATTTGAGTTATAAATTACAGCTTGGTGATTAGTAAGTCATGCCATCTCTCAATGCTCATGTTACTGACTGTACTTTTGAATCCTAAAACCAGAGTGACAATCTGTTAAATGAGCAACGACTGCCTCTACATCTCATCTCTAGTTCTCTCTGTGTCCGTATCTGTCTAGGACTAGTCATCTCACAAAACACACTGGCATGATGAAACTGCTTCAGCGGACCCTAAACGAGAGTCATTAGAACACATCACAGACGCTCATAGATTGCTTTGAAGATAAAACGAGAGCTCCTGCAATGAGAGAAGTAAAAAGTGCGGTAATAATAGATGGCAGAGGTCCTTTCCCTCTTGCATCTCTCAATTCTTGTGTTTGTAGAAAATCTCTCTCATTATGTCACTTTGAGGAAGCAACAGTATCAGTGAGAGTGAAAAGAGACGAAGAGAGCAGGATGGAAGAAAGTAGAGCTGAATAGATTTTTCACACCCTATTATCATCTCTCACCCTTTTTATTACTCATCCAGTAGCTTTCATACCTCCCAAAGAAGTACTCCCCTTGTCAGGTGATCTTGTGCCTTCCTGTTATTAATTTTTCTCTTCTACAAATGATGCATTAGCAAGAAGCCAATTTGACATATCAGTCATTCATTGTGATGATACTTCAAAGAGAATGGGTCAAATCAGTGGAACCGAATCCAAACTTCACTCAGTTCAGTGTCCGTGGTTGAACCGCGCTCCATTGAGTTCTCAGTGAGCCAATACGCTTGTAAACAGAAAGCAAGTGTTCAGAACTAAGGCAAATTGCCTACTTTGGCAACGATCCAGAACTGGCTGGCTACTCTCCAAAATGACCACAGCTGCAACAAACTCGCAAATTGTGAATCAAGTGAACTGGGGCTGAATCGATTCACTGCTATCAGACAGGAAGAAAGAAAGAATCAAGTTAATTAAAAGAATCTGTCACCACCGTGGTGCATTCACTGTCCAGACAAAACTCTGGGTTCCTGCACTACATTTTAAATGACAGAAGAGTGTTTTAGTTAGTAGACAATGAAAATATAAAAGGTACATAAAAAATAATAGTAAAATAGGACTTAATGGATAACAGAAGGTTGATTATGCTTCAAGGCATAACCTGTAAAGTTACGTTTATGATATTTGTATGATGTCATGTGTTACGAATTGCCACTGGCATTCTTGTTTTTTCTATTCTCTGCAGTTTAAGTAAAAGGAAAATGTAGTAAAATGGCATGGAAAGTCAACTACATATAATATTATTAGAGTTTGAAGTTGTATTTTGAAGGAGGAAAACCCATAATTGCAGTTTCTGCTGTGATTGTTTAATACCCAGAGGACGGTAAAGGAATTGTGCAAATATGGCTAGATATATCTAGATTTGTAGAAACATCCACCTTAAATAAATACACTAGGCCTTGCAAACTCTTATTTCCATCATACAAGCTACGGTGTAAATGATTAATCCACCATGACTTCCTTTGTCTGAGAACAGAGTGAAGTTTTAGAACTAGTGAAGCTACTGTTTGAAGGCTTTTGTTTGATCGTCACAGCAAAAAGATTGCACATGAAGGGAACAGATCATAAGACAAAAGCAAAACTCTCATCAAAATGACATGTAACAATAAAACACAAAGTATGAGCCAAAGGTCAACTCTCAAACAAAGACAGAAACACTAAGGTGAGTAAGACAAAAGGAAGATGGATGATGATAAAACATAAAACATCAACTTACATGGGATTCCCAAATCACTGTTTTCTTTGGTCTCAGTGGACATCTGAAACAATGAACCTTGGGACGAGAAAAGAAGGGGATGGTGGAATGGATGGAGGAAGGAAGGGAGAGGAACACAACAATCAAAATCAAACAAATAGGTCAAATAAAACGGGACAAACATGGCAGGACATTGACACAAAAACACCTTAGCATGCCAAAGTTTTTGTCTTTCTTACTTTTCTGCTCTCCTACATTAGGTTTAGTTGTCTTAATCCACAAATCAATATCAAAAGGTCTGAAAACAAAAAAAGCTTATTAATTCCCCTAATAGGAAAAATAAGACAAATGATGACTTGGGAAACCCTAGTGTCTGTAAGACGGTTACTGCTGTGTCATGCTGAGTGGTCCACTTAGTCAGACAGAAGGTCTATGACACAGATGAACTGCTGATGTACTGATGTATAATTGAAGCGCTGGTGTATAATTGATAAAGGCAAACACAGCAACATGGTGCACTTAAAAGCTTCTTGCCAGACCAACTGGACGTACAAGACACACTGATCATCACCAGAGGGCAAGAAAAACTGACGAGGTTAAGCGGGGTGATGCGCAAATATAAACATACAGTAACGCGTGTGCACAGTTGACAGGCATGACATGGTAGGTGGGCTCGGCTAAACTGCTCCAGGCATGAATTAGCATGTTTCAACCCTGTTTTATCAGATTTCTTACTCTTGTATTTAGAACTGTCCCAATAACCGCATTATTGCAATACCATGATACTGACAAGCCAACCGCATGGGATGGCAAGCAACCGCCACAACCGCTACGTTCATATTTTTTTCTTTTTTGAATTCTTTGCAATGGGGGTGCTCCATTTTTACACTTTGCTACAAACAGCAGCAGCGTGACGAGCCGCCGAGCGTCTATTCCGCTCTGAGCGCTGCACGTATGGTGTTTTTTTTTCTGGTAGCCGAAACATTTTTCAACTTTGGGTAAAACTCCACAACAACTAACCGTCACATCCTACATGTAGGCTACAAGTGCTGGACAACAATATGGAGGAGAAATTAATACACAAAGACCGGCGGGTCCGTCCTCTCCCTCTCCCTACGTCTTTCAGCCTTCCCTTCATCCAGAGCAAGTACTCTAACTTTATGCCAACATTTTGATATTCTGTATCATACTGTAGCAACCAGGTGCAACTAAAGCGCCTCAGCAGAAAAAAAAATGCTGTGCCTCATTGCCCCTCTTAGCTCTACATTTAACATTAAACAAGTATTTAATTAGTTTTAAAACTGTCATCTTTGTCATTTAAAAAGCAACAATACACCTAATAATAGCCTAACAATAAAACTTTTCTATACAGCATTAAAATCAGAATAAATAAAGTAATTTGCAAAAAGAAAAGTTGCAATAATACTGCACATCGCGCTGTTGAGCAATCATTAATTAATCATAAATTCCTTCACCGCGACAGCCCTACTTGTATTAAATGACTTAGCAAATGACTGCATTTACACGACTGCATCTGACAAATGTCATGCCGATTAATGTCTGAATCAGTGATGACAGTAGGAGCAACATGCCATGACAGAAACTTTTCATGTTCCAATTATAATACAATTGATCAAACAAATGTGAAAACATGACGGCGGGAAAATGAAGCGTAAATGATTTAGTAAGACAACAACAAGCACTATGAATGGAAAAGATAGCATAGATGAGGACAACACATTTAAGAAAAGGAGCAGAAAACGGCTAACGAGCAGCTCAGGAAACAATGCGACAAAGTGAAGCGATTTGAATCCACAATGAGAAGAAACAAAAGTGGGAATAATAGAGCTTTCAATGGGGAGATGGCTCGTTTGATGCTCTGCGGTACCTGCTGACACTACTGATCGCTTTTTGTATAAAACAACACAAACACGATTCAATGTTCTCTTCCAACACTAAAGTTACATAACAGCCAGTATCTCTAGTGATTACTTGTGGTTTTAGAGACCACACAGCAGATTTTATTTGCTCTGGAGGTACTGTTACGTAGCACACACATTCACACAAACACACAGAGAGAGTAGGTAGTGAGTGAAATGTCATGCTCTCAAGGATGACACAGTGGAGCTCTGACTGAATCTGTTCCAAGAATCCTGATCGATGTGTCAGAAAAATGTCAACAGGCCAAAAGATATAAAACAACACAAACAACTCTTCAAAAAAAAAAGAAGTGAAAGACCGACAACTTCTGTCACAAGAACACACACACATACATACACAGCCTCACACTGATGAACACGTAAACACAAAAAGAGAGGAGGCACTCCACACGGGGCAGATGTGAGGTCAAATGGATTTCTACCTCTCAGGATTTAACAGGACGACTTTAGAAAAAGGGCAGCGAGAGACGGTGGAAGAGATGAATAGAGAGGCGGGAGGTGTTGGTGGAGAGAGAACGAGAAAGAGAAATAGGCAGCGCAGAGTGAAGTGCTTTTTGAGCACAAAGTCAATTACAGAGCACTATCTAAAACATTAACTCCCCCCTCTACATTGACATTATCAGTTCATTCACAACCCTGAAACCCTATAAGTTACTACTTTTAAAACCAGATACGAAACACAGTTGTACTTTTTTTTTTCATTAAACTGAGTCTGAAGAAAATGTGAGACACATTCAACATGAACATACACAAATACAAAATTGTAGTTTATATCTGGAGTTGTGCCAACAGCACATCATTTTAAGCAAAAATCTGTTTTCTATACTTAATGAGGAAATATTTTTGTTTTACTGATGCGAAAAAACTTAAAATGTTAGTACAACTGCCCAATTGGTAGGGGTGGGAAAAGAAATCGATTCACCTATGTATCGCAATTTTTTTTTTTTCTTTACGATTTTGACATCAATTTCATAATGCCAGAATCAATATATTTGCTTCTTTTGAGTCTATGCGGAGATAGAAAGAAGTTACCGCTTTTATTGTTGTAGTCTGAGTAACGTGACGTCATACCCATTCAAATCCAAAGTGGTAAACACTACACATACAGTAAAGTACAGAAAAACTTTGGGTTTGACACATTACCAGGAAAAGCAGAGCTAGACATCACGGCTAAAGCTGCATGCTAACTCTGTCATGGACAGGTAACGTTATCGTATTGCGGTAACGTGCACTCAACCCAGCCGTCACTCTCATCTTCGTGGTCAAATCAGCTGACACTACAATGGTAGAGCACCCATATACTGACATTCAGGGCTGGACTGGGACAAAAAATCGGCCCTGGCATTTTGGCCCAGACCGGCCCCATCCCCGGCCATTTTTTTGCTGTGTACCACGTTTTGTTGAAGGCTCTGTTTGAGGAAATACCTTAAAATGTGGTTGTTTTGCATACTTACCAACCTTGAGACCTCAAAAATATGGAGGATTTCAAAACCAATGCAGGGGTCTGGGGGTCCTCCCCCAGAAAAATTTGAGTTTCAGAGACTTTGTTTCCTGAATTCTGGTGACTTTAAAACAATGAAAATAACAAAATAATAAGTACTCTGCAACAGCATTTTATGTTGAACTTCTAATTTTACCTTTAAATCTCAGGAAAGAAAACTGAATAATTTGCCCCTCTAGCATAAACTTTGCGTGTGATATCTAGCATAAACTAATATTCATCAATTATAATTCATTTTTTTGCCCTTGCTGTCCCTTTTTTAGGATTATACATGCTGTACAGTGCCAGAAACAGTGATGCTGAATTCCTTATTGTAAAATGTTGAGAATTTCAGCTGGGTCTCATACAGTATATCAGTAATACATTAGATCATCATTAATGTTTGTTGAGTCTTATTGGACCTATCACATTCAGACTCTGATGGGGGGGCCATTTAGATTCCAGGGGTGGCCCGTGCCAGCCCCGGCCCCCACTTTGGCCCCGCCCCTGGCAGACAGACATAAGCAGACAGACACAGAGACACAGACAGAGAGAGATGGATAGTAAACAGCAGAGGATCAGAAGAAGCAGAGAAATGCGCTTCTGATGTAAACAGCCAGGCTTCAGCTCCAGCGGAGATTAATAGCGCGGCGCTTCGGTTCCCTATAGGAACCCACGCGGCGCAAATCCGCTGGCTCTGCGCCGTCATGTATCACCGTTATGAATCTCCCACAGAACCTGATATGGAGAGGGCAGAGGAGAATACCGGCAGCTTGTGAGAAGCTCCGGTACGCATGAAAAAGTCACGGATACGCCAAGGAGTAAAATGATTAAAATGCTGCGTACCACTACGTACCGGCCAACTTCGAGCTCTGCTCATCTCTCATGACATGTTGAGCTAGGCAGCTAGCACATAACTGCTTACTGCAAACTCTACAGTCCCTCCCTCATCTCTCTCCCTCTCCTCCTCACTGTGGCCGCCAGGCACAGAGCGAATGGGCCAGCCCAGTGTCAAATGAGGAAAAGAAATGGGCCGATTTACTTGTTTTATGGGCCAAAAAAAAAAAAAAAAAAACTTTCGTCGGCCCAAAAGGGACGTCGGCCCACCGGGAAAACGCCCGGTATGCCAGATGGCCAGTCCAGCCCTGCTGACATTTATGGTAAATACAGTCAAACAGAGCTGACCATGGATTTACGAAAAGAACGGAGCTGACGGGGGGGAGCTAGTGATGGACTTGGCGAAGTTAGCGGAAGTATACACGTGTGACTATGTCCAGTTTTCAAAATAAGGTGTTAACAAAGGGAACTGTATATACAAAATACATATATGGAAATAAGATTGATTGGATTATATTCACCAGAAGTATAAAACATTACATGTCCCTTATAAATTAAAAAGAAAATACCACTAAATTGTGAGGGAAATGCCTTTATTCTTTGATTTTCGGGTTGCTGGAAAAATGTAATAATAACGCCTGACAATGACTAATATATTTGACTTCAGCACATCTCTGACTACAAACATGCTGAAAATCAAACATTTTAATGTATTAATTTAGATATTTTTCAAATTAAAAGTCCCTAGAAGTACATGATTCAACTTTTCCCCAGTCTAGTGTTAAAAAAGTTAACAAAAATCGCAATAAATCATAACATCGAATCGCAATACTTGTAGAATTGCAATACTTAAAAATCGCAATACATATCGAACGGGCACCCAAGTATCGTATCGAGAGATAGGTGTATCGTCCCAGCCCTACCAATTGGATACCAGCAATGAACCATTTTCTGTCTGTATAAAAATAACATTTTAGAAGATCCATCATTCATAAATCAAATGGAAGAATGGTACAAGAATCACTTCAAGCCTTTCAAATAGACTCTACCTATAAAATGCTGTGCATGCAGAAACCCCCTCTAACAACCACACACACAACCACACACACACAACCACACACACAACCACACACACACAACCACAACCACACACACACACACACACACACACACACACACACACACACACACACTCTTCATGGATTCCCGTAAATGCTACAGGAAACAGCTGAAACATTAGTGCTGACATAAAACCACGTCTGTGGAGTCATTTTAAAGACAGAAAATCAATCAGGGGAAATGAGCCCAAATCTATACCTCTCTAGGTTTTATCCCAGATTCTGTGGCCATACCTCACAGGCCTCAGGGAATCCTTTTGATGGAGCAGAGACGCAGTATATAATACACTGCGTAAGGAGTGGGCAGGGCTCTGCATATACAGTAACTTCTGTCAATAATGTGCCTACGGGCAAAGCTTTTTGAGGGATTACATAACATGATTCCACTGCTCAGGACACTGACCGTCTATTTGCCTGATGACAGACAGAATTGTCGACTTGTTCCACTCTGTTTCCCTCTTCAGTCTGACATTGCCTCCACTCTAACCGATTTCCATGAGGGAGGGGGATTTGATTTTCCCTAACCAATCAGACCAACGTAACCGCCTGAAACTAACATAATTTTAAGTCAACACTGATGCGTAGCCATGACAACATACTGGTTTTGCCGGGGTTTTAAGAGTGGAGCGAAGTAAAAACACTTTTAATCGATTTAGAACAGCCTCGATAACAGCTTCTACCTTGTCTGTTTATTAATCCTCAAGTTCCAGCACACAGCTTGACAACGCTTGACAACAGCGTTAGTCCCACCCAAGGCGTTCATCAACGGAGAAACCGTTGTTTCAGGTCACGATGACAGACGAATCAGTGAACTCGGTGGAGTGGACGGATTCAAAGGTCTGGACCCAGGCAAACCGTGGGTACGTTCCAATACCCAAAGAACCATACTATTTAGTATGTCCCAATACATAGTACGTCAAATGCAGTATGCCAAAAATACCAGGATGTCCTACTGCAGGCGGTCGCATTTTGCAGTATGCAAGCCAGCATGCTTTTCTGGCTATTTCGACTCACAATCCACAAGATACGTCACATCGACTGAGCCGCTGAGAAAGCACAGACAGATGACATCTCAATGACATACAGTATAGGAGCATGAGGGTCAAAAGTTCAAGGTGCAAAGTTATGACAAAGTATTATGTCCCAATTGTATGCATACTCTAGTCCATCTATTAAATTATCACAACTATCCACTCTGGACTGCAGAGAAAAATCACTCACAACAGCAATGACTCACTTGGCTGAAGGCTTTGTGCTCACTGATGAAGGTTATTTCTCCTGAACAGAACTCCTGACTGCGTGCTTGTGACTTATTCAACCTTTATTTGACCAGGAATGCCTCATTGAGATTTAAATTCTTCTAATTTTTTTAGAGCGCCCAAGCAACAATAGGCAGAAATATAACAGAGTTAAAGACAACACAAACTTCATATGACATAACTGGCAATATATTATAGAGCCATAAAAGTACATATAAAATCACCAATAAAAGCCCACACCCTGAAAAACAAAACTGGGATCATAAAATAAATAAGATAATGCGACTATGCAGATTTTATGCAGCAATAATATATTTTCTCTTAAAAAAGACCAATGTATATAATTTTAAGTATTTTTGTATTTTTATGTATCGGGAGCATCATAAAGAGGCTCTTTCATCGAATTTGGCAAAAGTCCTTGATTGAAGGGACATAACTGTTCACACTGTTTAGCTGAATGTATTTGCCATTTTCACCAAGACACTCTTGAAAAACAGATTTCAATCTCAAGAGACCATCCAGGTAAAATAAAGGTCAAAATACAATTTACATAAATATGGTGGTGGTAACCATAAGAATGTATGTATGGATGAAAGATTATGGGAGTGCCTCAGCAAATGGGAGATTATAGACAACCATACTTCTATTAACAGTTTTTAGGCAGCAGAAAGTTTTCTTGTCAAGACAGGTCGATACTGACTCTGAAACATGTTTCTTACAGTACTTCTTTGTTATGAAACTTCTTAAGAGAAACGCAGAGATGATCCGAGGCTAAAAAAAAATTAAAAAAAATCTTGCCATTGAGGAAAAATCTCTACACTATATGGTTGCCATGTTGTATGAAAAGAAAGACCAATGAGAATTGATGGCATAATTACAAGCACATGTGTGTATGTGCACCGGTTTGAAAAAGGACTAGGACTTTTCTGTTTTTACCTTTTCTCTCTTCTGTTCACTCTGACAGGCCTCTCCCTCCCTCTCCCTCTCTCTTCACATCAGATGCTTGTCTGCCAATTACTCTGAGCACAGGGAGTAACAAGCACTATTCCTAAAAGTCAACAAATAAAATTGCCTCCACCTTGGAAAAACTGCTGCTGCTATATTTGTGACGTTATGACTCAGCCCACACTTTCCATGCGGTTTTGAAATTCACCACCCTTTTTAATTTACTGGTGTCAGGAATTACTAAATTGTGGGGGATTTTGGATGATTGTTCCACATCAATATCTATCATTATTTTACTTATTTTGAGTAATGGACAAGAAATTGGGAAAACTTAGGTTAATCATGATGACATTGAAAAACCATCCTATACATCATCCACAATGTGCACAGAACATATATATATATTATATTATATATATATAATATAATATAATATACTGTTTATATATATATATATCATCTTTGTGTTGGAGCAGTTCGTGGCGGGGATCCCGGCTGGGACCTCAGAGTGGGTATGGTGCCACCGCCCGGTGGACGTAGCGGCAGCCGTCGTCCTAGCAGAGGACCATCTCGTGGTCCACCCTGGAGGCCAGGCACCGGAGGCGCGAACACCAACCCTCGCGCGCCCGACCCCGGAAAAAGCCCACAACCCTAACCCTCCAGCATTATTAACCTGCTCGCCCTGCACCAGCCCTCCGCACTAACCCACCCTCTGTTCGCTCTCCACAGGTCCCAGCCGCTACGGGCACTGCTCCCAACCCGCAGGGGGCTCCTCAAGCGTCAGGGCAGGAGTGCTGGAGGTGCGGGCAGCCCGGACACTTCCGCAGGGAATGCCCCCTCATGAAGGTTGGCCAAGTGATCCGGGTTGCCGGCCCTCCGACGCCCTCCCCCGGTCCAGAAGAGACATACAGCGTTCCGGTAAGGATCCAAGGGGGTATACACCAGGCAATGGTGGATTCGGGCTGTACGCAGTCCATAATCCACCAAAACCTGGTTCAGCCCGGGGCTTTGGTGGAGGCATCTTGGGTGAATATTAGATGTGTGCATGGGGATGTTCACAGGTATTCTGTGGTGCCAGTGGAAATTCGTTATCAGGGCAAAAAGCATACTGTTAAGGCTGCGGTCAGCTCCCGCCTTACGCACCCCTTGATTTTGGGCACGGATTGGCCGGGGTTTAATAAACTAGGGGGGCAGTGTGTGAGGGTGCGTTCACGGCCGACAGGGACATGGGATATGCGGCCACACGCCGCATATGCTGCTGCCTACTTGGATGATGTCATCATCCACAGTGACAGCTGGCGGGAGCATATGCGGCGGGTGACGGCGGTGCTCGAGTCACTGAGGCAGGCTGGGCTCACTGCCAACCCAAAGAAGTGTGCGGTTGGACGGAGGGAGGTTCGGTACCTGGGGTACCACTTGGGCGGCAGGCAGGTGCGTCCTCAGGTAGACAAGACAGCAGCAATTGCAGCCTGTCCGCTGCCCAAGAAGAAAAAAAGAGGTGAGGCGGTTTCTAGGGCTGGCAGGCTACTATCGGCGATTCATTCCCCACTTTGCAGACCTGACCAGCCCCCTGACCGACCTCACTCGTAAGGGTGCCTCAGATCCGGTCCAGTGGACGGAGCAGTGCCAGCGGGCATTTGAGGAAGTGAAACTGGCTCTCTGAGGGGGGGGGTCGCTCCTCCATACACCTAACTTCTCTCTCCCCTTTACACCGCAGACTGATGCTTCGGATAGAGGGCTGGGGGCCGTTTTGTCCCAGCAGGCGCAGGGGGTCGATCGTCCGGTGCTGTACCTCAGTCGTAAACTGTCGGAGAGGGAGACGAGGTACAGCACCGTAGAGAAGGAGTGTCTGGCCATCCGGTGGACGGTCGATGCTCTGTGGTATTACCTGCTGGGGCGCCCGTTCACCCTCTGTTCGGACCATGCCCCCCTCCAGTCGCTCCAACGCACGAAGGATGCCAACGCGCGGACCACCCAGTGGTATCTGGCCCCACAGCCTTTTAAGTTCGAGGTGATCCACAGGCCGGGGGCGCAGATGGCTGTGGCTGACTTCCTCTCCCGCTCCCATGGGGGTGAAGGAAGGGGGGGGGAGTGGGCTAGGCCGGATGGCTCCCCGGCCTAAGTCGGGCGGTGGGGGTATGTGGAGGGAGGGCATGGTGGAGTGGCTCAGTGAGCAGTGCTCAGGTGAGTTTATTTGGCGCATCTGGGAGGAGGTAGCTGTCGGCTACAATATATATATATATATATATATATATATATATATATATATATATATATATATATATATATATACAGTCCCCTCGAAAACTATTGGAACAGCGAGGCCAATTCCTTTATTTTTGCTGTACACTGAAAACATTTGGGTTTGACATCAAAAGATGAACATGAGACAAGAGATCAGGATTTCCACTTCTATTCCCAGGTATTTACATCTAGATCTGTTAAAACATTTAGAAGATAGCACCTTTTGTTTGAACACACCCATTTTTCAAGTGAGCAAAATTATTGGAACATGTGACTGACAGGTGTTTTTTGTTGCCCAGGTGTGTCCTATTACATTGATTATTCAAACAATAAATAGCGTTGAATGTCTTGTAGCGTTATTGCATAGAGCAGATTAATAATCAATCATTAATTGATATAAAAAATATCTATAATTAATAACCCAAAAGTATTAATCATAAACCCATGAATTGTCATAAAAGGTGAAGGAGAGTGGTGACACTCAGCTTTAAATATCACACACAATTAGTTTCAATACCAGACTTTACCCAGGTGCCACCCAGTTTTATAAAAACAGGGAAAAATTCACAATTTGTTATTAATCAATTGAGTCTCTTAATCTCAGGGTTGCTACGGAGTTCTTGGGCATAGTGAACAGTAATTTGAATTGTTTATATACACACACAAAATCAAGTAACCAAGTTCTTTATAAAATGAAGTGTTTATTTGACTAACTACATGACTAAACTACTAACAGAATATAATTGAATGAATGAGAAGGCTAAAGGAAAAAGGAATAAAATGAATAAAGGATGATTAAAGGAATACAGGGAATACCATGATGAACATTCATGGATAGAGACAAATGAAATGTGACCAAGTCAATTCAGTGACTAATATCCCCCCGACTCGATTTGACATTTGCCTATCAACTAAATTTAGTTTTGATATTAATGTACCATTTAGCAGTGGAGAGTTTGAAAAGCACCAGGGAAGATTGAGAAGCAGTTTCATCTTATAAATTTAGTCGTGGTTTAATTCAGGTTTAGAATTTATGGATGGATTTCCTAATTCTTCTTGCATCTAATATTAATTATCCATTATGTAAACTGACCTTATTTATTAATTGACTATAAAGTTGTTTATTAGTCTAGTCATCAAACTCTTTCTCTTCTGAAAATTCATCTTTACATCACCCTCCCTGAGTAGGCTGGTGTGGAAGGAGGTTGTGCTGTTTGGAGTAGAGTGGTGGCAGATTCTGTCTGGAACACGGCATTTTGGATCTGTCGGATTCAACGGTGCGACCCGGATTGAGTCGTTTCTCTCCCCCAGTATCTCTCTTTGGCATCCTCGGATATGGTCGGCTGGCATGTTACCTCAATGCATTTTTCCATCTCCGTCTCTCTCTGTCTGGTGCAGCATCTCTGTGCCATTTCTTCAGACCCCCCCCCTTTCGTAGCTGGAGGGGTCACTCAGTTCAAAATGCTCTTGACTTAAAGTTTTTCTTTAAAGTCCATTTTCTTCACACTGGCTGGTACCACCAGCACGTCGGGGATACAGTAGGGCTTTCTCAGCCCTCAGGGCATAGTGGCAAGGCGACAGAGTAGCAAAAGAGATGGTTTGGCATGGCAGGTTCTTTAGCTATATTCAGGTAGGCTGGATAAAGATCTCAGCCTGGCGTGAGGTGCTGGGCCTCCGGTCCTCAGGACGGACAGCAGCCCTGTCCCTGGTCATGTTTTCTCATCCCCCCCCCCCTCTTCCCTGGTTTTGCGGGAGAGAAGGGGGGGAAAAAAAGGGACACAGCTCCAAGAGCAGAAGAACCCCAAGACTAGCTGATGTCTCCTTCTTATCATTTGTGAAAGGGGTGCGGCGTTTAGTTGGCGGGAAACAGCATTCTCCTCCCATCTGACAACTATACCGATTCTTTCAGTTAAACTTCTTTTGCAGGATTAATACTAGTTAATTTGTTTCCCATAATCAATTCTTCCAAATTTAACGTCTGGGCTTCATCTCAAATAGATATCAGACACTCAGGACATAAACCACTGAATAAAACTTGATCAATTGAATTAAAATGGATACACAAATTACACGACACAGATAAACCTTGTCATTGAAACATGTAGGTATACAACCACTACACAGACAAGCGTATACATGTTGATATATAAATGCGCTTATTACAAAGTAAATGAAGGGATACGATATCAAACAGTCACCAAGTGTGGATGAGAGCAATGAAGCAGCCATGCGGTGAGTGTGTCTGTGACCACAAAGGAATGTGGTGCACGTCATAAATCAAGAAGGCTTGGGTTGCGTTCGAAAAGTAAAAAAATTACATCCTAACGTCTTTTCTTAAACACTTTTCCTCGACCTCGATGGAAAACGTCATGAGGTCAAGGAAAGATGAGAAGGAGAATTCATAAGGACTTAGGAAAAGACAACCGCGGTGTTCAAAGAATCCGACTGCACTTTCACTAGGCTCCGTAATTATGATGCGACGGCGGCGGGTGTTAGTGACGCGGGTCTGCCGTGGTGAAACTACAATGTTCTGAAGATGGACTACAAAAGGCGCTGCTCCCCCCGTGCTTTCTTAAATAGGTCATTCAATGACAGGCTCCTTCACCCGCGGTGTGTGAAAGAGAAATACCGCAGGTCCTCCTGCTGCTGTAAAACTTTATCAACATATAAAAAAAGGATCATCTGAGTGATTGACAGCCGGCTCTCATAGACAGTAGATGGACAGCAGAGCTCAGATCAGGTCTTACTGCTTGTTTTCCTCCGGTCTGTGAAATCTTGCAGATGCCGTTAGGAGCACCGGAGGACACAGAGGCACATGATTTTTTCCAGGTTACCTGTTTCATGTACTACTGTAACGATATAGCGACCGTTTTATAAAAATAACCTTTTTTAATGATATTTGCTCCAATCTCGCCTACTTCAGCTTTAAACCCTATTGAGCATGCATTTTACCTGCTAAAGAGGAGACTGAAGGGAGAAACTCCCCGAAACAAACAACAACTAAAAGAGGCCGCGGTGAAAGCCTGGAAAAGCATCACAAAAGAAGAATGCAAAAGTTGGTGATGTCAATTGGTCGCAGACTTGATGCAGTTATTGCAAGCAAAGGATTTGCAACTAAATATTAAGTATTATTCACTTTAATCTATTTTAAGTCTATCTGTTCCTATGCTTTTGCTCACCTAAAAATTTGGTGCCCCATTACAAACGATGCTATCTTCTAAGTTTTTTAACAGATCTAGATGTAAATACCTGGAAATAGAAGCTGAAATCTTGATCTCTTGTCTCATATTCATCTTTTGATGTAAAACCCAAATGTTTTCAGTGTACAGCAAAGCTAAAGGAATTGGCCTCCCTGTTCCAATAGGTTTGGAGGGGACTGTATATACAAGACAAGATGGATTTTCATGTGATATGTGATCCCGCGATTCTCGTGATATTGCAATAATCCAGCTGTCATGCAAGGTGAATAAATACATACAAGCTAGATGAAAGATGAAAAAGAAGACAAAGCAATGCCATTTGCAATGATTTTACACGTCCAAGAGTATGTATGTGTAGCAATATTGCTTAAAAAGATAGCCCTACTTAAAATTTTGCTCTGCAGCTTATGATTATTTATTTATTAGCATGATTATTTGAGTTATCTAAACTGAAAATGACCAAAATGGATAAACTGATTTAAACAAGCTTAGTCACAAATGTGGATTTCAAAAGAATGCAGGGAGAGAGGAGAAGGGTTTGACAGAGGGTTGTGTCTCTGCAAACTATGCGGAGAAGAGATTAGAGACAGGCTGTGCATCTCTCTGCAAGCTCCTACTAATTTCAGTTTTCTTCTTGTCTCAAACATGTACATGTGTGAGACAAGAGGCATCACAACCCTGATGGCCTGCCTAATCCGGGGTCAATACTTTCAAGTCAATCCCCATCTGAAGCAGACACTGCAAGTATTTGTTCGAATTGGCATACACATCTTTCATGGTTAGGTATGATATATGACACTACTTTAACACATTTAGACGAGATACGTCATGTTCTGCTCTGGAAGGTTCATTATTGTCAACTCACTTTGCATACAGAGTCCGTTGGTACAGTTCTGAGACTGGAGTACCAGCCCGTCACAGTCCTTTCCTCCGTTTTTAGGTGCTGGGTTGTTGCAATCCCTCCTCCTCCACTGGGTACACTCTGTCCCACAGGCCGACCACTTACTCCACTCTGTCCACACACCGTCCACTAGAGGGAAAGAAGCCAAGAGAATGAGAAACACACAAAAGTGAAAGAGTATAATGTCCTCAATAATGTCCCAACCCTCCCCCCAAAGTGTAGTATATATAGGGCGGCAAAGTACAAAAAAAGAAATGAGGTGGAACAGGACTGAACAGGTAGAAACTTGGGGCCACTAGGGATGCACCTTTTTTCAGACCGAATACAAGTACAAGTACTTACATTTGGGTACTCGCCGATACCGAGTACCGATACGAGTACTTCTCTGTGCCAAAAGACCCTCGTTAACAGCCAGCTGGAGGGTGTGAGCAACACACAGCAGGCTGGGGAGTCCCGCATACGAGGCGGTGCTCCGCGACCGGCTCTAGGTCGGCTTGGAAAGGCTCGGGGCGAAGGTGCTTCCCGGGGCCGTGGACAAAGTGCTCGCTGCGCCCTCTCTCCCCGCTGGGGGGGGACGGGCCCCCTGCTCCCGGTGCGACTGTTGACCGGGGTGGACTGTCCTTAGTGCGCCCCATCCGCTTCATGACCCCAGGGCGGGGCTCGGCCCACGTAAAAGGCGTCAGGGGTCTGCGGCGATGTCTGCAACCCACCCGACCCGTCTTGAGACACGGACCAAGGAGTCTAACGCATGCGCGAATCAGAGGGTGCAAGCAAAACCCCGTGGCGCAATGAAAGTGAGGGCCGGCGCGCCGGCTGAGGTGGGATCCAGGCCCCGCGGGGTCGGGCGCACCACCTGCCTGTCTCGCCCGCACCGTCGGGGAGGGGGAGCGTGAGTGCGTGCGATAGGACCCGAAAGATGGTGACGAGAGGTGGTAAAAAGAAAGTGGTATCGGTGCCGTTTTGCGAGTACGAGTACATGAGCACAGTATCGGACCCGATACCCGATACTGGTATCGGTATCGGTGCATCCCTAGGGGCCACAGAGTAAAATAGCACAAAGAAGAAAAGGACACAGTGCAGTACAATACAGTGACATGGATACAGTAGAGTTTACCAAAACAAAACGGCACAAACTAAGTATATCTGTATAAAACAGGACTAGAATAGACTCACCGGTGCACAGTGTGTCACAGAGCAGTTTCTGAATGGCCTGTCCATCACAAGGCAGTCCTCCGTTGAGAGGGGCGGGGTTAGTACAGCTGCGGGTTCGTTTCTGGAAGCCCCGTCCACAGCGACTGTTACACACCGACCACTCCGTCCATGTCGACCAGCCACCGTTCACTGTGGCAACAGAGATCAGTAACTTAATCAATACGGTGATCCATACATGCAATAATCAGCCATTTTAACAACAATTTATTCCTCTTTTCGTGAAAGCATCGTAACTTTTTATTTAGTTGCTGGTTTACAGTTTATCATTTGTCAAAAGAACCAACAGCAAGGTGTTGTTAACTTCAGCTCTAAAATGACTGGCTAATTTATACAGCACAATCATCAGTAACCCCACACATGTCCTTAATGACTACTTTAAGCTAATACTATCAGGAATGTGTTTTAGATTGCTTGCCAAACAAATAGGAAGTTAGTTTTTATTCCAGAGGCCATTAAAGCTTCAGAAGGCAACAAGTTTTTGGCATCATTGGGCAAAAATTTTAATATTTTAATTCAAGTGTTCTGAGAGAAAACTAGACTTCTGCACATCCTCATGGCTCTGTTTTCAGGCTTTAAAAAATCTAGCCCGTGACGGGAGACTTTGGCCAATCACAAGTCATTTCAGAGAGAGAGCGTTCCTATTGGCTGTGCGTGAGTGATTGACTTGTGGCTCTCATTGACGGCAGCTGGACAGCAGACTCCAGATCAGCTCTGATTGGTTGTTTTCCTCCGGTCTGTGAAATCTTGCAGATGCCATTAAGAGCACCGGAGGACACAGAGGCACATGATTTTTTCAGATTACCTATCTCATGCACTACTGTCAGGATATAGTGACCGTTTTATAAAAAAAACTTTTTTTTAAAATCATATTTACTCCAATTCTACCCGCTACTGCTTTAAGCCTACAGCCACAGTACAAGAATTGTGTATAGATTGATAAACACAATTTGCCCTTTGACACTTTTTGACATAAATAGTGTGCCTTTGTGGTGTTGGATATTGATCGCCAGCTGTGGCTTGACCAATGTCATTAATTATGTGTATTTGTGTTTGCAAAGCGAGGAACAAATAAAGTATTTTGAATGGAATTGAAAAACAAACTGTAGTAGACATACTAACACAAAAGCCTCAAGTTTTGTGATGTTTATACAAACTAGGTCCATGATGAAGCAATTAAACGGGCATAGAGTTCGTTAAAATCCCATTGTATCACAGAGGCATCATCATCTCAGTGGAGAAATCAGTGTTTTTAATGTGCTGTTTGATTGAATTGAACTATTTCCCTCCATGGACTCAGTATGTGTTTTACAGATGCCAGGAGGCTGGGCTGTTGAAGGTTAGTGAGAACAGCTGGATTTTCCTGCACAACGAAACCACACTCAAACACCCAGTCTTGTGCAACTTTTCGCTGCTGCTACTGTAGCACAATGTTTCCCCACTGTTCACACTCACTAACACACACAGAGAAGGGCACACTGACACACATATGCCAACACACACAGCTGTATAACCTACACATGGTAAAACACACATGAACTGTCATGCTGCTTGCAAATTTCTTAACCCTGAACCCTTGTTGGAGAGAGCACAGGGAGGGCAAAAACAACCATTATAAGAGGAATCATGGTTCTTTGAGCTTTCTCAATCCTTACTAGCCAAAATAACCATGTGTGTTTTCATAGTCTGTGTGCATCTTTTCTCTTTCTTTGTCTCTCTGTGTATCTTTTTCCACTTTCTCCCTCTTGTCGTCTTTGTACCTCTACAAGATCTCCCTGCATCCTGTCACATTTAGACTCGACTGTCGCTTCATTATTTTGTATTACTGTTGTTTTTCGTGAGAAAAAAATGTGGCAGCACAGCGCAGACAAAGATAAGGGCGAGCAGAAAAGAGAGAAATCGGGTATAAAGTTAGAATGAGTCACAAGGACACAGAGAGAGAGTTGACATCCGGAGAGGTGGGTTGAAATTCCTCTGCTGCATCTCGACAGCTCTGTCTCAGCCCAGTGGACGCCGGTGCCCACTCCTTTCCCAACGCCCAATTAGAAATGAATCATCAGAGAGAGAGAGAGTAACCGGTAAAAGCAGGTACAGTCACTTTTGTCATCTGCTTTTCTACTCTTTTTTTTTTTCCTTCCTTCACCTGCCTTCACCCACTCTGTTCTCTGCATCTCCTTTGTCCTCA
Organism: Sebastolobus alascanus; assembly: GCA_916701645.2. Lineage (NCBI taxonomy): Eukaryota > Metazoa > Chordata > Actinopteri > Perciformes > Sebastidae > Sebastolobus > Sebastolobus alascanus. The sequence continues at coordinate 1,482,205 of CAKAOJ020000142.1, read as the reverse complement.
CCTGTCTCCCATCCATCTACGTATATAGCTAGTCCATTTTTCCCCCCTCTTGTTCCTGTTTTTTCCGCTACTATTTCACCTTGTCAACAGTGTCAGTCTGGCCCTTGCGGAGCCGAGAAGATTGAACCACAGATTGAACAATCTATTTCTGTAAGGATACATCAGTGTAAAACCACTCCATCTCTCGCTGTCTGTATCGAACACGCACACATGCACAGCTATTTTTGATTGAAACACTCCTCCTAGTGAATAGACACAGTGTTGTATTTGAGAGATACACTGCGTGTGTCGTGTGTGTGCGAGTGTTCGGCTATACATTGTTTTTCCTCAAAATGTTTCCTATCTTCTCATGTCTGGCTGGCATTTGGTAAAATGGAAAGAAAAAAAAAAAAAGAGAAAGCGAGACAAGGCATACGAGGCTTTTTTTAACCTCTCAACAAGACTTTTCAAGACAAGAGAAGAGCATCGCCTGAAAGCCATCTAACACCATTCACAACTGAGCTATTCTAAGTTTTTGTTGTTGTTTTTCACAGCTGTTATCATGCCATATGCTGCACAATTCATTTAGTGGTGGGACTCTTGGCTGAGAGCACAGACATTTGGAAAGCCCAAGTGGTCTAATTTACAACTGAAGGCCTGATTGGTGGATTTTAATTGGGTGAGGTCAGGGGTGATGTGGGAATATCAGGCCAATCACAAAGAGCTAATTCCATGTGGCAGATGGGGGCTGGCTTGGCTGATCAAACACATTGTTGGGTAGCTGCCGCTAGTATTTAAAAGGTGTCATATCAGTAAAATACTCAACATTAGACACAAAATATGTCACCCACACTCACTAAACAGAAAAATTACAGCTTTTAGTGACAATATTCTTTGGCAACGTTTACACACACGCAAAGACCCACACAGACAGGAGCACGCAAACTCACCGTAAACAATGACGGTGGCCGTAGTGCTTCGTCTTTTGGCCACTATGTTCTTGGCCACACATGTGTAGTTGGCTGTGTCAGACAAACGCGCCTGTTTGATGATCAGGTTGTGGTCGATGGTGATGTAGAAGTTTCTGTCCTCTGCTGGGTCAATTGTCTCTTCGTTCTTCAACCACTCCACCTGGGAGAGACAGAGAGAGGAGAAAATGAGGTCAGTATACAAGTTTGTCTACACCTCAAAGAGAAAAGATCAGGAAAATGTAGCCAATGAGAGATGACAATAGTAAACTGTGTTATTGTGTGATGACACTATGGAGCTTATGTCTTATCTGACTTTATAGTGGGAAGGTGTGTTCCTGCCATGGAGTCAAAAACAAATGAAACCAGATAAACAGTTATTCATTCAAATGAAGTTCTTCGCTATTTAGAACTACATTAGATCTTGCCAGCTGAGGGAAATTATAAGCTCATGTTATAATCTTGTTTTCACAACTGATCCTCCCTGAGAAAAAGATAAATAAAAAATAGTTTTGAAAGTGACGTTCATCTAAAATAATCCATCTGTGAGAGCAAAAAGAACAAAACTAGAGGAATCAACTTTGTGTGTTTTGGTATAATCTTGCTTTTCAACCTTTCCAGATGACAAATAAAGAAAGTATGGAAGGACTTATAATAGGATGCTGGTGTAATCTTGATTTTCAATTGTTCCACGCAAAAAAAGCTCTGAGGAGATGACACCATAGAAAACCCCAAGTAAATAAATAAATATGTGAAGGAGAGGAGGCTCTGTGGTGAATACTTCTTATCTGTTGTGGTTCATCTTGTAAGTAAGAGTAGATGCAAACACCTGTTGTCAAAATTATCCTCATGTATAATGTATCTTAGATATCAAATATAAAATTCACAAGCAAATAAATGTACTTTGTGGGGTAGGATGTAAAAATAATAATAGAAATTATGAAATTATTGCCTACATAAAGATGTTTATGCATCGAGTCACAAATCACACAGTTGTAGCAAAGAGCCTCATCTACAGTGAGCCCTTCACGACATGGGTGGCAGTGTAGAAAAGGAGGAAAATGTCCCGAACATATGCTTTCGCAAGGTACTTTGGGTGAAGGGTAGGACAGCGGGAAGCTATCCTATTTACGAGCCTAATCACATTTCCTGAGTGCTGTATTTACTGGTCCAAACCCTCATAAATTCAGCCTGTCCAAGCTTTATGGCAAGCACATAAATGTCCGAGTCGCCTTGTTTAATTCACGTTGTTTAATTTCCTCCTCCCTTCGCATTAGGAAATGGAAATCTCAGATGCAGAAAAGAGGAAATTCAGTGTTATTCTTCAGCTCGCTGCCTGCTCAGACTCGGCTGTCATTCTTCTCTCTCCGTTATTCCACCTGCTTCTCTCTCGGATCTTTAGAGATTCAGCAGTGCTCTTTGGCCACGGGGCTCACTGTAGCCTTGAATTCTCAATCTTAAGTGAGATGCTGTGTGACCTTTCAGTTTCTATTACAAAGTAAAGGTTATACTGGAGGAAAAAAGCAAAGACAAACAAACAAAAACATATATATGCAGTGCAAATGGTCAGGGAAGGAGTTTATCCTTGTACTGTACAAGTGCCAAAAAGTATAGGTGCTCTCTCGCAAACTAAAGCAAATACAATGCGTGTAATATGGACTTTTATTTATTCATGCTCAGGATAGTTAAATAAGTTGTACTGTGCTCATAGAGAAAAATACCTGCACTGAAATGCAGTCTATTTCTTGCACTACATTATGTTCTCAGAGATCTAAGGTCACTGGTTAGACTACATAATCATATCAACCTGATATAGTTATGATGATAAATGCAGCTTAGCACCTCTACTCAAGTAATATGTATTTTCAGCAAAACACTGTTAATATAAAATCGCAAACCCATGCCCTCATAAAGTCATGGGTATAAATGGATAACACCATTGGAGTAAATTTAGATGTAGACCTGTGCCCGTATTCTTAAATCAACAGCACATATTTGGCAGCGCAAGTTGAATATTCTTTCTTACTTTTACATGGTATTTTTTTTACTGGCTCATGATATATCACTTACAAGTTCAATAAATAAGTTTAACTTCATTGTCTTGGCTCCTCACTTATAATACAATTATTTCAGACTTCCTTTTGATATAGACAGTGTGTATATGTTGACAGGCAGCAAAACACCTTTCCCTCATCAGGACTCTGAGGACTGTTAAGTGGTTGTCAACATGTTTATTGACAATAAAAAAGGGTGAAAATAAAGCATTTCTAGTTTATGACAGAACGGAGAGATTAAGATCTGATGATTCTGGAATTATGGGAATGTGACGTCTAAACTGAATGATAAAGTTGACCAAAACCTCTTCACAACAACACAACATTTGCTTCCTTTAATAGGTTTGATATTGTTTCATAAAAATAGAAACTGCAACAACTGGCAGAAAAAGTTTTCCTATTGACTTGATTGAATTTTCAAAGTGTACAGTCATAAGGAAGCGTCTCACCTGTCTGACCTGAATTTGCCTCTCGATGATCAAAGCACCGTTTAAAAATATCTGTATGCTGGCGGTGAACCAACAACCCAGAGGACATGGAATATTTGAGGGTGAAAGACTGGATAAGAAAGTAAAATGATCCCAAGTGAAATCTCACTTCAAGCTACTTTATGGGCCCAGACGGAGTCAAGATGTATCCTGACTGTATTCAAATGCAAGCTGGTGAAGTCAGTTAGTGTAAATAGGTTATATCATATACTCTGTGTCCTTTTTATTAGCTTCACATAGACAGTACCAGTTAGGAATAGCCACAACTTTTCCCACATCTTTCCTGAAGTTCTCTGTTGATTTGGGCACTGCGGTGGCCAACACAGTGTAGTGTAACACAGTGAAGTATGTGTCATGCCCCATGGATTCCGCAGATTCCCAAAGATGTGATGGCACATTATGCTGCTGAAAATATCAATTTGAAAAAAGGCAAGACCGTGGCCATGATTCAAAAAGTTCCACCATAACACAACATGGACATTCAGCAAATAACTTAAATCAAGTGTCTTGTTCATTGTAATACTGTCACATTTCTTGGAAAAAAAAAACAGTTTGGACTCAGATGTAGATAAGGTTGAGGAGGCAGCAGGCAGAAAACAATGATTTAATAACAGGAAACTTACATAGTACAAAAGTGCAACTGGTCCAGCAGGCAGGTTACAGCAAAGCCAATCCACAAAGTTAAGTCACAAGGAATAAACTACAAGCTTTCAACACTGGGAGAAAAACTTCTCACAAGGGAAAAACCCAGTAAAACACCACTCACAAGGAGCAACAACAAACTGACAAGGCTGATGAGACACAGGTGGAACAAATCAGGGCGCGGCAGACAATCAAAGGCAGGAAGTAAAACCAGACAAGACCCATACGGTGAGTGTATCAAAATAAAACAGGAAACGCTAAACAAAGGAAATAAGGAATATAACAGAAAACCCCAAATCCTAGAAACCCAAATCCTCTGGACAAATCAGAACTAATATAAGCCTCTAAAAGATACAAAACAAGATAGTCTTAAGTCTGAGGGCCTCTGGACACGGAGCCAGACCGTGACAAATACAACAGTAAGTAACAGAAACTCTCTTCAAACACTCATACTAATAGTCAGAATTAACTATTTAAACTACTACAATTTCCTCATCACAATCTCTATTCTAATCTTTTTTATACTTACTTTATGTTGAAACTCAGCTGTTCATGTATTCAACCATCTACTTTGCTGAACAAAACCAAGGAGCACAAACAGGTCTACCTTTTTTGAAAAAGTAATTTGAAGTCCACTTCCAATTAACCTGGGGAACCTTCTGCATTATAAAGTGCTTACTCTGGCTATTTCTACTGCAGTGCTAAAATAAGCGCACAAAAGATGGTTGTGTGTGTGTGTGTGTGTGTGTGTGTGTGTGTGTGTGTGTGTGTGTGTGTGTGTGTGTGTTTGTGTGTGTGTGTGTGTGTGTGTGTGTGTGTGTGTGTGTGTGTGTGTGTTTGGGGTAAAAATCGATATAGCACAGTATCGCAATATATTGCATGGAAATACCTTTTTCATTATATAAACTATTAACCTCTTAACAATCCGACCGCTATTCTGTCTTTCAGAGGTCGTAGTGGGCTCAGTCTTAAAGCTAGAGTGAAGATACTGGTATCATATGAAATTAGAAAACCTAAGGAATCAATTGGTAGCATTTCATGTTAGCTTGTCAGGAAGAGCGCTAAATAACGCTCCAAAGTTACACTAAATTTTGTCGAGGAAAAACTGGCATGGCCATTTTCAAAGGGGTCCCTTGACCTGTGACCTCAACATTTCTGAATGAAAACTCTGAGATGAACTGAGTGAAAACTGTATCTAATTAGATAAAACAGATTTTGACAAACTGAATAATTTTCTGTTGAATAAAGGTAAAAAAAAAAAATCGCAATATATCACAATATATCTTATCGAAATACTCAGCATATCGCAAAATGTTTTAAAATCGCAATAAGATCATATCGTGACTAAAGTATCATGATAATATCCTTTCGTGGGGCCGCTGGTGATTCCCACCCCTAGTTGAAAAGTACAACTTAAAGCTAATGTGTGTTATTTGCCAATGGAATCAAACCAAAAGTTATTTTGTCTAATGATACATCCACAGAAATAGATTAGAACGGACATTCCCATTCAAATCAATGTAGCAGGATGGTCAAGGCAGCAGCAATTTTTTTGTGTACTGTTGTCAGAGCAACCGTTGTAGCAGTCTGATTTCCACATAAACTAAGCCGACTTGCGAAAAGTCGCGGACTCACTGAGGTGAAGTTTCGAAGTAAAGACAACTAAACGAGCAGTGGAGTAGTTACGTTACTAGGCACACAGAAAATATAAATGGGTCAAATTGAACAAATTAATTGTTCATTCACACACTCTTGTCACGGGTCTAAACGGTCCCTCCGCCTGGGATAAGCTACCTAGCTAACTAGCCAGCCAGCTGTCTCTGGGAGCGTTTGTTCTCTTCCCGTCGAGCTGCAACCACACACTTTATGACCCCACAGACGGGGGCTCTGTTGTCACCATAACAACTAACAACAATCACCATTTTCTTTAGTACTAGTCAAATTACCACAGCAAACAGTTCAGTGACCCCTCTACTCCTATTCTACTTCTATGGATACATCCTATCAGTGAAATCAACTTTGTTACATCAACGGTTCGACAAATGATGTCCGTTATGTAATCCAAACAATAGATTAAAAGTACTCCCAAAAAGGACGAACACATACAACTAACAGCATTTGATCCAAAGCGATTTACATTGTAGGGATTATGTATTTATGTAATCCGTTGTTCAAGTAATCAATTCATGAATCCTTCTAGCTCGTGCAGTGAGCTTAGTGATTGTTGCACACAATGTCATTTCAACATAATGTTTGCTCCGAGATGTATAAACAGCAAAACATACTAATACTAATACAGGCCTTTACTGGCAGCCGATATAAATATTAGCTGTGAGCTCTCGTGTGATGATGAACTGAAAATAGCCGCTGCCTTTGATGATGCCTGAAGGTTGAAACATGCGAGACTGATGTGTGCTCCGCTGGGCTCAGACAAAGAGACCACATGTGGTGGCTATACTACCACTGCCACCGCATCATTAGCCACAGCTGGTGTAAGAGAGAGTGTGTGTGTGTGTGTGTGTGTGTGTGTGTGTGTGTGTGTGTGTGTGTGTGTCTGTGAGAGAATGGCAGAGGGTGGCTGATTGGATCAAGCCAACCCCAGGGGAGAATGTGTATTTGTTATTTTAACTCTCGCCCCCAAATCACCTGTCTGTCTCACTTTACACACACACCACTACACACACACACACACACACACACACACACACACACACACACACACACACACACACACACACACACACACACACACACACACACACACACACACACACACACACACACACACACACACACTAAACAACACTCATACACCTTTTGTTTATTGCCATGGTGTAGATATCACATAGTGGCAATATACATGACTGTGTGGAGATACTTCTGCTTGCAGTGTGAGATCACAACATACACACACGACACCTTTGACATACTAACACGTAAGCAATACTCTTGTCCTCCGTTTCAACTGTAACAGGATTTAAAAAAGGTTCAAGAAGAGTCCAATCTTTTTTTTCTTTAGACAAAGAAATCAAATGGCTTTCTTTTCAAAGGGATAAAAGCTTTGTCTGATCAATTACACACTCACTTTGTTCATGTTTTCTTTCTGCTTGACCCAATGACTGAGACATTCATTTGCCTAGAGGTATATTTCAAACCTTGCGCTCCTGAATACTACTGTAGATAAAAGCAGGTTTGTTTTCCTCAGTTCTTAATGATGTATGTGCTTGTAGTGTTTGGATAATGCTATATACACACTAGGTGTAGTGAGGAGTGATGAATTCTTATATGTAAATACTTCCATATGTTGTAGTACTCGCAACTTATTAAGGCAGCAGAAAGTGTAATGTATGGCACAATCTATTGAGATATGCATCTTTCTTTGGCAGTGGAACAAAGGCTTGGTCGCATGCTGTGCAAGATAAAAGTAGGCCAAGATATAGAGATATACACTCCATTTTGTTGCACTTGAGAGCAGCACAAAATGTTTTGAAACGCAAAGCGTTGCCGCATATCTGCTGCTGAGAGCAGGAACATCACAGTCACACTGTGTCACAAAGAGAAACAGTGTAAATCTTGCAAAAGCAAAACAAATGGCAGACCACAGAGCAAGAAGTGAGATAACAAAGCGAAGAATATCTATGACAAATGCTAAAATATGACATGCTTTGTAGAGCCACTACAAAGGGCCTCATATGGGAGTTGATAACAGCACAGAGATACGGGGTCTACGGGTAGAATCTGCCACTGAATCACAACATTAATTTTTCAAAGTAGCAGCAGGCGCAAACACACAGATACACAACAAGGGTATGACGAAACACAAACTAGACCAGTTACAATAAAATCTGTTTCTGCAATCAAAGACAGGCGGGGAAATCAAGCTGTACTGCATATGTATGTGTGTGTGTGTGTGTGTGTGTGTGTGTGTCGGTGTGTGTGTGTGTGTGTGTGTGTGTGTGTGTGTGTGTGTGTGTGTGTGTGCGTGCCTGTGAATCACTAAAGTGTTAATATGATTATCCCCTTGATTAGCTATATTATCTGGATCCCTTTAAGACCACAGATGAGTGGGTTAAAGCGCTACCGAAGTGATTACTCTACCTATGTGTGGGCGTTGACTGAGTGTGCTTCGTTTGTCCGTCCATGTTTTAATAATCCCAGCCCCCACAACCACCACCCGCTCCAACATGCTTCGCCGCTTCATTTCACGGCGAACTGAGACTAATGCGTTGGACATCAGAGGAGATAGACAGTGAAGGGACAATCAACGCAGATTAAGACAAAGAGTTGGAGCGAGTAAAGGTCTCTTCGTATCATCTGAGCACAGGGCTTGTGCAGTGCGAATTTTATCGTATCTTTTGAAGTAAATAAGGGAAAACACTCTAACGTAATCGGTTTTATTTTTATGAATCGATTTGGCACATCTTTGTCTGAATCATACTGAGGATGTGGCGAAACGCTAATTCATAAAACCAAAAATAAACAAATTGCATCTGAGTTACAGTATTCTAATATAATGTCTACCTATACAACCCTGTCCCATAGAAGCGACCTTGATATACTACTTATTTGTTTTTCCAAACACATTCTAAAGGGAAACATAATTTATGGCTGGATTATGTCCAGTGGCAACATTTTTTCAAGTGTAGGAAGTGCCAACACATTGTCATCCCAACTCGTCACATACTGAGGCTTTGTCAGACCCCTCTGCATCACTTTTCGGTCGCAGTAAACACATGCTTAATAGTGTGAATTAAACAAGAACACTTGCTTAGGTTTAGGCAACAAAACCACTTAGTTAGGTTTACAGTGCAAATTAAACTGAACGTTGTGGACACGGGACACAAACTAACAGCTGATTGTAACGTGAAAGTGAAACTTAACACACGGGACACGAACAGCGGTATCCAGGATGAAAGCTCTGTTTTTGTTGGACATATCCACCCGCCCGGTGTGTCTCTTTCGCTCTTTAAACTACGTCACCACAGCGCTTTCCCTGTGCATTTATATATTGACATGGATAGGGTTACAGTGTAGTTAAAGGAAAGCCTGGTGCGTCGCATAGGGTGACTTGTACGAACGCCGACGGCCCTGACAAAGCCACAGTATTTGACGCCCTGGGAATGAGAATGGGCTGGTAGTGCTATGTTGTAGTACTGCATGTACAAAGTGCAGGACTTTGATAGGTTAAGGCAACAATACCACGTTGGTTAATGTTTGGGAACGATAATGATTTCGGTTATATGTTAATAAAATAAACATGTTGTGTCTCGTGCTTCAGGTAATATTTGACTTTTCAGTATTTGACTACAATCTTTCCTAAACCTTAACCAAGTGCTTTGAGTGCCTAAACATAACCGAATACATAAGTCATGCTTTATTTGTCACGAGTAAATACTGTATAGATAAATACTGTATATATACTGTAGAAGGCAATGTACTGTATGTACATTTTTTATGACATAAACTTTTTTTATCTCCAATTCACACCTGCCTCCCGACCAGAGCTGAATCAAACAATCGACTTTCTTGGCCTGCAGGTACGCACGATGCATTGTTGCGAGAACTACGGTTACACATAATACCCTTGTATACGCAAGTTCGCAGAGACGTTTATGTGTAACTTCACCAAAGCATAATTCCTCTGCCAATCATAACACCCTCCTGAACACACCATGCCCTCCCTACCAGCACACACACTAAGACACACACACATGCACAGTGCCAGATGTGCCACACTCATTATTATTGGCTCTGACTGGCATCTAGAGAGCCATCACCGTAATTGGCATGCTTTTTTCCATTATCAAACACTAGCACACGCACGTATGCACACACAGACATATTAACAAAGACACACACACACACACACACACACACACACACACACACACAAAATGCAATATGCCAACCCAGTTCTCAAGAGCCCGGTGAGTCCAGTCAGCAGAAAATAAACCGGGACAGAGATAAACAAGGAAGGAGAGAAGGAGGACATTAAAGCGGGAAGGCAAGAAAGAGAGTGCAGATGAGAGAGGGTCAGAGGAAGACAAAGAGGTGGAGGTGAATGGAGGCATTAAGAAAAAGACAATAGTGGAGTGGCAGTGGACTGGAGAAACACAGAGCAGGTGGGAGAGGACATATTGAGAGGCACAGACAGACAGAGAGAGAGAGGGAGAATGAGAGACGAGTGTTGGCAGAGCAGACCATCCATCTCTCTCTCTTCTGCTGCCATCAGCTTTCTTGACACAAACCCAGACAATTGGCTATAACTGTCTGTGTGTGTTCGTCAGAGGATAGCACCAACAAATGCCACACACACCTACACACACACACACGCACACACGCACACACACATCACCCGCCTCCTGATGTGTAGCTAAGTAGAATAGTAATCAAGCTATTCATTAGTGCAGTAACAAAGGCCATTACTGGCTAATCAACAATCTCCAAACTCAATCGAGGAAAGCTAATAGATATTTAATCCAACAGCGCACATGAATATGGTGAAGACTGTGTGTGTGAGAGTGAGAGTGTGTGTGTGTGTGTGTGTGTGTGTGTGTGTGCGCGTTGATATTAGACAAAACAATTAACTCATTGTGATGAGATGAACAAAAGGACTTTGTTGTTTCAAACAATTACAGGAGAATAACCATCATTGTGTAAAAAAAAAAAAACCAAGACAATTTGTCTTAAATTGCTTCCATCAGCATCAAATAAATGTAGCACTTAAACTGAAATCAGGCTCTAAATGTACCAAATGAAACTATCATGACACACCAGGAAGTGTTTCTTTTATTCCTCATTCATGGTGGTCACCGTGAATACGAGGGCAGACCACAGGGACTATGGTGTACTGCTGAATCCAAAATGAGAAAATGTGGCAGCTAAATCACATTGAGTTTGTTCAATACAATTAAGATACATTTCTATCTGTATATACAGTAAAAAGGAACGCTGCTCTCTTATATAGAGCCTACTCATTCCCAGCTGTCACTTTACGTTCTTACTTTCATACCACACACAGATCGGGGTTGCGTCCGAAATTCCATACTAACATCTATTTAGAACTCTAAAACAGTATGTGAGATATTTTAGTATGTCCGAAACCATAGTATGAAACCAATAGTACGTGAATTGCATACCATTTCCGGTGAAATATTACAGCATGCAACACTGGACACTACGGCAGCATAAATATCCCACAATGCAATGCGGTAGTAACGACAACGTTCATGACGGATGTTGACGGACAGCTCTGTAACAGCAATAACATTTTAAACACCATACTCCTCCTGCACGTCTGTGTTCACAATACAGGCAAGCCTATTATACAGAATGAAGTAAACAATCAGTTAAACATGTATGTTTTCTAACATCACCACTGAAGAACTGTAATTTGCAAGTGCAAAAGTAGCAACCATTAATTTGGAAAAACAAGTGCAGATAGTGTTCTGTGTGTGTGTGTGTGATCGTGTCATTCTCCTTCCTGCACACTGCTGTGACTCCTCTCTTGGCATCTCTATACCTACCAATTTGTAGCATTGGGACAAATACAAATGGCTATATTTTGGTGCCAACAAAACCTCTGGACTAATTGTCCTCTCAACTTCAAGGGCTACACCTGACCTCACTCCCACTTCTACTACAGTAACACGCTCTTCCTCTATCTGCACTTTCCTGTTAGTCATCCCTGACTTTGAACCAAACAAAACCTTCCTTTTTATTGTAGCCATTGACTTTTAAACCTGCAGTAGGCAGTATATTTTTGGCATCACTGGGCAAAGATTCCATAATAACCTTTCAGCATATTGTAATTCAAGTGCTCTGAGAGATAACGAGACTTCTGCACCTCCTCATGGCTCTGTTTAAAAAAGGCTTTAAAAAATCTAGCCTGTGACGGGAGACTTTGGCCAATCACAAGTCATTTCAGAGAGAGAACATTCCTATTGGCTGTTCAATCAACGGAGGCAGCTGTCAATCACTCACTCAATCACTACTCAAATATGAATGAATATTCTGTTACTGTAATGACTATTTCTCGCCTCAAATGTTATCAGAAACATCTTCTAGTGTACTGTTTAGCTGTAAAATGAGAAAGTTTGCTCCGGCTGGTGGGCGGTGCTTGGTATTTCCTCAACAGATCTCAACATGGATGCTGGGTCACAAACTTTCTCATTTTACAGCTAAACAGTACACTACAAGATGTTTCTGAAAACATTTGAGGTGAGAAATAGACATTACAGTAACAGAATATTGATTCATATTCATATCAGCGCTGCCTAGTTTGACTGTTTGATCGGAGTTTGCGAGTGATTGACAGCTGCTCAGAGACGGCAAGGCTCCAGCTCGGCTCTGATTGTTTTTTTTTCAGATTACCTGTCTCATGTATTACTGTCAGGATATAGTGACCGTTTTATAAAAACAATTTTTTTTAATCATATTTGCTCCAATTCTACCCACTGCAGCTTTAAGTCCTTGAACTTGTTAGCATCCACAGAATATAAACAGTGCCATATTGTTTTATTTACTCCAAAAGTACTTAAGTGCAACATGTTCCCAACTTCAAATGTATTTCCTAGTGTGTCATCTCTGAGGGAATTTCACCTCAGATGTTTAAGAACTGAGTAGGAACATGTAACATGAAGAGGCAGGGACAAAAAGTCTCCATGTGGGTTGCCATCAAAGAACTGTGACTTGCTTAAAAACATGATTTAGGAATATATTAAAGGAGCAAACAATACTGACAAGACATAACCAGATACACAAACAAAAGGGACATATTATGCAAAGAGACAGATGGACAAAAGAAAGTAGATAAACTGTCTAGACAGACAGAAGAGACAGGAAAAAATATCAAATACAACCCACGAGAAATTAATTAGCTTCAAGGCTATATATAAGAACAGTGCGGTAGTCAGGAACAGTTAACAATAACCTTGCCACTCAGTTAACATTGATTGTGTGAGGTGTGATTTTCAGTCACCTACAGTATATCTGTGTCATTTCCCATCCCCGTCTTAATTGGCCATATGTCCTAGTGTTTCTGTCTGCGTCCTCGCTACACTTGGGAGGTGATTAGGACAATCCTGCTGCCCACTGCTACTACGGGGAATTTACTCCAGCCACCAACCAGACGACAATACAATACACGCCAGGCTGGGCCGACCGGGCAGACTGTGCAGGTTAACGTAAGGTCACTGTACATGTACGCGCATATATATAGGCTACAGGATGTGAGTGGGTGAGTGTGCATGTGTGGATGTCAGTGTGTCTGCGCCTATATGTGTGCGTGCCAACATGGGATTTCAGAGGCTCTGACAGCTTAATTAACTAGATCCAGGCGGGTGACATAAAGACCTAATTAAGCACGCGGACATAACTGGGTCGCCGTCGACAATCAACCCACACCGATGTTCTAAAGGACACCTAAAAGTTGTCTGTTTCAGCTTTTTCAGAGTTTTCATTGCGTTTATCTTTCCACAAATTAATTACGAACACATCTTAGTAATTATTTTGCTGCTACACATGCTGTTACACAAGACCAGTGGTGGAATGTAACTAAGTACATTTACTCAAGCACTACACTTAAGTACAATTTTGACATACTTGTACTTTACTTGAGTATTTCCATTTTCTGCTACTTTATACTTCTACTCCACTACATTTCAGAGGGAAATATAGTCCATTGTCCATTACATTTATTTGACATTTAGTTACTTTTTACATAAAAAACACATTATATTGTTATACAATATGATGTACCCAGTAGTACACAAAGTATCTAAAATTGTCTCCACATTGAGGAGCTAGAACATTAAAATGCTCCTTCATGTATGTGTTAGTGACAAAAATAGAATAATATAATATTCTAAAAAAAATATAACATTGTGAAAGGAGCCATTCTGCATTATTACTACTTTGCTTTTGATATTTTAAGTACATTTTGCTGATATGTACTATGTACTTTTACTTAAGTAACATTTTGAATTTGAGACTGTTACTTGTAATGGAGTAATTTTAGACTGTGGTATTTTTACTTTTACTTAAGTTAAGTATCTAAATACTTCTACCACCACTGCACAAGACATACAGGCAACAAGAACAACTACAAATCTACAAAGAAAGACAGACAAACAGGCTTACCCTAAAGGTCACCCTAAAGATTAGACCATAACATACTTCCATATTACGTGATGAAGTAATTTCGGCTAATTATTTCTGATTTGTTTGTAAAAATGAATGTCAATTCTGCAAAAAAAAAGTGTACAAATGTAGAGTGCATTGTGACTTGATGAGCGTTCCTCAATATTAGAGAGGAGAAATATGCTCAAGTAAAAAGAGTACTTTCTATAGCTAGCATGCTCTTATACTGCACAATTAAAAAGAAGAGAAAATATGTATATACTACATAATCGACTGCAACCGATGTGTGGGCGGGAGCAGAGAATTCTCAGAGGTCTTGTGCATAAGAGGAACTAGGACTTAGCGTATGTTCTTAAAAGAGTCGTATACCACTAGGAATTAAAATGTAGTCGGGCATCGAGGATGAAGTGTGTATATAAAAGAAAGAATCCGTAATGTGCAGTCGAGTGTGAGGAAGAGCGGAGCGCTCTCCAAGGTGTCCTACGCAGACAGAACTGGGACACCGGAGGACACCCAGTTGGACTGGGACAGGCCTACAGAGGCCTATTTATAACCTACTACTCCACTGCATCTTGGTACACTTCCACTGAATGATGCATGGCACACACATATGAGACATGAGTATTATTTTACTCAGCTGTGACTTGTGGTTGTGACTCTAAATATCATGTCTTCATACTGTATCATAACAGCATTTGTTTTGCAAGATTCAACACGCAAAATAGCCGAAATAACTTGAAATTACAGTATGTCCCTGAGAACTAAAATAAAGCCACGAAGTTAATGTTTCCCTTTGTGCAATGTAAGCTTATAAATGATGGAGAGAGAAAGGAGAGGGCGAAAGAAGAAAAGGGATAACAAGTAGAAGCAGGTGAAATGAAGGAGAGGAGAGGAAAGGAGAGGTAAAAGAAGGAAGTTGCTCAGCACTAAAGGAGGTCACAGATGTGCTGAACGGAAAGCCTGCATTGGCTTCTCTAGGGTGCACACATGCACAGACACACACACACACACATACAGAGCGTTACCTCTGAGATTTAACACAGGTGCAGATGCTTCACAGTGATCTATTAGACTCACCCTCTCATGTCAACATTCAAGAGTGCAGAGAGACAGAGAGAGAGGGAGAGATGGATGGGGAGAAATCTCAAGAGAGGGTCGGATAGAGAAAAGGTATTTCCACAGCGATGGTGAAGGAGCGGGAGGAAGATAGAGAGTTAGGGAGGCAGTGATTATGGTGGAGGAGGAGGAGGAAACAGGGAGTGCAGGCTAGGAGCAGATATCTGTGGGTGATCCATTAAAGCTAACCCGACAATATCAACAAATAGGGAGAGGAGGAAGCAAGAGAGAGGGAGCTCGTGGAGGGAGAGAAAGAGTGCAATGGAATGAAAAGGACAAATGAAAAGGTAATGAGGAGGTGAGAGAGACCGGGGGAGAGGCAGAGCGATTTGGAATTTCCATGCTATGTCAACAATTAGGGGAAGAAAGATGGAGGAGGAGCAGAACGAGACGGAGGTGCTGAATGGAGAGAAAAAAGGAGTGGAGGGACTAGATGGGGAGGAAGGGGTAATCTATTAGGCCCAACACTTGGGAAAACAAGAGGACAGTAAAAGTCATGTGAGGAATGCGGGGGAGAGGGGGAAGGAAAAGAGAGAGAGAATTAGGAAAAGACAGGAGGAAGTTGGCGAGGGTAATATTTCACCTCGGAATCCCTGCGCCAAAACAAGAGGTGTGTGAAAAAAAAAAAAAAAACACCATCACCTCCAGCTACTGCCAGCTTTCCCAAGCCATCTCTCAAGCATCAAAGATGCAGGCATTACAGAGATGGACTACCACTTTGGAGGATTGATAGATGGGCTGCACTTTTGAGACATGGTGCAGGTGGTTGGTGAGTAAATGGGAAAAAGAGATGTGCGGGAAGTGAAGGCGGCAGAGAGGAAGGGCAGTGACGTGGAAGCGGTAGTTCGAAAACTAGGAAGGATAGCACATAAGACAGACAGTAATGCTTGAGGCTTGGCAATGCAAAGTTACTGAAGCACTAGTCTCGCACAGCCAGACCTCCGTCTCCACAGCGCTGTGTCAGCGCTAAAGAAAGGTCTGGCTCCACACATTCTCATCCTGGTATTTGGGGGGAATTCTTTTAATTCTTTAAACCATGGCAGACTTATACCCACAGTCTACCAATACTTCCAACTATTTCCTGACAGAAAATTCAATAAAATAGCATAACCAGATTAAAAAACACAATTCAGCCTGAAAGCACGGTTTTGATTAAAGCTGCTTAACAACACATTTATTTCCAGGAAATAAAAAATTGATAATCACTGAAGGTATGAAAAAGTTGAGTGAACATTAACACTGAAAATATGTAAGGGAAATACAGTTAGCCAGGAAGGATGGTTTAGAGGTGAGCTGAATGTATCGCACTTATTCTAAAATATTAAGTTTAAATATTTACAAGCCCAATTTTACACTATATAAATAATTATTGTAAATGCAGTTACTGTAAAAAAAAAGAAAGAAACTTTAGTTGTGAGAGCAGGAAGGTGTAGGGACAACCAAGAGAGAGATGGCAGGTGCCATTCTAGGGCTGCAATCTACGATAATTTTCATTGTCAATTAATCTGTCGATAATCCTCTCGATTGATCAATTAGTTGTTTGGTCTAAAAAATGTCATAAAATGTTGAAAATGTGGATCAGTGTTTCCCAAAGCCCAAGATGACGTCCACAAATGTCTCAAATATATTCAAATTACGGTCATAGAGGAGTAAAGAAACCAGGAAATATTCACATTTAAGAAGCTGGAATCAGAAAATGTTGTTTACTTAAAAAATTACTCAAACCAATTAATAGATTATCAAAACAGTTGGTGATTAATTTAATGGTTGACAACTAATCAATTAATTGTTGCAGTTCTAAGCCATTCCTACTGAGATACTTACCTCCTTATTATTTGTGTTGGGGGGGGGGGGGCTATGGCAACCTCCTCATGTAAAATCTGACTTTTTCACTGGTATACAGTATGTATGTATGCCATTTAATGGTGTGTTCAAGCTTGTTCTACTTGTAATTAGATATTTTAATCAGCATTTGAAGGCCGCACTGATCTATCCATAACACTTTCAGTGAAAGACAAGAGGAAGGCATCAGCAAATGATTTATTCATTTGCAAAATGAAATATTATAAATATTACGTCTTTCCTCATCATCAAAATTAAAAATACAAGTCATTGCTTACTAATTCCAAGAATGGATGTCAAGAAAGAAGGAAATTGGAATGAACAGAAAATAAATGAACAAACAAACTGAGTAAATTGAAAACCACTCAGAGCTCTAAGGATGGAAATGCACAGGGACTGTGATAGCAGCAGTGGTAGTTGAATGGAGGAGAGGAAAAAGAACAACAGAGATGACAGTTTGGGGTGAGAGTGTTAGGGGATGGAAAGTTGAAATGAGACCCTGGGCTCCAATCATTAGAGGAAGAGGCAAGACGAAAAACATCCAAATCCACTCAACAGCTCAGACGCGTCCGGGAGACGTTTCCCCAAACAGATGCTGAACTAGTAACAGCTATGAATCAGAATCAACACCTCAAATATCAGCAGGGAGAAAGTTCAAAAGGGAAACACTTTCTACTTGTAGTAGAAGAACTGAAAGTTATAGGAAATTAAAAGATTAAACCTGTTCTCTCCCCTGTTTTAATATAGCATGCTGCACTTTGTGTTCTTGTCTGATGTGCAAGCCCTGAATGTCACAAGGCAATATTTGTTCTGGAGGTATTTTGCAGCCAACAGATTTCATGAGAGCGAGATAAAATATGAGGATGGAAGCTGTCAGAGTATGCAGGCACAAAACTGTCAAATGTTGAGTATGAAATTTTGATTAATTCCTTTATCTATTTAAGCATAATGCATATTTCTTAGCATTCTAATTCATATTCCCAGCAATTATTTGAATGCAGAATAAATGTCTAGTTCCACCCCCACTACGACTAAAAATAATAATGCCTAAACTTAAGCAGACACAGCAAGCGTCCTTATGAAGATACTATGGAGTTTCAGTAAGACTTTAAAGACAGTGTGTTGCCTAACTGACTTTCCTGGTTGCTGTGAGCCAACGTTGAAATGATTGACAGCTTGTTAAATTATAGAACAGCCCCGTGCATGGTTACGGGTCAATACGGTAAAAGTGTTGGAGCCCTCTCTATCTGTGTCTCTGTTGCTTTCTTTATTTCTCTGGAGAGTGATGTATTTCGCATTTCCTGCTGAACCCTCCAGTTCACTAAGTACTTTAACATCACTAATGGCAACAGCAGAAGACGGAGAAGGAGGAGGGACAGAAAGATGAGCTAGAGAGAGACGAGGAGAGAGAAATAAAGAAGAAAGTAAGAGTGGGGATGAAATGACAGCAATGAGAGAGTATGCAAAGGAAACCACAGGACGCCAACTGCTAAAGAGCAGTTAAGTGTTTCAGCATCATGACCTAAAAACACTTGTAATGTCTCCACTCATCTTTGAATGAATGCTTTCCGGCAAATTGCATCATCTACCTATTTTTTTTTTATTTTTCAAATTCATATTAAAAAGACACTTACATGGTCGCAACACTGATGTGCATGCACAATAAAAAGAACTTCAAGGGTAACACAAGAAAGTCACAGGACTTATTTCTGTTGTGGTCCTTGTTGTAAAGGTCTCGCACATAATTCTGCTTCATTTTCAGACTGTCCATGCAGACATTTATTTTCTATGTACATTAATTACAGTACAGCAACAACAATTCTGTTTTCAGAATCGGAAAAATGTGTCTACAGCAATTATATTAATTCAATCTGAGGTGCATGGTTCAAACAAAGAGTGTTTGTTTTTTGTTTTTTTCAAGCTAATGTATACTTCAGTTCCCCTTTTTCCTTTCTCACTCTGTTCCCAGTGGGGCAAAACGGTATGTCCTCAAAAGTCCTTTTACACACGAAGCAAAGATGTACTGTGTATCTCTCTCCATCAAGTTCAGCCTTAGCCTTGTCCACTTATTTTAGATGTGTACTGTATACAAAATGCATGTTCAAGGTGGATTCAGGACACACAAATTAAAACCTGCGTTATTATCTTCAACCTCACTCTCCCACCAGTGGTGTCAGTCATTACAAGCAGGGTTCATGATAAAATCACAATATTATTACAGGTTCTGAATGAAAAAAAACTGACTATACATGATGCCTCAATTATTAAGAATTAAGGAATGTGTGAGAGTGTCACATAGACTGTATATAAAGATGGACGACATGACATCTCCTCAAAAGTGAAGCCAAAACATCTGGATCGCCCCCCTGGTGGCTGGCTGCAGTATAGGTCATAAATGCCACCTCCTCTATGTTAGTGGATGGGACATGGGCCAAACTAAAAAGTCCAAGTACACGTCAAATACATTTTTCCCAAAGATAGTTTTTGTCATTTTAGGTAGTTCTTATCGCACTGATGTATGTTCAAGTGTTCATTTTTCTGATAAGTTTGGTTTTAATTAGTTATTTGATGCTATATAAAGGAGGAGAGACGTCATGATTGGCAGCTGTGAGTCTCTCTCGCTGACAAGCTGCGTCCGTGCTCGGCCCACGATTGGTCGGGCGGGTGACCTCAATTCCGCGGCTCCACCGCCCGATCACTACTGTGCTGACTCTGGGTCCAAATGACAACAAAAGCGTAAAATGGCAGCGCCCGTATCCGGGATATTTTGGCGTCGTCCGTCTTTATATACAGTCTATGTGAGTGTCGTCATTGTTGACTTTTAAAAAATATTTTTCCTATATGTTTTAGTGCAAAATGCACATAATAAAACCTGCTAAATGAAAAAAGACAGCAGTTTTATGTGAACCTTCAAAGAAAATTAATAAATAAAATGTGTTTGTGCATGCATGTACAGTATACAGTATATTTGTGTTATGAGCGGGAAGCTAACCCTAGCAGTTCTTTTCTAACACAGTTGTGTGCAGGTATTTATGCCCATTTTGACTTTGTGTGTGTGTGTGCATGTCAAAGCTGATTCACTGTACAGTGTAGGAGTGCTGATGACACTCCATAATCATTAAAGCATGAAGAGGCTCTGAGCTGATTGGGGGCATGCTAATCCTTTTTAATTGACTCTCTAGCTCTCCAGTGTTATTAAAACCACCCAATAACAAAATCAGCTTTGCTTTATTAGCCGGGTCAGCTGAACTATCGGGGACCTCCCTGTTTGTTAGTGTTGCATTTTGTTGAAGGATGTACAGTGAAGTATGAGCATATGGTAAACAAAATGGGCATATCGAAAACAGCCCCTTTCAATTACATTCCGACTCGCAGTACGTCTATGTCCAATGCCAAATTCCAATGCAAATACAGGAAATGTAGTGTCCTTTATGTGGTTAGGGTACAGGCTGGAGTGATGAATGGGTGTGCAACGCATTAGACTTTGACACCAGAGATCCGAGTTCAACAATTAATGTTGGCTTTTTAAAACATTTTACCACGATAATGATCCGTCCTAGCTGCCTTACATTAACCATACTTTGCATTTGCTGTAGGCATAATCATTTAAAAAACTGGGTTTCTGCAGAGTTGTTCTTTTTGGTGAGTGAGTTGATAGTCATGTTTCAAACTATGAAGCTGAATGTGCTCAGCCATTATAAAAACACCTTTTTCAGCAGAATAATTAACCTGGATGGGTTAATACCACATCTCTGATATAATTTTGCGTAGCTGTGCATCAAACTGCAGCATTGATTTTACGGTTTTGACTGACAAAAAGACAGCAGATGCCATCGTGAGCAGCATATTCTCTCTTTATGGCTCCCAAAAGAGCTAAAGGAGCATCTTATCTCTAAGTGCTGTACATCGGCCTCTGCAAGGTCACACTTAAGTAGACTAGAGCCATCTACCTCTGAAAGAATTATGCTTCTGAAATCAGCAAAGCATCAATAGCGCCAAGAGCATCTTGGCAGAGCGTTTGATAAGCCGATGATTCAATACAATTCCGGTGTGTAAGCGGTATCATGGTTAATACAGCTCAGCAAAAATGCACTCATATTTGATTTCACACCACCAAACACATTTTACATAGTGTTAAATGGAGGACTGCGTCGTGGCAGTAATTGATTTTAAGATCACATATCACTGCAAACACGTTCTCTGCTTTACGTGCACATCATCTGATAATGTTCTGATATCAACACAATCACATTTATAACAATATTAATTGCACTGACAATGACCTCCTTCAGTAACTCACTGAGGCCTACTTCACTGAATAGTGATGTAAGTGAAAAGCAATTAATTGGTAGCAATTATCCAAAGCCCTGGCTTATTAAACTTTTCAGTCTTGGTCACAAATGAGGAATTTAGTGTCCCAATTGCTCTAGCATATAAAATTATCTCAAGTCTTGCAAGCAGTAGGACTGAGAACTATTTTTAGGTGCTAAATCATTTCATAAATACGTTTCTAACATGTTCATTGCATTATAATAATATATGCACAAATCTAGATGTTACAGGCCCGTGTTTCAAAGTTTTTTGTGCCCCTAAAAGACTTACAAGGTCTAACAACTCGTAAAACTTGACAGAACAGAACAGAGTTTTGTTATTTGACACTGTCGCAGCCGGTGTCAAAACAGTGCGTTCATTCATCCATGACAACACTGTCAGGACTGCCGAGGGCAGCGCGGCCTCACTGCCAGACAACGCAGTACACTCTACGCTGTCATGTCACCATCAATCCACTGCTTTGTCTCAGAACTGTGTCAAGAGAGACGGCGATAGTGACAGAGAGAGAGACAAAGTGAAAAAAAACAAGACAAGGGTCCACGGAAAAGTGTGAGAAAATTTTAAACGGAAATGGAGACAGAGTAAATAGCTGCGATGGGAAACTGTGAGAGGTTTCATCGAAAACACAGAAAATCAGTGAAAACAGTCAACAAATAAGCATTAAATAAAAAAAAAACAGAGTGAATGGTCAGCATTTCAACACCAGCACATTTAAAATGCTTTCCATGTCACTGCCAGAAAGACATTAAAACAGGGTTAATTACAAAGGCGGACTATCCTATAGTGTTGCCAAAGCCTTTGAATGGGTAATGAAAGGGGAGAGAGTAGTTTCTCCTAATTTAGGGGGTGTGGAGGGGATCTGCACAAACGCCTTCATTATCTCGTACTCTCATACTTCTGAGTCAAGCACCCACTCAGCCCTCTACATACCGCAAACACACAAAAAGAACAAAGTCCCAGTCTCCAAAAGACTCAAACCTCAGACCACAGAGGACTAAAACTACATATGATCACTGGCCTGCACACTTCCTGCCTTCTATGAAGATGGAGGAAAATAATGCAGGTCGAGTCATCAGTTAAGAGACAAAACACAGGGCGACTGAACGTAATGAGAAGCTTCCCCTTTTGAATTTTGATTGATAGTTTCCTTAAATGGTCTAGTAGACGATAGGCGGATGTACTGTAAGTGCTCGCAGTTACAGTCATTGTGAGGGCTGAAATAGCAAAACCACTTGTGAGAAAGCCAAGGTAAACATCTGAGTTTAGTGGGGTTTTTTTATAAAAAAAAAAGTTTGAGTTATAGTCTGCAAACAATGCATGCAGGAAAGGCGGAAAGAAAGAAAAAAAGTTTTTGCAAGAATATTTTGTAAACAATATATACTTATATAGTCTCAGTCTAGTTAGAGCCAGTGATTCGAACTAGAGCTGCAACGATTAATCGATTAGTTGTCAACTATTAAATTAATCGCCAACTATTTTGATAATCGATTAATTGGTTAGAGTAATTTAAAAAAAAAAAAAAAGCCCAAACTCTCAAAAACTCTGATTCCAGCTTCTTAAAGGGACTGTATGTATGTTTTTACACATATAAACGTGTTTTAATCGTTTTTTATGACCAACATGTGAACAGGTTGTAACCTAACCTAAAAATGCGACCTTTTTGGATTTCCTCTATCAGCCTGTAGACTGAAATTTTTTTGTGAAGAATCCAGGCCGTTTTTACTGGGAAAATCCAACTGATGTGACGTTATGCATGCTCGCGAGCGCCTTTACTTCCTTCAGCTCCGCTACAGGGCTAAAAGTGTGCAACTAACCGCTAACCCCAACAAACGACCAGCCCCCGCCACAACTCAGACTCCAACACAAACTCCACGAAAGCACAAAAAAAAACAAAGTTATATCTGGTGAAGTCCGTCTTGCAAAACAGGAATGTGACCGTTGAGGGAAAACTAGGATCGATATCCACCGGGTCTTCCATTCATGGAGGGTCCTTCGTTTGGTTTCGGGTATCAAAACGGACCCAGAGCTGGCAAAATTCCTATTGAACAGGTAAGCTAAAATTACTGCGAAGGATGTGGAATATTTAGTGATATTGCGGTTTTAGATGTCAATCAAGTTCAATCTTGTGTGCGTCGCTTCACTGTTTTGACCGATGATCGCTCGCATCTACACAGTGCGAGCTCCAGCGCGAGCAACAGGACGCTTAAAGACGTTGACTTAACGGCCATAGGTGTCACTGTTAACAAGCAAGTTCTGATCCCTTTAAATATGAATATTTTGTGGTTTATTTACTCCTCTATGAGAGTAAACTGAATATCTTTGAGTTGTGGACAAAACAAGACATTTGGGGACGTCATCTTGGGCTTTGGGAAACACTGATCGCCATTTTTCAACATTTTCTGACATTTTTATAGACCAAACAACTGTTACGATTAATCAAGAAAATAATCAACAATGAAAATAATCGTTAGTTACAGCCCTAATTGGAACCCAATGGAACTGTACTGAGAAAACGAGCAGCAGAAACACTAACTTTATGACTGTATAAAGATACAGAGTGAGTAGTCAATAGAATAAAACTGTGAAGAAGTCTGATAGCTGATGCTGAGATTTGGCAACAGAAAATCCACATTTCCAATGCAGTTCTGCAGCCTGCTGCTGTCTGAATTTACTGACACGGCTTATCACTGGATGAAAAGCCTCTCAAGGCTCCTAAATTCTCAGCTTACACTAGATGTATGTATGTCTTCTTCCTCTTCCTGTGTGTGTGTATGCAAGTGTGACACTATCTTTTTGGAACTACAAAGTGGTACTAAAAGACTGCACTGATATACAGTACAAGGAGTAAAGGAGACAAAGAGATAAAGCACGCTGTAGGTGCGTTTATGTACGTGTCCATTCACGTGTGGGTGTACACACATCATTAGATAATGATCGCAATCCCTCTTGACATCACCAACGACCAACCATAATACACATTATTACCGAAACAACACAGAAGCCGCCCCTCCTCATCTGCCCCATTTGTAGATTACTCTGTAGTGATAGACCATCGTAACAGCATTTTAATAATCTTAACACCATTTCAATAATTCACCTAGGCAGTGGGAATAAAAAAAGAGATTGCTGACTAATCTGTGGATTACGGTGATGATTTCTGACAGAGGTTGGGGATCAAGGTAAAATGTGATGGGAGATGAGCTGTGGGGCTTACTATGCTAGCTCAAAGAGGATTAAGGTAAGGATCTATTGGGGAAGCAGCATTACATAAATTGTTTTTGTGCACAGAGACGCACACACACACACACACAAACACACTCACCCAGAGGACGGCCGGGATGAAAGTGACTTTAATTCTTCTGGTGTGGTGGTCACAACATTTTGCAAAGCTAAGGGAAGATCGAATGCTTTGTTTGATATTACAAATTCTATCTATAGACCGTTCCTCTCCCTTCGGGTTCATTCAAATCTATTTATTCAGAAATACAAAAAAATACCATTCAACTAGCGTTTCTTTACTGGATAAAAAGACGTGTTTCACCTTTAAATCTATTGACAGAGCTTTTGACGCAAGAATTGGTAGTACGTTTTGGGGAAATACACGTTTTGGATGTATTCTTGCAAATAGTTGATCTTGTAGCTTTTAATAAATTTGTCTGTGAGGCCCAGAGGAACATTGAGCTCCAGTGAGATCTGAAAGCGGGTTAAAGCTAGTGGAATTCAATAGATGTGCTTCTATCTCTGGACACGGGAAGAGAGCATGTCTTATTTGCTAGACAGTTTAATTCACACTGTCACCTTCAGTGTCCATTTAAAGCACTCCCCTGCAACCGATGTTATAACCTCCAGATAGACTCTGCTAGTAAACGTCATCATATGACACATTAACAATTGGGACTGAGATGTACTGTGTACAGTATACTGTGGGGTGTGAGAGTGAGGAAGCCGTTAGCGTTTTGGCCACACTGCACCGCTGATTCCTTCTGACAGAAAAGTCTGCTATGATTTGCATCACAAAGAGTCATTCACGCACACCGAGACCCACCCATACACACACACAAATCCATGTGTCTGGACTTATTCCACACTGGTTACCGCAGAAAGTCATTCACAAAAAAATGACATCGATGGTCACTGCGAGGGAGGACAAATTCACACAAACACACATTTGCACGCCACCAACGTCCCAGCTACTTCCTGGTTAGGATGGTGTGTGTGTGTTCTGCCTGAAGGCAAAACTTTTCAGTTGCTGGCTTTGATCAGCTACATAAAAACAACCTCAGAGCTGGCAGCTGGACGTGTGTCTTGCTCAAGGACACTTAAGCAGGACAAATGGTGGTGAATGCTGCCCGATATGGAGCTTGGAGCTTGAATCTAAATCCCATCTTTGAAGGACAATCTCCCTACAGCATGCCACACTGGTGTACATACTGCCATGTTACATGAAGTTTATTGTGATGTAAATATAATAAAAATACTATTGGTGCCTTCAAATGGGGTCGTGTCCATCTGCCGTCTATGAGAGCCGGCTGTCAAACACTCCCGAACTCCGATCAAACGGTCAAACTAGGCAGCGCTGATCAAATATGAATCAGTATTCTGTTACTGTAATGCCTATTTCTCGCCTCAAATGTTTTCAGAAACATCTTGTAGTGTACTGTTTAGCTGTAAAATGAGAAAGTTTGTGACCCGGCAGCCATGTTGAGATCAGTTGAGGAAATACCAAGCACCGCCCACCAGCCGGAGAACAGCCAATAGGAACGCTCAATAAGAACGCTCTCTCTAAAATGACCCGTGATTGGCCAAAGTCTCCCGTCACGGGCTAGATTTTTTTAAAGCCAGAAAACAGAGGCATGAGGAGGTGCAGAAGTCTAGTTATCTCTCAGAACACTTGAATTACAATATGCTGAAAGGTTATTATGGAATTTTTGCCCAATGATGCCAAAAACCTTCTGCCTACCGAAGCCTTAAAAACTGTACACTCGGACTTTACTTAGAATGTATCTTCTGAAGTGGAAGATTACACTGAGATAGAGAAAGTATAGGTTGATCATAAGCCATTATAAGTGGATAACTTGCACTAATTTAGGGGTGGATTGAGTGGTTAAGAATGTGACAGGAACTTGACCAGGCTCAAGATACGTATCCTGTTACTGTCTGACTCTGTGTGTGTGTGTGTTTGTGTGTGTGCGTGGAGTGCCTGTCACCACACACTGATGTGTTTATTTCACTGCAGCTGGGGTAATCACTCACACGCAGAGACAGACGCAGACAGGCACACACACAAATATTCACATAGACACCCACAGTCACACACACATAAATACATAACCCCACCTGCTATGTGCAGTCTACTGGCTTTGCCTGGCCTGTGGGGTCACTCCTACTCTTTGGGTTTCAAGATAAAGAATGTATTCTTGCTGTCAGACTGCTGCCTACTTCTGCTTACTCTATGTCCTAATGAAAAAAATACACAAGTTGACTGTGGCTCAGATCTAAATTTCACACTGCCGCTGGCTTTCAGTAGATATTTCTAAGAAACACTTCAGATGACCTCAGACCATAAAAGTAATTCAGAAATACAAAAAACAGACTAAAATTAAATCTAACTTTTCATCTGAAGTGAAAACTGTGCTGCACTTGTTGCGAGTTCTCTGAATTCACCCTCTGTGTCCATAAAGCCTTTTCTGTTGAACTGCTGAACCCTCCCCGCTGAATCCAATAGCTTTCCATCAGCTTTTAAAGGCTTTCTATCACAGTCTAAAGAGATTTAGATGTTTCTCAAGGATTTCACAATGCCTCAAATTGTGTCTCTCAGGAGCTTTAGATTGAAAGAGGGAGAAAAAAAACACATAGAGGAGACTGACTGATGACAAGAGAGTAGTACTGTCAGAGGAAAGTGAAAAAAAGGAAATAATGGTGCATCGGTTGGTGAGGAGACATTTTCTTTGCAATCTTGGATTGGTTTGACCCTGACCTCTCAAGGCTAACAGTTGTGCAGCAGTTAAAATGAGCCCTGGCTAATCTGTCCCTTAGTGTACCTCTTGTTATGCTTTAATATGTGTGTGTGTGTGTGTGTGTGTGTGTGTGTGTGTGTGTGTGTGTGTGTGTTTCTTTTAAGGCTGCATCTGCACATGTATCTGGGTAAATGTATGGATAAACATCTGCATGCATATGTTGGCACGTGTACAGATGCTGCGTGAACATGAATATAAATTGCATGTATGTGTGTGTGTGTGTGTGTGTGTGTGTGTGTGTGTGTGTGTGTGTGTGTGTTTCAAGGCTTTGGTGCGGCATGTTGACAGCCACGTGATGCCAGCAGGGCATTACGATGTGGGTATCGCGTATCAGGGCACCAACCTCATCACATTGACAACTTTACAACAGTCGTCAACTGGTCGACGCCGCAACCACAACCGCTAATATTAGAACATTTCTAGAGAGGTCAAAGGACACCACAGCTGTCAATCAAAAAAAAAAAGAAGATGGTTGTGTGAATTTGTCTGGATGTGTGTGGAGGAGTGAGTTAGAGAAAGGGGAGAATGAGAATGGCAAAGAGAATGGACATGATAAGAACAAAGAGAAATAGAAAGTCAGAGGAGATAAAAAAAGAATTCAGGGCTACAACCTGAGGTCATCAGCAGGTTTTAGACCTAAATCCCTCTAATCAGCTCCAGCAGACAGGAGAGACAGACCAATCCATTCGCCCCGAGATCCCATTATGACAGGAGAAAGGAATGGAAAAGGTAGCAAATTGAACAGAGTGGGAAAATAGCTCTGAGTGCCGGTGTGTGTGTGTGTATGTGTGTGTGTGTGTTTGTAAGTGTGCCTTTGTGCATGAATATATTGTGTTAAAACAGGTGTCAGAAATAAAGAAAGCAGATGAGGCAGCAGTAGTAATGGGTCATTTGTGTTGAGATTTGTCTCCAAGATGAAGGAGCGTGTGTTGTGAGTGTGAATGTGGGTGAGTGAAAAATAGCCTCCAAGTCTGATGTCACAATTTGACCAATGTGTTTGCTTGAATTCCCTCAGAAGAGTTAGAGATTTCTAGAAGTGAAAGGACAGGAAAAGATCACCGTTATTCCAAACCATTCTTCCTTCCTTCTCATTTTTCACCTCTGCCTCCCCCCCCCCACCCACCCTACACACACTCCCCTCTCCCTCACTTTGTATGCCGGTCTGTCTGAGTGCCTCCCTCACCCCTCTCCTTCAGTTTCCCACCCCCCCTCCCTACTCTCGTTCTCTCTCAGGGGAGCTGTGTACTTAGATGCAATTGAAAACGACTATCAAACCCTGAGGAGCGAAAACCTGATTCAGAGACTCCTTATCCGGGAGCGCAGCCCTCTCCAAGTGCTGTGCTGCTCTTCCCAAGCGGCCGACTAAATGAAATTATGTCTTTTTATCCATTCAGGTGGGAACGCAGCCAGGTGAAACCAGGAAAAGTAAAGAATCATCTGAATTGCGAATGACGCTCTTCACTGTAGTTAAGGCCCTCGGGGAGTGGAAGTGACACGTGTGGCTCTCCCAAAGTGGATGTTTACTGCACGACACGTTTGATGAGTGAATAAAATGTCGAGCTGCTGACAATGTAGTTAATGCATATACACAATATTATCTTACAGTACACTGAGGAGGGTAGTGGCATGTGTGTACACTTGGAATCTACACCTGTTCGAATTACTAGCATTGCTGGGAACCTCTGACCTCATGAAAGTCGGCCTTGCTTATCAAAGTGTCCTTGAGCAAGTCAGTAACGTGACCCGCAGTAGGCAGAATGTTTTTTGCATCATTGGGCAAAAATCCCATAATAACCTTTCAGCATATTGTAATTCAAGTGTTCTGAGAGAAAACTAGACTTCTTCACCTCCTCATGGCTCTGTTTTCAGGCTTTAAAAAAATCTAGCCCCTGACGGAAGACTTTGGCCAATCACAGGTAATTTCAGAGAGAGAGCGTTCTTATTGAGCGTTCCTATTGGCTGTGCTCCGGCTGGTGGGCGGTGCTTGGTATTTCCTCAACTGATCTCAACATGGCTGCCGGGTCACAAACTTTCTCATTTTACAGCTAAACAGTACACTACAAGATGTTTCTGAAAACATTTGAGGTGAGAAATAGGCATTACAGTAACAGAATATTGATTCATGTTTGATCAGGGCCGCCTGGTTTGACCGTTTGATCGGAGTTCGCGAGTGATTGACAGCTGCTCAGAGACGGCAAGACTCCAGCTCGGCTCTGATTAGGATTTTTTCCTCCGGTCGGTGAAATCTTGCAGATGCCATTAGGAGCATCGGAGGACATAGACGCACATGTTTTTTTTTCCGATTACCTGTCTCATGCACTACTCTTAGGATATAGTGACCGTTTATAAAAATACCTTTTTTTAATCATATTTGCTCCATTTCTACCCACTGCTGCTTTAAATGGCCAATAGAACGATGTAGTGATTTTACTAGGCGGCAAATGTAACTGCAAGTTTATTCACTTCCGTTCAGTTTTCACCGATATGAACGTCTAATGAAAATGAACATGCCAGTATTTTTCTACCCTTTAGAAGAAAAGCAGGCAACCCACTTTCGTTAATTATCCTCATTATTTTCCGCAAAGCTCAGGTACAGTAAAAGAGACTGCAGAGGTTTATCCTATATTCCCTCACTTGAAGATTTCCTCATGTAACTTGCGCTGCAACTCAAATTGGCTCTCTGGGGACGTTTAAGTCTGAGTTTCAACTTTGGATCAGTGTTACCTCGTTGCAGCAGAGCTTTCAAGCAACTGTCACTCAAAACGAGATTTGGACTGCTACCCTGATTTACCCCTGTGACAATTCAACCTCAATGTTGTTGCGCAATGTAAAACAATGCTTTATATATCTGAAAACATGTTGGAGAAATGTTTCAAAACAAGACAAATGTGAAATATTTTATGCTAAACTTGTAATTTGTTGATTTATTAAACAATTAAGGTTAAAATATTTCATTTTGCTACTATGATTAAGTGCAATTCATTGTTTGGCTCAGTTACAAAGTGAGAATGTAGGACTATCCCTGCTGGAATGGGCGTTTACAGTTATTTTGGTTTTGACAAATTAAAGTCTGAGTGCTTCAGGCATAATACTAGTTAAAAAGGCTGTTTAACAAACCTCATCAAAGGGTCAGAATACATTTTCATTCAGTACACCCTTCAGCTGCTGACTGCAGACTGTGAATGAGTGCACGCACCCGTCAATGTTCTGCTGTCTGTCATTCACACTTCCAGCCAATTTCAAAAAGTGTCACATCTGTAATAACTGACTTTTCTGCGGCACTTCCAGGTTATTTCCACTTGATAATTCCTATATTTTTTTTTTTTTTTTTTACATCTTTTCACATCGTCTGTTGTCTCCATGCTGACATCCTGTCTCAGTCTCTCTCTCTCTCTCTCTTAAACTGACGTCTTGTTTTACATTCACCTCAGGTGGAGGTCAAGAAGAATGCTGCACGTACCTCAGCAGCCGGCATGCCCCCCGGAGGGCGACACTGTAACAGCACTTCCTGCTCCAGAGATACTTCCTTTCCCAGGGGCTCCTGTTCGAATGACTTCCTCAGGTCTGAGGGAAGAGACAAAGAGAGACAGCAAACTTAATGACTGCTGTAGGACAGGTTATTAGGTGAGCCAGAGAGCATATGACTAAATCGTTACTTCATAATGATACTGGATGACATATAGATTTTACTGAAGTGATAGTTATGATATGGTCATGAAAACTTCGCTTAGTCAGTGCAAAAGCTCATGTCGCTCACTGATCCGCAGCAAAAATGATCAACAAAAGGTCGAGACCTTGAATTTAAACGAGCAAACTACATGTGTTCATACTGGTAATGATCCTATCTCTAACCAAGACAGTTGGCAACTCCGGGGTTTGAGAAGTGAAGACAATGTGGAAGTGTCTTAAACTTGCATTCTTTCTAACAGCCAGCAGGGGGCGACTCCTCTGGTTGCAAAAAGAAGTCTGATTGTATAGAAGTCCATGAGAAAATGAGCCTACTTCTCACTTGATTTATTACCTCAGTAAACATTGTAAACGTGAGTTTATGGTCTCAATCACTAGTTTCAAATCTTCTTCAATACAGTATTATGTTCATTTAGTAAATTATGGTCCCATTTAGAGTCAAATAGACCATAAAGCAAGGTATGCTTTAGGACGTGGCTACCTTGTGATTGACAAGTCGCTACCACGGCGTTGTCCGGTCTGGGAGTTCTCCGTGTTTTCATCTTACAACTTTAACCCTTTCACAGTGTGTTTTCAGTTCATGAAAGTTAATTGTAACATTTTGGTCGCCTAAAAATGTCTTATTTAGCGTTCGGTTGTACTTAGCTCCACCCTCGAATGTCACTTCTGTTTGCAAAAGACCAAGATGGCGATGGCCAAAAACCAAGATGGCGATGCCCAAAAACCAAGATGGCAACGGCCAAAATGCCAAACTCAAGTCTTCAAAATGTCAGTCACCAATGGGTGGCGTCACAGTGACTATACGTCCACCTCTTATATACAGTCTATGAACCAGGACAACCCTGGGAACATAACATACAACTGCAACGCCAAGAATTCCATCAAAAGCAAAAAGCCTCAATGGAAAGCGGACTTGTGTGTAGAGGTCGACCGATTTATCGGTCGGCCGATTAATCGGGCCGATTATTTGACATTTTTTCATAATCGGCATCGGCCGATGCCTGAGCATATTAAGCCGATTATCAAGCAGGCACATCTGCGGGCAGCCCAGTGTTGTTGTTGCTGTGGAACACGTGTGACAGCGCCCCTTGTGTCAATCAAATTGCCATTCTGCCGGGAGAAACCGGTAGGCTTAAATTCTTCTCTTTCAAAGCCCTATATATTTAATTGGTTAGATATGAGATGCTCCGACGTTATCAATTCTGTTTTTGGTAACGGAGAATTTCTCTCCGTCGGTAACGTCAGCTGTGCGGGGCGGAGCAGCTCTCACATGCACGCTGCTGCAGCGCAGACACACACGTACACACACACACACACACACACACACACACACACACACACAGAGCTTCTGCTCTTAGTAACTATGGCGGAGAACCTAAACTTATAAAGCGTGATTACACTTTACTAGAGTTGATGCTGACAATGCTTGTCATAAGTGCAAGTTTGCGTGTGATAGCGGAAACACGAGCAATTTGTCGAAACATTTAGCAAAAAGTTCACTTCCTCATTAAACGTGTCTATGGGTCCTACTTAGCGTCTATGACGTCACTGGCCTGTGTAGTCCGCAGCAGATATGAGCAGCAGGCTGTGTAATACGAGTGAACAAAGTTATTATTATGTTTTGATCACTTAGATTATGGCCATATAGCTTGTAACAGTGTCTGTCAACAAACATAAATAAAAAACATGCTTTAGGACAGTTTTGGAAAGGTGTTTAAAAGGTTTTGAGCCCTGTACTATTACTACTATTAACCATCATGCACAAAATAAAATATGCACTGCAGTGCAGACACAAAGTGCAAATTGGAGAGACAGACCATAAGTGTTGTTCAATAAATGTTTACTTAAGTTAAGACATTTTGTTTATTATTTGTTATTATTAAGCTCTTATATTTTATCAGATGGAGGAAAAAAAGAAAACCAGCCAAACATATCGCCAAAAAAAAAATCGGCATCATATATCGGCCATCGGCTGTCCTGATTCTGTAAAAAATCGGCATCGGCATCGGCCATAAAAAACCCATATCGGTCGACCTCTACTTGTGTGGGAGGCCATTTTGCTGTGATTCAGCAGTCAGGGAGCCCATTTAGGAGATGGTGCCATGTCATTTTAAACCAGGCTCATTACCTCATTTCCGTGGCAACAATGACACGGTAATTATGGAGTTGGTGGTTGAAGTCAACCATGCATATGTTGACTTCTCCCACTCTCCTGTCACTTCAGAAATGTAAACAACAGGGAAAAACACTTAGCTGTATATTCTTGGAGGCAACTAATGCTCACATGGGCACACAGACATACAACATTTGCGTGTTAAGAATGTAGTTGCAACAGTTTTACACACACACACACACACACACACACACACACACACACACACACACACACACACACTCAGTTGATCATGTTTGTAAGTGCTTCACAAACTAAACATAGGCTGCCTTGTTGCGTACTCGCACCCCCCAATCACTATGCACAATATTTTAACCTTGCTTTCATTCCGTATAGACATGCCAGAATTTGGGGATCTCAAGCAGGCCAAAGACAATAAATGATTCACACTAATGGTCCACATACTGTGATAAATGACAGCATTACAAAGCAGCCTGGAATGCGCTGCCATTTCTTCCACAGAACGTTTCAGAGAGGGCTCAGCTGTTTTCATTTTGAGGGAAAAAAATGCTCACAGTAGCAGACTTGAAGACAATTAGCTAGACATTTAAATAAGAACAACAGAAGACGGGAAGACAAAAGAAAGGAGGTTGGAGAGAAGGCGTTGAAGGACGTGAGTGAGAAAACAAAAACCCTTGTGGGTGGATGGATAAATGGATGGATGGAAGGACAGTTTTGTTTAACTGATCTTTATGAATACATTTTTCTCTGAGACTTTGTTTCTCTCGCTGCCACTCTTCTATCACAAAAGACCAAATTTCATTCATTGGGAGAGTTCAAAAGGGGAAACCACTCTTCAGCTGTTGATGTTGAGTCTTCTTGTCTTGCCTCTGCAACAGTTTCTTTCACTACACTACTTTCTAAACTTCCCCTGACACTGTAATGCTATTCACTCTTAGCCTTGTCCTACGCTTTTCTGTTCACCTCCCCAGTCTGCTGCCAGACAGCGTACAGTATGCATGTATCCCACTATTGGCAACTGAGCTTAACACATGTTAAAATAATTAGCCTGCCATAGAAAAAAGGCCATAAAACAAACTGTAACCTGAGAGGGGTGGCAGTGTTGCGGGACATAGCAGGTGACTTTATTTACGATGCTGATCCGATGGGTGTGATGGGTTTCTAAATAAGAACACATGGAGGGGATGGAGGTTTTTTTCATCCAAGCTTCTGGGTGTCACTCAAAGGTTTAGGATCTGATTTCTCCTAGAATACAGACTCAATATGATCTGGATAAAAGGATCTGCAAAACTGCCCTTTTTATCCATTCAAATGTCTGTATACATTACGACAAATATTCATTTGTGCACACATGTACGTGGATGTGTGTACTGGACATACAGTATATGTATGTGTTCCTGTGTGCATGGGAGAGCAAAATTTGTAACTGGATGATATGTACGATGTTGTATTATGTGATTTTATGTATGTTGTGGTATTGTGTATTTTTATTTTTTCTTAAAAGCCTACCCAGGGACAGGGTCTGCAAATTAGCTACGGCTAGAAGTCCTATATATATTGCATCGGTTGCACTTTAATTAAGTGTAGCAATGCCTACATGTATTGTCCCTATCAAATAAATTAATTAATAAATAAATAAAATATCGCTAATTTAACTAATGTCCACATGTAGGGATGATTGATTACACTGGCTACATACTGTATCTGCAGATACATGATGTAGGGCTGCAAATAACGATTATTTTCATTGTTGATTAATCTGTTGATTATTTTTCTTGATTAATCGATTAGTTGTTTGGTCTATAAAATGTCAGAAAATGGTGAAAAATGTGGATCAGTGTTTCCCAAAGCCCAAGATGACGTCCTCAAATGTCTTGTTTTGTCCATACCTCAAAGATATTCAGTTTACTGTCATAGAGGAGTAAAGAAACCAGAAAATATTCACATTTAAGAAGCTGGAATCAGAGAATTTTGACTTATTTTTCTTAAAAAAATACTAAAAAACGATTAATGGATTAGCAAAATAGTTGGCGATTAATTTAATAGTTGACAACTAATCGATTAATGGATTAATCATTACAGCGTGTGTTTATTTCAAAGTTATATCCAGAGGTTTTGTTGATATGGCAGCATCAACAGCAGCATTTAACTGATACAATCTTTGATATATTAATAATAAAACAACTTTTTCACTTTGAAGAGTTTGAGAGTCACTTTGTTAGTTTGTAAAGGATGGCTGCAGCTGTGGAAGACAAATCCTCTCTCCTTTGTCCTTCAGTTTTTAAAACCATACAGAAAACTTTCATAGGAGGACACACAGCGTGTGTGTGTGTGTGTGTGTGTGCGTGTGGGTGTGTTATCCTTATGTCCTTTTACTCTCTGGTTCCCAGGTGTACTCTTAATCACCTTATCCATCAGCTTGTGGTACACCATTTGTGGACACACACAGACACAAGCACACACTAGATAGAACATTTCTTTAACGCTGAACCGGCCAACTCAGAGTCACTCTCTGGGTATTTCATCAGGACAGTCACCTTACAGTCATAGACATAGGAGGAGGCCCAGTGAAAGAGAAGGAGAGGTAAAATGGGATGGGGGGGGGCGGAGGTGTGGGGAAGGTAGGAGTCTTGACAGCAGGTGGGGGGTTGAAAGATGAGAGGCAGAAAGAGGAGAGGAGGAAGGAGGGAGAAGTTGGCAGCACACAGCAGGACCACCTAACTCTTACTTAATGCCAAAACCACCTGCTTGGTCTTTACCTTAAGACTTGTTTATGTCCACCACAGTCTCTATATATCAAACCATTCAATAGCAGCTCATGTCAGTGAGTCCACTTTGTATCATCTGTGTTTATCTGCCTCATCTCTCTCAAAACCAACCAGCAATCCATCAAAACCTTCCAGCTATCAATTTGACTTTGATTACATCTCTTTTATCATGATCCCAATCTGACAAAGACAAGGGGAGAGATAATATGTGTCTCAGCTTACAAAAGTATAAGAACTTTGAAGTTTTGAGTTGTTTAAATGTGTGATCATGAATCACTCTCTCACCCATTCACACAGACGGACTCAAATACTGGAGAAGCGAAAGGAACTGTGGTTGCTGTCCGAGCAATGTTATTGGGAGATGTATATATCGCAAATCATATTGTGTGAAAAAGTGAAAACCTCCATTTAAACTCAAACTGCAGAATTAGCTATTTGAATGTAGGGATTTTAATAAAGTGGTGGTGGATAGTTTTGCACAGAAACTTCTGAGGAAGAAATGTCCATTCCTCTGGGGTCGCATCAGTCGCCCGCGATTGCAAAAGCACTCACTTCATACTAATATTAATATCTCTGTTACGGATGTATGTAGCGACTTAACTTAAAAACTGTCCTATAGTGCACCGTTTCACTGTTACAACGAGCCACCACTTGTTGTTATAGTCCATCCAGGGGCTTGGTAATCCATTAAGGAAACATTGTGTGTTTTTTGGACAAGCAGTAGGAAGTTCATACATGCTAACATTACTAATATCCAGAATTCTGTACTTATACCTTGTGCAGGCAAACAGCAGAAATGTAATATATGCTAACAATGTCTATCGAGGCATGCAATAAAAAAAGTTTTAGAAATATGAGGAAGTGCAAACTCACCTTGAAAAAGTAATTAATTTATAAATAATGCGAATATTCTTATATAAGTTATGATGAAATATTGGCAATGTCTTTTCTACCATCCTGCTGTGCTTGCGTTCGTGTATTGTTGTACTATATATAAGTTAGGAGCTGCTCTGTATGAGCAAGTTAAAAAGCAGAAGGAGATGAGATACTGACTCATGAGCGCTAAGAGCCTGCCACTTACAAATCTGTATGTGCGAACAAGGCGTTAGAGGTGATCGTGCCGTCTGCTTTCCAGAGATACACCACTGACAAAGCTTTTAAGATTTCCAAAACTCTCCCGAACATCTTCCCACCTGAATGACTAGGCTTAATTTCATGCAATATAAATCTTATCATTATCAGATTCCGTGCGGAGGGCTCTATTGGTTAAGAGAGTTATGTGAGGACACAGAGTATTGCTGAGGCTGAATGATAACTTCATAATACAGTCAATCCCTGTGGGGGATGACAGCCTGAACAGAGCATGATGGTTCATTATGGGAGTAATCACCCAAAGCTTTAGCCCTAAATCCACCACATGGCTACCCACACAACACACAGAGACGCCACGTACACGGACACATACTGAAAGACAAAGGGAAGAGCGATGGAGACAGTGAGATACTGTCACAGTGAGGAAAACACACACAGGAGATGGAGGCTAACAAGCAGACACAACACATACATGGAGACAGAACAACCACAAACACAAATGGTAAGATGATCACAGCGGGACAGAAAAAACAGACTCGCGCACGTAAACAACAACTGCAGACACGAGGAGAGAATGAGGAAGTGATTGAGCGCCGAGACACACTTCTCTCATGCCAGCCAATTCCAGGAACAATTTCCTGGTCTTAATTAGTGAGGGAGATGGTGAAATGAGGAGCTGGTTGTGAGAGTTGATTTCCATAAAGATTGAGAATGAAATTAAAGGAGATTAAAGCAAACCGCTCGGGGGGGATGAGCAGACAACACACACACACACTCGCACATATTCACACACAGTGCTAGCGGGCTCCGACAGACAAACTTTTTGCCAGTTTGGTAGCAATAGTGTGCGTGTGTTTCAGAGGCAGAGGGAATGTGACATTGTGTTCACGACACCAGGGGACCATGAATTCACATCAATGGAAGGTGTGTGTTTCTGTGCATGTGTGCAAATATGTGCCCAAGGGAAATATGTGCACAGGGGAGGGGGGACAGCTGCGTCCTAACAATTCAGTGACCCCACTTCACTCCCGAACTGCAGATAATGCTATCCGGCTTCATAAATATAACAAAAGCAAAGATAAATTCATGGAACAACTTAGAACCACAACAGGGTTGAAAAGTACAGAGGGCAACCTTGCAGAGTGTGAACTCCTGTATATACTGTATACACAATAAAGCAGTGTAAGCATCTATTCAGAAAATGACCTTTCTTGCATAAACTCTCTCACTCTTTTGTTTCTCTCTCAGCCTCCTCGTCTCCCTCCCTCCCTGTCTCTATCCGCCTCCTTCCTCCTCCTCCTCCTCCCTCTAAAACTTCTTCCACTGCGCAACTAAAACTGTTATTATGTTTGTGGTGAGTTTGTTGCCTCAGGCACCTCTACCTAAGCACATTTCAGAGCAATTATCCAAAATGGGTGTCTCTGCCTGCATGCTACCCATGCCAAATCATAACGGTTTCCCCTGGTGGAGCTGCTCAAGCAATAAAGAGCAATGTGAGATGCTTGGGAAGAAAGCAGCAAGCAAAGTACTCTCCTTAAGTCTCAGGCAGGATCATTTGGACATCCAATTTCCTACACGATGGCATGCAATGGAAACAATCAGACCACTGGCTTAGAAAAAAAACTAAAAGATGTAAGTGATAAAGCACGCAAGAGGGAAAGGTAATATTTAATAAACATTAGAAAAAAGGAAATGTAAATGTAGGTGATTTTGTATTAAATGATAAAAATCTAAATTTGAACCAATGAAAGATTACATTACAATAAGATTGTATAATGCAATGAGATCATATTACAATAATGAGGTGAATATGTATTGCCTTCTGCTTGGGAAAGTCATTAAATGCTGTGATTTAAAAAGTTACAGAATAACTTTATTTTGTGCTGCATTTAATGTTTAGCTTGATAACCATACATGTTGTGTTCATCTAACAGGCTTTGAAATATCCTTCATAGAATAGCTTGTTTATGCAAAGTGTTAGTGCTGTAGCAGTTTATGGGTAGCTCCTCAATCTTTGGGCACTCGTACGAACGGCTTCAAATAACCAATAAAACTCCAAAATATATTAAAAAAAAAAGGAAGAACTGAAGGAAGACTGTGACCTTGAGTGTCACAGTCATTTTCAGTGCGGTTATACAGGGAGTCATTTTCTCTAAGTGACTTTAGAGCGTCTCTTTCCACTCAGCACACCAGTTCTTTCACTGAACTCCACCCTGTCATTTCAACACTTCCCAACCTGTGATCAGCCCGAGACATCAGACAAGGTATTTCCATCCCCAGTCAAGTTTTGAACAAGTAAACAACTCAAAACCTTGACATGGCAACCGGCACTCTGAAGCACAACAAATCAAACAAATTAAACTGTTCACTTAAGATCCTCAGTCAAAAACAAATTATGGTTTCAAAATATGAAGTAAAAATCCATCATGGAAATATTTCAATGAAAAAGAAGGGAACATTCTGTTAAAGTGGCAGTATGCAACAATTTTTTGGCATAATTTGGCAAAAATTCCATAATAACCTTTCAGCATATTGTAATTCAAGTGGTCTGAGAGATAACTAGACTTCTGCTCCTCATCATGGCTCTGTTTTCAGGCTTTAGAAAAATCTAGCCTGTGACGACAGATTTTGACTAATCACAGGTCATTTCAGAGAGAGAGAGAGCGTTCCTATTGGCTGTGCTCCGGTCATGTGACCAGAACTTGGCTTCCTTCAACAGATTTTACAATGGCGGCCGCGTCACAAACTTTCTCATTTTACAGCTGAACAGTACACTACCAGATGATTCTGAAAACATGTGAGGTAAGAAATAGGCATTACAGTAACAGAATATTGATTCATATTTGATCAGCGCTGCCTAGTTTGACCGTTTGGTCGGACTTCGCGAGTGATTGACAGCCGACTCTCATAGACTGCAGCTGGACAGCAGATCTTGTTTTCCTCCGGTAAGTGAAATCGTTCAGATGCCGTTAGGAGCACCGGAGGACACAGTAGGAGACAGAGGAACATGTTTTTTTTTCAGGTTACCTGTT
Organism: Sebastolobus alascanus; assembly: GCA_916701645.2. Lineage (NCBI taxonomy): Eukaryota > Metazoa > Chordata > Actinopteri > Perciformes > Sebastidae > Sebastolobus > Sebastolobus alascanus. Next base: position 1,441,914 of record CAKAOJ020000142.1, on the reverse strand, counting down.
TCATGTACTACTGTCACGATATAGCGGCCGTTTTCTAAAAATAACTTTTTTAAATTATATTTGCGCCAATATCGCATACTGCAGCTTTAAGTCTAGAAAATGATCTCTGCGTGTCACAACAGACCTTTAGATCATTAGTTGTAAGAGTCTTACTTTTTAATGCTGGTCAATAAATGTATGTAATAGCCGTGTTTCCATTCACATATTTTTATGCACATTTTGAAGTATCACATTAGAAAAGCTGTATGAAAACGGAAAAATCGATCAAATTTCCTAAATTGTGAAAAAACGTTTTTACACTCGCTTGAGGTGGGTTTTTTTCCTTTATCGAAAGAGTTGATGCGCTAAATGGGATATAGAAACGCCTTTGCCGAATAAATTCTGACGTAGCAAACATTTAACTCAAATGATTGATGAGCTGTTTCCTCTGCCGGCGTCTTCTCGGATGTTCCCATAACGTATGAATGCTTGTCTTCGTCTCCGGACAGCATGAAACTAGACCAATACCAGTTGATATGAAAGAACAATTAAAATGTGCCCAATTGAAACAAATTTCTGAAGACCTCTCTACATTTTTCTCTCGTAGATGGTTAGATTGCCAAGCTGACTTCTGACCAAACTATGCTGTAGCCGACAAGCCAAGTTTATTCGCTCCAAACCAGTTGATGGAATAGCGACTAATTTGCATTTCTTTTCTTGCAACATTTCAAAAGTTTGCTTAAAATTTGCTTGACAGTTGAATGGAATCACAGCTACTGTTACATTGACATGAATAGGAAATTATGTTCTAGCCTGAGCAGACATTTATGAATTGACTCAAATCTTTGTTTCATCTGAAAAGATGAACCTTTAAACAGTAGCTATGTTTCCATTCAATTGTAAAGCAAATTTTAAGCAAACTTTGAAATGTCAAAAAAAAAAAGAAAAATGTGAATTCGGCGTGTTTCCATCAACTGGCTTGGAGCGAAAACTCGGCTTGCCGGCTACAGCGTTGTTTGGTCAGGAGTTATTAATAAGTTATGCTATAGGCTTACATGCCTGTAATCCGCCGGTAAACAGAGTAGAAGGTTTCGAACCGGAAGCAAAACAGGCTTGGTCATCTAACCATCTACAAGAGAAAAATGGAGAGGTCTTCAGGAATTTGTTTCAATTGGGCACGTTTTACTTGTACTTTCATTTCAGCTAGTATTGACCATGTTTCATGCTGTCCGGAGACTAAGACGAGCATTCGCACATTATGGGAATATCCGAGAAGACGCCAACAGCGGAAACAGCTGATCAGTCATTTGAGTTAAATGTTCGCTACGTCAGAATTGATTCGGTGGAGGAGTTTCCAGAACACATTTAGCGTATCAACTATTTTTCAATAAAGGCAAAAAAAACACAACAAACGAGCGTTCGCAATTGAGGAAGTTTTATCAAATTTTGCCGTTTCCATACTGCTTTTCTAATGCGATACTTGAAAATGCAAATAAAAATATGTGAATGGAAACAAGGGGACATGAATAGGAAATTGTGTTCTAGCAAGACCAGACATTTATGAAGTGACTAAAATCTTTGCTTCGTCTGAAAAGATATTTTTGACTTTCAGCCTTTATACAGCATCTTAGCTCTGGTGATGTATTTATCACATTGTGAAGAGTTAGCTACATCTGCCTTTGAACTTAATGCTTAACAACTCAATTTTATTGAGTTTCATTTTGCAAAGATCTCCCTTTTTTTGTTTTAACCTTTGACTTTTACATTGCATTTGGTTCCGGGAGTCACCTCGGCAACTCCACGGGTCAATGAGACGCCAATGATCCCTTCTGCCTTTCTTAAGAGTGGTTCCTTTGTTCCTCTCTAAAAACAATGTCGTTAATGATATTGATATGAGATTGTTTTTCTAACACTTGGACTTTGGAAAGTGACTTAAGTTTTGTGTGGTTAAATCAACACTGTGGCTTCCCACTTTAACACCTAAGAGTTCGCTCAGGCAGCCCTTGACATCTGGGAAAAAGCTCAGTGGCTCACAGCGATGGTGAGACATCATAACCGCACATCCACTGACACACACACACACACACACACTACGGGTCCTCACTATAAAAATGTTTATTCAGTGTTTGTGACCATCATGAAGTCTCTCTCAGAGCCAGAAACCAAGACTCTCTTGATGATGTCATCCAGAGAAAAACACTGAAGGTTTTCCACTGACGGCGTTTGCATAAGTGTCGGGGTGAGTGTGAAGGAAGAAACAGCAGGAGTCTTTTGGTATAGCAACTCTGATTTGAATATGCATTAATTAAACTTCTAAGCATGCCACTTCGTGCAAAAAAAAGGGCCAAATATCGTTGAGACTGTGGTTGTCAGGGAAATTTGGTTTCTGCGCTGTGGAGCAAGTCTCATACCAGTAAGGCTGGCTAACAAACTGCAGTTGCTGGGTTACAAACGCCTGCCTATATTGTTGTGAGCTACATGCAGGTTTACGCCTAAATGAGCGTAGACGAGTTTGGTTTTAATCAATGCTTAAAATCTAACACGAGAAATCCCTGTTGAGCCTTGTTTTGCTTGGTCTAATTCATCCATGATTGAAGTAAAAACCTAAATTCATGCAGCGGAGACATTTGCATCATAAACAAAACAGAAGAAATGCGCTAACAGACATTTTCCAGTTGACACAAGGAGCTGCTGCGTCCCAGAGTGTCTGGACTCCTGATTGCTATGCACACACATGTCTCAGTGGAAGGTGGCAGAACAAATTGCCATCATCTGAAATGTGTGTGTCTCTGGGTGTTTGTGTGTGCATGTATTGTGTGTGTGTGTGTGTGTGTGTGTGTGTGTGTGTGTGTGTGTGTGTGTGTGTGTGTGTGTGTGTGTGTGTGTGTGTGTGTGACCTTGACACGTTGCAAATCCGTTGAAGGAGAGAGACCTGACCTGATAGCTGCAGGGCCAAAGAGCATGACTGACACTGCATGCACATTTGTGTGTATGTAAGTGTCTTGTGTTTCGCTCACCCCTCTGTACGTGCCTGCAATGCTGCGCGTGGCTGAGCGTGAGAATGTGCGTGCGCTCGTCTCACCTGCTTTATAAACTTGAATTAAGCAGCCTGCGCACACCCATAACTCAGCTAAAGTACCCAGCTCCGAAAGACCAACAAATCACTCAGAGATTTAATATCTCTGATTGTGCGTTTGACATTTTTACAGCCACGACACTGATTGCCATTATCCAGCTACAAACTGCGTATTCAGATAACGCCTTGAAGTGTTAATTCTACAGTTATTAAAACAGCCTGAAGATGCTGGAGAATGATAAAAGATAGAGGCAAAAAGGAGAGAGCACGAGTGAGAGAACCAAACAATAAGCACATGATGAGTGAGAAAAAAAAAAAGCTAAAAGAGGAGGAGACAATGGGAGAGGGGAAATAAGAAAATGAGTGGGAAGAGGAGATGGGAATGCAGGAGAGTAATGCTGAATTGCTATTGCATGGTACGGTGGAAAAAGACACTTTGCTCAGCAAGCTCTAGCTGCCAGGAAGCATTTTAATCACAACGGTAGATCCAAATAGGAGCCGAAAGCGGGGTAGGTCAGGAGGTTGGGTCGATTTGAAGTAAAAGGTTATCGCAAGAGGGGCTGAGTGTAATCAGATCTGGTTAAGGGAAAAATCACTGTTATAATGCAAAGAGAGAAAGTGAAGGACGGCGGGGCAGACAAAGTCAGAAGGAAAATACACACTACACAGAAAAAAAAGGAAGGAATGAGAGGAATGCAATGAGGATGAGAGAGAGAGAGAGTAAAGGAGTTCTATCATCTTTCTCCTCCCTTATATCTATTGGCCCTTCAAGCCTTCTTAGAGTCGTCCTCCATCACCATCCCTCCACCTAACCTCCAGGAGAGGTCTTACGTGTGTGAAATGCTATATACACCCTGTGGGAAGAAAGTTGATTGAAAACAGGGGAAAATGATGCAAGATACTGTAGGTAGGATGCTAGTTTGCTGATACAGTGTAGAACTTTTTTTTTTATTATTCAGTTTAAAAGATTTATGATTTAATGTAGAGCACTGCCATTTGAAAACTGGGCAGCCCCTGAACGGTCCAAATTATTTAAATAAGACCAGATATAGAATTAGTTTAGCTTCTCAGTGGTGCAAAGTCGTTTCAGAAATAGAGGATTTTTGGTGCCTTATAGAACTATTCATGGTGTAAATAATATATGAATAAATCAGACTTAGGCAGAAAAGACTAGATAAAACAGGAAAATTAAGAAAAAGGGAAAACTGGTTGTGTAAGCTAGGACCATAGACTGTATATAAAGAGCTCCCCAAAAGTGAAGCCAAAACATCTGGATCGCCCCCTGGTGGCTGGCTGCAGTTTAGGTCATAAATCCCGCCCCCTCCATGTTAGCGTATGGGACATTGGTTAAACTAAAAAGTCAAACGTTTTTTCCAAAAGATGGTTTCTGTCATTTTAGGTAGCTCGTATCACAATGATGTACTGTATGTACAAGTGTTCGTTTTTCTGACAAGTTTAGTTTTAGTTACTTATTTGATGCTATAAAAAGGGGAGTAAGACATCATGATTGGCAGCTGTGATTGACAGCTGCTCTGAGTGAAGTAGTCGCGGAGATGGAGGATCGGGAATACTATGAGAGAGGAGATGTAACTTTAACTTTCCATAACCGTCACGAGTCTGTGTAATAAAATGTGTTAATTTCATCATAAATGTAGTTATAGAGATATTATGGTTAGTTGTTGTGTGGGCGGGACCTCGATACCGCGGCTCCAGCTCTCCGATCACTTCTGTGCAAAAACTGGCTCCAAATGACATCAAAATCTCAAGATGGCCGCTCCCGTATCCGGGATAATTTGGCTTCACTTCTGTACAGTTGGAGGAAGTGGAGATGTGTCGTCCATCTATATATACAGACTATGGTTTGGACTCACTGTGATTGATGTGGTATTATGTGCTGAGAGCTGGAGTTACATGATGATATTGATGGCAGGGATACTGCAAGTCATAGAGTGATGCAGATGCATCCATTATCTCTCTCTCTCTCCCACACACACACACACTACATGCATGTATACACTCAGCCATTCATTCATACATTCCACTCAGTAATGGCCTTCAGTTCTCAGTATGTGTACATTTCTGTCTACATTCACGTGTTTACCTCGGAGAATCTCAGAAGCCTGTAAACGCACGCTCGCCTGCATCTGTCTCTCAGCGTGTATCGGCCCGAACGCAAGCCAAAAACAGCACATTACCCAGCTTTCATTGCACCCCGAGGACGGCCCATTCCATCGGAGAATGTTATTAGCGGAGCTTAGAAGGATATTTCTGACTGTGTCACTAACTCTCTGCTGACAGGCAGAAAAACATCCTCACATACCAAAAGCAATGCAGAGAGTTGTGAGGCTGTGATCTAAATTCAAATGGTCTCACAAGCCAAATTAACAGAGAAATATGTTGCTGCGGTACTGCCACACAACTGAAATACTGTATTGTATATTGTGTAAGCTTGAGTCGGCTCCTTTTTCTTTGAATGTGAAAGTGTATATTTACTATATTTAAATAATCTGGTACAGGGCCAATTGAAAATATGATATAGTAGTCTACAGAATATACTCTCTGAACTAGTGTATAAGCCTAATACAGTATGGTACATATGCACTATGCAATTTGTGATCTGTAAATGTAATGTATGAAATAGAGCTGCGACAATTAATCGATTGGTTTCTCAACTATTATATTAATCGCCAACTATTTTGATAATCGATTTGATTAATTTGTTTTAGAAAAAAAGTAAAAATTCTCTGATTCCAGCTTCTTAAATGTGAAAATGTTCTGGTTTCTTTACTCCTCTATGACAGTAAACTTAATATCTTTGAGTTGTGGACAAAACAAGACATTTGAGGACGTCATCTTGGGCTTTGGGAAACACTGATCGACACTTTTCACCATTTTCTGACATTTTATAGACCAAACAACTAATCGATTAATCAAAATAATAATCGTTAGTTGCAGCCCTAGTATGAAACGTGAGATTTTTTTTAATAATTATAGCTTTACCTTTATTATTTGTTCTCTTTTATTAAGATTAAACACCTAAGAAAAATGTGTATTTTTTTTTTTTGCTTCATTCCAAATGTAAATAAGTGAAATAAATGAATAAATAAATAAGCACATGTGTGTAAATCAGTGCGTAAATAAATAAATGAAGCAGCCAAGTCCTGCAAAAGTGAAAATGTGAGACATGTTTACAGCCAAATAAAGTAGCCTGAATGAAAAACAAGGGTCAACATGATGGATCTCCTTCTGCGGCATGTATAAGACCAACCGGGGAAAACCAGATTTCAAGGATGAGGGTCTGTTAGAGCGATACTGTCTGTTAAAGTACTAAATATGGGGATGTGTGCAGTTTGTTCTGAGTGTCTGCTGAATGGACTCTCTCAAAGCCCCCAGTTGTCCTTTTCAGAGTTCACTCAAGCACAGCCACACTGTCAGTGTAAGGCAGGTAAACTGGGGAGGTGGGGTCGATTGGTATTTCTTTTCTGCTTGACCCTTCTATAACCTGAGCACTCAGACGAGTCCCAGTTGTCTTATATGGCTGAATTGACCAGAGCAATGGCGCTTGGAAAACTACTGTTGTGGGCTCAATTCTCAGGCCAGTGAGAGGAGCTGTGAAGGGACGATCCATTCTGTTATATGAGGCTTACATTGAAAGAACAAATAAGGCTCTTTTAGGTGATTTCTATCAAACATCTCAACTCCCTTGCCACACAAGTCGCTGCAGAGCCGCCAAGTGGCCATCACTCACCACAGGATTCAACCTTTGTCTTTCCCCTGGACTGTTGTTTGAGTCTAACAATCCTAAAATGATTTCCCCATGTGACCACTCTGTGTATGCAGTGTAACACAGTGACACTGTCTGCAAGAGTGATATTGAGCGTGCTTGGGTTTAGTGTGGCCTGTGTTCCTTTGGTGACCTTATAGTCAGACTCCCAGTTGTCAAATTAAATTCTTCACCAGACCATAACAGGAAGCCACTGATGGTGAAGTTACAAAGCTACGTCTCCGCTTAGAAAAGTTCCCCACTATTTATCATGCAGGGTAAAACCAATTTTGAAGGTTCTACCCAACTACACGTTTTTTTCCTATGAGTCTTTCTAGTTGAAGTGTATAGCTCATAACAATAATGGGCCTATACACATCAAAAGAAAGCCAAACAGAGGTCAAAGTTAGAATCCTTGAATTTTCATGAAATAGAACCTAGTTTTTCACGCTATTTATGGACTTTATTTTCAGCAATACCCATTCAATGCATTCTGTAATTACCTCTCTATATTCCATTGTTAGTGGTGGAGTCCGCCATTCCCGTACAAGGTTCAAGTTGCCTACCTACGCACGAGGGATTCACAGGAAACGATGCATGCATGTGATTCAGCGTAACTTTTTTTTTAATTCTATTTTATATCAGCCTCATGTTCAGAGGTCTATCAAATTACTGCTGATGTAAGCTGAACACTTCCCACTGCCGCTGGTTCACATAAAAGGGCCAGTGTGTAACATTTCAGGGGATCTACTAGCAGTAATGGAATGTAATATTTATATAATATTAGTGTAAAATCACTTGAAACTAAGAATCATTGTGTTTTCGTTAGCTTAGAATGATCCCTTCATATCTACACAGGGAGCGGGTCCTCTTCACTGAGCCCGCCATGTTGCTCCGCCATGTTTCTACAGTAGCCCAGAACGGACAAACAGAACACTGGCTCTCTCAGCCATTCACGTTTTCACGTTACCTGAAGGCCATCGTAATACTCCGACACGCTTGGAAAGGGAGGGGTGGTTGGTTCAGTTGGTTGCAATCTGCAACCTCACCGCTAGATGCCACTAAATCCTACACACTGGTCCTTTAAAAGCATTTAATTGGCGAAACCCAGTCTGGTTTTTATTGTGAAGCTGTCACAGGAAACACAATGGATTTGTTAGCGGTAACTGCTGAAAGCTATTGGTGATTAAAAAGGCATCTAGAAAACTAGACATCTGGCCAGTTTTAAAAAATTGCAATATTGGACCCAGCACAGAGCGAAGTCTGTGTCTGTGCATGTAGGATTGTCTGTGTGCGTGTTTATTTGCAAACTATCTTTTCATTTTTGGAAAGTATAAAAAGATTTTATTTGCATTTATGTATGTCTTATATGTCATGTAAGTGTTAAGCACTAACATGTATTTGTGAGTATACAAACAATGGACTCCCCCATACTCTCCATGCTTACTCACGTGTGAACAGTACTCTGGTCTTTGAACCTCACATAAGTGCTAACAGTAGAGTACTCACATGCAAGGCGGACGTGTGCCTTCCGGCTTTTGGTGGTTCCAGCGGAGCTCCAGGCCACGCACTGGCACCAGTAATCTTCAGGACCAAACAGCTCCTCCACCTGCTGCCGTGTAATCTCTATACTGGCTTCTCTTACGACCAGACCTGCAGAAGAAAGGACAAGCACTCAGTTGAGATCTCGATTCAAGCTACAGAAGACTGCCTCAAACGGTAAATGAGTCACGAGTTCCAGTTCTCGCTGAGCCACTGATACTCAAGAAAAAAGTCTATTTAAGCTTATACTCTGGTGTTACGGCCTTTATGTTAGCTTAAGAAGCAAAAGCCAAAGTGGTGCACAGTAAATATCTTAGCAAGTAAATAGAAGCGGGGGGATGATCATACAATATCTGCAGCTTGTTTACAAACCCAGGTCATTCTACTGAGTAGAGTCACTCTGGATTTAATGTAAACTTTGTGAGATTGTTGCTTTGCACTTCTACCACTTATCTCACTCTGCTCTGCCATTCCCTCTTTTCTCTGCTGTTTTGAAAGCAGCTCCATGTGAAGAATAAGTGTGAGGTTTTTAATAGCTGCACCCAACTGATAGGACTGCAAGAAAGGGAGCACAGATAGAGGACTGCAGAGGAAAATAGGAAAGGGATGGACTCAGGATGAGAATATTGGAGATATAGCAGAGGTTCAGGTCGAACGCAGGTGCACAAGCAGGGGAAAAATAGAAAATTGTGGAAATGCATGACAAAGAAAAGGAATAATGAATAAAACAGAAGTAGGAGGGGGGAGAAAGGAGGGACCGATGAAAGATAAGAGAGGGTTAAGCTTACAAACTAGAGAGAAAGATGGGAGATAATGAGAGAAATGGTAAGACTGGGAGAAGTAATGGAGAACAACTTGACAGAGGCACAGTGAGAGGAAGAGAGTGGATGACAGAATAAGAAGTGGGAGAGGGCAATGAAATGTGAAAGGTAAAGGAAAAGGGAAAGGAGATAAAAATGGGTTTTAGGTAGAAGTATGTGGGGACTGGGGAGCAGACGGGCAAAACGCTATGAGAAAAGATCTTGGCAGTTTATTTCAGGTTCAGCAGTGTTACAAAGACCCAAGCAACAATCTCTATGGGGCTCCACAAATCTGACTTGGGCCTATTAGTTACAAAGACTCTCAGTAAGTTCCTGCCACCACAGAAATTGAGAGACAGTTAAAGTAAGCATGCCAGCCTAAAGGCAAAGGGGACCGAGAAGAAGGCAAAAAGTGAAATCCAGTGAGCAGGACTGCGGCGGACCAAAGACCATTAATGGCCGGCAAGAGAATTAAAGAGAAACCCATGAGGGCAAAGAGTAAGAAAGGCAACAAAAGCTTTTGTGAAAGCTAGCTGGGAGATGGGGAGACATGGCTTTTGAGTTTGAAAAAAAAAAAAATCAAGATTGATAAGAAGGGAGACGAAGATGGAAGAGATGAAAAGTAAAAGACGGAACTTGGAAGCTATGGCAATTCAAATAGCATCGATGGCACGGAGGGCGAAGTAAGTCAGAGAGTAAAAAGCTTGTGGAAGGTACTGCTAGCACAACAAGGGATAATAGCCAGTGAGGGGGAGAAAGCTATAAGGGCAAAGAGCAAAGACAGTATAAAAAAAACTGTGTGTGAATACCAGCGCTCGAGCAAGCTCGCAAACAAGGGAGATTGTTATGGCTTCGCAGCTTAAAACAAAATGGGCAAGGGACACAGCGAGAGAGGTAGAGGCTAAGAAAATGGCAGCTAAAGTGGCAATTATAACCAGCAAGCAACCCAGGACTAAAGCTGGAACTACTAGTAGGCAGGCAGTCGCAATGAGCAGAAACCACAGTGTGCGGGACAAAAAGGACGGGGAGGAGGTGGACACCAGCGGGCAAACTACTGCCGGAGTAATGAGGGAAGTAAGGCAATTAAAGCGAATGGCTGAAATGAGCCGGAGAGCTAGTTATAGCGAATGGACTCAACTAATGCAAAGGAAGCATGTGGGATGGGACATGAATGGGACTGTGGAATTTGGGGACACAGTAAGAGGTAAGGAGTTTGTGCTGAAGACAAATAAATGGAAAACATACGCACATGTATAAGGTTTTGCATCACTGCACATGGCTTATTAAGCTGAAGATCACTAAAATGTTATTAAATCACTGGAGAAGTTTAAGTATTAGCCGATAAATACATTGTGTACTTTGCATTGAAATGAACAGACGTGCATGCGGCAAAGCTAAGAATTTGCAGAAAACATAGAATGAATGAACACCCAGAATCAAATGTACGCGATGACAAATCAGAAAATAATAAATCTCAAAGTAGGAACAAGTTTACTCCAGTCAAAACTACAGATATTAGTGTTGCTTAGTGAATAATACAGCAGCATGTGGGACGGTGGCTGCACCTCAGGTATTCTGACTGAAAAACTGCAGCTGACTTGCTTTCTCCCAGCAGAGGACTGAAAGAAGCTGCGCCAGATTACTTTTACAGTAGCTTTGTGTTGCATTTATGTACGCCTTTGTGAATATAGTCAAGTTTTACACCTCGCACTTGCACTCAAAGTTATTAAATCTTTTAGCTTGTTTGGAAGTGGTTTAACCAAAAAGCTCCAATGCAGAAAAAGCATCTTTAAAATTCCAGTATTATCACTCCAATTTAAAATAAATGTGGATTTGGCTCATCTTCAGCATTAATTTAACAGTTCTTGTGTATAAAGTGAAAACATTATGTCAATATTGAGCTCTGGATGTTAACTCTGCACCCAACGCTGTATTGAGTGATGTCGTTGATCACGTGTTGTTCATGTGTAGTCATCTGTGCCACAATGTCTACTAACATTGGGTACATTCTCCCATTTATAAACTATATTATACTTGAGCATTAGCTCACTGACAGGCCGTGGTGTGTTGTGATTAATACGCGCTGTTATAATACGGTCATCAAGTAACGTTATGACAATATGAAAGTTATAGACACATTTCAATGCTTTTTATCAATAAATAATAATGTTCACAATAAAATAGGCTCTCCAGGCTGCACATACCGAGGCGGTTATTAGAATGCTGGTTGCTATGGAAAGTACTAGCAGCTAGCATATTACTTTTTTACTCACATGCTGGCGTTATTTTCAGTTCATTATTTGCGTTATTTTATGTTGTCGGTTATTGTGCAACCACTGAAAAACTGCCCAGCGTCAGTAGGATGACTTTGATAACTGTTTTTGTAACGTTACTAGGCTTGCCTTGTTTTTTGTTAGGTGGAGGTGTGTTGCTTGGTGTGGCGACGATGTTGCTCCGCTTTCTCCGGTCCTCACGTTTCAGTTGCCAATTCATTTGCGGCAAAAAATGTCTCTGGTGTCAAGAACCGCGTCAGATAGTTTCTGAATCGCGGTGCTGCGGATGCATTGGTTGGTGTATCTCTGCTGCCTTCTTGCTGGGGAACATTATTGAACCCCATCTTTAGGTAGCGCTGCATGTTTTTTTGGTAACCTGTGCCGTGTAGCCGGAAGTGATCCCCTCCCACCGTGGCCCCACCCCCGTGACCCTGTCGCTAAGCAACCATGAGTCTAATGGTTTTTTTTTTTTTTTTCTCAGACGCGGAGTGATACTGAAAGTGCGGGGGTTATACGCGTCATAGCAGTGGTAATGTTAGAATTAAATCATGGCTATGAATGAATCAGATTGCTTGAATTGAGTTACCCGTTTTATAAAAGCAAGTATTCAGAGTGCTCCAGGGATGACGTATTTTTGTAGGCCAACCAGGAAGTTAGCATCGCCCCGGGTTCCCTCGACAAAAAGCCAATGGGATTCTTCCATTGGGTTTTGGATTATTGCAGAAAATAAGCTCGGTGGCAAACAAACGTGTACGATACTTACACGTTTTGTTCAGCGAGATAATCTTCACAGATGAACACACATTTTTGAATTGTAAATACAATCGCCAGAAGTAAAAAGCTAACATTAGGCTATAAACAAACTACACCACGGTCGCATGAGCGTGAGTATACACCACGAGGCTGTAAAGGTGTGATGACATTTAGCGGTCTCATTTAGCCACTGGTTAGCGATTGCCTTTTTTAAGACACGTAAAGGCTTCAAAATTCAAGAGTGGGGTATTTAATGATGTATTTTATGTCGTAGAACAAAACGTTAAAATCTCTTAAGCTTGTGTTAACCACAGACCTTATTTCAAGCATCTACTGTAACTAAAAACCCATTCAAAAAACCCATTGACTTCCAGACGAGGGAACTGGAAGTCCAAAAATACTAACTCATTTCCGGGTTTTAGGACCCATTCCTGTAGCACTCTATGATATTTACAGTTCACCCCTACAAGTATGACCACAAAAGTGTTTACGGGCCCCCAAACTGTTTTTAATTGGCGAAGTAATTCACTTTTTGTCAAGGTGAATGAAGCCAGTATAGCATTAGTTTGAGAACTGCAGCATGCAGTTAGGGATGTCAGCGGGTGAATCAGGGGTAAACCAGGACGAGCGTTGCAAGGTATTGCGTATTGAAACGGAGATATTAGTTAGAGGACACAACAGAGCAGACAGGGTTACAGGGATATGAGAAAACCGACAGAAAGAAGGAAAACAAAACAAGAACAGGACATATATAGAGTGAAACAGAGAGCATCAGGGAGAGCCGAGTTGGTTTCACAGCGGGGGAAATCAATGGTTGTGATGATGAAATGTGTTCAATTTCTCTGTGAGGCTGAAGCCAAAAAGATACACCAGTCTGACACTGCCAGCTTAGCATGGATAGAAGGCCAAAACCGCAAGGAAAAGAGGAGCTGTCAAATGAGTCAACAAACAGACAGCAGTCAGAGGACCTTTACCGGTCAGCTTCAGAAACCTGAGGAGCCAGATTTTATTAAATATCGTCTAAACACCCTATTTTGTTAATCAGGAATTAGAGTATTAACTGGACAACGCTGCTAAAGTTCTTTCTGAGAGAAAAACCTGATTTCTTAGCCATGTATACATGTAACTGGTTTCTAATGGGTTATGCGCACATGCAAAGACTTCCAACAAGGGGACGTATCACTGTGAACAGTCCTGTCTCCTAAAAATCATGTTCCCGTACAACTAAATTGCATTCTCAATTACCTTTCGAAGGAAGCGTATTTTCACGCAGATTACATTTGTCTTTTATTCACAAATACGTCTGTAATGATAGTCCGTGGACGGGGTCATGACCAGAAGGTAATCCGCAAATTGCGAAATCTGGCAAAAACTAGCCAAAACTCTCCTGAGGCTCGCTGACAAAGAACCTATCTAACCTTAATTATTTGAGGTCAATGCCTATCCTCAACCATCTCACGAGAGTTTCCCAACTCATGGGTTACCTTTCTAGACACGATCAGCGGACAGCTGCCGCAAGTGACGCAGTAAAACGAGCAACGCACAGAAGACGTAGTGTATTGAGGGACCATTAATGAAAGTTACGTGGTATAATAACGAGTATAAAAGGCGAGAAAGTCCACTACTGGCACACTACACTACACTTCACTACTTTTTCTGGTCCACTTCAGCTCTGATGGGGTCTCAGTCCTCTCTCTGTTCACACTATAGTTCCTACCTTCATCACTGCTGGTCAATGCTTTCCCCTTCAATGACATTTTTAGGGCTGGCACAGGCGCTTCCACACAGAATACTCTGCGGATTCCCCGCTTTTTCTCATTTTATAATCTGGGAGAAAAAATACGTTTCACTCGAAACATAATCGAGAATGCAGTTGAGTTGTATGGGAACGTAATTGTAGGAGACAGGGTTAGCTGTGAAAGCAGCAGAGGGATGAACTGGAACATCATTTCTCTTGGCAATGCATCCTGTATCCAAGATGGTTAAATCTGACATCTGACTAAAGCTGAAACTGAAAATAACAGGTATATGTTGGTTTCCACTATTTGTGAAATACAGGCGCATTTGCATAGTAAGAGAAAACGACAGAACCTGTTCTCTCACTGCGTCGGCAGTGCCAATGCTCCCACCAAAAAAAAGGAAAATCAAATCCAATGTAGGACACCAATGACATTTTGGCATGAAATATTACATTTAATGATGTTGATGCAACATAAACATATCTGCCTTTGTGGAGGTATACATTTGTTTTGAGTTCCACTGTCTTTACATGAAAATGACTGTAATTTGATGCTAGAAGGGACGTCACACGGTTAAATATAATATTTCATCCTACAGTGTCATCTGTGTGTTTTCATGTCAGCTGGGGACTAAAAGTAAGTGCGAAAATTCATAACAGAAAAACAAGTATGCCAAACTTTTCACAAATTTACACCTATCTACATCCTCCATTTTTCCCTTGTTTTCCTTCAGTGTCATGTCAGTATAAAAGTATGTCAAACAAACAAACAAAAAAGTTTGAATAGACATGAAGATAAAGATAGGTGTCACTGGATCTGGAGTTGTGCTGTTGAAACCAGTAAAGTCCCAGTTGTTTCCATTGTTTGCAAATGTGAAGCTCACGGAGCTAGTGTTGCCGGGCAGAGACCAACTGAATTACCTGAGGCTTAAAAAGTCCCAGATCACTCGGTGTCTTATTTTGTTTAGATACAGTGCTTAGAGCATTCATATCGTTCTCTTAAGAGAAGACAAGCGTGGAATTGTGGGTCTCTGTAGCATGACAGTGCTTCACATCAACAAAACCACTGCTGTCAGCCGAGGGAGGTGAGGGGAAAGAGGTAGATGAAAAATGGAAGACGAGTATCAAGACGAGTGGATACTGTCACAAACATTTCTATCAATCACAAAACTGCACACAACACCAGAATATTTCTCTTAGTCCTAAAGTGTCAATTCTTATAACAAAGTTTACTTGTCAGCCGGGGAGTAAAAGTACAAGTGTGGGTGAATGTGCTTTGTCAGGTCTGGACTTTTTTATCTGACAAATGGGAACTAAGGGAGTAAACATGCATAAAAAAACTGATTTGGACAGCTCGGAGAGTAGAGCTATACAAATCATGTTCTATCTCTGTGGGTGTATATAGCTGTTTGTCATACTATACAAGTTCACAAAAATGTACACCTTACTAAATGTTAGGGCTGTGTTTTGGCAAGAATCTGGTAATACAATACTTATGATACAGGGGTTACGATTCGATATATTGCGATCGGTTGTCAAAGGGTTGTCAAAGTTAATGCAACGATAATAACGCATTAACACAAATTCATTTTAACGGCACTAAAAAACAGTTTTAAAGCAAGAATGAAGATACTGGCTCATATGAAACTAGAAAACCTAAGGAATCCATTGATACCAACCATGTCATACTAGCTTGTCATGAAGGAGGCTAAATAACGCTCCAAACTTGCGCTAAATTCTGGCAAGGAACTGGCATGGCCATTTTCAAAGGAGGCCCTTGACCTCTGACCTCAAGATATGTGAATGAAAATGGGTTCTATGAGTACCCACTGACAGCTGTTGTTGGACTTCAGTTTGCCAATTTATGATTTGAGCATATTTTTTATGTTAAATGCAGCACCTGTGAGGGTTTCAGGACAATATTTGTCACTGTTTTGTGTTGTTAATTGATTCCAATAATAAATAAATACATACATTTGCATAAAGCAAGCATATTTGACCACTCCCATGCTGATAAGAGTATTAAATACTTGACAAATCTCCTTTAAGGTACATTTTGAACAGATACAAATTTGTGATTAATTTGCGATTAATCACGATTAACTATGGACAATCATGCGATTAATCGTGATTAAATATTGTAATCGATTGGCAGCCCTGGTTGCGATATATTGCGATACTGTAGGCAAGGCAATATATTGTGATTTTTTAAATCTAGGAAAACTGTCAAAGTATAAAGAACACACTGCCATATGCATAAAATCGGAGGAAAAAAAGGTTACTTTTTTATGCAATCAGAACAGTGGGATCTGCATTTATCACAGTCCCTGTAACATCCAACATCATAGCACTACTTTGAGACTGCACATACACTGAGATGACGCATATCTTTGCACATAAAATAAAGTATTGACTAAGTTAATCTTTGGATGTAAATGATTAATTAAAAATCTATAGTTTTTTTGAGAATCAATACAGTATCACAACACATAAAATCCAGATACTCAATATTTTCTTACACCCCTACTTAATGTGAATCTGAAAAATGTATATTTACAACAGAAATGTTTGGATAATAACTTTGCATTCATCGATATTCTCACGTTCAAATTCTGTAAGATTTCATAATGCTTGTCATAACTCCATTATCAGCAGCGTTGCCATGTCCACAAAGATCTACAATCAACCTACTTGATAAACTGTCATAATACCCGATATTAATTGATGGCTAAAACTGCATAAATTAGACCCAGATTATAAAAGAAAACACATAACGTTCCTTTAAATGCACCACTCAGAACAAGTTTGGAGAATTACAGCCATAACTGTATTTGTCAGAGCACAAATAAAAGTGATGTATCAGCAGAAGCGTAAACACGGGAGTTTTTCATGTTATCAAATCTGGAGAAATGGTGGAGGAGAAAACAGATGATGATAAGCAGCTTTTCCACAGAAGTGATAAGGAAAGCGGAAAAGCATGTTTTCTAAAAATGGATTTACACCAGTGTAACAAAAAGCAGACACATGCTGAGTCAATCTACACAATGTCAACAAATTAACAGGCTTGTTGTAATTAACTGGATTTGTTCTTAATTAGAAACATTTACAAACATATCTTTGTGTTGTTACATATGGCAATGTCAGCCATCTGATTCAACGTTGTTATAATGAGACTCGGACAATGCAATGGGAACAAAGTACTCTGGTGGCCATGTCGTCAATTAAAAGCCAAAAGATGTGTTTCCTGCCTTTTCCACATTCCCCTCGCTGTTAAACCCACTCAGTCTCTTTGTCGTATATTGTTTTCCGTTTCCCTCTGTCGCGCTATCTCCCACTGTGCGTTGACAGAAACACATAGATGAAGAAAACAGACACAAACAGTAATGGCACCGACAAAAGCGTTAAGTCTTGATGTC
This sequence comes from Sebastolobus alascanus, assembly GCA_916701645.2. Classification (NCBI taxonomy): domain Eukaryota; kingdom Metazoa; phylum Chordata; class Actinopteri; order Perciformes; family Sebastidae; genus Sebastolobus; species Sebastolobus alascanus. Next base: position 1,424,574 of record CAKAOJ020000142.1, on the reverse strand, counting down.
TTTGAATGAGATGAACCAGAGATGGAAAGAAAAAAGCTGGAGAGGCATACATATGAAAGAAAGCCAGTGAGTCAGAGACGGGGGTTTTGAGGCTAAATGGTTTAGAAAACGAAAGCGATAAGGGAACAGGGGGAGAAGCACTCAAAAGCTTTGTGGTGTTTAAATGTGATCAGTGACAGGTCAAACAGACAGGCCTTCAGGGAAAAGAAACAGAGGATACAGGAAAAAAGTCAACGCTAGCTATTATTAATTCATCAGTGCCACGGAGGGAGAGAGCCTGACAAAAGACAAAGGCATAAGGTCAGAATAGATACATCCAGGGGGTGGACAAAATAACACAAACAGCCCTGCAACAAATACATCAGTGAAGTGCAGAGTGTTTTGTTGAATACTATTTTTTTTCTCTCCTGTATGTAAATGATACATCAAGAGTCACAAGTTTTGGTCTCCGTTTTCGCAAACATCTGCTCTGCTCAAGTGTTTGTGAGCCGCTTGCTGAATGCCGACCAGCTCCAGGGATGTTGTTCAGTAACCGACCCGCCGCTATGACCTACCACCTGCGGAGGAGCTGCAAGTGAAAACACTATTTCCCTACAGGGATTAATTCAGGCTCTCTAGCTTCACCACAAACCTTATATAGTGACTTCTGCTACCTTACTATAGCCACTACTTTAAAAACCAGAAAATGTGTTGAATGCCAAAACATATTTCACTCATGAAAAATTTAGAGATTACATTGGTATAAGCCATTGTAAAAATATTTGTGCAAAACTTAAAAGTATGATAAAGCTGTTTTTTTAATAGAAAGTAAGTCTAAATAACGTGTTACGTTAATAGTTGCATGCTGCTCAAAGGCTGAAAGGGGGACAAATTAAAGGAAAAATTAAGGAAAAAAATTCAATAAACATAATAAATAGAGATTAGATGCTTCCATAAAGGGATGAGACGTCACTGAATGATGATAAGCGGGAAAATGTAAATCATAAGCTATGGTCTTCATAGTCACCAAGGGGCCGGTTTCAAAAAGATAATTTAGGGAGTTTTCACAAGCCAACATTTAGTCCGTTTTAAACAATCTCTGGAGCGGTTAGTTTGGGCAGTTGTGAACATAGTAATCATACTCTAGTGTAGACCAAAACAACCTTGGAAATGGTCCGAGACCACCTCTCGCAAACGGTCTCGGACTGTTTCCAAGCGAACCCAAACGCAGGCTGCCTGTGCGGGCATTTGTTGAGACACAGGTTAACGACAGGTTAACATGAGTGGGAGAGGGCTGACCTCGACTTCTGCTGAAGTCTGATGTTTGCTTGACATAGAGAATATACAGAATACGCTAAATAAAAGTCCACAAAAATAATTACGTAAAGTCAATCAAGACAAACTGGAAGAGAAGGGATTTGAACGCACAGTAGATCAGTGCCGAGTCAAAGTGAAAATACTCTTCTACAAAAAATGTTAGAAGTGGCAGCTCTAGAGACGAAAAAGATCAATTCGCTCCTTCGTACACGCCTCTCAGCAAATTTTGTTTTTGTTACTTGGTCCGTTTTAATTTGTGCACTGTGAAACTGAACCAGACTAAATAGAAAACAAACCAAAAGTATCAATTTCACTCTGATTCGGACTAGCCAAACGGACTATGGCTTGTGAAAGAGCCCTTAGACTGGTCTGTTGCGGTATGCCAGTCTTCTTTCCCCTTAGATTCGTCCAATTCAAGTTAGAGAGTTTCACAAAAATCAAGACTGTCTTATTTTAAGCCTCCCCCCACGTGCTAACTCAGGACAAAGAGCCATGTTTCCATGGTAACAATCAGTGGCACCTGCTGACCAGTGGCACCAAATGATAACAAAAGAGGAGAACACGGCTCATAATTTGCTAATATTGTGGAGCAAGTAATGAGAAGAGGAAGAGTTTTTAGAGACTGCAGTGAGGACAGTTTTCATTTTTTTCATTTTAATTTGCCCGAGGAGAATAGACTGACGAGTTAGCAGAAGAACTGACCCTGCCACATTAAGAAGCTACAGCATCTCAGCTCTGCTGCAGGTCTGTTGTATGCTTCTGGAATAGTTTTGTATTTTTACAAAACATTTCATTCAACATTTCAAGTAAAATGTCCCTATAATAGTTGTTAAACATTTTCTGCTAGAATCTAAACTGTATATAAGACGTGGACGTAGTCGCCGTGACGTCACCCATTGGTTTGCGGACCGCGGTTTTGAAGCCTTGAGTTTGACATTTTGACTGTCGCCATCTTGTTTTTTTGCAACCAGAAGTGACACGCGAGGGTGGAGCTAAGTACAGCCTAACACTTAATTAGACAATATTTTAGCCAACTAAAAGGTTACAATTAACTTTGATGAACTGAAAACACACTGTGAAAGGGTTAAAGTTGTAAGACGTAAACACGGACAACTCCCAGACCGGACAACGGCGTGGTAGCGACTTACAAGGTAGCCACGCCCTAAAGCATACCCTGCTTTATGGTCTATTTTATTCAAAATGGGACCATAATTTACTAAATGAACATCATGCGGTATTGAAGAAGACTTGAAACTAGCGATTGAGACCATAAACTCATGTTTACAATGTTTACTGAGGTAATAAATCAAGTGAGAAGTAGGGTCATTTTCTCATAGACTTCTATACAATCAGACTTCTTTTTGCAACCAGAGGAGTCGCCCCCTGCTGGCTATTAGAAAGAATGCAAGTTTAAGGCACTTCTGCATTGGTTTCACTTTTCAGAACCAGAGGTTGCCACCTAGCTAGAATGAACGAAGTTGAACGGAGTTGAACAGAGTTGAACGGAGTTGAACAGAGTTGAACGGAGTTGAGCGGTTTGATACGGTTGCTGGGTTAGCCCTGTTTTTTAGTTTGCAAAAAAAGTCTAAATTTACCCAGAATTCATGTCAAATCAGTCCTACTTCAGATAGTCTAGACTAGACAGCTTTGTGCAACCCATTTAGACATCTATCTGAAGTAGATCTAAGCTACAGTCAGTCTATCTTCCGGCCCAAGATACATAGTATACAAGCATAACATTGATTAAATGTAACATAAATATGCAAAACCAAAATCACGCAGCTTTCAGTTGAGTCAGACATTTAGAAATGCATCTCGCAGCCAGTGCTCAAGATCTGAGGACATGGCATGTTACATTACCTGAGAGCCCTTATATAAATGATTACATAAATATTATTAGACAAGAGAGTAAGAGACGGAGACAGAAAGGCGGAAACAACATTGACAGAGTGAAATGACAACAGGATGAGAGGCATTGTGAGAGAGGGAGAGAGCAAAGGTTGACTGAGTTCTCCGTCTACAGAGGGAAATCATCCAGGACATCGACAGAACAGAGTCACCGGTCTGTGACCAATTGAAGACACTCAACGCGTACAGTAGACTGTGTGTGTACACATGTGTATGTGTACGCTCTCTTAATGGCTCCCACAGTGACATTGATTGATCATCACAGTCCCTTCTGGTCCATGTTTGAGTACCTCTCCTGTGTGTGTGTGTGTGTGTGTGTGTGTGTGTGTGTGTGTGTGTGTGTGTGTGTGTGTGTGTGTGTGTGTGTGTGTGTGTGTGTGTGTGTGTGTGTGTGTGTGCGTGTGTGTGCGTGTGTGTGTGTGTGTACGTGAGTGTGCATGTATAAATGTGAATGTCAGTGAGCGTAGAGGCAGTGAACCGGGACATTCCAGGACATGAGAAAACGTCTACTTCAAATAAACACACAATCAGTCACACAAACAAACAGAACTGCATTTTCAGATACACACACACACAAAATGAAACATTATCTTTCACATAAACACGCAACTGGCCAATAAACACAGTTGTATATACGCACAAAATTGATACAGACACAAACACAGAGCTGTCTTGCATATCAGGAGTCACCGACACAGAAGCTAATTGACCTCCTTTATAAATCTTGATGGTTGTTAATAATTGAAATCGAACAGCCTCAGTATAAGAGAGGGAGAGATGGATAGAAAGAGACAGAGAAAGGGAGCAAAAGAGATGGGATGAGGAAGAAAAAGGTGAGAGCTTCAGCTATAGCGAAGAAGGTAGAGGAGAGTGGGAGTGATGCCAGAAAGAGGGAGAGAGTGGAGAAGAGAAACATTAGGAGGAAGAGAAAGGAGGAAAAGACGAGAGGAAATCAATACGAGTGAGATGGCAGCAAAGGAGGGAAAGAGGTCACAAATCACCCAAGCCAATACTGTGTGTGCCAATAATGTATGTGTGTGTGTGTGTGCATGTGTAGGTGCGAAGTCACAGGTCAGTGCTAGCAGACTAATAACCATTCACACTTTGGCTAATGGAGACAAAGTAAGTAACCTAGTACACAATATGTCATTAGCACTCTTCAAGGCTAATGGAGATATACGGAGGTCGTACGCACGTTGCTTAGAAATGCCCTTCACAATAAGATATGCAATCTAGACAAATTATGCTGGTTCTCACCTTAAGTCACATTAATTCAGAAGATAATGGTAAGCATGTTTAAGCACATGTCACTGCTAATAATGCTACTGTATTAAAGTGCCTCTCTGGAGGAGGGCTGGTTGTTGTTTTGTTTTAAGTGCTTGATTAAATGTTTCTTTCCTTCTTTGGCTGAGGTGCCGGTCGGCGTGGAGACCCCAGCGGAAGGTCGAGTTAGCTATAAGGAAACTGTGACAGGCAGTGGAGCTGTTTAGGGAATCAAGCCTGTTCCTCCCAGTTGGAAACTGACCTCAGTAACCCCCTAACCATCCTGCTGCCCCCTCCCCACTCCACCCTTGTCTGTGACCTTCACCTGGCTTACCCTCCCGCCAGATGAGGCTCCATGTTTTTCAAGTAATCTATTGAGCTGTCATGAAACTCACATGTAGCTACACTTTCAATCCATTACACAGAAAACAAGATGTCCATAATGACTTATTAGGGGTGTCACTTTTTATTAAAAATGAAAAAAAAAGGTATCTCCAATCATGTGTTTGAATTCCAAATCCTCACTGCATAACCAGAGACGCCATGCCTTGTACTCCAGCCCGGTGTGGTTTGCATTTGTATTCATTCAGACTAGTTTATTTTTTTTAAGTGATAGCCCTATATCTTATAAACTTTGACTGGATTGGTGCCTTCAAATGGGGTCGTGTTTACCGTGTTCATGGGAAGAGTCCAACACGAGCTCACGAGTTTCATTTGAAGGCACCAGATATTGCAAGAAAAAGTTGTTTTTCATGTCATCGCAGGAAAAGCAACAAATACCATAAATGATAGCTAATTTCTGCAAGCGTCTCATTAATCAATTCTAGCAAGCCAGCGAGCACAATTCTAGGAGACAGGGACAACTAAATGAAATGGAGCCATTGTTAATGTTATTAATTACACCTGCTTGTCAAAACACGTCGAAATGTCTGTTATGACAAAGGTCCATTGTGATATCTTATGAACTCTAGACTGCTAGATGTTTGTCTTTTAGTTTTGCCCTCCACAGTGTTCCTTTCGTTCAATCTTTTTAATTCATCATTGCTATCATCTAATTACTCATCACTCTAGTTTATTTAGTTTTTTCTTTCCTTTTTTCTTTGAAGAGAAAAAAATGTCATCACGCATATAATGTTACGGTATGTTCTAACTTTTGTATGTAAATTTGTACTTTTGTTTGCTTTTATCTACATCCCAAAGTTCAAACGAACTGTGTTTCAAACTGAATTTACCTTTGCTGTAAAATGAAAAAAGGATGAGAAACACGGGGAGGTAGAGAGAGTAGGAGTGAGTGAGAAAGAAACAAGCACAGCAGGTTTCCTATCATCTTTCTCCTCAGTGTGACTCCCTGATATCTGTTGGCCTTTCCAGTCCGCTCAACGGCACCCTCCATCAGCATCCCTCCATCATCCCCGACTCCTCTCCCCTGCTTTCTTCAGGCTCCGGTTTTATCTACCTCTGCTTGCTCCGATTTCAGTCAGTGGAAATTAGAGGAGAGTACAAAACAGCATGGAGCAGACAGAAAGGAAGAGAAAGGAAAGAGAGAGGATGGGACAGAGAGGGAGAGAGAAGACAGAGATAATAAAAGCAGTATGGGGGCCATAGCTTCTAGCTGTGTCGGTGAAACAGCAGGAAACAAAGAGGAGAAAACAGCTTACGGAGTTTAGGTTTCCACACACATAAACAGATAAACAGTGCGCACACACACACACACACACTCACACATTCACCAGGCACAGACCTACAGCAGCTTTCTATGTGGTTCCCTACAACTATGTTGCATAATGAATATCTAGTATTTATAATCTCTTGATAATCCCATTGTCTTCTTTTCAAAGGTGACCTGAATGCTTTGCATAACGAGAAAAAAAGGCATGATGGAGGTCTTATTGTATTAGATATCACGGTTTGATTTCTTTGTTTGATTTCTTTGCACTGCATGACTACTAATTTAGCTCAGAGAAAAACGCATACAGTATATCAAAATAGTACAGTTGCAGCAAACTTTGTTCATTGCAAATTCTATGTAAAAAAGGAAAAAGGATGAACACATTTTAAATATTAAAGCGCAAAGAGCAATTTTCCTGGAAAATGCTCCAGTTCCAGACATCTCCAAACCTCAACAGCTTCTCGATATTGCATAATGCCCCCAGTTTATCTATTTATTCACTTGATTTTCATGTGTATATCTGTACGGATTATAGTGTGTTTAAGAGATTAAGTGTCCTGGAGCAGTACAAAGTAGCATGCAGCCAATCAATTTTTCATTAAAGTGACATTATGATGGCTTTGTAAAATATGAATTAAGCATAAATTAAAAGCATATCTAAAGCGGCTCAAAAATGAAAAACCAAATCCGTGTTTGAACCAGGCCTGAGGGTTATTTCAACAGGCAGGAACACTCATGAAATGATCAAATTTGAACTTTTGCACAAAATGAGACATCGTTGGTTAACGTGGCTGCAAGACATTCATCGAAATTTTAGTGAGGAATAAATTGGACTTGATGTTCAAAATACGCAGATGTTTTCTCAGCTGACTGGTGTGATCCTGATCCTTGAAAGACCTCATGGTGTCCATCACATACAGTATGAGAGCCTGGATCCACGGGTCGTTAATTGAACAGAATTTCCTCTCAATAACGCACCGTCTGGGATCCAGCAGCTAGCAAATGAACGGCTGATGGGAGACTAATAAATGACTTGCAGCTGCGTGTGATGTCAGTAATGAACACTGAGATGGGAGGAAAAACAGAGAGAATGGAAGGATGCTTATTGTAGACACACATACGTCATCTCTCACATTTCCCTTACAGAAAACCCCTAAAGGCTGAAAGAAAGACGTTCTTTACATTTCACCTCTCCCACTTTCTTGTAGCCAACGAGGTCACTCAACTACTTGTGTCCATAATGTAGGACTTATGTGCAGGTGTTTGTACCTTCTGAGGCCAGCCTGTTCACACGGAAAGGCGTATGAATGACACGATAATGCGCAAGGCATTTAGCGTGCAATAAGAAGCTGATCTTGCTTTAGGCGTGTCTAGATCCTTGCTTGTGTTGTACGAACTCTCAGATGTACGTCGCTTTGGACAAAAGAATTGTAGAATTTGTGCGCCATGTAGTCTGTCCTGACTGCAAGGTTAATGCATCCGCGTAAATATGCCACGGTCAGAGGTAGTGACATAGAATTAAAAGAGAGAAAGACTGCTTATGGCGAGGAGTGGAGGTGGATGGATCCAACAAACACAACTTTTAACCAGGAGACCAGTGTTCGAGACCAGTATTTTGTTTTGTAAGTTACATAAGCAACGTTTGTCACATTTCTTTTTTGTGACGTTTGTGATGTGTTTTCCATACTACGTTGTTATGTTGTTTCCGTACGTATTTTACTTAGTTTACGTACTTATTTGAAGGCCAACCATGACGTTTTTCCTAAAATAACTGAGTGGTTTTGTTGCCTCAACCTAACTGTGGACATTATAGTAGTTTTGTTGTGGGGCACACAATAAATGACACGCGGAATGTCCATGTAATATCTTGCTATTTATACGCTTTTCCGTGAGACCGGGTTACTGAGACAAATGACCTAGAAGAAACACAAACATTAGATCTTTTTTTGTCTGTAATTCTGTCTGAAATGCAGAACCTCCTCAGGGCGCATCATGTTTTAGGAGATAAAGAACGAGGATAGAAAAATGTTTAAAAAGAGGTAGCGGGGTGAACCAATCAGAAATCAGGGGACAAAGCGCCCTTTTGCTCTGCTGTCCTCCATGTCTACAGTTAGATCTTCGCTATGGCACACCAAGTCAAGCTAAGTTTCTTCCAAAAGCTTTGTTTTGGTAGATTAATACTGTGATTAAGCAGTAAATAAATGCACGCCCCCAAAACCTCACATTCCTTATAACGTATAAGGAGACTGCGGTCAAGCCAGCTGCCGCTTGGATTTTGATGCTCGTCTATTCTTGGTGTTACAGTACGTGTGCTTTGAGTAACCAAAAAGGACATAGCGAGGATCTAACTTTGCAGACACGGAGGACAACAGAGCAGAAGTGTGCTTTGTCTCCTGATTTCTGATTGGTTCATCCCGCTACCTCTTTTTAAACTTTTTTCTTCTCTTTTCTTTTGAGTCATCTCCTATTCTCGTTCTTTATTTCCTATAAAAAAAACTCTGCTGTGAGGGAGTTTTGCAACACATCTATTGCAAGAGGTGTCGCAAAAGTCAAGGCGTGCATATTTGTCACTTTGTGATGCGAGAGAGCACATTTGTGAAGCTGCAGTGACTGATTCGAGAGGTTGCAATCACAGAGCTGTGGTTGTACTGGAAAATGGACTCAAAGTTAATTAAAAAAAATATATATGAGTAAATGTTGGTTTGCAGCTGTCATTGTATTTATATAAATATCAATCTACACATTTGTGAATATTTTTTTCTGTGACTTCACATTCAGAACACGGGTGTGTGATTATTTTATACAAGTGAAAATTTCAACATACGAGTTCAGATTTTTGTTTGTCTCATATAGCTCAAGCTCAACATATTTACCTCCATATTTATATCTATACCTGCTGTTTCACCTCTCTCGTGTTTACTTCTTGCAGGTTTTGTTGCATTTATTCTGCTCTTCCTTGACTATTCATGTGTGACAGGTAAATCAGGGGGAACATCAAACTGTACTGCTCAGTTGCTTCTGTCTCAGTCTTGGGTTTAACACTGTGGCAGACCCACTCAGCAACACCAAAGAACACACACACATACTGTATATACACACAGCACAATGTTTGGCTCCAGGGTCTGCTTTGTAATACAAGGGGAAATCTTCGGGGGGCGAGTCGATGTGTCACCTTGTGTTGAGACGGAATCAAAAGTTCTGCTTCCTCACAATTGCAGTCCAATATACACACTGACACATATCAAAGAGTGAGCGCATAAAATATGTACTACGTATTTGGCTCACCTGCCTCAAGAAAAGAAAAAAAAGCGATTCAACAACCGACGTGCTGATTTGTGCTACTGTTGACCCCACTGTGTATTTCCTTCAGCAGGCGCTATATATCAGGACTATTCAAACTGTTTTCAGCCTGTGTTTAATCACTGGCTCTGGGGACTGAGGCTCATTAACAAGCAGGTGGAGACCCATAAGCTGAGCTCATGTCAGCCTTAAGTCTAAGAAACCAGGTTGTGTACGTCTTTGTCGTCCTGCCAAAGCAACAGCGTGATTCATCATTACCTAGCCAGCAGAATAATACCATGAGCTGTCAAGTGACAAGTGTGCAACTTTGGCTGCAGTCCAGTCCAGTACATCACCGTGGATCCTATTAAACTGTCCTGTGAACATCGCAGCGCAGCATCGGCGGCGGGGGCAGCTGTGTACACACGTCTGACATGTGACCTCGCTTTCGGCACAAATAACTAAACATCTGAATAATAGGTTTAACCTGTTTGCTTACAGTGCACCAGTGAGACAACCTGGGAAATATGTTGGCCACATTTTCTGGATGTGTGACAATTTTAGATCACACAGAGCCAAATCACATCGTTGTCAGGCACATAAAACATATGCAGGCTAAGAGGTCAACCTTTAAAAGGACCAGTGTGTAACATTTAGGGGGATCGATTGGCAGAAACGGAATATTATATTAATGACTGTTTTCTTTAGTGTATAATCACCTGAAAATAAGAATCATTGTGTTTTCGTTACCTTAGAATAAACCGTTTATATCTACATAGGCAGTGGAACCCCTCTCCACGGAGTCCGCCATGTTGCACCGCCGTGTTTCTACAGTAGCCCAGAACGGCTTGGGCCGAAGTCGATAATGTTATACGCTGCCATCGCCGCCGCTCTCTCTCTCTCTCTCTCGCTTCACTGCTCACTTCCCTCGTACACACACACTCTACGCACTGGCTCTGCTCCAAATGGCTCTAGAGAGGACCATTCAAATTTTCGCGTTGGCCACGGTAGCTCTCCAACACACTTGGCACACAGGAGAGGCTTCATTTGGTGGCAATCTCAACCTCATCGCTAGATACCGCCAGATCCTACACACCGTTCCTTTAAAGTGTCTGCTCACCGGGACGCATATAGTAAAAATTGTCTGGGAAGTAACATCTATTGTGGAAATATAATATGTATTAAATGCATGTATATTGTGATCCGATTATTATTATTTTTGTTGGATGTCCACCAGCAAAGTGCCAAAATCAGCCGTGCGCTCATGCTAAAAAACTGTTATTTCACTCTGAGTTGAACAGGGTTTCTTAAAACAAATATCAGTTCTCCTGTGTGTGAACATGTCAGTTTTTTTTTTTTTTTTTTTACCACCAATGTTGTCCTGACTAAAGCAAAAAAGTTTGAAAGTTTGTGTGCTGTTAATACTCTGTACCTCTCTGCATGGCAGTTTTCATTTAATGTCTCTTTCCATACATTTTTACAAGGTATGATCTGATCCGTCCACTTTCTGTTGCACTCTCTGATTAGATCTGTGTACATGTTTCACTCACCTGAGTTTTCGTCCACCCTCTCCTCCACGGTGTGGTCTTTCTGATGGACCCACTCGCTGTTGCACTTGAAGTAAATCTGCGTGGCAGGCGTTGCTTTGCAGTAGAGATTGACAGGTTTGTTCTTGACAATGTAGCCTTCCTCGGGTTCGAACAGGAAGTGAGGTAAGGGCTCCGGAGGGTCCGAGGGGAAGGTTTCCGGGAGTTCGCTCAGGCTCAGGAAATCGTCATCATCCCTCACTGCGTGAGGAGGAAAAGAGAAAGGTTAAAATTATGACAGTCATTGATGTTCAGTATTTTCACAGACTTCAAGATCAATCAGTCTTTGTTTTATCGACTTGCTTTGAGGACTAACAGGGACAGAAGTTGTTTCAGGGAGGAAATGCTGCATTCTTTCAATCGTTCATTATTGTTCTGTGATTCACATCAGTGAGCAGCATTTTCCCCTGAACTGAGTGTGTGTAGACAACGTCGTTCTCATTTGATCACTAATAATTGCCGTGTCTCAAGCCGGTGACCTGGATAGAGTACAATTTTCTTCCACTGGGCCATAAAATGCTAATTTAAACAGCACCTGATCGCCGTGTCCATTTGTGGAAACCCTCTGGCTATCAAAGTCATTTCTAAAAAAAAAACAAAGCCAACAAGATTCTGATTTTTGCTTCTTCCTCCGCCAACCTACACAGAGAAGGGTATTATGGGTAACCAAAGGTCGCAGAGGCTCACAGAGGAGCCATCACACATCACAAATCTCAACAACACATTGTGCTGACATGCACGTCATTTACCTCCCCCCATGGGATTCAGATGCATTAATCACCAACAAACTAAAATTCTGATATGGTCATGAATGTTAAAATAAGTTAGCACAGTGTAAAAAGATGTATTTGTACCATCGACTCCTGACTCTTAACTGTCTACAAACAATTCCTCCTTTGTGGAGCAATCATAGATTGTATATAAGAAGTGGGCGTAGTCACCGTGATGTCACCCATTGGTTTGAGGACTGCTGCTGCTTTCGCCATCTTGGTTTTTGCAACCAGAAGTGACACGAGAGGGTGGAGCTAAATACAACCGAACACTGAATAAGACATTTTTAGGCAACCAAAATGTTACAATTAACTTTTTTTTAACTCATAAAAATGAAAAAACACTGAAATGGTTAAAGTTGTAAGATGAAAACACAGACACTTCCCAGACCGGACAACGCCGTGGTAGCGACCTGTCAACCAAAAGGTAGCCACGCCTAAAGCATCCCCAAACCAGGGATTGAGACCATAAATCCATGTTTACAATGTTTACTGAGGTAATAAATCAAGTGAGAAGTAGGGTAATTTTCTCATAGACTTCTATACAATCAGACTTCTTTTTGCAACCAGAGGAGTCGCCCCCGGCTGGCTATTAGAAAGAATGCAAGTTTAAGGCACTTCGGCATTGGCTTCACTTTTCAGACCCCGGAGTTGCCCACTGTGTTGCACGTGCCATAAACTGAACAACCATTTTAGCACACTTACATGCAAGAAACTGAACATCAGTCAGGTGAGGGATCAAAAGAAAAACTAAACTTCTATACAATCACAAACGCTAGCTAATGGAAAGAATGCAAGTTTAACACACTTCTGCACTGGCTTAACGCTGCGATTCCACTGAAATTACTTTGGTTTGCCATGAAATTGCACTGTTTTAAAAGTTGGTGTGACTTGGCCTTAAAGCTAAACTAAGGAAAAAATAGAGTGCTCATTCAGCCAACCCTAAGGGCACCAAGAACTATATCCTCCTCCTCCTCCTCCTCCTACATCCTGCTCTCTCTCCTCCACTGTCCTTTCAGTCTGTCCAAACTTCACGCCACCCGTGGCCTCAATCAAAGGGACACCAACAATGTTTTGTCATCAGGTTGCCAAGGTCACCAAAACACAGAGGATTACAAGAACAGGTGGGAGGGAGAGGCTATTTCTTTCCCTCTGATAGACACACTTGCACACAAACACAATGCACATTTTCTTCTAACTTGTAATTTCCCTCCACTCCATCATCATCCAGTTTCATTAAGACCGTCTAGACCCTTTTCTGTGTGTGATTGCCTCACCTGGAGAGCTGTGACTCATGGGAAAAAAACATTTTAACACACAGAACATTTTTGACACAGCTTCAAGGTTTTTCATCCCTAATGAGTCATGGCTACAGTCACACATAAACACTCCTACGAAAACAAACACACAGTATACAAAAAAGCAACACATAATTGTGCATTTATGTGCACACCGAGCACACACACACATTTCTCTTCACTAGCTGTGTGTTTAGTCCTTATCTTGGAGAATAGCTGTGGGCTACGAGCTAAAAGCAGCTTAGGTAAAACAACAAGACACAAATATGGGAAAAATGAGTAGGCAGCGTCCCCACTTTGATGTCACGAAGCTGACATTTTCTCCCGTAGTTCTGTAATTAGTTCTCTGAGAGTATTAAAATTGGTAGACATTTTCACAGCACAATTTTATTATCTGTGGGAAATTTTCTCCCACTCTCGGTTATTTATCCAGCGTCATATTCACCCATTTCTCCCTCAGTCTCTTTCCCACTTGCTGCACTGCCCTCCTCTTTCTCTATTGCCATTTCTTGTTACTTTATGTTTCTCCACCACTCTGCTTTACACCCTCCCACCCCGCCCTCCAGCTTTCACTTCACCCCCAACACCCATTCTCACCCTCATCTGTCATTCAGAGAGCTGGGGGGGTTCATTGCTCTGGAGCGACAGCTATAAAATATTGATTGGCACAAGAAACATGATAGCCAGAGAAAAAGGGTGGGTGGAATGGAGAAAAGGGGGAGGGATGGAGAGAATTTTTTCCCATGAACATAAAGCTTTATCTCAGAAATGACAACTATTCTCTTCATGTTTCTCTCCTCTCCCCAATTGTTTTCCTCTTCATCCTTCTTCCTAAACCTTCTCTTCCTCTTTACCCCCACTGCTCTCCTCTGATCTCCTGACAGAGTGAATTACGGATCCTAACAGCCCACCTCATAAACGTCTTGCCTGAATGCTGTCATCAGTAATGGACGGCTGTAGCAGAACAATGTCCAGGTTCGATTTACGCCATGTAGTAAATATGCACCAGGGGCAAAAAACACATTTATCCCCTCGCTCGCGCCCGTAGGCCTGCCCACTTCAGAAAACCTACAAACCCAACCAATAAAAGTCCGTAAATCTGCTAAGAACGATGTCATCAGAAGTGGTCAATCATGTTCAAGTGCCAGGGACGATGGGAGCTGATCTATCATATGGATCGAGAGATTGATGGATAAATGACAAAGAGCAATAGAGAAGTAGATGAGGGAGGAAAAATATAATGAAATGGGATTCTATTATTAACATTAGTGGACATGGTCTGTAAAAACAACAAAGAAGAGAAGGCTACTCATAGGCATAGATTTGGTTAAGGAAGGTAGGGACATGTCTCTGTCTTTAATAATATTTTTAACAATCTCAAACAAACTTGTCATTTTAAACCTGCAGTAGGCAGAATGTTTTTTGCATCATTGGGCAAAAATTCCATAATAACCTTTCAGCATATTGTAATTCAAGTGTTCTGAGAGATAACTAGACTTCTGCACCTCCTCATGGCTCTGTTTTCAGGCTTTAAAAAGCCTAGCTCCGGCTGGTGGGTGGTGCTTGGTATTTCGTCAACAGATCTCAACAAGGCTGCCGGGTCACAAACTTTCTCATTTTACAGCTAAACAGTACACTACAAGATGTTTCTGAAAACATTTGAGGCGAGAAATAGTCATTACAGTAACAGAATATTGATCCGTATTTGATCAGCGCTGCCTGGTTTGACCGTTTGATAGGAGTTTGCGAGTGATTGACAGCTGTTCAGAGTCGTCAAGGCTCCAGCTCAGCTCTGACTGGTTGTTTTCCTCCTCCGATCTTGCAGATGCCATTAGGAGCACCGGAGGACACAGAGACACATGATTCTTTTCAGATTACCTGTCTCATGCACTACTGTCAGGATATAGTGACCTTTTTATAAAAATAACTTTTTTTAATCATATTTGCTCAATTTCTACCCACTGCTGCTTTAACTCCTAATAGTTTTACCGGTATGGTCGGTGCAGAGTTTCCAGGTTTGAGTTTTTTCTGTACTACTTTGAAGGAGAGTGAAAGAGTAAGATATGGGGCTACTTTCAAATTTTAAAGAAAAACCTTTTCCCTTGAGGCCACTTAACAGCAATGCTGATCCCTAACACTGTAGCGTCTTTTGAAACAACAAGTAATTGTCACGACTCTGGGGCTGAGAAATTAAGAGGTATGCAACCGTGTCTGTGTCCTAAAACAAGCCAGACGCAGCCATATAGGGTCAAAATGCCTCATGGGTAAGAGCATGGGTTTATGTGTCTGTGTGAGTGTGTGTTAGGGTTCTGTGTTCTTGGTAAGTGGTCTGCGATGTGTATCAGTGCAGTAGCTGTGGAAATCATGAGATCATACTTCTTGCCCTCTTATCAGCTAGTTAGAATCTGCAGCAGCTGCGAAAACACATACGCAAACAGAGAAACAGGCACTCACACACACACACACACACACACACACACACACACACACACACACACACACACACACACACACACACATTACCGTAAATAGACACACACTGTTAAAACCAGTACCAGTAAAACCCTTCACCCCTAATCCCCCCCTCTCAACCACTATCAACAACACACACGAACAACTAAGAAAACAATACTGAAACGATCCCTATCTATCTCAGACACTTGTGCTGCCAAATTACACAAGTCACACATATAGACGGGTAAAAATAAAACACACACACACACACAAACACAAAGGTGCAAAAACATTTGTGTACACTAGAACAAAAAAAAAAAAAACATGGGCTCACATATTTCTCCTTTTTCTTGCTATCTCTCTTCCTCCCAGAGTCTCTCCTTTCCGCCTCACAAACACACACATTGTTTCACCAACACAGGAAAATACAAACACCCATTCTTGGCGCTCATATTACCCAGAACTCCTGCCCACAGAATTTCTGCCCACATTATCCCCCAAAACATAAACGCATTCAATTGAACAGATCTATCTGAAAGGGTTTAAGGAGTTTAGGGCCATTGAGGGAGAGGTGGAAAAGGAGAGAGAGAGTGAGGGATGATGGGACAGCAGGGAGCTAGTGTATCATTGCTCTGGAATTACAGGAGATATATGATGCCACCCATTACCCAAACACACACAGACACTCACACAGGAAAACACACAAGTCCGTATTGGCACAGAAAAACATCACAACAACAGAAAGCATGCAAGCAAACCCACAAGAGCAGGTCTTCATCCAAGCATGCACTTAATCATGACACACAAGCATGCTATCCATACTAGGATAGGGCTGTGCAATTAATCAAATTTCAATTACGATTTTGGCTTCCAACGATTATGAAAACAAGATAATCAACATATAATGATTATTGTGCCGCATCCCTTTCGCAATGATGCTCTCGTTTTGTCTTGTGTTATAAATCCAGCGCACCCCTTTCCTTTACAGCATTAAGCTTTCACCCCGCTCAGAGGGTCAGGGACGGCCGCTCGCTGTGGGAGGATCCCCTCATGGGAACTCTCCCCAGCGCTGGTTGGCCCTCATCGGGTGTATTTCCTCCTGGCTGGTGCGCAGCGACCATCTCTAGGTCAGCCTGGAAAGGCCCGGGGTGAAGTTGGTGCTTTACAGCACCCCTCGCCCGGACCTTGTCGCTTAGTGCTCGCTGTGTCCTCTCTCCCGGTGGGGAGGGACGGAGCTCCCTGCCCCCGGCACGACTGTCAACCAGCGGAGGGCTGTCCTCAGTGTGGCGATGTCGGCAACCCACCCGACCCGTCTTGAAACGAGGCTTGCCGCGGTAGTCGGCCCACCGCCCCCACTGGCGTTTTTTTTTTTTTTTATAGAACTAAAACCCATTTAGTTCATTTTCGCATATCAGTGGCGTGTTATCAATACATAGTCGGACGACGGACGCTACAAACTGAGAGTGAAAGTATCTGCTCCAGATTTCACAAACAAGGGACGAGAGAGAGTTGACAGACAAGACGATGGCCAAGGATTTGGTGTCAAAGCAAAAAGCAAAAGAGCCTATTTGGCAATACCTCGGATTTAAAATCAATGCTATAAGGGAACCATAACATTAATGAGGCAATCGCTGTGCAGAGGATGGAGCGGTCACAGTCGGCGTGCGTGGCGCAGCGGCGCCAGGTGCGCTTTGTGGGCGTGACTTATTTTGCCGTGTCATCCCCATTCATATCTTTACAACAAATGTGTTTATGATTAAATTGTTTGCAAGAGCACAAAGTTCGTCATAAATCGAACCCCTTAATTTAGCTCTCAAAGTGCACCAGATTGATGCATTAAACTTTAAAATGTAGGCTGCAAACTTTTCTTTCTAAATGCATGATGTTTCCAAAATAAATGAGTGATTGTGTTAAATCATCGTGATCTCAACATTGATTGATTGATTATGATTTTTACCATAATCGAGCAGCCCTATATTAGGATCACACATACTAGCAAACACAGAGAGAAGAAATGGAAGAATCTGATCAGCTGTTCACCTACACAGCAGCACTTCACTTTCTCTAACTCTATGAAAACTTTGAACTGCCCGCTTTCTTCTGTCTCTCGTCCTCTTCAGTTCTTTCATAATTTGCTGATATTACTGCTTTAAGAAAATAACAAATGGATTTTATAATTATTTCTAACAGTCCATTGGGGATTCAGCGCAAGTGTTTACTCTTCCACTATTCAATTATTCATGCTTTGAAACAATAGCTGTACGTACGTGTGGGTAAAGTTTTGTTCAGTTTTGCCTCGAGATATACCTGTGAGTTAGACCTTTTCTATTTATAAAGGCTTTTAGAACATTATTGTTAGCAGTACTGTTCCTCTAGGAATGTCTTTGTTGGAAAGAAGAGATATTGAGATGAGCCTTTTCAATCTATCTGAATAATAATGTTTTTTTTCAGACCTTTGCTGGTAATTCTTTTAGCAGTGCATGCCATTGTATTTTTGCAAAGCCTGTTTTATTCGAGAAGTTTGATGTTTTTTCCTGTGTTGCGAGCACAAAAGAACAAACCAAATCACTCATTGGAAGAACTTCCATTCACAGTCTGTTATGTCAAGACATTCAGGAACTGTTTACAGCACCAATGGACACAAAACAGTTCCAGTAATCACACGCTTTTAACCTTCCCATCTTTCTTTGTTTTTCATTTCCTTCATGTATTGCAGTTTGTGTTTTTTTCCATATCCAGAGTTGTTTTCAGACGATAAGTGCTTCAGATGACGGTGACAAAGCAAAAGCCGGCAAAGTTATGCTGGTTCACAAAAGCCATGATAAAATATACACTGCCAGTATGCTGCTCAGAGTCAAATCTGTTTATGAAGAAGACATCAAGGGCGGGTTAAGTCAGTTGAACTACTTGACATGGCATGCCAGGGAATTATACAGCACGTCCAGGAGAGTCGTATCCCTTTTGAAACAAGACACCAGGCGACCGCGCATCGTCTGCACCCATCGGAAACTCAATCAGCCGCTTATCCTCAATCGGCACTTTGATAAAATCCACATTATTCAAGACACGAGCGGACATGCAAATTGAGAGAACTTAATCACTCCATTACCTTTGTCCAAAGGGATCACTGCATTTACATATATTAGTAGTAGTATGAACTTCTTCTTCGTCAGTTTTGTTGGGAGGTATTGATTCAACTCTAAATTCATTTTTGACCCTGTAGTTTGTGGTGATGTTGAACTGCTGCATTGTTTCTCATATTTGGCTGTAGATTTGTTGGGTTTTTAGATTGAATCTGATACATCTGCATTATTTCACATGGGAGATGAGTTCCTCAAAGACTGGGTGGCTAACCATGCTGACAGAAATAACCCTGGGAAGATATAATATAGCATGCACAGCACACTCTTTGTCATAGCCAGTTACATATCCACCAGGCTTTCAGCGCTATACTAGGCAATTCATAATGGTAGAACGTACTTGAAAGCTAGAGTATCTCAATACGGGAGCAGACCGTGACAGCTGGTTGGCGTCCTCGGACTTTCATTGTGTGTGACATGTAAGGCCCCGGCTAAAGCCTGGAACTAGATTTACTACCCCGCCTGCAGAGGGGGCGACTCTGTCAGGCCACAGCTGGCCCCAGTTAAGAAAGAAGCAAAGAGAGGAATAAATCTAGGGTATCCTGATGGCTCAGACGCATACAATAATATACTGCAATCAAGTCTACTGTACAGAGTAGGAAGAATTCCTCATAGTGCATAGACTCCTTTGTGAGAGCGAGGTTTGCATAGAAGAAATAGGGAAAATGTAACAAAAAAACAAAGAAGAAAGAAGTGGCAAAGCATTTTGTGAAGAAATAATATAATAAACTCCTTCCTTAGGTCCTTTTTTTTACTCCTGAAGTCAGATTTTTATTTGATTACCTTTCTATCTACCGTAGCGTTCACATAAAGCTACAAATAATATTATGAATAACTTTTTGATATTCAAATTGTGTTGCTAAAATTGTATTCATACATTGACACTGTGGCATAAAGCCCATTTAATTCACAGTCGGAATAATAACATTACAGCCGCGCACACACACACACACACACACACACCAACAGACACATTCGGCTCGAGCTACTTACAGTATATGCATACAAAACCCTCATAGAGGCGTGTGCGCACGCACACACGCACACACACACACACACACACACACACACACACACACACACACACACACACACACTGTGTGTCACTGCATGGCTGTGACATGCATATTTTATTTATTCCCAAATTATAATTCTGTAAGCTGCATTGCCTCCAGTTATCAGGTCAGAGCACAGCCAAAGTGCATATTAGTGTGTGTGTGTGTGTGTGTGTGTGTGTGTGTGTGTGTGTGTGTGTGTGTGTGTGTGTGTGTGTGTGTAACGAGGAGGGCTGTCAATGTGCATGCAATATTAAACAGGAATACTGTAAGTCTATGCAATGGTATACGTTTATGCATTTGTATGTGCATTGATGCAAATGTGTGGTGTGCATCTTATTGCCTCCATAGTTGAATATTAAGTGTATTTTGTACATCTGAATGTGTGTGAATATACAGTAGGCGAGTATTTTATGTTTTATAGCGGCATCCTGGTGGCTACACAGAGGTCAGTCTATAATAGCTTTAAAGTCTCTGATCAATTACCACTTGTGTGTGCTTGTGTGTGTTTTGTGCCTGCACGTATGTGTATTTCCATGAGTAATTCCTGTTCCAATTACCTCTTTTTAGTCAATAAAAGTCCATGTTATGGCTTATACACAGGTCTAACATCATTCTTCAATTTATATATTTAACTAATTTCAGTTACTATTTATTCAGTACGTTTTCTTTTATGCTGTGTCTGAAATCATTTACTACTACCTCCTCACTATCCAGGGAGTTCTATATAGAGGACTATATGAGCTCATCTGCAAAATGAAAAAACACTACTCGGGTAATTTTCTTGGCGCCGTTAATTACGTCATTGCTGTCGCACAATTAAAACATGCCAGATCAACGTGTGCTGGTAGACCATCCATAATAAATACCGACATGCATTTTTGTGATAAATACATATGTAAGCTATTTTGTTGCGTTGTCTCTTAGCGAAATGCTCTGAGTCATTTTAAGTTCCCCCTGGTAAGCAGTGAGGCAGCGTATACGTCTAGGGCTTTTATTGTGAAAGGTACGAATTAACAACCATGGTGAAATATGGAGGCAATAGGCATATTTTCCCAAATTAATAAATACAAAATACTTTGTGGCCGTTAGTGTTGGGATGCGCTGCTCTGCTCACATATTATTTCCGTGCCACAACTCATGGATTTGTCTCAATCGCGCTGCTCTCTTCTCTCCGTCTGCCTTTTTTTTTTTTTTACTTCAGCGCAATGCATGATGGTATATAGTGCTCGGTTAGTGACCATCATTGTCCACTACTTTTCACGATGCATTGTGGGATACTTTGAGTCCACTATATAGGGTATAATAATTCTTACCATACATTCGGACAGCACTACAAAATGGTGAACTCACTATATAGTCCACTATATAGTGAGTAGTGAGTGATTTTGGACACAGCCTTAGTTTTTAGCCGCGCTAGCGGCTCTAGGGATGGTTGGCCCACCACTTTGGTCTAAATACCTAAACAACTACTGGATGGATTGCTATGACATTCGTGATCCTTTCTAGGGGATGAAGCCTACTGACTTTGATGATCCCCTGACTTTTTCTAAACAACTTTTTTCAGCAGTCGTTGCTACAAACTCCAATCGAGCACACTAATTATTTGCCAAAAATGTTCAGACAAGAGGCAAACACAGTTTCCGCAACACTCCAATGAACAGAAAAAAACGACAGAAGAGATTTTGCTTAAAAGCCGATTTAGCTAATCAGAACTATGTGATTCTCTTTGTATCGTGAGGTCACAAAGCTCCACATGAAACGAGAGTTATTAAACGATAAACGGGCGAATGAATAAAAAGATTTATCATCAAGAAAACAAAACATCTCTTTACTGCACTTGACTCGAGGCGTAAACACCGTCTCAGACGCTGCTTGGTTGAGATTGAAAACAGCACACCCACAGTTGGACATACATCACACGTATATGCAATTGGGCACAGTCACATTTTAAGGACTTGCACGGCTCAGGAGCAGCTGATGAGTGGGTGTTTGCAGGTAGGCAGTGTGAGAGCACTCAGTTGCTATTTTTCATGGCCGTCTCCGCCAAACATTACGTGCACACGCAGACACACACTTCACAGGACTGTATGTGCATCTATGGCTGCATCTATTGTTAGCTCCTGCATTAATGTACAGCTTCGCTCTGTTCCTCTACCATTGTCTTTCCTCTTCCGCTCACACTCTCTCTCTTCTCTTTGTCTTACTCTCTCCCCTCAAGCATGTTTCCTTGCTTCAAGCATCTTTCTGCATGTGATCTTTTTCAGCTATCGTCGTCACTCCACAGGATTTTTGGAAAGCAGCTTCCGGGAGGAGAGAAAGGCAGAGAAAGAGGGCATACAGTATACTACTCCATATGAAGAACTGGGGAGAAAGTACGCCTCATTTGTCCTGAAATGGCTCTTGAGCCAGCGCTTACTGTATCTCCAGTTTCTGTGGCGCGAGTCAGCTTAGGTGAACTGCTACACCTCACTGGACAGCACAGGATGGTCCAAAGCAAGGGGTTAATATCGGATTCCTCTCTTTCAAGGTCGAGCGCCAAGCGACGAGGCTTTGGTTACGGTTTTTCATATGTGTCTTACATGTGACTCGGTACGTGGGCGTAACACTATCAGCCACCGCGATCACGGCGAGGCCAGCTGAGAACCAATCTGTTTCGGTCATCGGATACGCTGCGGGTTTTAATTCCACCTCCTCCTTCTGAAATAAGGTCACCGTTGTGAGAAACAGTCATGGCCGACCATTTAGGGCAAGTCTCTTCCCTTCAACCCCTCTTCAGTCACGCTAGGTAACGACCAGACCACACCGAACTCAAACAAAGAAGAAATTTGTCATATTCCTCAACTAGCCCCAACAAGTTCACACCTTTCTTTTACCAAACATAAAGGACTGCATCACAAGTGTAATGCGCAAAACTGTTTCATCACAGGGTCTGTCTGAAACTGAGTAATGCGGTAATATCGCAGTAACGCCATAATAAGAAATAAATGCATTCGGCTTCAGGAAAGAAACAGATAAGCAAACCTTGGACAGCCAGAGAGAAATAATAACAGTCATTTCACAATCGTGAAGAACAGTTATCAGCTCTGTAATGCACAAGTCTCACTTTGTATTACACACACACACACAAATGTACACACACCCCACGTACCCACATGCAGATGGAATATCTCATTCATATGCATAGTCTTATGTAAGCTTGTGGGGGTACAAACTTGTGCGAGTTGCTGTGTAATGTTATCTTCCAGATGGATTTTGTCTCCCTTACCCCGGGCCTGAGGGAAATGCACGGCTTCGCTTTCATTCATGTTGTACTATCACAGCTCAGCATCGCTATTAATACAAGCAGCTGGCGCGGGGCAGTGCATTAGAATATCAAAACACTGGCCGGGGAAGGGCTTCTATATTCGGAGAGATAGGATAATGTTTTTCTGGGTGGCTGACAACTGATAGTATGGCTGGCTGCTTGTGTGTACATCTGTGCTCCATGATCCACATCTCACTATCCACCTGGCTCTCACTGTGTTCACCGTGTGCGTCTGCATATTTTCCACCTGTCAGTATCTCTCTGTGCAGGTCTATCTGTCTTTATGATTACTTTTTTTCCCCTATCTACCGTCCCCCACGCTCTTTTTCATCTTGGTCTGTGATGTCTTTCCTGATTCCTTTAGAAAACCCGTTTATATTCACGTTTTTGGTGTACGTTTGTCTTCTTTTTTTTTCTGTTCCTAGCAGCCTAGCAGTTTCGCTCTCCTTTTCCTTTGGAGGACTGACAAAGATTCAGCCATGCTTCTCTCTTTGGTCACTTCCCTTTGCAGGGGCGCATTTCACAACGACCCCGACCCACCCAGCCACACTTGAGCAAGACTACGGCTACGTTCCAAATCGCATACTTTTTACTTTTAGTACATATTGCAGCTGCCTTTACAAAGTATGGATACAATTGGGACATACTACACTGTACTTCCTCATAACATTTCGCCTTGACCTTTGAAGCTCTTGCTCATATATCGACTGTGCAGAGGATTGTGGGTCAGAATAGACAGAAAAGCATGCTGGCTTGCATACTGCATAATGCGACCGGATGTAGTAGGACATCCTGGTATTTGTGGCATACTGCATTTGACATACTATATATTGGGACATATTAAATCTTTTTTTCTGGCATACTAAATAGTATGGTAGTATGGGTATTGGAACGCAAATGGCTTTCATCATTTCTTCTTCTTCTGTGTTTCCATGTTTTCCATCCTTCCTTTCCTCTATCACATATCTCCTCATCCTTATTGCTTCCTATTGCTCCTCCTGTTTCCTTCAGAAAGGAATTAAAACGCCATGCTGAGCCCAGTTTATTAGATTATCTATTTGGTGAGGAAAAACTGGTGCAACACACACACACATACACACACACACACACACACACACACACACACACACACACACACACACACACAATAAAATAATAAAGATGGCCTCAACTCAAATGATAAAGAACAGCTTACAGGCTTATTTCATTTGAAGATTTTCCCATATTTTGGCTATTTTATTCAGAGCTGAAGATAAAATTGGATCAGACATTTCACTGCTCATGCCGTCGTCCATCTGGAGACTCACTGTCTCTCTCTCGCCTCCTTATCCCTCCTCTCTACCGTCTCTCCTTAACACCCTCATGCTTTCCGACCACACGACTCCGTTTCTTTCCCTCGCCGAGCCAAACTCTGCTTCTCCCCTGCTGTCTTCCTCTCCTCTTCTCCTCCTTCTCAGTCCTCCCCTGCCTCCTTTCTCTCTCTCTCTCTCTGGCACCTCTCCACACTTCCCGCTCTCATCTTCTATCCCCATTTTTCTCGCCTTCCCAGCTTCTCTCCTTCCCCAACACTTCGCCTCCCTGCTTTGCTCTCTGGCATCTTTTCACTCGCTGCCTCCCTTCCTCCAACCTCCTCCTTCTCTCTCCTCCCTCCTTTACCTCTTAATCACAAACTCTTTTTTTCACCATCTCACTTGCTCTCTATACCCCCCCTCCCAACTTAGGTCACTATAAATAGAGCCTCAAGGGGGTTTCATAATGGACTTCTGCCTCTGACCTTATTACAGACACATTACTGACCATACTTCTCTCTCTAGCCTTCTCTCTCTCTCTCATGCATACTCACACACAGAACACAATTGTTTCTCCCATCTCTCCTTTATCTCAATAATGCGTATACCCCCTTTACTCTAAACCATGGCTCAAGGTGGTATATCTATCATTCTCTAACGCCCCCATTCCATCTTTTCCGATTCGTTCTCCTACTCTTCACCACAGCTTCTCCCTTTGCCGTTTTTTTTCAGCATGTTTCTGTTCTGCGGGTCCCACATTTTGTCACAAATGTTTTCCTCCTTATCTTAACAAGATTTAACAACATTTGGGATTTGTTAGTGTATTATTTGACTTCTCTAGGGGTTTTCTTTGCAACATGAAAAACAGAAAAATCTTAATTTGCTCTTGAGCTAACAGAAAAACACATCATTAGTGTTGCATTCTTCCTTGAAACGTGTGGCTTTGGTTGCAAGCTAATGAGCTAGCTCACAGCTAGTGTTACCCATTGGGTTTAATGATGAATGCTAGCAGCGCTAGCATGCCATTTTGGAATCTCTAGTGCCAACTTGTGGGAATTCTGGTCTGCCATGGTGTGAGCCAGATGAGGGAGAAAATACTGAAGTCCAAAATGTCAAGTTAGTCCTTTGACACCATCTCTGTTGTTTTGGCCCTCTTTCTGCCTGATCCTCTGCTGCCAGAGTCCTAATTAACTTTTATCTTGGGCCTGCTACCCTCACAAGTACTGCTCTCTGAAATGAGCTGCTCTCGAGCTTGTGGGAACTAGAGCAGTAGTCACTGAGCAGGGGCGCAACAATCTCAAGAGTGGGGCTGTGTGTGAGAGAGAGAAAGAAAGAGAGAGAGAAAGAGGGACAGCAGGAGAGAAACGAGCCTTATTTTATTTTCAGTCTTATTTTGGTCAAATCCGAAGCCTTTATAAATTACACAATGGGCTTTGAATGGGTTTCATCTGCCTCTGGGGCGAAAAACATTCCCAGCCTATAAGAGACTGAATCACTGATAAATTCAAGTGACAAAAACAAATCTAAGTGGGCCTGAATGGAACCTGTCATGGGGGTTTCACAGTAGATGTCTCAGCCCGAGCTCAACATGACCTGAGGGATATGGCACATTTGGACTGGGTTCAAACCTAGAGCATAAATATCACTGACACATTAAATGTCACAATTAAGTATGATTTTCAGTAATTCAATTATACATTGATTTACACTGATTACATTGGCATTCTCCTTGCCTCATTTCATCTCACACAAATGCACTTCTGTGAAGTAAAAGACGCCAACAGGTTATGACTTGCCAGCTATAGGTAACAGTGTCTTCTGGATGGTTAGTCATTGAGAATGTAAATACTTTGTTCGGGAAACCCTCATTTGAGGATTTGGCCAGTTAGTGAAGATTTGGAGCCCATTTGTGAATGAAAAGCACAAAGATACTACAATGTTTGGATGTGGGAACCATTGTTTTAGTTTTTGCCAAAAAATGTTATTGTTCTGGCTATAGGGCCTTAATAAATTGGCTTGGATGAGGCTAAAATTGCATTTCACAATTACAACAAAGTTTATTTTATTTTTTTACAAGTTTACAAACTGTTGTTTTTGTCATAAGCATTTTTCACACAGAATGCGAACATTACATGGAAAAAAAGCGGCAGTTTTTTTTTTTTTTGTGGAGCAATGACGATTTTCTGACCTTTCACACCGCGAATAAAGGCATCAACTAATCACGTTGTGCGGAACGGGTTCAGTTACGCCTATACTTTTGCAACAACAACACGGAGGCTCCGTAGTCTGACCCAGGATGGCAAACTTTATTACTCCTTTCAACCTTGAAACAGGTAGTGCAGATCAGATCCCCTCCTTCCGATCTTACCTTTCACAATAAAGGCCCTAGACATATTATATTCGCAGGCGAGTATTATGCATTTTCATGTCGTTTTTTCGTCATGCCCCATGATGTGTAAAGGCCTTATGATCAATATGGTATAAGACATTCTACTGGTACTGTATACACAGAAACTTCATACATGATTCAACACATGAGCTGTGTTGACAGTATATTTGCTATTCATAGCAAGAACTTTTGCATGAACATTAAAAATTCATTTCTAACATATAGTTACATCCAAGATGATTTAAACATTAACCTCAACACACCCTCTCCGTGTTCTTGGTGCTGGTGAGCATAAACATGTAGTTCCTGGCTCAGCGGCGAGGAATGTGTAGAATATGTGGAAGTGTCCTAGTTGTTCACTCACACTTAAATTAAACACAGTCTCCAATTCATGGGCTCCCCCAGAGAAACGCATAGACTCATGTTGGTGCGAGTAAACATGCACGCTATAGGAATGCCTGAGCTGCTCTGTTGTGTCATTGGTTTCTTGACGGGTGGTTGATCGCTAACCATTTTGACATGTGGCCCAGATGCAACCCATTGATGCTGGTGAGCGCACAAACAATGGCGAGGCTCGGAGGCACGGGTACACAGTTCAAAGCTGCGAGAGACTTCACAAGCTCAAATGGCAGCCGGCAGTGAGACTACAAAATGTTTTTCAAGAAGCAGGGGGAATAATGAGTAAATTCTGCCAGTAAAGTCTCTCCACCTTGAAGAGATATCTCGACGTTACTCTGAAATATTTCCCTTTTTATCTTTCCTAAGCACTTGGGGCAGCAGAGCGGTGTCATGAGTGAGGGGGGACCAGCCTTAAAAGGAGAGGAGTTGAGGCCCTGTGGCTCCTTGTTTTCACACTCCTCAGTAAGGGCTGCTCTATGACTGATGCTTTCTCTGATTTCTTTTTGGACCTGGACTGATCAAAAGATAAAGTTTCTGTGGCAAAAGCTTTAACTCAATTATATTGGAGAAACCTAAAAATCCTAGCTGTGAGAGTGAAATATTAATAAAAAAGAATGTCCATCAAAGCGTTATTAAAACGGCAACAGGGAGGGACATTGAAGCTGTTCAGAGCAAGTTCTTTTCAACTTTAGGAAGCAGTTATGAGACCTATATTATCTCTCCCCAATGCCTCTCCCAATTCAATTTGATATTAGTAAAAAAACACCAACCATGCTACAAGTCATCCCACCTCAAAACAAAAAATGACCTCCTGTTTTTACCATACGAGACAGCATAGCAGTAACTAAATCAAAAGGACATGACTTCAGGTGGTGAAAAGGCTAAGGTAAAGATATTAGTACATCACTGAACATTAGGAAAACTACTGTGGTGGAAACATGGCTAGAGGTTGTGCGTTCAATCTTGGGTGATTCAATTTTAGGATTAATTTCCATGATTCATTTCCATTTCAGGCTATTCTGAAACACAATTTAATTCCATTTAACACAGAGTCACTGTGCGGTTAATTATGTATTTACAAAATCTCATATTAGCCGGTCAGAAAATAAATCCCAGCAAAGTATTAAGTTCAGACTGAGTTCATATGGAAAGGAGTTAACTGTATATGCATCATTAACTTTTACTTGACTAGTTTGGGGAGCAGATTCTTAACAGCGCCGTCATAGTGCTGAGGGACGCTCTGCATTAGTAACACATGGTCATGCATAAACAAGAAGGTCAAGAGTTCAAATGTGGAAACAGTGATTTCATTTCTTAAACGTGTCCTACAAGGGCTATCGTACACCTGAAGATCTGTCAATGACACTCAGCAAATTATTACGGAAGATGAGTGGATATGAGTTGCGTTTCCTTTATAAACTTCTGTATGTGCTGCTTTCATTATGCATTACACGGTCGCATGCAAACAAGATCAAGTTCAAATATAGAATTGCTAAGTGCTTGTTGCTCCTTTGCATCCTGCCTGCTGGGCTTCACATTAACATTAACAGCATAAAAGGCCATCAGAGACTATAGAGATGCCAGGAAATGGCCACACGGCTGAGCAAGCCGAACAGGTTAGAAGTTCAAATCCTCAAGTGAACGAGTGACTGAGTCACTGTGTTTATACGTGGATCGGTGTAGAAGAAAAAGATGTATGGATACGTTGATAGGCTGGAAGCTGATGTTGCCCTGGGGCTACCAGTGCTGCATGACTGGATCCTTTCAGCGAGGCCCCACACAAAGAGGTGCAGTGAACGGGGGAAATAACAAGAGGTTAGTTAGTTAACTGGGGTCACAAGGTCAAAGGTGATGAGGCTTTTAAGTGTGTGTGTTTGTGTGTGTGAGTGTGTGTATATTTGCGTGCACACTAAGTGAGTTATGTTAAGTCTGCATGTGTGTGAGTGTGTGAGTGAGTGAGTGAGTGAGTGAGTGAGCCATAAAGAAGACGTGCTGTATGATGAAAGAGCCTCTGTGCAGGTGGACGCTGAGGTCACAAGTTGAAATGTTGTGGGGGGGCTACCAGAGAAGATTCACTGCATGACTGAATCTGTTTGCAGTAGGTTGCCCTGTCAGAGAGCTGATGAATGGCTTTTAAGTGATTCAGCCTTGTAAGCTCAGAGGTAATGGACTACAGCTGAGTGAGCCAATACTATTGTTTTCAGAGAGCTGGCAGGTGGACTTTATATGTGCTTGTAGATGATGTACATTCTGACCAATATTAATAAATCTATCACACATTCTGTGTGTTGAAATGCTATGAACTTTGGTTAGCAAGTTAAATAATGGGCGCGTTCAAGAGTGTAGAGTTTCACTTAAAACGTTTACAGGTTAATTGCAGCTTAGTAGATTTAATGTGTTTGTGTTACTCAACACAGTTGGAAAGGTAGTTGCAGTTGCTGAATTTGGGCTTAATGACATCACCCTGCATTCTGGGTTTTTTTCAGGGCAAGTCAGAGGTGTCTATTACTTTACAAATGTCTGCTTAAAACATAGGACACAGCATCTATTTTTGAGCGTATTTCACAACAGTTATTTGCCTTTCAAATGTACAGTGAATGAGGTGAACATTTATAACATGCTGAAAAAAAAAACTGGGTTAACAGTGTATATAGCCAGGTTTCCATCCAAATGTAGTGCAGATTTCAACAGAATTTACAGAAAATCTACAAAAGAAAATGCAATTGAACGTTGCACGTTTCCATCAACTGCTGTTAATATTGCTAATAACTGCTAATATTAGAAGTTGAGCGAACACGTTCTCATCCCAACTCATCACATTAGCTACTGCCGCTTTGTCACCCTTGGCGTCACTTTAGGTTTAGGCAACAAAAACACTCAGTTAGGTTTAGGAAAAAACAACATGGTTGGGCTTAAAACTGCTACGTTTGTAATGTGAAAATTAAACAGAATGTTGTGAATACGGGACACAAACGGACAGCTGATTGTAACGTGAAACGCCTTGCGGCCACAGTCACTCCCGGAACACTTTCTCTGGTGGTTTACTGTTGCCACGGATGGGGTTACATTGCAGTTCACAGAAGGTGCTTCTCATACAGGCGCTAAATGGTACCTTTTGCGGCGGTATCGAACGCCAACGGCCGTGACAAAGCCTCGGTATTTGATGCCCTGGGAATGAGAATGGGCTGGTTGAGAGCATCAAGATAAAGAGTTGGTGACCAATATTCTCCTGTCGGTTGCCATTATACCATTGTAGAAGAAGAGCGGCGGTTAGATCTCCAGCGATGGAAAACAATGTTGAAAACGTGATGGAAATATGGCATTTCGGTTTGTTCCATGTATTAATTTGAGGAAGACTATAGTCTCCTCATCGCTCCACACAGATCTGATGTTTTCATACTATAAGTCTCCTCAGTGAAGCAGAAGCATGAGTGAACGTTTAAGTGCTTCATGTAAGTCATGATTGATTCTTAAGTCTGTTTCCATTGTCTCATTTTGCTTTTATCGAACCACCTCAGTGTAAAACCTTCTTTGCGATATTTTGAATTTTTTGCATTTCCATCCAGCTGTTTTTATGCACAAATTGAACACGTACATAAAAACAGCTGGATGTATACTCACCTTATGACAGTGCCGTCATGTTACATGGTGGCACTTTCCCACCATGTACCGTAACATCTAATACTTGATCATTCCCCAACTTTTAAATCGTAGCTTCATCATGACATGAACTGATGAGAGCATGGCTTTCATTGTAACAGAGTTCCACATTTA
This sequence comes from Sebastolobus alascanus, assembly GCA_916701645.2. Lineage (NCBI taxonomy): Eukaryota > Metazoa > Chordata > Actinopteri > Perciformes > Sebastidae > Sebastolobus > Sebastolobus alascanus. Next base: position 1,393,698 of record CAKAOJ020000142.1, on the reverse strand, counting down.
GAGGTTAGATTTAATGGAATTGAAGTGGATTAAATATGATCTATTGTGTATACAGGATGGCATTCTGTGTTATGAAAACAGAAAGTAAAATAGATCCACTCAGAAGGATTATGCAAACTGTTTTGCATCAATGCTGTAATTGGAGTTAGATTACGTTTCTACAGCGAGAACAAAGACTCGTTCTTGTTATATCTGGTGCCTCACAAGGCTGCGGTGTGCTTGTCAGAGTGCAGTAATATGGTGACATATTTTCTCAGCCACAGTCTGGGGTCATTTTAACAAGAAGATATTTTAACCCTCGATCCCCTGACTTACTTTCTCTCTCTCTCTCTCTCTCTCTCTCTCTCTCTCTCTCTCTCTCTCTCTCTCTCTCTCTCTCTCTCTCTCTCTCTCTCTCTCTCTCTCTCTCTCTCTCTCTCACACACACACACACTAAACATGGATAGAGGAAAAATCAAAGGCCTTGATACGGTTTCCTCTGATACACCAAGCATAGTTCACAGGCAGCATCACGTTTACATATCATCAGTTTCTATCTTGTGCATGTGTTGTGTCTTGGTGTTGGCAGAGCAAGGAGAAAAGAAAAAAGAGTAGGAGGATGAAAAAAGAGGAAGGAAACGTGGCACAGAGACCCGATGAAAGAGAACAAAAGAACATGTAGCTCAGGAAAAAAAAGTGTGAGACTGTATGTGATCTTGAGTCCTTGAAGATGCTCGTTTTTTCTCAGTTGCTATGTTTTTTCCCATGGCCATTGAGCTCTGTGCTCACTTGGACAATCAGGTATGCTGTATAACCACTTTCCACTCTCTGCACTCTAAACAAATGACTACACTAAAGAATAGAGACTACATCCTAAGAGAGCAATGCAATGATATTGGTTTTGTCATAAAACCGTGTCCTCGCCTATCGGTAAGCTGCCTCATAGGCTGGAAAATACAACATGTTTCAATCCAATGAAAATGTTGGCACAAAAAAAAATCTATTCAAAAACATGTTAACAACAAATTAAGAGTGACAAAAGGTGCTCAATGTCTTTTGTGTGCCGTCTTTAACGCTGGAGACACTAGAGGAAAAGTGATACCAAAGGAAAGACCTTGGCGAAAAACATGGTTTTATCAGTGGGGTAATAATCTACAGAGAATCTGTGTCAGAGATATGAATGTCTACTGTAGAGATAAATGATGGAAGATGATAACGGGTGAAACATGATATCAGATAGAAGTGTGACACAGTGTGAAGGTGACTGTATGAGGACATTCACTGTACTTCACACAGTAAAAAAAAATCCTCATAATGTATCATAAACCCAGAGTTCATTCTTGACATAAATACAGTTAGTTTTGGAAAAAAAAATCTGAATTCAAGGTCCGCTTTCTAAGCAAATTCTGTCCACTTAGACGACTAAGATGTAGTTGAAATCCTTGAAAAAAGCTAGTACGTGGACTTTGGATTATGATTATAATTATAATATTATTTTTAATTGTAAAAAAAACTAACCCTGCTTTCACCCCAAACCCCCAGGGGGGGACATTACAGATAATGGTCATTATTTTTTATGGTGAGTGTGTCTGTACTCTCTTGAGCCGTTGCCTGAGCCACAGCAGAACACGCTGGACTAATTATCTGCTAGGTTTACTGTAGTTCACTACAGTGAAATGTGAACCCAGATATGCTGACCTCTATTTTGCTTGTCCAATGGCATTCCAGCATTGACAGGACATGAAAGTTATGGCGGTAAGAATGATACTACAGGAACAATAGAGGAGAGGTTATTTTGTGTGTATATAATGGATAACGCTTTAGTCTTCATCCTACATGCAAACTATTTACGCTTCCATGGTTGATGCGACAAACGGGTTCAAACTTCAGCTTAAAACAATTTCATCAGGAACCTGGATTTTAAGTGAATGTGTACATGGATTTGTGGTTAAGTGGAGACGGTCAACAGCATGAACTTTCGCAATCTTGTGGTCTTGTGTGAAAGGTGATTAGCCAAAGACACCGATGAGGTATGATTGGGCCAAGTGGGGACAATTATAATGACATATTTTACTTTGATGCTTGAAGGGAAATTGTCTTTTCACTGGCCTTTGCAAGGAGGTCAGAGCCCAACATCAGCTACACAGCAGCACTCCTGGGGAGGGATTTAGTGTTTTGCTCAAAGACACAAAAACAGGGACGATAACGTGAGGTGTCAGATTGTCCTTGGGTTTAGCAGAAGCCCATGCCACCCTGTTATCGCAAAACCCCTGCGGTTTTAACAACAGAGGATTTGGGATAAACAATGTTAAAACAAAAATGTCTTTGTCAAAATTATCTAAATTATTTTCTTTTTTTCTGAAAAAGTTGCTGTTAATAGGAGAGTGGTGCTTCTTCCTGTAAACACTGAGATATCACATGAGCACCAGCTACAGCAGCCCAAGCTCTGGTGCCTCGCTATCCGGCAGGAAGAGCAGGAAAGATGGGAATGAGGAAGTCATGAAAAGTGAAATAGAGAGAGAAATAAGGTTGTGAGCAGGGGCAACTTTAGACTCTTTTTAGGGATGCGCTGATACCGATACTGGATCGGATATCGGGCTGATACTGACTCAAACAGCTGAATCGGATATTCGTGATAATGGGGCCGATCTATTAAATTAAATTCTATGTCTAAATACTATATACATTATATACTGGAATTTGAATTCCTGTTTAAATTTTGACCAATTTGTTTCTGCATTAAAGGGGTTTAAACTTGAGTTGTAATTCGTGATAATTTTTTTAAGTTGCTGGTGTACAATTTATCATTTTAATAATAAACAATTAAATAAATTCATATCTATATATTTATTGGTCACATTTTGTGTTACAAAGTTAGGAAAGCAGTGTTTCAAGTCAAGCCTGATGTTGCCTTGCACATAAATGAATGATCCCAGTCACTTCCACACAGTGAGGCATGCAGCTTATTAATTAAACACTGGTATCGGATCGGTCCTCGGTGCCGGCCGATACCCAAAGCTCAGGTATCACTATCGGTATCGGGACTGAAAAAGTCGGATCTGTGCATCCCTATCAAGCACACCCCTAAAACATAATTATCAAACCCTCTGAGACCGCCAACATTACTGTCTTTAAGAGGCTGTAGCGAACTGAGTGAAGATATTGGTATCATTATGAAACTAGACAACCTAAGGAATCCATTAGTACCAACCATAGCTTGTCAAGAAGGAGGCTAAAAAATGCCCCAAAGTTGGGCTAAATATTGGCGAGGGAAAACTGGCATGGTCATTTTCAAAGGGGTCCCTTGACCTCTGACCTCAAGATATTATCTTTGTAAATTGTCTTTGATTCTCATTTTGCTTTTACTTGTATGATTTTCCTTTTTTTATACATACATTTTTAATGAGCATTGTTGAAGGGTACCTCAGACCTAAGATTTTCATTGCCAACGGCTGCTTGCTGTAATTGTTGTGCACAGGACGAAATAAAGAAAACGTGCACCTGATATGTGAATGAAAATGGGTTCTGTGGGTACCCACCAGTCTCCCCTTTACAGACATACCCACTTTATGATAATCACATGCAGTTTGGGACAAAAAAAAAAAATGCATTTTTTTGCATGCAGTATAAATGTGTTATTTTTGCCTATTCTGAAATGGTGTATTTGAATATTTCTGCATTCTGGGGTCCCTAAACAGTCTTGGAATTGCATAAATGAAAAGATGAGACTCTTGTGGATTCTTTAGGCCCAAGACATTTTCACCACAACTTGATGAAGAAAAGGCAGAAATTGTTGCGTAAACATTCACGAGGATTCAGGAAATGAAGTGTTTGACGCTCATAATTTCCCGGGGGAGGACACCCAGAGCCCCATCTTAAAGTGTCCCCTCCAATGATGAAACCAAACCTACACCCTTGATTATACACATGTCACATTCTCATTGGACCCTTAAGGTCTGATCCTAAAATCGCCCCTGGTTGTGGGCTTGGAAAATGAAAAGAAATGAAAAAAAGTGGATGATAGACAGAGATAGGCTAAGCCCTGCCTGGTGTACATTATTAGGGAAATCACCTTCATTACTTCGGTCTTTTTCACGACCCCATGTGGCTTTTGGCCTCTTTCACTCTCTTCTCGTTCTCCCTCATTCTCTCTCACTCTATTTCTCGCCTCTGCCAGTACAAAGACAAAAACATACACCATCAAATGAGGCGTGCACACTTACACACAAACTCTCTCACACACACATACACACTGAGAGACTGTGGTGGAATCAGCATGTGCTTTAGACTGGTGTGATTAATGGCATTCTGTGCACCAGTGAGCAGATGAACCAGAAAACAGCACAAACATTATCATAACCTGAAAGACCTAATTACTGCAGTGCACATCTGACAGACGTGTGTGTCTGTGTATGTGTGTGTGTGTGTGTGTGTGTGTTGGGGAGGGGGTGAGTGGGGGGGCAGTGAGGATACAAGATTTATGACCCTGCTATGGAATGTTGTGCTGTGTCCCCTTCATCCCCTTTGTGTCTTTCACCATTCGGGTGCAAATTAGGAATATGATAATGGCCACATATTATAATGAGTGTGTGCACTGTGCACACCTGGGTATGTGTGTACGCACAGTGTGCACACATACCCAGCTGAAGAAGGAGTTCTTTCAAAACACGCTTTTGAACATGAAGAATACAACAGCAACCTCCTGCATGGTAACGTGGCATACTGGCAAAACCACACACGACTCTCCTCCTCACACAAAAGTGAAAACAGCAAAATGCAAAAACAGACACGGTCCTCATGCAGTATCCTGAGGATGTGGTTCAAAGGTGACCAGCTCCATCCAATGTAGGTGCTTTGCAAGCGGCCAGAAAACAAAGGTAATATAGCAGATACAATGTGTTGTGTTAGACTGGCAGCGGGTGTGATATTACTATACAAACACCTTATAGGCTGTTCTCATACACCATTATTAGCTATACCTACGAAAAGTAATGCAATGTAATTCATATATATCACACGAAATCCATTGGTATGTAATCCACCTAATCGTGAACCAGGAAGTATAAAGAGCGAGAAACGCAGCAGAGGGAAGAGGTCGGGGTGGATGGGCGGGTCAAAAAACACCAGATTTTCACCCAGGAGTCTGGTGTTCGGATCTCGTGTGAAACCAGATGTCAACAGTGATTTATTTGTCACGTAACTTCCGTACTTGAGTTATGCCACTTCCAGAGTTATTTCAACCCAAACCATGATCTTTTCCTAAACCTGACTAAGTAGTTTTGTTGTCTAAACCTAACCAAATTGTTTCCTGTGAAGACGGAAGTTTATTTTGAAAAAACTGTATGCATGTAACGAGCGGAAATTGACACGTGTTGTTGGACATCAGTAGGAAAATGCACAAAAAATGACGACGGCTTTTCGTAAGATATCATACGAACCACAGCAAAAAAAGTATACTGCTAAGAAGTGAAAGTCAATTGTTCGTTCAATTGCTAACGTCAGCGCCCAGGAGCAGAACTACGCTTCCGCCGTTTCGGACTGAAAGTGACTATCGGACGGCAGTAAAACGTCCGCCTACAAAGTGCCGTGCAAAAGTAAAACATACATATTTCTATTCTATTTTCATAATTTTAATTTCTCTCCCAAAATGGCCTGTGTTGAACAACAAAAATATTATAAATATGCATACTATTATAACTATTTACTTACTTACTTCTTTATTTAACTTTATTGCCCGGTCGCTTCCCAGAGGAGCATAAAATGAGCTAAGGACATAAATGGAAGTTAGAAAAATCTAGCACACAGATTTTGAGAGCAATCAACATTAAGACATCCACCACGGTACAGGCTTACAGCATACAGCCCATGGGTGTATTTTAAGATAATAAAAGTGATGAATTACAGCCAATATGGCTATTATTACAGCCGCATACAGCTAGCAGGAAGCTGGCAGAACCGGATATGTCATATGATCGTGCAGGGCGGTGCAGTCCCGTGGGTCTGATGCACGTTCATTATGTCGAGGAAAATGACTCTGGATTCAGCTATAAGTGAATTTTAGGACATAAGGATTTAAATGAGGGCTATTTAAGTGTTCGTACTGGGAAGTTGATTTACCTTGAAAAAAAATCCTCTGCTTTACAGACTTCTCTTTATACATTCATGGCTATGGACTCATTGGCATTTTCAGTCCAAAATGGCGGCAGCGCTACCGTAACACCATCTAGCGGCCATTGTCAAAAAGCACCAGAGTTTTGCCTCTTAACTTCTATACTCTTTGACCGTAGTATGAGGATACGCTGATGAGAATAATCTTTGTTCATATACTTTGCAACCAAGGATACAAAACGGGCTGGTACATCCAAAGACATGGGTGCCACTTATAACTTCATACAACACACCACTTTCGTCTTAAGTGGTCATACCAGTCTTCAGTTGGTATACAGCAGACATGTTGACAAATGTTCGACTGCATCTATCTATCGAGGAGATCCTATGAAACGAGACAAACTCACCACCATGAACCAAATTACACCCAAAAGACAACAACAATCATACTTTCCCAAGTTTCCCCTAGTGGTATCTAGCCATGCGGATTAGAGCTAGACCAATAAATCACCCGCACCAATATATCACACTTTTTTCTCACATATCAGTATTGTTATGGGCCTCAAATATCCAGCATTGGTTGGCCTCCAGTGTAGAAAGTTCTGCTTTTATTCACAAAGGTTTTGCGATGTGTGACTCTAACACCACACCAACACGGTGAAAGTGAATTACATTTAATGTAATGGTAATCAGACCATCAACATTTATATTCATTGGGATCATTTTCTAACAAAGGTAGAAAACTGTTGGGTCTGTGGCTGCTCTGTTCGTGTCGTATTCATTTGCTGGATTCTGAAAAATGATTATCTGGGAAAAAAAGATGACACCAGATATTTTGATATTCAAGCTGTTTGGCTCCTCACTTATTGTAAAATCCTGAATAATGACACGGGGAGTCCCGCAGCCGGTGTCCTGTGGGAAGCAGATGATATTTTCAATTTGGGACCAATTTCAAGCCAGCTTTTGATTCTAGTCTCTCATGGCGCCGGGCAACGGATGACACTGGATCAGATACTATACTGGATCAGCGTCAAGAGCTTCACAAGACACTAGGTTATGGCTGATCTGTTCCTCTCTTCTTCTCGCCTTCCTTCCCTTTCGCACTCTCTGTCATTCTCACACCATTTCTCGAACTAAATCCGCCCTCGGGCCCCTGGACGCCAGAGCAGAACCGAGGGGAGGAGAGAGGGAGGCACAGATGAGAGAGAAAGAGACAGCGAGGCAGAGCTCCGAATGAGGAAGAGGGACATATACAGAGATTTAGAGTTTGGAAATATTGGAGAGAAAGTGACAAAAGAGGTAAAAGGAGAGAGACAAAATGCAAAAACACAGTGAATGGGAAAGTATGAGAAAAGATGCATTATGAGAAAACACCATACTCAAACTCATACTTTTGAGAACCTCGTTGCCGGTTTGAGACGTGTAACCATGGTAACCCGTGTCAACCTCTTGTGACCAAAACGATGATTTGTGAGAATCAAAGTCTGAAATAATTAGAAAATATATATATTATGCGTAGCCAAGTTAAATCTTATACTTAGTTAAATTGAAGCATTATTAACGTTACAGAGGTGTCCGTCAACGTCTGTTATGAACGTCGTCGTCACTACCGCATTGCATTGTGGGATAATTTCGCCGCCGTAGTGTCCAGGGTTTGCCTACTAATAGTATGCATTTCGGGTACTATTGGTTTCATACTAAGGTTTGGGACATACTAAAAAATCTCACACGTTTTAGCGTAACAAATAGCATGTTAGTATAGGATTTCAACCACAGTTTATTATAAATTAAATTCAGCACTGTTACTCTGTTTAGGTTTTTTTTTTGCTTTTAAAGAGAATAAATGGGGAATAGAAAGATGAAAAATACAACTTAAAAAAAAAGTCACTTCTTAGCTTGTTTCAGCAACGTTGAGGACAAGCTTTGCCTTTAAATGTACAGTTTTACAGTGGATGTGCAAATACACGAGTGCCAACGCTAATTAAAAGATATCTGGAGGACGTATTTGGAATGAAAAATGTGACGCATTTTGCTAGAAAGAGCCAAACAAAAAGACAACTCAGGACAAATTCAGAGCATCTACAGAACCAAATAGAAATCTGCTGTGACAAAGTCACTGCATCAGCTCGAATGCTTCAGTTAGTCAGAGAAAACAGCAAAGAAAACCAAGTGATTTACTTTGACAAAACAAGTTGAACATTTCCAGAGTCGAGCCAGTCCTGCAGCAAAGAAAAGTCTATTCACTTCAAGTGGATATTCAGAATGTAATTTATTTCTGCAAAGATGGTTGACGCATTAACGAAAAAGGACAGCATTAATAACCCAATTGGTTTTTGTTTGGATTGTTATTGTTCTATAATGAATAATCTTTGCCTTGGCAAAGTATGCTCTACTTGTGTCGTGCCAATAAAGCACCCATCAATTTGAGCTGAAGTCTATTGAACTGATAAAGCAGAGGAGTTGAATAGCAATAGAGAGAAAAAAGGAGAAAAAATTGCTGCGGATAGAAAATCTGAATAAAACATATTGCCAAGGATACAGAGGGGTAAAAGAAATCACAGGACCTTTGTTAAAGTGAGCACCAACAGGGACTCCCTTATTTCTTTATTTAATAAAATGATCTTTGGACTATATCTGTTTTATTTGATTAAATTCTTGCAAAAATCATTTAACAAAATTAAATAAAAAGCCTCAATGTGTTCTTGGATCTTGCATGCAAACCATAGAGTACTTATTAAAGCAACTTTGTAGCACACAGAATGTGACTATAGTATAGGAGTGAAAAGCGCATGGTAATTTAAAACCAAAGGTCACAGATCAACAGTCTGCTCAGTTCGGTAATGAAATATACTGTTTACTGTAACTCAAAGAGCTCTCATATCCGCCGTTCTTCTTTGAGTGTAGACAGTAATGAGAAGTTAAGAGAACAAAGCAGAGCGGAGAATCAAAGCTCTGGCAGGAGGCCGCGGAAAGAGCACAAGTATATGAGTTCCGCTGATATAGCGATCTGTAATCATTTTAACACAACAAACCCTTTCAGAAATATAGGATATTATGATGTTGCCTTAGTGAACTTAAGCACACAGACATCAAAGGGAGTGTTTATAGAGACCCCTCCCCTGCCTGTACACCTTGTTAAGGTTTTTAGTGTGCTAGGACCCCGAGGGCTTCCACAGACGTTTGATGTCTGGGATGAGATGGAAAATGAGATGCTGTTTAACAAACAGCCTGCAATGAGCGAGTGTTTACTGAACAAAAAAGGACAAACATTAATGGAGATGCAGTTGCAGGAGACAGTACGGGGATGCACGCCCAATGCCCAGATCTACTGTGCATGAATTCAGTATCCTTAGAAAGTATTTTTAAATCAGGCTTAATTATATCTATGCACACATTTGGCTGTAACTCTTGGAGATGGCCTTTCTGCAGTTTACTGTGATGGTAGTTAAAAAGGAACATAACTATACTTTCAAGACCATAGTGCTGGTAGTATACAAAACAAACCATTGCTGTTGAATATGAGCTGGTTTCCCAAATTCAAAAAAGTAATATTAAAACTGTCCAGGTTTAAGAAATTATCATGTCAATGTAACGGTTATTTGGCTGTTGCTCATAGCCTAGAAGCTTGTCCTTATTAATGGTTCCCCAGTGGAGTACTGTGAGCTGCTAATGCCTGGGTCCGCACACAAATGAGATTTAACTATGATGAAGTCACAATCATAGCAGGAACAAAACTCAGCATTCCTACTAGAGGCACCATGTTTGCTTCTCACACAGATGCTGCAAAACAACGTTCCGCTTAGAAATATGTAATGTTCCTCCAGTATTTTTAGAAGTAGTATGATAATAGCCATAAATATTACATGTGTAGTCAGATTTTTGAAGAAGATAGCTTAAGTATTGTTGGTATGAGATAACATTATCATTTTGTCTGGTATCGATACCAGTACTGTTAATCGTATCAATACTACTGGCACAAGTCATTGTTTCAAAAACGAGTTGGCATATAAGCTATAAGCATGGCATATAAGCAGAAACTGCTTAATTTTTGATAGCAGGAGGACTGTAGGACCAACAATGAGGTTAACTTGTTAAATTATTGAGTTTAGCAGCAAGCCACTTTGCTCAAAAAATCCAAAATCAAACGAATACTGTATGTGGCATATTGTCCCTGGGGGCGGCAGTAGCTCAGTCAGACTTGGTTTGGGAACCGGAGGGTTGCCGGTTCAAGTCCCCACATGGACCGAGTACGGAGTGTGGCCTGGTAGCTGGATGCCAGCACAGTTAGCCTCCTGGGCCCTGCCGAGGTGCCCTTGAGCAAGGCACCAACGTCTCAAAACTTCTCCCTGGGCGCTGTATAGTAGCTGCCCACTGCTCATAATATACTAGGAAACTAGGAGCAACAAAAGGATTGCACAGCTGCTAATAAGACAAAAAGAACCAATTCTCAAAGCACCCGCAAAGGGTGAAATGCACCGTTAACTGCGCTGCCAAGGAAATAGCGTCTCGGCGCTCCGCACATATTTAAATTAGGAAATATATACATTTGGCGACAGACCTAAATGCGGTTTCTCTCCTTCACATTTAAATTCCTAGCCTGAAGTTTTGATGAATGCCTCTGCACCTCGTCGTGGCTCGCGGTCTGAAAATGTCATTTTTCTTTTTCTCTTTGCCATTGTCCTGCTTACTGTGTCCTCGCCGCAGAGGCAACATTTATACCATACCACATGGATAATTGCAATCAGATGCAAAAAAAGGGCAAATTGCGCTCAGCTGCAAAACTTTATGGGCGTGTTTGCGCTATAATATATCTTTTGTGAATCTAACATTGAGACGGGGCAGACAGCGGTTGCAAGAAATGCACAATTCATGGCGCTATCGGCGGCCACAATCCATTCTTTGTGAATTCGCCTGACGGTGTTTCAAAATACAGTACATATGAAGCTGATAGGTGAAGAAAGCTTCAACCTAAATGTCACTCTGATTCAGACGAAGTAACAAAAACAATTCAAATTGGAGATGAGAAGTGTGTTTAGGCAGTTAGCCAAGTAGGTAGGAAGGAAGGAAACAGGAGGTGAGGACTGCAGATGTGTGTTTTTGTGCGTGTAGCATGAGGTATCTGTGTGTGTGTGTGTGTGTGTGTGTGTGTGTGTGTGTGTGTGTGTGTGTGTGTGTGTGTGTGTGTGTGGCGCAAGGTGTCAACATTGGAGACAGAGAGGAGAGAAAGAAAGAGAGGGATGGTTCAGCATTATTGGATCATGGCATCAGTACAGGTCATATGTGTGACTTGTGTGTACTAGAGTGTGTATGTGTGTGTTGCATGTGATACCCTCAAGGTTTGCAGGCTGCTCTTATAGTTCAGTAGAAAAGCTGTTTGGCCGGCTACCTTGCTGTCAGACTGGCGAGCTCACAGTTTGGCTGGTTTATTCACGGGGCTTAGATAACAGACCACATAAATATCCCAGTGAAGTGTGCCATAATACAGTCAACAATTGCTTAGCGAACTGCCAACATTATCTGCCAGGCGACCGGATAGGAGAGGAAGAGAGGGGAGAGAGGGAGAGGAGGCGCGTAGCGAGGTGAGGTGAGGTGAGGTGAGGAAAAACGGAGGTTTCAGGGATTTTTTACCAAAAAGTGACAGCCAGAAAAAAGAGAGAGTAAATAAAAGGGACTGTGGAGGAAAAAAGGTGACGGAGCGAATAGGATAGAGAGGAGACAAGAAGAGATTAGGAGGCCAGGGGAAAGGGGATGAGTAGGTGATGGGTTAGAGTAATGAAAGAAAAAAAGGTGAGAGACGGAGAAGAGGAAAGGAGGACGGAAAGGCGAGAGAGAGCTGGCGCAGGAGCGGCAGCTGTAATTTACATATGCTAATTAAACTTCTGTTTGGGTCACTTGCTCTTCATGTCAGGGCTCCGTTCACACCTTCCGGTCTGTCCTCTCTGACACTTTCTTTGTCTGTCTGTCCATGGTTCCACCTCCTTTCCTCTTTTTCCCCACATTATTTTCAGAGTAGGAATTTGTCTCTTTGATTCTTCGCCTCCTTCTCTCGTCTCACCTTTCCCTATAATCATACACCCACCCACTGTGCACCTCATCCTAATGCTGCCCTTCCTCGTCATGTCTTAACTTCTTCATCTCCCCCTCAATTTTCAGTTTTATCCCCAGTTGCCCTTTTGTGCCTTTTATTTCTTTCCCTCCTCTTTTGTCTCTTATCCCCATAGCTCTATATCTCTCTCTATAATGATGTCAAATGTACTCTACCAACTTTCACCGTTATCCTTGCACCCACCTACGTTTTCTTCTTCTTTCATTCTCTGTAAAGAGTGTACATCATCATCATAATGAGGTTGTTTCTTTCTTTCTCCTTACTTAAAGTCGAATTTTCTTTATCCCTAAAGTATGTATCCAGTCACCGCTTTCTTTTGTTTTCTAAAATCATACTCAACACCCTCCGTTTATTCCTGTCCTCATCTCCACTCTCTTTTTTTCCATCACGTCTTTGGACTGCCTGTATATGTCCCATCTCTTCTCCCCCTCCTACCTTAACATACCTGGTACCTTTTATCTAATTTCTCCCCTCTGCTTTTTCTTTCAATTATCCCCTGACGTGTCCTCTTTTTCAGCTACAACTATGTTCCCAGAGTTGCTTTTTTAAAATTTTATTTTCTTGATCCCCTTTTTCCATCCTCATCTTCGCTCTCCTCTTCTCTGCCAGAAAAATCAAAGCTTAGCCAAGTATCAGAATGCCAAAATACCTACTGCACTGGCCTAAATGCAAACACACACACAAAGCTATATATACACAAATGCACACACTCACAGCATGTGTGAGCACACATACACAGATGTGTGCAAACACACACGTACACACAGGTTCACAGATTTCCATGCATGCGAGCAAACACACACACACACACAGACGCACACACACACACCTCTAGCCTTCATGACCCGTTGCTGGTTTGTGAGCCATCTGTTCATTTATTTCAGAGAACAAACACACCTGACAGTACTGAGGAGCTGCTAAGTCCATTTCACTGTTCACTGAACAGCACAATTGAGTCGACTAGATGGAGGGATAAGCTGGAACAAAAACTTAACGCACCCCGAGGGGAATTGGAGATCGAGAACCACTGTTCCTGTCCAAAGCCATTTCTCTGAGAATCACAAAACTGTATCTCTCTGTCGCTGCCATCTAACAAGATTCAATACTGTGCTACTATAACGGCCAGAGTTAATAGGAATTGGGCTTTGACGATGTTCAAGATATGAAGGACATAAAGTCCGCTGATATCACATAGTGGGATACATGGCATACAGTATATGTTCTGCTTCAGCAGGAATACTATAAGGTAACAATAAAAAGATTGAAATACAAACATGTGTACTGCCATTTTTTTTCAATGTATGTTAAAACTACTGGTTGCTGTTCCCTGTTCGAAAGAAACACAGCAAAATTGCCCTCTTGGATGCCTGTATGATAGATAAAAAAAAAAAGTGCCCTTCCAGTAGAGAAAACAAGATAAAGTCCCCCCTACGGTGCCCTTCCAGTGGAGAAAAGATAAAGTGCCTCCTACGGTACCCTCCCAGTAGAGAAAACCAGATGAAGTTCCCTCTACAGTGCCCTTCCAGTAGAGAAAACCAGATGAAGTGCCCTCTACAGTGCCCTCCCAGTAGAGAAAACAAGATAAAGTGCCCTCTACAGTGCCCTTCCAGTAGAGAAAACCAGATGAAGTGCCCTCTATGGTGCCCTCCCAGTAGAGAAAACCAGATGAAGTCCCCTCTACGGTGCCCTTCCAGTAGAGAAAACCAGATGAAGTGCCCTCTACGGTGCCCTCCCAGTAGAGAACACAAGATAAAGTGCCCTCTACGGTGCCCTTCCAGTAGAGAAAACCAGATGAAGTGCCCTCTACGGTGCCCTTCCAGTGGAGAAAACATGATAAAGTGACCTCTAGGCTGCCCTTCCAGTGGAGAAAACATGATAAAGTGCCCTCTACGGTGCCCTTCAAGTGGAGAAAACATGATATTGACCTCTAGGCTGCCCTTCCAGTGGAGAAAACATGATATTGACCTCTAGGCTGCCCTTCCAGTGGAGAAAACAAGATGCAGTGCACCAGTGGGTGCCCTTAAATGAAGAAAACGTGATAAAGTGCCCTCTCGGGTGGCCTTAAAATGGAGAAAGCATGATGCAGTGCCATATAGACTGCCCTACATGCTTGAAAACTTATCCGCATGCAGCTGGTGCCCTTTATTTTTTTTTCGCCCCTGCCCCTCAGACAGCCCGAGTCTGCCACTGGTGCATTTTATTAACTCTCTAGATGCATGTATGAAGTAATATCCTACCAGGACAACAATAAGAAGTCACAGCTGCCAACCCTGTCTCCTCAATTTGTTTTGAAGCACATCAAATAGGTGTTGTAGAAAACGTAATGCAGCGTAACTCTTCACTGTCAACGCAAGATGTTAATAATACAGAACGCATCTTCATAACGCTCACTGTCAACATATTTCATTTGTTTTTCCAACAATATTTGCTCATGGTATATCACGCTTTTGTGCTTATGGTGAGACAACTAAAAAAACTTGGTTAAAGAAAGTGAATTATGTCTGGGAGCAAGTGCTTTAGTAGCTTAAACCTACAGCAACAACCAGACCCCAGTCTCCGGTGTTAAGGCCCAGACACACCAAACCAACATCACAAAACTAGCAGCGATGAAGTCCACTTGTTGCACCACCTCACGTCGCCTGAGTCTTGGCCAAAAAGTTGCACTTGAACACATCGCAAAGACTACACCCAATGGTCAACTACCACGTACGTCCTGCACCTGTATTAGAGGAAATTACACTCCGGTCGGCCAACTTTGGGCCGTCGGTGAGCGTCTATCGGCCTACTTTTTGCAATGTGTCCCCGCACCGTCGGCTCCAGTCTGCCTGTCTTGGAGGTTTTTTGGCCGATTCAGCATGATGAAATGGTGGCGGAGCACGTCGGTGAGAGAAAGCACTCTGATTGGCTGTTCAGCTTCAACGAATCAGTGCACGAGAAGAGAAACGGAAGTGAGGAAAGCAAGCCAACGAGTAAAGTCAAGAGGGCAATCACAGAAGGCTCTTCTCATTTTTCATCTTCATCTCATCTGATCATTCAAATACACAGATATTTTCACAACGACATGGCCTTCTGGAATGAAGCTAAGTGGTGAGTGAGAGTGGTGTGAAAATGGTCGGCAGCAACCGCTTTGTTTCATGTACGTATTATAACAACAGCTTGTATATCTGCAGTCCTCGGTCTTCCGGTTTCACGTTTTGAATGACGAATACAGACTACCGTCGCCTGCTGGTGTGGAGAGTTATTTCCTCTCATGTAGGCGCAGGACGTACGTGGTAGTCGGCCATTGGTTGTAGTCTTTGCGGTGTGTTCAAGTGCAACTTTTTGGCCAAGACATGGGCGACGCAACAAGCGCTCTTCATCGCCGCTAGTTCTTTGATGTTGGCTTTGTGTGTCTGGGCCTTAAAGATGTCGTGTTCCTGGACTTGAAAGAAAAAAAAACGAGCCAGTAAAGCTCTTTCTTAAATGTATTTGGTAAAGCAAATTAGTAGATTATAAACACATTTTTAGGCAAAATGGTTACACGCATATAGTTCACACACAGGCGACACTGCATCTTTCTAGCAGTTGTACTGTTTAAATTTACAGCTTAGAAGTCCCTCTATCCTACAGTTCTATAGAGATATCTCAGCCTGAGTATATGCTGCAACAGCACTGCTGGATTTCCAAATACAATTCATCTGGGTTGAGGATTTCCAAAGCTGCACCTGTGCAGCACGAGGTGCAAAGTGGGACAGTGCGAAGAGAGATTGCTATATTGCTATTTCTGTATCAGACCTGATGCATCAGCTATTATTATATGAAATGTTCTTCTCACCTGAGGATGATTTCAGCAGGAGAGGGGCGGACGCAGAGGAAAACAGGAACCGGTGAGGGAAGGAGAGAAAAAAAAGACAGAGAGACAAGACAGCATTTTGTTAGCTTATTCAATACTGCACTCCGACTCTACATCACCATATGAGTTAAAGAATTCAATGTGATACCCAGATTCAACTGTGACCAGTTCATTCAACGCATTTTACACTACAACATCTCTGCGGATATTATACCATGGAAGGATATTCCAAACACTGCAGTATGCAACCAGGCAATAAATGGGTAAAAAGTGGAAATCTATGATGGCTACATTTATTGCCATCAGCTGGGAGCGAGAGGGCTAAATGCGATCTCTGTTTTATGTTCACTGTGATGGGGACAGACCCAATGAGGCGATGTCTTGTTTGAACCAATCAGGGGTGATGAGACACAGGGACACTCGCATGCATTGACCATAATTGCTCTGTCTGGCTTGTGTCAAACCTGAGACGTGTGTGTGTGTGTGTGCATTCGTGTGTGTGCGTTTGTTTCTGCTTGTCTGCATGTGAGACATGAGTGCAGACTGTTGTTAGACTGAATACAGAGAAATTATTTTCACCATTAACATGCAGAACGACAGAGAGAAAAGTGTAGAGAGAGAGAGAGAGAGAGAGAGAAGAGAATTCTTCAGTGTCTGAAGTGAGACAAATGGGCCATATATCCAAACCAGACACTCACAGTGGACTGAGAAATTCACCCGCTTCTTC
This sequence comes from Sebastolobus alascanus, assembly GCA_916701645.2. Classification (NCBI taxonomy): domain Eukaryota; kingdom Metazoa; phylum Chordata; class Actinopteri; order Perciformes; family Sebastidae; genus Sebastolobus; species Sebastolobus alascanus. Next base: position 1,376,946 of record CAKAOJ020000142.1, on the reverse strand, counting down.
TCGTGCCTCTCCAGAATATTTACTTGCTTTTTCATCTCCTCAAAATATTTCACACTTAATGTCATTGCGCTCTCACTCACTCTGCATGCCTCTCTCGGCGCTCCCTTTCAGTCCATCTTTTGCTTCGGCTTATTCCCCCTCTCTCCCTCTACTACCGCTCTCTCTCTTTCTCACTGTGTGTCGCTCTCTGTATCTCTCTGGTACTCATTCTAATAGTAATCTACACTTCTAAAACTTGCGGTCGTTCTGTGTGTAGCGTAGCGTTATTCACATTTCCCCCAGGATACCACTGCTTATCGATTCTGTCCCTGCTCGCATCTGGTCTGAAAGTCTTGTAAGTGACGCCTTATCATTACCTCGTGTGTGTTTGTGTGTGTTTGTGTGTGTGTGTGTGTGTGTGTGGATGCCTTATCATTACCATCTTTCACGGGCCTCTGCTGTCCAAAATTTTTAACAAGCCAGTGTTTGTTTGAGCTGATCAAGACAGATTGGTGTGAGTAATGCACTCTGAGTACTGTAGGAGCCTATACTGTACGATGTAGAGAACTGTACAAATGTGCGTGTGTCTGTACAAAACTGCATTTTATACCTACACCTGTATTTGTATGATACACTGTATATAAGAAGTGGACGTAGACGCCGTGACGTCACCCATTGGTTTGTGGACTGCCGTTTTGAAGCCTCGAGTTCGGCATTTTGGCTGTCGCCATCTTGGTATTTGGCCGTCGACATGTTGTTTTTTTACAACCAGAAGTGACACTAGAGGGTGGAGCTAAGTAGAACTGAACGCTGAATAAGACATTTTTAGGTGACCAAAAAGTTACAATTAACTTTCATGAACTGAAAACACACTGAAGACTTCAAACACAAGACTTCAAACTAGTGATTGAGACCATAAACTCCTGTGTACAATGTTTACAGAGGTAATAAATCAAGTGAGAAGTAGGGTCATTTTCTCATAGACTTCTATACAATCAGACTTCTTGATGCAACCAGAGGAGTCGCCCCCTGCTGGCTGTTAGAAAGAATGCAAGTTTAAGGCACTTCAGCAATGGCTTCATTTCTCAGACCCAGAGGTTACCCACTGATTTGTATCTGTACCAGAAACTGTGCTTCTATGTGCTACTGAGTTTGTTCTTTCATGTACATGTGAGTATCTGTGTGTGTGTGTGTGTGTGTGTGTGTGTGTGTGTGTGTGTGTGTGTGTGTGTGTGTGTGTGTGTGTGTGTGTGTGTGTGTGTGTGTGTGTGCGTGTGTGTGTACTGATGTCCATGTCTAGGTGTGACAAACTACCAGGCACGCTTGATCAACACTAGCCTCTGAGCTTAGCAGAGGAACCGATCGCAACTGGATATCACTGCATTCATAGGCAGTCATCAACATGTCTGATGTCCCCAAAACAACAACAACAAATGCTGTCAGTCTGTCTCAACACATCTCACATTCAGGCCTCTCCTGTTCTTCATAGACGGATGTTTTTAAACACAAGAAGTGAGGAGAGGGAGGAAAGGAGACAACGACACTCCAAAGTACTTGTGAATAAAACTGGTTTCTATTTTGCTGTGCAAGGTGGTTTTGAGAGTTTAAAGCTGTTAATTTCTTCCTATTTTTTCTTTTAAAATTACTGTATGTTCTTTTGAGTTGCATATATCCTTAAACATTTTTAAAACATTTATTGTTTGGATCTGTGCAGACGCCTGTAAGCCCGCCCAAAAAAAGCTCACCTTTCTCCTTTGCTATAAAAGCTATAAGCTAAAAAACCTCGGCTCCTCAACACAGCTCGACTTTTCAACCACCCCACTGCTTTAGAAGTCCATTCATTCACTCTGATGCCCTAGAACAGCTGTAGATGTACAAACTGTGTGTGTATATCAGAGTTGGTTTCATGGAGAGTGTGCACTCGAGTAAACACGAAATCCAGAGCAGTTTCTAACTTCCAAAAGATTTCTTTTCAACCGTGATGCAAAGAGTTGAAAAGAACTCGTAGCAAGCATCTCTATCTTCAGAGAAATACAGTTTTGATTTTCATTGCTCAAAGCAACAGTTTTAAATGCCCGGCAAGACATGAAAAGTTTCACATCAGTAAGAAAAAACGATTCTTTATTGTGTGCAGCGTTGTTGGCACAGCTGCACAAAGTAAAGGTACAATCGCAAACAAACACAGGAAAAAAAGCCTAATCACACTTGGCATCATGTTGATAATCAGCACCTGATTACTTCCTGGTTTTGGGAACCTTTTCAGCTGCTGTTGACCTATCAGGATGGATTTTTGGCTTTAATGACTTCCTGTGGGAGTTAATGAGCGACGCAGCAAACGGCAGCTAAACAAGAAAGCTGAAAGGCCTTTTGTTGTTCCTTAGGTCATTAAGTCCAATCACAAAGTGCCCTGGTATGCCCCATGTGTGTTCTCCTATGTGTGTGTGCAAGAATGTGTGTGTGTGTGTGTGTGTGCGTGCGCACACGAGAGAGAGAGAGAGAGAGAGTGAGTGCTATATATTCTTTGAGAGGAACCTGCAGGTTTTGCTCTGCTCAGTCACAATGAATGCATTCCTTTACACAGACAGACACACAGGCACACACTTGCCTCTCTTTTCCATATAACACACACACATGACCACACTGTACACACACACATACACGCTGTAGACACACACACACACACACATAGGTAATTGATCTGTGAGGAATCTCGGGTGTTGCTGCCACTGTGTGAAAGCATGTGTTCTCTGTGTGTAGCAGGCAGTGGGTCAGGGGCCTGTGTCAACATCTCCTGTTGGTAACGGCTGGCTAATGTATACCTACACTTATGGAACTACATGTCTCCACCGTTTCTCTCTCTTTACTCTCTGTTTAGGTTCGTCTGTCTCTCCTGTCTGAGCAATGAATCTTTCATCAGTCTCTCTCTCTCTCTCTCTCTCTCTCTCTCACACCGGGGACTTCTTTTCACTCCGAAGCACGCTAACTAAGAATTACTCGTACATTTTAAACCTTTCGTTGAAATATCTGTTCATGAAAATATTTAGTAAAATTCATAAGGATACTCCAATGATTTAGATTGCTATTCTATTTATTATTATTTACATCCATAAAGTTGGGGGGCTTGTGAGGGACAGGTTAAAAAAAAGAATGGTCCAAATCGAAGCAGCAGAGGCTGAGACATCATGACTGGATCCTACACTTCCCATAATGCAACTCAACAGAGTCTTTCTTAGACCTCGGCTTCGTCCAAAATCGCATACTACAGTATGCACTACATACCCAATATGTGTACTATCGTTTTGTGTGAATAAACAGAAGTATGTATCTTTTCGGACACACTGAGCTGTAATTTACGTCGTCACTTCCTGAGAACCTCCTTGCCGGTCGGAGACGTGTAACCATGGTTACCCTTGCCAACCTCATGTGACCAAAACGACTGTTTGTGATAATCAAATCTATTTAAATTAATCTAAAATGTATATTATGCCTAGCAATTCCTTTATTTATTTATTCCGTGGTATAAATTCTTGTTCAGGACGTACACCAGAGGCAAACCTATTACATATAAAAACTAGAACCCCAGCCCACCAATACTGGATTTTGAAACCAATACATATATCAAAATAAATTTGATAACAACATATCAAGCAGTTCTATATATATATTTTTTTTTTAAATCAACACATGACATAAAAAATAAATTTTTGCTAAAGACCCCTTTAAACTTTAAAGAAGAGTTTTGACCAAGATACGGACTCTGGGACACTTTAAAGGTGCTAAATGCGAGATTGGGAGCATTTCTATTGCCTCCGCACGGCTCTCAACGTGGCGACTTGTAGCTAACGATGCTAACAGCACAAACAGTGCAAACAACGGCATCAGTGCTGACAGAGCTAACAGTGTTAACCTGGGGGGGGGGGGAACCAGAGGGTGGGTGCTACACTTCTGCGCCGTCGGTCAGGACGGCGTTATCAGCTGTAATCGCAGTATGAGCGCAATGCAGAGCGGCGGCTGTGAGCAAGCCAGCGGGGCACGCTCACATGCACGAACATGCACTTCAAAGGCACGTGCTGACTGCCCGGCGATGTAAACAAAGCATGGAGAAGCTCTGATTACAACACATACAGAGGTGTAACTTCATTCTCTGCTTTGGTAGACATTACTCCTCTATATCTTTACATAGACAATAGTTGGTTGTTGCTATATTAATGCTGTGGATATCATATAGAGAAACGTTAAAGCTGAAAAACAAACTTGTCAGTGCTGGTGGACAAAGTACAGTATGCAACGGCAGAACTGTTCCTAAATTACCTCGAATGACTGAAACGTCTTACAAACATATCTGCATGAGCTACAATGGCTGACTTAATGGTGTCGCTCATCTAGAAGAAAATATGACATACTATAATATTAAGAAATATTTAAACTAAAAATGCATACTACAATACACGTGGTACAGAAATTCAGATATTTCTCCATTTGTCTTTGCATGTGTTTGTCCCCACGTTGCGACTGAATGCAATGATGTTGTAAAATCCCTAATAGAAGTTATTTCTTCTAACCCTGAACTAAAAATCTAAAAAGAAAACAATGATCACTGCAGCTTGCTTCCTGTGTTAGTGAAAGGCACTTCCTTCAATATGTTTGTGTGTGTGTGTGTGTGTGTAATGTGCTTCAGTGACATTAGAAAAGCTAAATTGCCCACTGTCACTCAATAAAGGGTTGAAATGGTCTGTAATTTTGTAAAGGCCTGGACTTAAGGCTCTGACTGTGTGTGTATGCTGTTTGCGTGGCTGCCTCTGTAAGACTATTTGTCCCTGTGAGTGTGTGTGTGTGTGTGTGTGTGTGTGTGCATTTGTAAGTGGTCAACAATGCCCTGAAGCGGATGGGAAAGTGCTTCCATTATGGCGTCTGATGGCTCCAACTGAACACTACGCAGCGTGATGGGCTAAGAGAGAGAGAGAGAGCGAGAGAGAGAGAGAGAGAGAGACGACGAGCGTGATGGCGTGCAAACTAGTGTGTAATGGAAGCCAGGTGCGTGGCGTTGTAATAGTGAGGAAGACCCCCCGCTGCTGTAACTCTGTTCTGTCTCTCACAGGTCAGGACACACACACACACACACACACACATACACACACACATACACACACACACAGTGGCCTGTTTCTTTCATTATCACTGTTACTCGGCTAACCCTCACACTACATCAGTCAAAGACCTTTGACAGGAGACCACACAATCTCTCAACACCACACACACACACACACACACACACACACGCACTTCAACAACAGCAGAGTAAAATATGACGTGCGGAAAGCCTTTATATCACACTAACACACACATACAGTACATATGCCAAACTCTCTCTCTCTCTCTCTCTCTCTCTCTCTCTCACACGCACACACACACGCGCTACCTAACCCTGCGAGGTCTGCCCTACCTTTCACCACCAAGATAAATGCACCCTTTCCCTACTTTCATTCCTTAACAAAGCCCTCCTTTCTGGCCTCATAAACACATGCAATAAAGCGCACACACGCAGAAAGCAGCTTGGACTACTAATTTCTTCCCTTAATCATGACCAGACATATATACTGTAGCTGGCATATATAGAAACACAGAGACAGAGCACGGTGAATACCTCCTCAACTTTCCAAGCTTCCATTAAAGAACCTCGGTGGCGACAAAAAGAGCGAGCAGATCACTCATCAATCATTCACTCGTACAAGCTATTCCCAAAACAGCTGTCTGCCAGCACATTTTCACACTGACTGCATTTAAATACTAGAAACGGGGGAGAAAAAAAAGCAAATTCAAAGTGCATTGGAAGAAGAAAAAATAAAAAGTTAAAGAGGGGCCTGAAGCCATCAAGTCAAAAAAAGTGATAGCTGCCATTATCTGCAGTGGAAGATGACTCATCAATCATCGGGACTTTCATCACTCATCATTGTTCACGTCTGTTCCTCCCCAAGGCTCCTTTCTTCAGCTTCTTTCTGTCTCTCCGATAACGCTTCTTCCTTTTGTGTGTCATTTATTGCTTTTCTTTCTCTTCTATTTGCCTCTTCAACGACACTTTCATCTGTTCCGCGTAAGGAAGGATAGCATTGTAATCAGACATGGAGTCATTGCATAACAGTCTTTCGATTCCTAATATTATATAGGCCAAATTTTTAGCGGTTTTCCAGTTGTTGAATTAAGTGGCTTTTATTATTATTATTATTATTTTATTATATTTTGCTCCACACAATTGAGAAGGCAGGGTGTTGATGGAAAACGTACAGCGTTCAGTCACAAATAACAGCGGACGGTGAAGAAGGTTGCTGACGGCGTTTCGGTGCAGCAGAAGTTCAAAAGGAAGAGCGGTGTGCTGCACTCAGGTCTGCAGTCCGACTGCCCGTTTCCCCTGGCAGTGCGGAGACTATTTTAGAGTCTTATTAGCCATTAGAGTGCTGGACCTCATCTGAGAGGGAAGCTAACCAAGATGATTAACAGTTTAAACTCTCATTTAACACGCAGATATAGCCCTGGTCATGGCACACTTCCACTCCCTCTGAGGCTGAGTAATATTGAGTTCATAGCCCAGTGCCTTAATAGATGTATTAATATAACCAATGGGCTTCTGAGAGCATGAAATTATCTTTGAGCGATGAATTAAAGCCTTATTGATTGTCTGTAAGGTATTCTCCACACAGCGGACAATCTGGAGCATGCTTTGCTGACTGACTGATTGTTCGGAGGAATGAAAGGATGACTAGCTGGGTGGAGAGATGGATCAAGGGATGAAGCACTTATTCGACACGAAACGCAGCAAGTTTCACCTGTAATTTCACCACCAACATTTTTTTGTTAATCATTAGAAGTGAACATCAAACCTCAGCTGAAAAAATAACCACAAATTCAATCACAGAGAGACAATTTGTTTTCTTTTCCCCACAGCGCCAACAAGTTTTGTTTAAACCCATAAAAGCGAACACTAAATGTCTCTGTTCTACATTCTGCATGGCTGCACGTCTAGCTGACTACATGATGTCCCGTTTGCAAATATTATACAGGAACTAGTTTGTGTCCCTCCGTCCTCGCTTAAAAGGTTTTTGGACACTTTCTGCATCAATGAATTCATACTGTGCGCCATGTGCTTGTAAATTAACAGCAGGGTTTTATAAGATTATACTTTATAGTATTTTCTCAAGCAACAAAGAACAGGAAACGCTCCAAACTCACGCTCACACATTTTGGCCATTTTTAAAGGTGTCCCTTGACCTCTGACCTCAAGATGTGAATGAAAATGGGTTCTATGGGTACCCACGAGTCTCGCCTTTACAGACATGCCCACTTTATGATAATCAGATGCAGTTTGGGGCAAGTCATAGTCAAGTCAGCACACTGACACACTGACAGCTGTTGTTTCCTGTTGGGTTAGAGTTTGCCATGTTATGATTTGAGCATATTTTTTATGCTAAATGCAGTACCTGTGAGGGTTTCTGGACAATATTTGTCATCGTTTTGTGTTGTTAATTGTTTTCCAATAATAAATATACACATACATTTGTATAAAGCAAGCATATTTGTCCACTAAGAGTATTAAATCCTTGACAAATCTCCTACATTTTGAAAAGATAAAAAATATGCAATTAATTTGCGATTAATCGCGCTTAAATATTTTAATCGATCGACAGCCCTAATCGATAGATATCCATACTGAATATTTGAAACGGTTTCAATGCTCCTTTTCTGCGGTATCGATACACGGTTACCAGCTGCGTTTTCTGCTCTCTCTTCTCTACAACAGCGAGTTGACACATACGCTGCTATTTATCTTTTGATAAAAATCTAAAATTTTATGCCCTCAATGTTGTATCAATTTTCCCCCGTGGTATCGAAAAATGGTCTTGAATATCGATATTTTTCAATGTATTGTATTGAAGTTAGAAATTCCTTCATCATACACTAAGACAATGTTATTTTAAAGCCATCGGTACAGTATAGTCAAGCTTTCCTAACAGTTATTTTCCTCCTTCTCCAGAGCAACATGAAACAATAATACTGCGGTGCTGCCCCAAGCCTGTCAGACACTTTGACGTCCGCTTCAGCAAAGTACAGAATTAAATCTTTAAATGTTAAACTCTCAAACGCGGAGGGCGACTGCGATGTGGACACAAACAAAATTACTATGGAAATGTCTCAGATGCAAATAAAAAAAGTAATTCAAACACACACACACACTATACATGTATGTTAATAGTGACAATAGGATTGCTTTCCTTTGAAAAAGAAGGAAAAAAATGCCATTTTCCCTCACATCCTATCTCCTTTCATGAAGCATTTCAACTTTCTAGTTAATTTTAAGGCTGTCACAAATGTAATAAATCCTCCTCTGAAACACAACTGTTAACAGAGATAGATACAAAGAAACAAGAAGAGAACAGAGGAAATGAAGAGGAGATATAGAAAGAGACAAAGAAAAAGTGTGTGGGCGACTAATAAAAAGAGCTCAACGGCAAAAGTACACAACAAATTACACATTTTATGGAGGAGAAGAGGCAGAGTGAGAGCGACTCATTTCATCACTTGTTTTTTATAGAATGGTCTCGTGGATGATGATCCAACCCTGACTACGTATATGGAAGTGTTAATCACTTGTCGTTACCTGTAAAGTCACAATGATCTCACCCTCTTCACGCCCTGTTGCGATGGGGAATTCTAATCTAACGACGCAACGTACTTCCCTTTTGTCACTGATATTAATGTCAAAATCTTTTAAAAGTCAAAAGCACATGAAGGCATAGAGAAATATACTTTTACTACAAAAAAGCACGTTAGAGCTGGCACTCCATTTGAACAGTTGGTTTGATGCTGAGCATTTTCCAGCAGTATCTATGAAGTTATTTCCCTGACATTCTGTCTTTCCTCACTTGCTTGTTTAATTAAAAATTCCTCCCTGATTTAGAATGAAGTCCCAGTGTGAACAGGCAACCTTGATCTACAATCTGCCTGCATATTGCTCTCTTAACAATAATAGGCTAAATATAGATCCCAGCTTCCCCCTTTTCCCTTTCATCCTCCAGATAAGGGAGAGACCCTCTTCCTCGCTCTCTCTCATTCATCAAATTACCTTTTCCATTTTTATTAGTTTCACAGGATAATCACCTGAGGAGAAGTTGGTTGGTTTGGAGGTAATAGAGTTTTCCTACTCCAACACAAATGTAGGTGTGCTTTCAGACGCACAAATATGCATACACAAAATTATACGTTCACATGTATTTTACATACCTTATCCACACACGCATAAATGCCTATACATGATTTCTGATGAACACCATATTCTGCACATACACAAGAGAATATGTGGATCTATTGACACGTAAATGTATGTAGGCAATAGGTATGGGACGATATGAAGATTTCATGTCATGATTATCCTGGCCAAAATAATTGTGATTCCCGATAATCATCAAAATATGCTTAAAACATACTGGAATCACTTTACCTTACATTTATTTTTAATGCATCACAGATAGGATAAACATCTTTTATTAGTGAACATTGTTTTTTAGTGAAAAACAAACAATCTTAAATAGGTTAATCATAAAACCCCTGCGTAAACAAAGGATAAATATATATAGCAACATTGTTATTTCTTCCATGATAATTCCTATTTTTAAAATCAAGCTCTATTTTTCACTTCTTTACCATGATAGCAAGCTTTTTCAAGTCTTATTATGATCCTACCATGATCAATTGTTTGAGTGTCTTTTATCGCGATGACAATATAGCATTTTATCGCAGATTGTGATAAAAACAAAAAAACACTCACAATAAGTTGATCGTGGTGAATTTTCATTATCTGGATAATTGTGAATATCATCACGAGTGACTTGAAAAAGCTGTCTAGCTCACTATCATGGTAGAGAAGTGAAAAACAGAGCCTGATTTAAAAAATACAGGAATTATCATGTCAGAAAGAACAGACTCACACTATTTTGCTATTTTTTGTTTATTTATTTATCCTTTATTTATGCAGGGAGACCTTATGATTTATGAGTACCTTACTTAAGATTGTTTGAATGTTTGTTTTTCACTAAAAACGATGTTCACTAAAACAAGATGTGTCCTATCTGTGATGTAGATGATTGGCCAGGATGATTGTGAAATGAGATCTTCATATTGTCCCTCACTCCACCATCTCTAGTAGGCACATACACAACAATTAGCCAAGTCTACTATACCTTTCCTCCCACCCAGCTATATACTGTTGCTATCTGAACAACGGCAAAGACAAAGTTTGATTATTGCCTATTTGCTCTTGTCCATCTTTCATTACTCTTAGTAATTAGTCTTTTTTCTCTCTCTCTCTCTCCTTCCCTCTCTCTTCTTATGTTACTCTCTACTTCACTCCAAAGAGAGACGTCTGACTAAAGCTATCTGGTTGTAAATCTCCTCTCCAAACACACACTCTTACTGTGTTTACTCCCCTGCTTCCCCGCCTTCCTGACTGTTGCCTGCCTGTCTGTCTCTTGTCCTGACAGTCCACCTGTCCCCCGACTGTCACAGTGTCTCTCCGTGAGCCGGTCCCGCTCCGTCTCGCTACTAGCTGGCTTTAGTTAAGCCTTTGTTTAACATTAGCACAGGGAGACAATCAAAAAGCACTTTCTCTCTGTCAGGAAACCAACGTAAATAGACACAAAGTCACACAAAAACATGCATGCCAGCACGCCACACACACACACACACACACACACATACATGGCAGCAGTAGATTGACACAGTAACAAAGCCAGAACTCATAAACAAAGAGGCCGTTTGTTTGGACTGGTCGGGGCGAAAAGATGGACAGCCAATAAAATGACTTCCAGAGGAGGTGGGTGAAAGGTCAAGTGTTTTAGGGGTTTTTCAGAGAGTATGTGTGTGTGTGTGTGTGTGTGTGTGTGTGTGTGTGTGTGTGTGTGTGTGTGTGTGTGTGTGTGTGTGTCTGTGTGTGTGTGTGTGTGTGTATATATATAAATGTGTGTGTGTGTGTCCATCAGCTGTGGTGGTGGTCTTGAAGTAGCCATTCACTCCAAACAATACCCTCCCCCGCCAGCTATTCATTTCCATTTGACGGCTAAACACACACACACAAATGCAATGTAAAGTCCCAAAACACACACTGACTCTCCCCTCCAACCACACACGCGCACATAAATAATATACACACTCATCTGCTGATTGGCTGTCTTTCGCAAAGCCATCAGAAATGATCGTGAACACTCAGTTAGTTGATGGAGTAGCAAAGCGATACAGTGAGACAAACTGAGTTTGTAAATGTGTTTTTCTTTTGTTTCAAACTAAACTTGCATGTAGAATACCTAGAAAGGTTTTAGCGCTCTACTCCCTTCAGCTATATGTATTTTACAATTTTGTAGGTATGAATTCAAGCCTACACATGAAGTGGGAAATTATTTTTCAAATCTTCCAGGGAGAGAAAAAGCAGCTCAAGAGTAAAATTACCTTTCCTCCACACAGCTGATTCAAAAACATTGCATAGATATGAATACGTTGTATGAAAAGCCATTCAGTGAAAACTGCTGCCGGCAGCGTGTGTGTTAGAGAAAAGTGAAAAAGTGGAAAAAACAACACACAGGTATAGAATAGGACGATCAAAACACTCCAAAACAAAACAGTAGCTGTTGCTTTTTTATTACAACAAGTACAACTACTTCCTGCTTTACTTTTAAATGAATGCGTCTCCAATATTTCTCTGTTTGTCTCTCTGTCTCTCTGTCTACATGTCCCTCCACAGTCACTCTTTCCATCTTTGTCTCGACACTCAAAGAAACAGTTTTGAGATTTAGAGTTATTTCCTCTTCCCCGGGAGACATTGGGAAAGTGAAAGTTCAGGTGAAAGAAGATGTGAAACACAAATGAAATGAGAATAAGGGAGTGGATGGGGTTGGAGGGTATCACACATCACAGAAGATATCCAGACAGAAGAAAAACAAAGAGACCCATATATGAGGCTGGGTCTGTCTTGGTGACATTCCCAATGGATTTCAGATTTCAAATAAGTTCAAATGCAGACGGAAAAAAAACATTGAGAGTTGATGAGTTCCGACAAAAAAAGAAAAAAAAAAAAAAAGTGGGGAGCAAAACAACAAAAATGACAAGGTGTCTCGCATCACCCAGGTTGTTCGCCACGCCCCGTCTCCCGGCGCGAGGAAGACGAGGGAGGCGGGAGAAGTTAAAACGGAAGACAAAACTGCGGGGAGGAGGAACGGGGCGAGCGGGGAGGAGAGGGAAGTGAGGGCAAAGTAAAGAGACAAGGTGACGAGACGGGGAACGAGAGGCATGAGTGTGATGTTTGAAGATGAGCAGTGTCCCTTGGTGACTCTCGCTCCCGCTCTCCTTCGCCTCCGCTGCAAGATTAAACGAGGATGGAACAGAGCGATGGGAGGGAGGAACAGGAGCGGAGGGGAGAGGGGACGGGGGGGCGGGCTGTAAGTAGGCCTGGCACCCTGCTGTGACCCCATCAATCAACACACACATAGACACACACGCACTGGGGTACGCCCCCCCACCGCTAATGAGCTATTTACACAGAGGGTTGTTTGTGCACATCCATAGCGCGCTGCCAAAATGCACACACACAAATTTGTATGCAGACGCACACAAGGGAGCACACGCACAGCAAGGTGTACTCCAAAACTACAAAAAATATGAGAAAAGTCAAATGCAAAAATAAACCAACATAAAAAACGTCGAGTTCTTGTGTGAAATCTGTATGTGGGCTGCTAATATAATCAAATGATATGTATCTAGGCTGCAAATATCATCTTTAAATGTACAAATGAATGCATCCACACACATATGCACATAATCCCGCTGTTAGCAGGCGGCGGGTTTTTGTTTATCCGAATACGGCGTATCTGCTGGACGTACACTTTGTCCGTATTTCTGTGACAGACATAGATGTCGGAGTAAAATCCTCCTCCATCCTCCACCTGCTCAGGGCTCCATTTGTATAATTGGAGAGCAGCTGGCTGATGGCTGTACTGTACACACACACACACACACACACACACACACACACACATACACACACACACTGTCCCCGATGCTCACTACTGACTCCAAAGTAATAGCTGTTAGTGCAACAGTATGGTAATCTTCTTTTTTTTCTATCTGCGGTTAGTATATATCTCCATCTCTTCATTGAGTTCATTTAAAACTCATTTGCTTGATGCATCTTCGTGCAAATCTCTGTACTGTACTCACTGTTGGAACACTAACACTGATTGTCCCACAGAGTAACATCATTATCTAAAGAAGTAATGCAGTGTCTTTATTTGTTTATGTCTGCACTGTTTCTCTATATGAGACATAGACTGTATATAAGAAGTGGACGTAATCACCGTTTTGAAGCCTCGAGTTCAGCATTCTGTCCGTCGCCATTTTGTTTTTTGCAACCAGAAGTGAGTTGAGAGGGTGGAGCTAAATACAACCGAACACTGTTTAAGACGTTTTTAGGCAACCAAAATATTATAATTAACTTTCATGAACTAAAAACACGCTGTGAAAGGTTTAAGTTGTAAGACGAAAACACGGACAACTCCCAGACCGGACAACGCCGTGGTAGCGATCTGTCAATCACAAGGTAGCAACGCCCTAATATAGCATACCCTGCTTTATGGTCTATTTGACTCTAAATGGGAGCATAATTTACGAAATGAACATTATGCTGTATTGAAGAAGACTTGAAACTAGCGATTGAGACCATAAACTCATGTTTACAATGTTTACTGAGGTAATAAATCAAGTGAGAAGTAGGGTCATTTTCTCTTAGACGTCTATACAATCTGACTTCTTTTTGCAACCTGCTGGCTATTAGAAAGAATGCAAGTATAAGGCTTCACTTTACAGACCCGGAGGTTGCCGACTGATATGAGAACATCAGTCAGTTTCTGTTTTTTTGTCTCTCTTACTTCCTCAGTACACGTGCCTCTTGCCCTCATTTAATAGGATTCAAGACACACGTATATACACAGTGGCCGACAAGGGCAAACGGGCTACACCGGCCCAAAACATTTCTATTAGGAAAAACGTGCTGCAGCTTCAGAAAAACAACGTCACGTTTCCATGTTGCAGCACGTTTCTGTTGTTGATACACCGCACATATACACACACACACACACAGATCCGCCAGATCCTTTTCTTAGGAGATGCTTCATAAACTCAACAGTTTAATGGATTCACATTAAAGTACATTAAGGTTATATTAATAAAATATTTGTTTCTTCGCTTCAACACCCACATGCAGATAAATATCTAATTTATACCCATCCAAACCACATTCAACACGCAGATACATGCCAAATGAACACACACACTTGACTGTGTTTGACAGTGGCATTTAAATGATCTAATGAGCTCAGGTCTTATGCACCTTTAATGATGCATGGCCAGTTAATAACAAACTTTATTGAGTATTACAGCTGCATTTTATGGAAAGGTCAGTTGGGCGACCAAAGGAGGTTCAACCACATTAAACAGGAAATAATCCACCCTCAAGCACTATGTTTCAAATGCATTGTTATACTCATTAAAAGTATTTTTTTACGTTGTAATCACGTTGGTCAACACATGAAAATACGAATAAAATCTCCCCCACCCTTTTCACAATATGTTGGCAATCTTCCTGCATTAAACATAACAACTCAGACATTTATCCCCAACAAATACTGCAAAACAACATATGTGTCAACCCACGCAGACTGTACAGGCTACACAAAATAGGCCAGGAAAAAACAGGGGTATGAAAAGAGAAGCAAGAGACGGATATTTACACACAGACAAAGAGAGAGACACGCAGAGAAGAAGAAAACTCCACAAAACTTTCCAACACAAAGGGAGTGACTTTGACAAATGGCTATTCTGAAACCAGGACAGCAGTTTGAGCCAGCACAGACAGACAAACCCACACTGTGTTTATGTGTGTGTTGCGGAGAGAAAAAAAGGCTTTGCCCTGGATAAAAACTGAAGCACCCAGTCAGCAACATGACAAACCAATCTACTAGAGCTGCTTTGAAAAGCTGACAGGACCACACACTCCCATGCGCGCACACACACTCCCATGCGCGCGCACACACACACACACACACACACACACACACACACACACACACACACACACACACACACACACACACACACACACACACATACACAGGATTCAATGCTTCTGACTTTCCATTGTTCCTGATCTGTTTTATGTGGATGTGTATGCACGCTGTCCTGCACCAGGCATGGCTCTCAAAAAACTATTATCCAGCAACTGCAAGAGGAACCTCTTTTCCACATTCTCGTGCTATTGATGCATACTGACACAGACTGTATGTTGTCAATGATATGGCTCGGTCTCAAGAATCATTATTGTAGGATTTACATTAGGGGTGGGAATCACCAGAGGCCCCACGATACGATATTATCACGATACGATCTATTTAAATATTCGGTGATATGCTGTTTGTCAACATCTGTTTTATCTAATAAGATACAGTTTTCACTCATCTCAGAGTTTTCATTCACATTTATTGAGGTCAGAGGTCAAGGGTCCCCTTTGAAAATGGATACCCGATACCGAATTTTGGGCAGTATCGTACGCATTTACGATACTGGTACCGGTATCGGAACAACCTCTGAAAGACAGAATAGCGGCCGGGCCCGCCGGCGGGCTGTCGGATTGTTAAGACGTTACTAGTTTATAAAATAAAAAATGTATACTTGATGTCCGTGTATCGATACAATATCTCCACGCAAAATATTGTGATACTATGCTGTATCCATTTTTTCCCCCACCCCTAATTTACATATAGCATAAAATATCGGTTGTTATAGCTATGGGAGATAAAGGATTCCCAACGTGTTAAAAAAAATCTAATCAATGTGACAAAAAAAATGGTCAACACAACATTCAATCACAGAAAGTGGAGGCAGACAAACCATTAAAATTACCCTTTGAGTTTTATACTCAAAGTTGTGAACCTTGTGTGCGCGCGTTTGCTTTTGTGTTTCACATTGAGAGTAGCCAGTCGTGGGTGAAAATAATGTAAACCCAGAGATGCTTTGAAAGCACTGTGCTTCAGAAAAGTTGAAAGCCTTAATGGACACTCAGAATATCAAGGTGACTAAGAGACAGACAAGGAGACGGAGCAGCAGAGCGAAATAGCAGAGAGAGAGAGAGAGAGAGAGCGAGAGCGAGAGCGAGAGAGAGAGAGAGAGAGAGAGAGAGAGAGAGAGAGAGAGAGAGAGAGAGAGAGAGAGATGGATGCTTGAAGAAAGGTTGAGTGATGGAGAAGAGAAAGAGAGACGATTAACAGGAGACACTAAATCATGAACACGACTCGGGCATCCGACTGGCAAAGTGCATTTCCATCCCACAATTGTCACGTCAGCTTCCCTTGTTGCCTTGTTGCCGCGGTGACACACAGTGACGTTTATTGAACTTTTCTATGAGCGCATATAGGACCACTACGGCATTGCATCCCCACTCCTTTTGAGCTTATTGTGTATTTCTACATGAAATACTGCTTTGCTCCAAAGAGATGAGTAATAAAGTTTATGATTGAAGGTTAGTACACCACTTTCCGCAGCCCATTACATGCATCTGAGGACAAGACATGCACTGTGTGTACCTAGTGTTCTCAAGCTGCATTTGTATGTCAATGTATGGCATATTTTCTCAGCATATATTGAGATAGAAGATTTTGACCCCATCGCCCAGCCCTAGTTTACATAGACTCCACCCTACTTATATCATGACTGTCAGTGTCCATGTAACAGTAACCCATTTTTGCAACCTATTTTTGAAAAGCTGCAACAGTGTCAGAGTCAGGCTGTGACTCAACAGACAACTTTCCGAGAAATTATTATTTTAAATCCACTTTGTCATGACTCGATGTAAATTTAGCGGGTTTTTTTTCTAAATGATTTACGTCATTCTGAGTAGCCCCGTCTATGCACTACTTTTACATTCCCTAACCTACTTTCCAGACTTTCACCTTGTTTGTGCAAAACGTCTGCAAAAGAATGGCTGTCAATTTCAGCACATCACATTGGTAATTGCAGTTTGGGCTGACAGATCTGGTGCAATTTGCCATGTCAACGAAAGGGCACGCCGTTGTTGCCGCCACATTCACCTTATGTTTTGTTGAAATAGTGAAAAATAAAAGGCAAGGAGGAGAAGGAGGATTCTATCCTGGACACACGAGGCCTCAGTCAGAGTGACTTGGCTGTTTGAACGCCGCAAGGGACAATCTTAACAGTCTTCTTTGCAACTGGAAATGAGTGGACACAGTAAAGAGTAGTCTCAACAGGATACCACTGTTCCTCCTGAAGAACTGTAACTGCATTCAGAAATATAAGTGCTAAAATCACACTATACAGTGTGTGTACTACCCATTTTTGGAAAATCGTGCCAATAACGCCACCATAACATGCTCGTAATGTGTTATGTCACATAAGCAGCTGTCGGTATAGGAAAGAGATCAGATAGAGATGTAATCTAAAAACCTGTCTTCTCTACAGTGTCTCAACACAGCCAACGCTAGAGACACGACAAGACACCTTTTCTCAGCTCATCCATTTAACATGAGATGTAAATACCACCAGAGGATTTTAGAGGGGCCAGAGTGTGTGTGCACGGGTGTGAGTGTGCAAGAGATCAGCCTGAGGATAGAAGAGGAGAGGAGGTTAGGGAGATCAAAATGTGAGGAATCCGAGCAAAGGATGCAGAAAAGTGGAAAAGGTAAGCTGTGTGGGTTGGTTACTTTTCAATGAAAGAAATATAAGGAGGCGTGATAACTAGGTAAAAAGAAAATACAAACAAAATACAAAGGAAGAGGTCAAGGAAAGAAAGAGAAGTAGGTCAAAGCAAGCCAATAAAGTATTTTGAAATTAATTGCGTTGACAGCAAAGGGAGCAGAGATTGAGGGAGAGAATTAATGAGAGACTGAGGGAGGAGAAAAAACAGCAAAAAAGGGAAAGAGACACAGAGATGTAGGTCTTTCCAGGGGCAGCCAGCATGCAGTCTAAGCCCCAAGGTAGATGAAGGGCCAAGACCTTTATGAAAGGGCCTGTTGTCACGCTCAGGACACACACGCACACACACGCTGAAATTTCTCGACATTAGAGGGAGGCGCTGAAAGGTCCCACGGGCCAGGGGTTTGAAAGTTCATGTAATCTGTCTTGGAATATGTGTGTATGTGTGTGTGTTTGTCATACTCCGTTTCAACTGCCATATCAATAATTCAAACAGTCTCATTGCACCGGAGCGCAAACTGAACTTTACCCGAGTCAAGTCACACAGAAAGCACAGCTTTACCTGGATTTTTTTTTTGAGTTTTAGCAGCTGTGAACTCGACAGTTTTTATGATGTAGATGTGAGGCCTTCATGTTAGAAGCAGAAGTCATGAACTTGAGACCATCTCATCGCCTTTTTAGGATTCATCTAGCAACTTTCACAGCAGAAACTGAAACCCACTTTACATAACCATCTTACAGTAGATGGTTTTCCTCATGAGTCAAGAAGAGTTAGGGAAATCTTTGTTAGTCTGGGGTAGGGATGCTAATTTTGAAATTTTTTGCTAACTGATAACCGATCCACTTAACCGATTATTAACCGTTAACCGACAAGATTAGTGCGTCGCATGCAGCGGTGCGCCAGCTGCAGTGTATGTGCAAAACAGACAACTGAGTGGAGGACACGTGTAGCCAACTTTCTGTATCTTGCAACACCGGCTCAGGCTCTCTTAAGGTGGGCTGTTAAGGTGAACCAGCTCCTCTGAGTTTCGCTCAGCTTTTTAATTAATTAGCAACTTTGAATAGCATTAATCGGTTAAAAATCTTAATGTCGGTTAACGGTTAATTATTAACATCCCTAGTGTGGGGTAAACTTCTCCAAAGTGCTGGCTTCTTTCTCTCATTAACAATGAAACAGATCTGACACCTGACACGACCGTGAGCTGAGCATGCTATTACTGCTTCTATAGATAGAACTGCTCAAAAGTTATATAACGTTATAAAGCAAAATGTTTAATCTATTATGTCACTGGTGCTATACCTCAAATGGGTTTTCTGTGTCATGAACAGCACTGGCACTGACCCAAGCGTCAGCGCTACCGACTGAAACAAAAAAAAGGCAGTGGTGCTAAATGGATACGGGTCCATACATGCACATAATGGACTAAACTTAGCATTGCATTTACATAATCTGCTCTGAAGTGTTGTTATTTGAAAGCAGCAGTACTCTGGAGAGGTATACAGAACTCACTCAAAAACAGCTTTTTGTTGTGTTGAATTGACTATTTGGCAGTGATGCAGCGCGAGTTGTGGAAGTTGGAATACTGCCGAGATAGACAGAAATCGCAGAAACAGGTGGATGTGCTGCCGCGGAGCTGCACTCATACACTGAGCTAGCTGAGGGGCTGCATGCATCCTCGCATAAATAGTCTATAACCTGTGCTTTGCTTTTGCTTGATGTCACTTCTCTTGTGTGCAGCCATTTTGCACCGGGGGAGTTGCCGGTGTTTGACTGCTATTCAGAGAGGTCTAAAAGCTAGTGGAGGTGACACCAGTGCCCCTTGTACCTTTAAATATTCCATCAGCCCTGTCCCTGTGGGAAACATCTCTGAGAGTCCTTTAGCAGTGCTATTTGTGTCTTTCTTTCTCATCCCTCTCGTCTCTTACTCCCTCCAGCATCTTATATCTCCCCCTCTGCACAAATCTCTCTCTCTCTCTGATGTTTGCTTCATCCCAGACAGTCTTCCTCTCTTTCCAACCACTAAACAGGCACCTATATGTTCACGTAGTCCAAGATTTCAGGTCTCTAGCATTTTATTATCTGCAAAAAAAAGTGAAATCACTAAGTGGAAAAGTTTCTGACTAAATGCAAACTCCCTGAAAAACAAAACAGTTTGGGTGTCTTCCTCTTTGAATTACCTGCTAACACTCGCAAACTGCATGTGTTGCCAATCTATCATCTTGTTTTTGGGAGCACATCAAGGCACCGACTATGTTCAAATGTCTTTCAAGCTCCCTCAAAGAACTTTCAGGAATGTTTCCTCACTTCAGAGCATTTTCCTCCTGGACAACCAACTTAACTAGGTATCTTTTTTTCTGAAACTATTCACTGCTCTCTTCTTCTATACCTCTCATCATCTCGGCCAACAATATTCCTGGATTTTCAATTTAATTACCGCAATTGGCTTAGTTATATGAGGCCACAAGCTTCTCAGTTAGAATAGATGTTTATTGTGTGACCACCGAAGATAATGACACCTGCAAGAAAGCCCACACACTGCCTTGGAGGGCAACCGCATGCAATTATTGCACTTTCTGTGTGACCACATAAGTTGCTTATAATTACTGTAAGACCACACTTTTCATTATAAGGCTAATCAAGTCAACAATGTTAGGGCGAGCATATGGGCAAAAACTGTGATACAAAAAATGCTGTGGGTGTTACTCAGGGTCATCTCATATAGTCATTGTACGAGGACAACTGTTAATGAGCCAAACAAACCAACTGTGGAAAAATGCAAAGATTTATATTACTTGAAAATTTGTTTTTAAGTTGACTTGTGTGCATACGATGTGATTACAAAAAGGCTGATAACATGGAGGTTAAAGGTCTTATTGATACCGTTTTTATGTAGACGAATATTTTAAAAAAAAAATAATACATCCACAGAGCTTTTAGAAAGGTGCTGAATAAGAGTATGGCTTTTTTCTTTTTTGCTACGAGGTAAAAAAAAAAAGATGACCAGGGCCAAGCTCAAGCCGCGTAGTTGTCCCTCCATTGTTGTGTTCTGGAAGTCTGCTCTTCTTTGTTGATTTCTGGGAGTTTTCCAGCATGGAAATTCTGACCAATTGGAGAGCAGTTTCTTTGCGCACCAAAATTTTGGTCCGCTTGTAAATGCTGCCGTGTGAACACAAACCAAACTCGAGGCAATATGCAACATTGTAACAATTTGGTCCCTGATTCAGACCAGAGCAAACGAACTACAGGTGTGAAAACGCCCTAAGTGTCAGTTAAAGTCACAACAAGTCAAAAGACTACAACTCAACCTCGCAATTGTAGAACCTCCATTGTATTCCCTAAATAAATAAATAACTCCTTTGGTATAAATAATAACGGCGGTTGTGCAATCACAAAAATAACGATTTACCACTAGATAGCACCAATGAAACAGCCAACACTGAAGGCTGTATTAACAGAAGTGACAAAGCCTCTTCTTTCACCAGGTTTTCCAAAAGCAGCTCTGGCTTTGGCAAAGAGATTGAATGTTTATTTGAAAAAATAAAATGGTGTTTTTGTAAAAATAAACACACGCTGACTTCAAACCTAGTCCTGGCCCAGTTCTAAGAGATATTCAGCCAGTTTGAAGTTCAAAAATACTCCGTTCAGCTACAACTCATTTCAATGCAAGCTGTGAACAGAACCTCAGTGTTCAGCCACCCGGCCCCGAGTCTGCAACCCACTGTCTCTCCTCCAGCTCAGCTAGAATGGATGGTAATGGCACCTACTGTATGACCACACAAGATAATGAGCACATTCATACGACTACTGTGA
Organism: Sebastolobus alascanus; assembly: GCA_916701645.2. Lineage (NCBI taxonomy): Eukaryota > Metazoa > Chordata > Actinopteri > Perciformes > Sebastidae > Sebastolobus > Sebastolobus alascanus. The sequence goes on along the minus strand of CAKAOJ020000142.1, from coordinate 1,355,360 downwards.
TAGCTGAAACCACAGTACTCTAATTGGGCTTTTAATGGGTTACTGCAACACAAGTCAGCGTACAAAGAACCCAAGAAAACTTTTAGTTCAAATTTAAGAAAAAAAAAGAAAAAAAAAAAAAAGGTCACAGTATAAAATACCCAAATTGTCTCCATGTAACAGGAGCTTGATGTTATCATTCAAGACCACACTGTATTTGACCACACTAAATAATGGCACCTCATGCGCTACCACGGGAAAAATAAAGGCACCGGGTGTGCAAGCGGACATAATTGGCCTCAAAGCAATCAACCCCAATTACCTAGCAGCATAATTGGCTTCAGAGCAATCAACAAGGCAGCTATCATTAAGTGTGAGCAGGCACCAGCATGCCCATGACACTGCTTATCTCTGCAGTTTATCTGCCGGGGTTAGTTACAGCTCTGGCTGGGATGAATGGATAAGAACAGCTGTAATTAATAACGTAACACACAGCTTTGTATTCTATAAATGTAAAAGTATGCTCCACGATGATTCACCTCAAATTTACTGTAAATGAACATATCATTACATGAATCAGTGTTTTGAATGGACCGCTCCCATTGATGGCACAAAAAGATGCCTCTTGATGTCGGTGCATGTAGTCGCAAACTATCACTTTATTTCCATGAACACCTCAAGAGAGGTGACAAACTCATTCTCTTAAAGGGACAGTGTGTAGGATTTGGCGGCATCTAGTGGTGTGGTTGCAGATTGCAACCAACTGAGTACCCCTCCGCTCGCTCCTCCCTTTCCAAGACCGCGGTACAAAACCGTGGTAACGCGGTTTGCCCCGCTCAGAGGCCATCCTTACCATAATAACACTACTTTAGGACTAACGGAAGTCAGACGCCAGCAGGCGGTACCACGGTTTTGCACAAAGCGGCTCACGTTACCGCAGTTTCACAAGCGTGTTGGAGAACTATGGTGGCCTTCAGGTAACGTAAAAAAGTGAAACGTTCTTTCTAGAGCCAGTGTTTGAGTTTGTCCATTCTGGGCTACTGTAGAAACATGGCGGAGCAACATGGCGGACTCCGTGAAAAGGACTCGCTCCCTATGTAGACATGAAGGGCTCATTCTAAGCTAACGAAAACACAACATTTCTTAGTTTCAGGTGATGATACACTAATGAATAGTATAATAGTTATGAATATTATATTCTATTTCTGTTGATAGATCCCCTGAAATGTTCCTTTAAGACAAATGTTACACAAGCAGCTACGGGGTTGTCGAAAAATAAAAAAGTGAGGGAGAAAATGTCAGTGGATTTTTCAGTTGTCAGGTTGTTAGTGCATATTATATGTAAATATGTTGTTGTTAAGTGCTGACAGTAAAAGGCTCTGAAGTAGAGCTACAAAAGGTAACTGCAAGTAAACAGATATTGATCTCTCTAACCTTCAAGTTCAAATATGCTTTATTTGCATCTCTCACACAGATGCCGCTATCTGCTAACTAATCAGAAAATGTCCTGTGGGAGACGTCTTCCCCTGGAGGGAATGCAGGGCAGCTTTGCTCTTGCCGTCTACCTACCTACCTACTACTTGAACACAATATAATGAACACATGTACAGTCTATGCAAGCATTTTTAACAGCTCGCAACAGATTTGTGAAGCTTGTACTGTTTTTGTTAACCGTGTCAAAAATGATCATTCTATGGTTATTTTTGAGTCCTTAGTTTGTGGGGTTGTTGTCATAGATTGCATTGTACAAATTTGTCCAATCTGTATCTGCTTGCCTACAATTTGTATTTGTACCTATGAATTATTGCTTTTTCTCTGCCTCTCTCTGTTGTACCTCTCTCTTCACTTCACAGTTCATCCAACATTTTCATTTGCCATGAAATATTGATTTGCAGCAGACAGGCTTGGATGGAAGAATGACATACCAAAATGTGCAAAATAAATCCACTTTAACTCTTGTTTGAGTGTATGATTATGTGATTATCTGTCTGCCTGCCATTTTTTCTGTCAATCTGCCAGGACTTGTTTTTCTGGAAAGTCGTGCACATCTCTCTTCCTCATGTCCTTTTCATATAGTCTCTTCACGTTTACTTGGGAACCATCTCTGGGTCTCAGCAGGACACGAGGCAGAGGTGAAACTAGCATGACTGATCAATGTTTAGCTGCCAATACTGAGAAACTAGCGGCACGGCTCTATGGATAGCAAAGCCTGTCTTTTGGTCGTTCCACCGCTTTAGTTAACTGAAATATCTCAAAAACATTGGATTTTCATTAAACTTTGTACAGAGGTTGATATTTGTGGAGTTAAATGTCTCTACAGCTATGGGACGGGTTGCCATGAAATTTGGTACAGACCCTCAGAATGAATAATGATGACTTTCATTAGTCCTTAAAGGAGCAGTGTGTAGGATTTGGCGGCATCTATTGGTATGGTTGCTGATTGCAACCAACTGAATACAACTTCTGCTCACTCCTCTCTTTCCAAGACTGCGTAATGTTAGCCGCCGAGTACAAAACCGTGGTAACGCCGTTCGCCTCGCTCACAGGCCGTCCTTACCATAACAACACTGCTGGTGTTACCACGGTTTTGTACTCTGCGGCTCACGTTACTGCAGTTTCACAAGCGTGTCGGAAAACTATCGGTGGCCTTCAGATAACGTAAAAATTCTCTCTAGAACCAGTGTTTGGTTTGTCCGTTCTGGGCTACTGTAGAAACATATCGGACTCCGTGGAGAAGACCCGCTCCCTATGTAGATATGAAGGACTCATTCTGAGCTAACAAAAACACGATTATTAGTTACAGGTGATTTTATACTAATGAAAATACAGATATGAATATTATTCAGTTTCTGCTAATAGACCCCCCAAAATATTACACGCTGTTCCTTTAAACGAGTACCGTCAGACTCACAGTGGACAGTTAGAAAAAAGAGTATAAAAATCGCTGCAGCAGAACCATAGATATTACGTTATTATTCCACGCATTCTTCCTCTTTGTCAAAACCTGGTGCCTACATTACCCACAATGCAACTCGATCCCTTTAAATTTCCATCTAGTGCCATCACCAGGTCAAAATTTTTATTTGTCCAAAACTTTGGTTTATGACCAAATATGAAAAGCTAAGGACATTTCCATCAGTCTCAGCTGCACTTTGTATTTTGTGCTAATTAGCAAATGTTAGCACGCTAACACACTAAACTAAGATGGTAAACATGGTTAACATTATGCCAGCGTGAGCATGTTAGCATACGGACATTAGCATTTAGCTCAAAGCACCACTGTGCCTAAGTACAGGCTTACAGAGCTTCTAGCATGGCTGTAGACTGTGAGATCTTGTTCGCATGTTCACACCAAAATATGACGAGGAATCCGGGTTCTCCTGAGAACACTTAAGTGCATGAATCAGCCTCTGGATCCATTTATACCATCTGTCAATAAAGTTCTTCATTGAAACTCACTGAAAAATAAACTAGTAAAAACAAAAGTGACAAAAAAGGTAATTGTAGATAGAAAAAAAAAAGCAGTCACAGCATGTTTTACATAATATATGTAAATCAAATCTACGATTATTCTGACTTTCTTTGCTGTGAACAGGTCGGACTGCTCTCTTCTTTCCCCCCTGTATGACTTTCTTTCTGTGTCTGTTTTGGACTCTACCTTCTCACCTGTCTTCCTGCAGCTGACCTTTCAGTCTTCAGGGAATTGCAACAACCTCAAACGCCCGAATCTCTTTGAAAGTTGGAAACTAGAACACCCAGATATAAAAGCTTGTACCTCAACAGAGGGTGAATAACAGACCAATCAGGCTACCCCAATTCCCATTCAAATTAAATATTCAGGTAATCAGTCATAATGTATAATTAACTTCTTTCTTCCTCAAAAGAAGAAAATGCCACAACTTCCAGACTCTCTAAACAACATTCAGCTTCTCTGACTACATTTTCTATTGAACACCAAGTCTTCAAAGTGGAATCATAGATCTTCCATTTTAAGCTTCTCCTCTCCAGACTAATTGTAAAGTGGTTTGGAAGATCTTTGATGTTTGTCTCTGGGAGAATTGGTAGAAGCCTCAAACCACTAGACAAAAGAAAAGACAGAGACAGTAATTTACAGAGAATTATTTCTTCGCTGTCAGGAGACATGGAATAAGGAAGAAGGGAAGAGAGGAAGGGAGGAGACAGAAAGGTAAAATTGGTGGGTAATTTATTAGTTTTCCAGTAATCCATGAATCAATTTATATTAACAATCAATAAGATTGTAAAATTACAGGGGTAAATTCATTTTTATGTCATTATTTAGAAGATTTTTTTTTTTTATTATAGGCTTTAAATCTGTGCACTAGTTATTTCCCAATGTTTATTCAGCTGTGTCTGGCCAAGAGTGAGTGTCGCCATCATTCCTCAAGATGATATGAATAACGAGTCATTCTTTATCGTTTTGCTAATAAATTTCACAGTCCTTGGGAGGAAATGGTCTCCAAAATGTTGACTTTTCGAAAAGCTAAGATAACTGAAGCAAAAAATTTAGGAGGATCCTATTTTGGAAATGATTTCAACACCAAAGTTGTAGAAGTTTTTGTTATTCCAGAAGAAAATGAGTAACCCATCAACTACTTTTAAACCATTAAAAACTTCAAAATCTCTGATGGTTCTTAACTGACAATGCTTTTTATTGTGCACATATCCATCTTGAAACAACTCAAACAGGAACAGCACATAAACGAGCAGCGACCACTAATAAATCACTCTGAATGAAGGCGCAGACAGCCCTTGTGTCTGTGTTGGTGAAGATCTTACGGGTGATGTAAATCTCGGTAAGAGATGAAGGGAGAATTACTCTATTGTTGGATTCAAGCTTAAAAAAAAAACATTTGATCTGCTGTAAAACTGGGATAAGAACAGATCTGTTGCATTTTCAGGTGGCATGGTGGGATTTTATTTTTTTTAAACAAACTCGACACAGCACTCCTCTCTTTGCTTTGCTTGTCCTCTTGTTCTATTATTCACTCTCCGGTTCGTTTGTTCTGCTGAACACTGTCTCCTGCTGTATCGCTCAGTCTGCATCTGTATTCCCATGAGCGTGTTCAGATACAGTATGTCTCATTTAGTTTAGATTTCTCCTTCCCTCCTATTGTTGCACAAGTGCCTCTGTCATGTAGTACCAAACACTGAAACTGGAGAATAAACTAGAGGAGTGGAAGAAGTAGCAAAGGGCTGCTAAGATGCATTACTTTAGTTTGGTATTACATCTGTTGTTATTGGCATTCTCCGGTGAATTCCTGAACAGCAACACCAATGTGGGCCGTCAGGCCAGGCATTACTTAGCATACTTAGAACTATTCTATCAGTAACCACCACCATAAAGCAATTTAACTGAGTTGGTTGGCTGCCGCTTTTTATTCATTAAACATTCCATCTACAATCATCTGTTCAATTCAAACTCTCAGTGAATTAGTACAACAGGCTGTGGGGCTTGCAGCAAGGGGTGTTCCTAAAAAACACTGTCCGTCTGTTTGTTTCTTTTATAAAACACAACTGCCTTGAAACATTAGCTTGCCACTCAAGTAGCAGAGGCACTGCAAATGAACAAAACACAGATTGAATTTCGCCGGGGAAAAAAGGAGAGGGGAAAGGAAGAGTGCTGGCGAGTGCAGGCAAGTACGGGCGCTAATGTGGCTATCAGGCTAACAAGAACATTCCACAATTTTGAAAACGATACAGCGTTTTATCAAACACTTTATTGTCATTACCTTCAGAGTTCAATCTGATCTGCAAAGCGAATAGGACAGGGTCAATTTGTGATTGGCAGCAAATACGCCCAGTTCCTCATACAAATTAATGGGGAGCGAAATCCAGTTCGATTGCTGCCACAATGTATTTTGGGATCGTCTACAAAAGCTGCATTCAGTTTAATTTGAACAAAATAAAATTGCTATAGTTTTGTCCAACCAACAGTCTGAAACTCAAGGATATTCAGTTTATAATCAAGGTATCCTCATACAAAATTTCGTATGATATCTTACGAAAACGTTTTCCTCATTTTTTGTTCGGTTTCTTACAAATGTCCAGCAATACGTGTCAATTTCCGCTCGTTACATGCATACAGTCTTTTAAAAATAAGCTTCCGTCATCACAGGAAACAACTTGGTTAAGTTTAGGCAACGAAACTACTTAGTTTGGAAAAGATCGTGGAAGTGGCATTACTTAAGTACGGAAGTTACATGACAAATAAGTCAACGTTTGGGTTAAAATACGGAAGTGATGTAACTTAAGACTTTACGTGACTCACGCGGGATACGAACAGCAGTCTTCTGGGCGAAAGTCTGTGTTTTTTGACCCACCCATCCACCCGGACATCTTCCCTATGCCGTGTTTGTCGCTCTTTATACTTCCTGGTTCACAATTACGTGGATTACATACAAATTGATTTCATGGGATATATACAAATTACAGTACATTACTTTTCGTTGGTAGCTACAAACAGTGTGTACAAAGACAAAATAAAGCAGCAAAACATCATAATTGAGAAGCTGCAAATTGGGAATGTACATGTATGGCATTTTGCCTGAAAAATGACTAAAATGATTAAATATGAATAGGTGCAGATAAAATTTCAGTCCAACGACTGATCGATTAACTGGTTAATTATTTCAGCTTTCTAAGCAAGCATCTATTACAAATCTGCAAGAGGACACACTAACAACAGCCGGGTTTGGGTTGGTAGGACAATCATCAAACAGCATACCATAGAGGCTACATTATATTGAGTGACACCGCTCACCTCTATCTAAATGTTTGGTAAAGCTTTCTGTGTCTGTGCTAACACCAACCCAACATGCGGGAGATCACACAGAATAATAAGTGACAATGTACAAGAATATAAGTCACACAGTCATTACCAATTATGGTGAGGCTGAATTCATTCCTTTAGAGGTGGTGAATGAGGTAACAACTGAAGTTGAATGTTCAGTCACATTGCAATGAGGTGTGCATTAAAATGAAAATTATGTACAGAAATTTCATTTAAACCGGCTGGATGTGCCGATTTGCCACACTGTGGATGTCCACTCTGTGCTCCATCAAGGAGCCAACACATTCCCCTGTGCGAGTGAACCGAGTCTGGGCAGCCTAATTCTGAGCTACAAGAGGATTTCCACACTGCTCCCGACCATTTCAAATGATTCAGCAGTGTGGTAGACACAGTTCATCCGAGAGGTCGCAGCTGAATTCAGCTCACTTCTGACTGCAGCGAGCGAGTTCTCAGGGGGGAAAAAAGTTCTGGGATGGTGTGGAGTGGTTGTCACGTCCAAATGACTCCGAAATAATTAGGACTGACTCGATTTCCATTGTGCATCGTTTAAACAAAAAGAGAACGGGCCCGAACACAGGCTCGCACCCAACTTTCGGATGATTCAGCAGCCACGCCAGCCGAGGTTGTCCGACACTGCGCTCTGCAAACCACCCAATTAATGGGCACGCATATCACAGAGATTAGAGTCTATTAAACTTTAATCTAATGTTTTAGTCACAGAGAAATGCTCAAGATCAGTGGGTTCTGCCAGGAAAAACTGGGAAGCAGAATCCTCACTGTGGTCCTCTAAAATCAAACAAGGCACCTTAATTGGGGTCAAGACCAGTCAAAATCCTCATTAGAGCAGAATTAGCCCTCCTGTCTTCTATCTGGAGTGAATCGAACACACACAGCTGCACAGTCAAGTGTAGTTACAGTGAAAGCACCTTTTGTAATCAGCTGTGCAACAACAGAGAATTAAAGGATACAAATAGAGATTAAAATCACGAGGAAATAACAAAAGACACAAGATACGACATCAAAGCCTGTGTGTCTCTTACTTTTATGTTTGTGCAGAGAGAATCGCTGGAGGTAAAGTTTGGTGAGGCGGGAGCTCTACTGAGCTGCCTCATCATCACTCACTTTAACAATAGTTTTATTTCGTCCCAAATCCTTCCAGCATCATTTGCCTCTGTGTTGATCTGTTAACCTGTTTCCATCTTAATCCCTTCCTCTGTAAACTCTTGTGAGTTTCTGTGGGTCTGTGTCTGATGAATTGCCCTATCAGTCTGGCCAGCTGCTTTGGCGGTCTTCAGTCTGCAGGGGTGAGCGTGTGTACGTGTGTGTCCAGATATAAAAAGAGTAAATATGAAGCCCTACGAACTGAGCTGTGTACTTAAGCATTCTGTAAACACTTCAACGTAGTAATGTATCATTTTGGCACACTGCATACAAGCCATACTCATGGCAAAACGGCTGATCCTACTAATAGACCCAAGCAGAGAAAAAAAACTAGCTTTGCACATGTTGGCTACTAGCCAAAGTAACCTCATGCACTTTGAGATCATGGCATCAATTAAGATTATGTGTAAATAACTGCAAAAAAACACAGATACAAAGGGAGAAAGCAAACAGAGCGAGAAAGTTTGGAAGCTAGAGACAAAAGTGAGAGTGTGCGAGACACAGTTTGGAGGCACAACAACCTCAAATCAATAATTTCTCCACTGTAGTTATGCCAGCAATGTCAACGTCTGGAATACTGAGCAGTCAAAAGTTCTCACAAAAGAAAAGGATGAGAGAGAAGATGAATTAAGAAGAATTTACAGTACAATATCAAAAAACTATACGATTCAATTTTTGGTCAATTTCTCTAGGGCTGGGTATCATTTAAAAAATGACGATGCCAGTACCAATACCAGTAGCCTTAAAGCGATAGCGATACAATAGCGTACTTCATTTGATAACCATCATGTGAATGGAAGCCGTGTGTGTGTCCCACTGGCTAGCTAATCGCTCCCGCACTGCACAGCGCTCATGCAGCGGTTACCGCTAATAATGCCATGCCATGACCCAAATATAGGGCTGGCAAAGTTAACATGATAATAACGCGTTAACGTAAATTTGTTTTAACGCCTCTAATTTCTTTTAGGCGTTAACGCAACTTGCGATTTTTAGGTTGTAGTGGGCTCAGTTCTAAAGCTACAGTGAAGATACTGACATCATATGAAACTAGAAAACCTAAAAAAATCTATTGGTACCAACCATCATGTCATACTAGCTTGCAAAGGAGGTTAAATAACGCTCCAAACTTGTGCTAAATTTTGGCGAGAAAAAACTGGCATAGCCATTTTCAAAGGGGTCCCTTGACCTCTGACCTCAAGATATGTGAATGAAAATGGGTCCTATGGGTACCCACGAGTCTCCCCTTTACAGACATGCCCACTTCATGACATGCAGTTTGGAGCAAGTCATAGTCAAGTCAGCACACTGACACCTGTTGTTGACTGTTGGGCTGCAGTTTGCCATGTTATGATTTGAGCATATTTTTTATGCTGAATGCAGTACCTGTGAGGGTTTCTGGACAATATTTGTCATTGTTTTGTGTTGTTAATTGATTTATGATAAATTTATACACACATTTGCATAAAGCAAGCATATTTGCCCACTCCCATGTTGATAAGAGTATTAAATACTTGACAAATCTCCCTTTAAGGTACATTTTGAACAGATAAAAAATGTGTTATTAATTTGCGATTAACTATAGACAATCATGCGATTAATCGCGATTAAATGTTTTAATCGATTGACAGCCCTGGTAGGAAGGTGAATGTTAGAGAGAAAAGGTAATTTGCTGGACAGACAGGATTAGGGAGGCTATAAGTAAAAAAAAAAAAAAAAAAGAGAACAAAAGAACAAGAGAGAAACGAGAGTGGCTGAGAGGTAGAGCGACAGACAAAGAGAGAGATCACAAAACACTTACTGAGAGTGAAAATATTGAAATGTCCAAACTGTTTAAAGTGATGTTGAGTCAGTAAAGCAGTGAAGCAAAAAGCTGCTGAGAAGACAGAGCTCAACACGAGCAGCACGGATGACAGCTGATTATTTAGTTTTCCATGTGTTTATGTGTGTGCGTGCTCATTTCAGCGCCGTGGACTCTACTGTATGTGTGTGTCGTGCTCGCAAGTTGATAATCTGCATTTCTGCTCATTCATGGATCATTTTCTTCCAGAGCCCGGAACGATCTCCACAATCCAATTAAATTACAGTCAAGACCCTTCACACCCGTGAAAAGCAAACATCCGCCCTGCCAAGGCAAAGAAACAATGTGGAAACGCTATCAGATACAAGATGCATTAACTGAATGCCTCAGAGATAGAGGAGGGGGAAAAAAAAATGTTTTAGGCAATTACAAGCAGGCAGATTTTGTAGTCCGGCGCCAGAATGGTTGAATGCATCATTGCACACAGATAGATGGCATTTGCAATTTGACAAGAGGGTTTGAGAGGAAAGGCACACGAGTTTAGAAGTGAGGTAAAAGTCAATAACACTTGTGACAATGAAGGGCACAATCTTTCATTCAATCAGTTCTGTTTTGGGGGTTATTTGCACTATTACACGCTACAACTCTGAACTAACTAATTCTTGCATGGTTTCCTTGGTCAACAAAAAAGGTATGGGAACAACAAGAGGGCATTTAAACACAGCTCATCAGAAGTATACACAAGAGCAAACAAAGTGCATGAATTACATCTGCAAGTCACGTCTCCCTTGTTAGACAGGCAGTATTTTCTGGTCCGTCAAGAGTCCGCTGAGGGCTCGGGCCCGTGGCCGTGTGCTATGAGAAGCTCTCTGACCTCAGGGAGAGTTTCTTAAAGTTCTTTACCAAACAAAAACACACTTTTGGAAGATGGTTTTCTTTTTTTTTCCATGTATCAGGGTTGTATGTCTGCAGAGTAAATCAACCACTACTTGCCGCAAGGCACCGCATCCAGTGTTATAAACAGACCATGCTGGGAATCGAAATGCAACAAGTAAGCTGACTCAACAACACCATCTTGAGTGTTCATGGGGCCAGAACAGTAAACTCCCTCAGAGGCCTGCGCTGATGAGATCAGGCAGCCATGACTGTCTGCCACACCTTTTCTTTTCTTTTTTTACAATCTTTTCTCATCCCTGGAAAATTAAAGACAACCAGTAGAGCGTCATGTAAATACCAACTGCTTCTGATCAGTGCATATTTCCGAAGAGACATTTATTTTGAAAGCATATGGGCAAAGCACTGCTTCACTGCAAATTAACATACTGTGTTTATTTGGGGATTTTCTGACCATGAATCTAGGTCCAATAAACAGCAGTCATATCCGTAACACATGGAGCAGATAGTTATTTGATGAATGTGTTAGTACACACACACACACACACACACACACACACACGCATTCACACACACACACACACACACACACACACACACACACAGATCAAAAACATCAGTGTACAAAAAAGCAGACATTTCACCTACAGAGAAGCAAAAAAAGGCAGTCGATGAATATACCGTAGATATTTCTCTTTCAATGCAGACGTTTGGAAGTGATCAAAGCTGTGTGTGTGTGTGTGTGTGTGTGTGTGTGTGTGTGTGTGTGTGTGTGTGTGTGTGTGTGTGTTTTATCAAAGGCTTCCTCTCCCCCTCTGCAGGAGTCTGTGGAGTCCTGCTTCTTCACATGCATGGGGTCAGCAGTTTAAACATAGAAGCGTGGGCACATAAACATGGAGATTAAATTAAATTTTGACTTAAAATCATCCCTTATACCTCACCACCACACATGTAATGTTCTCTAATCTTAACATTCACCTTACACAACACATTGAATACTAAAGCGTATGCACAGCTGAGCAGTTTACTCTGTACTCATCCCTTCAGCAGTAAAACAACCTTCAACCTTAACCCTGTTTTCGCTGGAAGTAACATATTCTATATTTCCTATTCTTGTAGGTGCATATGGTAGATAGTCTGGCAAATTAACTAAAAAATAACTGGCAAAGTGACTCTCGACTGGGATATATTTCACACAGATAGTGATGGAGCCATGCCCTCAGACCTTAAAGTTAAAGGAGAAAGGTACGCACAGCGTTTCAGAAATAGAGAGAAAATGTTGCTAATAGTTTAGCTTTCTGCTAATCACGGCCGGCTGCAGCTAGTTCACAGCTAAACTATTAGCAACATTTATCTCTCCATCTCTCTAATAGTTCAGCCTTCTGCGTGAGCGCACCGCTGCGGCGCAGACGTGACGGCTACGGTTAGCAGCAGGCTAAACTATTACCAACATTTTCTTTCCATCTCTGAAGCGCTTTGCCGATATTGCCTCGAATCACAGTATCTTCTCAAATGGCTTTACTGGCCGACTAGTTTGCAAAGTAAACAGGGCGGAAATTCTCGTAGAACTGCCACAATTTAACTGCATCGGGATCACAATCACGATTGGGATGATGTTTGAAATGAATGACTAGTACTCGTTCAGGTTACTGTATGAAGCACGTGCATTTGACCACGCTCGTCTGGCGGGAGGGGCTTAGGACTGAGAGGGGAGAGCTGCAGGAAGAGGTTTGTGTCTAGAAGGTAACCCGCAAACTGCGAAAAACTTGCTAAAACTCTTGCGAGACTCGCTGCCCGACGACCTATCGTAACCTTAACCATCCGAGGTCAATGCCTAAACTTAACGATCTCGCAAGAGTTTCGCTATTTGCATGTTACCCTCTAGACATGACCCAGGATGAGGGCTGTATTTTCAAATTCTGGCATTGTTTTTTTTCCAGAAAACTGACTACCCTGGGGCACCACTTCAATTACAATATGCTGAAAGGTTATTATTGATTTTTTTTTTTTGCCCAATGACCAGCTTTAAGTTGCATATTTTTGTGTTATGTACCACTTTGCTAAACAGTTTAATTCACCTGATTTCAATTGTTTAATTACTAGCTACATGTTTTTTAGATTTTTTTTTTTTTTTTTAGATTTTTGTCTGCTTGTTTGTTTCCCCAGTATCTCTGGGGTGGATTAGATACCCGCCTGCCAGGCAAAAGGCATTGTGCAAATCTGAGAAACAATCTGAACTCTTACTCTCTCTCTGAGCAAATACTGAGTGATGACAGACGACATGGATACAGCTCATATTACCACGTAGCTGATGTTAGCCAGATTAGCATCTGCACTCCAACACATTTTTAGCAAACACATGCACCCATACACACAGTTGTAAAAAAAAAAAGTATAAGTAAAAAAAAAGAAGAAGCTTTCTACCACCGATTTCCTTTGTCGCTTTCTTTACATTATCTTTAGGCAGCGATCACAGGTTTTATTGATTATACTGGGGTGAGTTTGGAGGTGACATTAATAATGAACTACTGAGACAAAGCTGAGCGATGTACAGGACTGAACTCCTGTTTTCTGCACACTGTGTATATAATCACTGTGCTGTAAAAGAAGGGGACAATAAACCCATTCTTCCCTCTTAGTTAACTGCTGGTTCACTTTTATTCCCCCACATTCCAAGTAGGTGTATAAAACTTTAAATTGCTCAGCTCATAAAGAGACATGCACACTCTTAATTCATGTATAAAACAACAAACGCCCAGTGACGTTTTAATTCAACACTGGAAAAAAATCTCCAAATAAGCTAAACAACCCTATAAAACTTTGCAATTACCAGAAAAATGCCAGCTTGTTTATTCCTGCCCACATTTGTCCTTTTTACCTGGAAGCCAATTTATTGTTTAGCCCGAGGACCGGCTGCGAAATGACAAAATGACATCAGTTCTTACTCGGAAAAAGGAAACTCTCATTTTGTGTGTCCTCCACTATGGAGACATTTTAAAGCGTGCTCTGTGTGTGTGTGTGTGTGTGTGTGTGTATGTATGTGTGTGTGTGTGTGTGTGTGTGTGTGTGTGTTAAGGGCACTCCTCCATGTTCACATCTAACAGAGATTTTATGGAAGGGCAGTAACAGCGGGAATGAGGGTGCTTTCAGGCGGCTACCGTGACCACAGGGTTTCATGGATGTATGTGTGTGCGTGTGTGTGTGTGTGTGTGTGTGTGTGTGTGTGTGTGTGTGTGTGTGTGTGTGTGTGTGTGTGTGTGTGTGTGTGTGTGTGTTATTTTGGCATCACTTGGAGCCAGTAGTAGGTGGTTTACTGAGGTCATAATGCATTTCTTGGTCCCTAAATACAAGAAACCATTACCCTGTCAATTCTGATATGTGTCTATGGTTATGATTTTGTGTGTAAATGTGAGAGAGAGAGAGAGACTTTGTGTGTTTCCCTCTTCAGTGTGATACATATTAAATCCCCACTTCACTTTTATAGCCTCTATGTGCATTCCCACCATATTTTGGTCTATTGCACTGGCTATCATTTGGGCCTGTAATGGGATCTGTGCGATAAATGTATATGTCGTATTTAAGGGATGCAGTCATTGTCAATAAAGCTGATGGAGTGGGGAGATAGGTCAGCGCTGACTTATGTGTATGCCGAAGCGATTTAGATACTTATGGAACGCAGTGAAAAATACACACATATTGCACTCAACATATCATTTTGTGTCCTGCAGACATCATACAGCTCCAAACTTCCATTATTTCCTCCATTGTATGCGACAAATGTCTCCCTGGAGCAGATAAATATTGCATGACCGTACCAATGAAAGTACTTTAGAAAATGTCAAAAAAGCACGGGCAGAAATGATAAAAATCGTCCGGTTCTTGTTCAAATGCTGACAGGTTATTCTCCTGGGAATATAATGTTTCCATGCAATAGTGAGTAAATGCTGTAGGGGTGTTTGTAATAGCGGTATGCATTTGCTTGCATTAGCTTTTTCAAATCTGTTTCCATCTATTACATCTGTTTGTCTGAGGGAGCCCCTTAGCATTATTCAAATTCCTGTGAAGTTCTTAAAGATTATTAAACATTGTGTATCTGCTTTATGACGCTTAAAGCTGTTCTCACATGATTTCAATGAATATGAAGTTTAGAGATTTTTAGCTATTGCTGTCAGCAGCCTTTACTGCTGTACTTCCTCATCAAAAGAAGACAATGATAATATAAACCTGTCAGCTCTGGGTCAAAGACTAATGACCTACAGAAAGAAACATAAAAATCTGAGGTACTAGGACAACCCAAAATTCCCCAAAATTAAGAAATCAACAAGAATTAGTGTGCTGTATAGTTCATGGAAGAATGATTTGTACTTGTAAATGTGTTGATTAGATGCAACAACAAGGGTTTTCCTTAATAGAACATAATACACAGCATATAGAGGATAGTGTATTCCGGCTTACTTTTCATATTCTATAAGAGAGACATGGATTTTATTTCCATTCTCATTTTCCTAAAACTAATGAAAAATACAGTCAGTCTGCTGTGCAGCACATTTTGTTTAGCATCACCGTACAGTCGACCATCCGTTTAGACACCTGGTGCTCAGATACTTGAAGCTTCACCATATTGTATTCGGGAAGCAGTGAGCCATGCCAGCATCACTTCAGCTACACTAAAGTGTTTATAATGCATCTTAAAGAGAATAATAGAGAATTTGGCGACAGAAAAGGAAGAAAGGGTTTGTGTCCTGTTTTCTTTCCATTCCTCTCAAACAATCCATTTTGATAAGTCGGTATAGAGGTGAACACAGGCAGGCCTCTGTACCTCTCTCCCAATCTCTTTCCATCTGGGTCTCTGTCTTGCTTGTAAACTGTAACGCTGGCGGCACAATGGGTGGTAGAGCAAGACATGTGAAAGAGATACTACAAGGTGAGATTAGTATTGTCTGTATGTGTACAGTATGTGTGAGTGGGTGTGTGTGTGTGTGTGTGTGTGTCTGTAAATGTTTCATGAAATGAAAAATGAACTGTTCAGGGGACTTTTGTACAGATGTACTGTACAGATATTTAAGCTATGGTACTCATCATTGAATTTTATATGATAGGGTTTCTCTACAAGAGAGACATGACACTAACTAGTATCTCTCCCGACTTCTACTTGTAATTGTTTTACATAACTGTGTTTTATTTTAATCTGTCAAATTATCTATCATAATTACAATATTTTAGTTTTTTTTTTAAAACTTTAATCTTAAAGTTTGAATGGCTTTTACTATTTTTATAAACATATCGCCTCTTCTCTGTTTGTATATCTAATCGTTGTATCTTTGTTTTCTAATTGACTCAGTGTCATTGTAAATGAGGGTCGACCCTCAATGATCTCTCGAGTATAAATAAAGGTTGAATGAATGAAGGAAAAAAGCACTGAAACTGTATTCAGAAATAAATCGGTTAAGACAGGACCGAATTTAAGGACGACACATGCAAAGAAAAAAAAGCCAACAAAGCCACTTTTGTCAGGTATTTCTTTCCAAATGGTCTCCCTCTCTCTAATGAAATAAAGAAAACAAACAGAAGCAGAAGTCTCCTTTTCCTGCTTAATTGAAAAAGTGCGCACAGGTCTTGAAAAGGCCAATTGTACGTGAGTATTTAAGGACAAACAGACCCCACGCTCAACTCTCCCCTCCCCTCAACTTACACCACAATATTCTTTTTTTCCTGATTTCCTTTCGAGTGTGGAGCAATAATATTTGGAGAGGCTCAGTGAAGTAAGCAGAGGAGGAAACCAAGAGGAAAAAAAAGCCTTTAGACAAACTCATTTACTGGCATACGCCTCTGTGCTGTCCGTCACTGCCAGCATGCTATCATCAATGCTAAAAAATTAATTAAAAAAGCATAATATCAACTCCAAGTAAACTCAAAGACTATGAAGTATAAGTGAGGCCACATGTATCTTAATAAATCGTCTAAATTGGAGCAGTTTAACAAAGAACGGGAAACAATAATACCATTCATACGAATTCTATAGAGAACACAGTGGAGCTAGGTGGTACTAAAACAGCACTGAGGAAGGAACAACTCTTCTATTATCCTATTTTATACACTCCTCTTCCCTTCCTTCCTCCCTCCCTTCTTTCCTTCATCCCTCTCCATTTCTTTTCTCCTCCATTTTCTCCCATTGAAATCCCTTTTAAGTGCTTAGAAGGAGAGCAAATGTCCAAAACCACTTTCCAAATCCCCATGTGTGTGCTTGTCCCCATTTTTAAGTGCCTGTATGTGTGTATGTGTATGTGTGTGTGTGTGTGTGTGACAGAGAGAGGAAGTGAAGACGAGAGAGTAAGTAACCAATATATGTGAGAAAATGTCAAGGGTTTTCCAATTCTCTGTTGTTCTATAAGACACCCTGTAGCCTCGCAGAAAACCAGAGGGAGAGAGAAAGATTAAGTCAACAATATTTAGTGACCTGACAGAGTCTGTGATTGGTTGGGAATTGTTAGTGTTGATTGGTAGACAGATTGTTATCTGTCCCCCGAGTGGCTGGCCTGTGAGAACCAGGAAGAGGCACGCCATATCTGAGACATTTTACACACAAAAAATAGAGCGTCCAGCCACTGATTCTGACTGGTGTGTGTGAGAGAGTGAGTCTGTGAGCGATAGCAAGAGAGAGAAAGTGTTGAAAGGCGGGCTCCAAAGGGAAAATCAAAAGGGAAGGCATCCATTCGTTTCTCTGTCTGAGCCTTGTTTAATTTATGGGAGAGAAAATTTATGATTTCCCCAGACAAACACGCACAATGGAGGAGTGTGCTCCATACCTTGGCAGCAAAGGGCCCAGAGAGCACACTGCTTTAGTAGCCTTCTATATACCTCACAGACTGAAAAGTCATTTCAGCCAGGAATATGTACAGTAGATATATTCTACATATTACCGCCAATACACGTGTATGTGTGCCTGCGTTTGTGTGTTGGATAATATATTCTGCAGCAGAAACAAAAGCAACCATTCACCAAGAAAAGTTAGACGGATGCTCCTTCTCTCAAACTCGTAACCCCTTTCTTAAAATCCCTTCTAGGGCTGCAACTAACGATTATTTTCATTGTCGATTAATCTGTCGGTTATTTTCTCGATTAATCGATTAGTTGTTTGGTCTATATAATGTCAGAAAATGGTGAAAAATGTCGATCAGTGTTTCCCAAAGCCCAAGATGACGTCCTCAAATGTATTTTTTTGTCCACAACGCAAAGATATTCAGTTTACTGTCATAGAGGAGTAAAGAAACCAGAAAATATTCACATTTAAGAAGCTGGAATCAGAGAATTGTTTTTCTTAAAAAATTACTGAAACCGATTAATTAATTATCAAAATAGTTGGCGATTAATTTGATAGTTGACAACTAATCGATTCATCGCTGCAGCTCTAATCCCTTCATTTATATTTTATTCTTGTAAAACCATCCCATCTTTCCCCCGTTTCCCCTAATCCCTCGCTCTCTTCCTCTTCCTCTTCTTGACCTCTCTCCCCGCCCTTCTCTCTTTCCATTTTTTTAAGTGTCCACTGGAGAGACGTTTACGAGGTCAGAGCATAAAACGGGTGCTCAGGGCGCTCACACACTAAGGCATGAATAAAATTAGACATTTGTAGTGTTGCAGTCAAGCCCCCCCCACACCCAACACACACTAAACATACTGGATCAAGCATGAGGGCGTGTGAGAGGATAGCACACACACAAACAACCAGCTGCCACATATGCAGTCATATGTATGCACACACACCAAAGTGTTGACCCATACATGTGCACATACACGCAGTGGATTTCATGTTTTGACTTACTGGAAGTGACAGAGATCACAAAGTGCTCTAGAGAAAATTATCTGTACAATATACAGCTGTCAACTCATCACAAAGATACACTGTGATGACAAATGACAGCCCCGAGTCTATATATGTGTGTTTGTGGGGCTTCCTTACCTACATAATAAGCTTTAAAACTGAAATGATGTGTTGATTAACCAGTCTCTCTGTTGTATATTTCATGCAAACTGGCTGTTACATTAAAGGGAACAAATATGTGAAGTAAACAATACCCAGGAAATAGACGGCCAAGGAAAGACAGTAAGAAATGTTTAAGAAAGGGAAAAACAATCATATTTTTCCACACTGCCTGTGTCATAAGCGATGCACAAAAATCAAGGAGAGAAGCGACAACGATAGAGACTAATAGAAATACAGATAAGCCACCCACTCATAGTCTTTATCTCTCTGGGTGCATTAGAAAGTCACGGTTTAGACTACAGCAAAGTCAAAAAGACAGAATCCACTGGAAACAAAGCTAAAAGGCAAAGTCAGATAGGGAAGCAACGGGGGGAGAACATGGGGATCAGGCTGAGAGACAGGCAGACCAGGAAATAATAAATATAAAGACGGAGAGTAGAGGAGCCGGTATGATAGGATAAGGAGCCTAATGACAATTCATCGCATTGCTGCAAACAGACTGAAGGTATCAAGAAAACACTATTTTTTGTCCATTTCTCTCTAAAGGTTTTTGTTGTTTTTATTACAATTTTTCCAGTTTGCTTTTATTACTCTCAAACTGCATTTAGGAAAGTATTACTGAGTTTAAATGACCACTGTTGGCCTTACTCCATATCCCGATTTCTCTAGCTGATTTTGTTACATGCGATAAGGGAATTTGTGCAATTAATGGAAAAAAGTTTTATATAATGATTTCTATTTTGCAGCAACAGCCTGGGGTGTGCTCTGGCAAGAAGAGAGCACACACACACAGATGCTGCATTAGCTTATGAGTAAATTTGAGGGCTAATGACTGAGGGGTTCTCAATACCTAGAGAGAAAAGTTGTTTTAGCAAATAGGAATAAAACAAGAACAAGGAAAAAAGACATTTAGTCTTTTTTTACAGTTGAAGCTTCTATTTAGATTTTCAAATGAGCTTTGAATGTCTGTCGTCATATTTTACGACGCCATCACCCTAGCAAAAACATTGAAAAATCCTTGAACAAAATTTGAATAAAGTGAGTTATCGGACTAAATGAGTTAGTCTTTTTTTATTATTATTATATCAACTTTCTTTAATGAACATAACTTGTCGGTGCGTGCCTCCCTTTGTGTGCAGTAAGCTGGAGAACAAACAGTTTATGAAAATGTTGTTTTTGAAAGGCTAAACACCAACAAATATGGATCTAGGCATAATATTTCGTTAGATACACACAAGTTGTGAATTTTGGAAATGAATACATATCTTTTTTCAATAAATTTTGACTTGGACTTTACAATGCTCTGGAGTTATTGGAAATGTCTGACATGAATAATATAATACTAATAATATCAGTTTAGCCTGATCTTTATCTGGAACTGTGCAGAAATACCGGGGTTTAAACATAATTAATAGACGTGCAAAAAAACTGCAGCATTCGAATGTTGACTTAGAATTTGAATGTCAACATTATGAATGAAGCTTCGAACTATTTGGTACAGCCCTATTAGCAACTTTCCTTTAAAAAATGTAACTTTCTCAAATTACATTTTTAGAGTTTATGTAGTTGAAGTAGTGATTTTTCAATTTTAAGCCTCAGGGCTTCTGTTGCCCCAAATTAAGCCAGCTTGTGTCCTAACACATATGTGGGAGCATGCGTTGAAGTCTGCCTGCGCCACAGTCTTTGTCCCCCGTAAAGGTTGACCATGGATTATGTGGGTCTCAGACAGCCGTGTTTGTCCTTTTTAAAAGCACCCCAAGGGCAAAAACTTTTCATAAAATTGTTTAAAGTCCATTCTGTGTGGGCACTCCACTCTGGATCTGCCTTCAGGGTGGAGTTACACTTTCAAATGGGCAACCATCCCGACTAAGTGCTGCCATCTGAGCACTGGTGTGTGTCCTGGGTTCCATCTTTCAGTAGCCTGGGAAGCTGAGAGGGCCGGGGGAGAGAGAGATGGAGAGAGAACGGGAGAGAGAGAAAGAGAGGGGGTGGCGGGGGGGTTGCCATCCCCTCGGTCACTCTGTGGTCTGTGGCTCAGCGCTCCCAGGCCGCTTCACATTCCGGCATCACATTCCTTCCCCTGCTTCAGCTCTCAGTTAACAGTGATATCTGGGTTGGACTTCCCCTGATGCATCTCCAGAGCTTCATTATAAGCCAAAGTAACAATTCATCCAGCAACCGATGTTACAGTACAGTGTAAAATCTTTACATAATGTATTGCAGGAATTGGGGCTGCAGAGTTAGCAAAATTTGATCAAAACAACTGCAATTTTCAAAACGCTGTTTGTTAAAAGGTGAAGTACGTGTAAAAATATCCTTTTGAATTAAATATTGTGGTGCTGCAGAGATGTCTTGACCTACACATCAAATTCTACAGACTTAAGAAAACATCTTTGTTTGGTACAGATCTCCGCAAAAATCACCATAATTCATTTTAATATGTTTTTCAAGGAAAATGAGAATAATTACGTAAAAATTATCATTCCCTCTAATATCGCAAATCCAATTGCAATCAGTCAAAATAATCGCAATTAGCTATTTTTTCAAAATTGTTCATAGAAGGAAATCAAATTTTGCCCAATCTCTATACAGTACTTTACTACAATAAACCTACCTGATAATTTATGAAAACACACAAAAGCCACAATTTTCCCCGATGAATCATGGTATGCAATTCAAAGCCATGTTATCATTCGACTGCAATTTAAATGCCAACAGTTTTGTGATTATTGAAAAATAAGAAAAAAAAACAGCCACAGAGTCGTGTTCTGTCACGAAATACAGAAAAACTCTGAGAGGAATCCTCAGAGGAACTTTGTAAGGAGATTTATTGTGACATTTTGGCATTGATTTTTGCCATATGTCACTGTCTGGCATTTTCTATAAGCACACACACACACACACAATCACACGTAGACCCACTCCCACACCATTACCTGACATTTTCCCCCAATATTGTCAGTCAGCCAACAACACGCAGCAACAAACAAACGTGAAGCGGAATCCAAATCAAACCATAAGCCGGTTTCCTAATGTTTTATTCATAAACCAACACGAGCGTCCCGCTGCTACATGTTTAGTTCATTTCCCTGCCTTTTATAATTGGCTGTCTCACGTGTCAATCATCCGACTGGAGCCAGCTGGATGTCAGAGACGTAGTAGCAGCTGATGAGGCGGACGTACACTGGAAATACTGTGTGTGTGTGTGGATGTTCACCCTGCATGCTGAAAGCCAAATTTTAAGCTGTTGACTTTGAACACAGACAGACTATCCAGAGAGCCAACTTGTGTTTAGTGGTGAACAACACAATACGGTCACATATGGTACGTGTGGATGCATAAATACTCACACAAGTAAAAAGCAAAGCAAAAACACACAAACACACTCACAACATTGCTTGCTTTGACATACCTAGTGTTAAACCAGACACTGCTGTGACAATGTCATTTCAGCAAGCATGCAGGTGTGCACACACACACACATACACAAACACCTGTATGCAGGGCCGCCGACAACGGGGGAACAATGGGTCAGTTGTCCCGGGCTCTGGGTCAAGGGAGGGCCCAAAATGGCCCTCTAACCTTTAAATTATTTGTGAAAACTTCATATAGTGAGTCACATAAAAGCGTGTTATTTTTCATCTTCCTTTTTTTAAAAATACTGTATTGCAGGAGCTAACAGAAATTTATATTTGCCTACACATAATGTTCATATTTAGATAAGTCCTACTATGTTTATATATTTTATAGTGAAAAAGTCAAATTGATTGTAGATTAGAAAAAAAGAAATAAAGGAAGCAATAACAGAGATTAAAAAAACAAGGAAAAAAAATAATCTTCCTAATCTACTTTGACATAGTGGTCGAAAACAATTTTACTTTCCCTCCCTATAATGCAAAAAATGGTTTGGTCTGTCACGCTACTGTAAGATCAAAAATTTAGCATCCAGCCAACGCCTCAACCATCGCCAGTAAACTTTCAAAACGGCCAGTTGTCAAAAGTCAGGTGCTCAGAAAAGAAGAGAGAAACGGAAAAGAGGAAATGAGCGACCATTTCCTGACCTTTCACAGGCATTGGTCGTGGTTTCTTTACATACTTTGACCTCAGCAAGATGGCCGCGGTCGCTTCTCCCGAACGCGGGTAGCGATTCCGCTCTGTAGCCGTTTTTGAATGGTGTGTAAGCGGTGATCCAGAGTTTTTATTCCCGTTGTGGCTCTGTCAGTGTGTTGAGGGAAGGAATAAGAGGAATATCTTTCTCCGTTATTTTACGAGGGTTACTGCTGGAGGAGAAGTATGAGACTAGAGGACAGAATAAAGAGAGATTGCCAGAAAGTAAAGGTGAGCCTTAAAGTGAAGAGTTCTTTTCAAAAATGTCCACATCCACTCAGGGAAAAAAATAAATAAATCAATACATGAAGTCCATCGCTCTGTATCTTTAAAATATAGAGGAACTAGTTTCAACAAGTGTGTTCGGTCAACTCGGAACTCAGAGGAGCTACTGTCCTTCAAAAGTACCATTTGTCTCCCCTGTGCGGAGTCATTTCATGAGAGTAGGTGTTTTTTTTTTGTTTTTCTTGGTGTATATTTCAATTTGTCAAAATAAAGAAAGGAAGAAGAAGGTCTCTTCTTGTCACGGTGCGGGGGCGAGAGGATGGGTGAGATGGAGGGAGACAGAGAGGGGAGAGGGGCCGAGAGATGAGGACAGGAAGAAATGAAGAAGATAAATGCCAAAGAAAGAAGGATGGAAAGACATAGAGTCAGACTAATTGGTTCAGTGCCGTCTGCCCATTTGAATGCTAACCACCCCTCCTTCTGTCTCCGTCTCTCACACACATACACATGCCAGATAAACAAGGACAAGTACTGTAATAGTATTGACAATGACTGACGAACGGGGCAGATGGTTATCTACCTACGCATGCAAACACACAGATACTAATTAAGATGGAAGAGAGGCAGGCAGATTTACTAAAAGGTACGGAGATAATCAAATGTGAGATAAAGCAATGAAAAAAGACTTAGCGCTAATGACAAGAGAGGACGAGAGAGGACGAGAGTGACTAGAGTGAGAAAGACACTTTTCCCCTTTTAAGGACAGGTCAACTCAGCATTTAAAAACGGCCACATTTTGTAGCAAAATCAATTCATTCCGATGAAATCGCACGATTAGCGGATTCACTGGCGGGGATGAAGTAAACCTGCTCACATTGTTTGTGTCGAGTTCAACTTTGGTGAATGTTGACCCGCGAGTCTGTGCTGTTGACCAATAAGTGAGCCATCTTGCCAGTGAGGGAATGAAGGGACCGGAAGTCAAAATGGAGGAAGCTATCATGCTGTAGCCTAGTAGCCGAGCTACTCCACCTACTTCTATTCAACCCTCCTCTGTCGGAGTATAATATATATATTTGCTCCACAAAAGAGGAATGGTTTGCAGACAGTTGTGAGACAGGAGCCGATAGTACAAAAACATCTTTTGAACTTACAGTCAGCAGGCAGCTTGTTAGCTCCGAGAGCTTTTTCTTCCCTCCAATAAATAAATAAAAAATAATGAAATAATCCAGAGAAAATGCAGAGAAAAACACAAAATTGCGAATTACGTGGTTGTGGCACAGAATGTGTTCAAATTACGTGCTGCTACCACGGCTGGTGTGTGTGTGTGATTGAGAGACAGAGAGAGGGGAAGAGAACTCCGTTTGAACTATGTTTCTGTAAGTTATTAATAACTTACTCGGAATGCTGCTTTGTCAATTTGTCACCCCCTAGTAAGCTAACCGAACCCTTCTGGGTGGGCCCGTGTATCACTACAGTCTACCAATCAATGAAACCTACTGATCTCTCTTAGCTGTTGCTTTCTGCTAACTTGTGTTTATTTTAGATCAAATCATTGACTGACCTTTTTGTCTGGTGTCACTTTTTCTTTATTTTCCTAAGCATCGGTGACAAAAATGTGACCTAGCGAAAAGCAGATTTCTTTACATGGCAAAAAGCCACTGGAGCAAAGAAAAATAAAATAACAAAATGGAAAAAAGTTGGCTTGAAAACATACAATATGGCATTAATTAGTGTTGACTCAGTAGCAAGTTACCACCCTGCCTCAGTGTTTGTGCGTGTGGGTGTATACCACCCTCTCAGCTTCCACAGTAGCCAACAGAGGAACAAAGAAATCATGTGTTTCAAATAACCAACTCCAGCACTCAAGCACTGGAAATATACATGTAATCACTCCGGCATGTCAACAGCTACGCAAACACACACGGGCACGGAAACGCACAACATGTCAACTTATACACACTGAAGTGCGCAGGCAGGAACACACACAAACAACTAATCAAATCAATATGCGGACGGCAAACACTCCCAAATACTTGTAAAATTTAGCAAAGAGCTTGTGGGTTGCATGGAATAAATCCTTGATTACTGCGGCTCTTTATTACTTAATTGACATGGTGTGTGTTTGTATGTTTGTGTCTGTGTGTGGGTGTGGGTGGGTGGGGGGGGATGTCTTGTATCAGACATTTCTAACAACATCCAACTGTTAGATTTACTGACTGCCTCACTCACTGACTGAATGAGGATCTGGCTTCATGCGCAGAATTTTTAACAGCAGCTGTGAGATAGAAATCAACCCATTTTCCTCCCCTGTCCTCTTCTATGCTTCCCAGGGAGGACATTACATCAGGCCAATGGTTCCCTGCCTCCTTCTACGTGCTGTCGAGATAATGGGAAAAGCACTTGTGATTTCCCCTTTAATTTCTGCATCCATCACCCTCTCTTTGCACCTTGTATCTCTCAAAAACTGTATTCCTTCCAATAAAACATATTCCTTTACCGGAAAGAACTTAAAGCTCTCCCTTTAAAACTGTGAAATAACTGCTACAAGTAGGCTTTTGGGGTTCGACAGTACTGCAGTTCATGCGAGACTTACTTATCCAAGGGGTATCTTATTACGTCCATTCATCCTGGAGCAAGAGCAGTGTAACCTTTTGACTGGGGAGCTAAATCATGGCCATTATCCACCGGCAGTGCTCGTTATTCTGCACTCCCTCTGCGGGACGGAGTGGTCCGATTGACTAACTGTTCCCTAAACTGTTTCCTTTACATGGAGGGAAGCGGAGAGGGGGAGATGGAAAAAGGAGCAGGGTGGTGAAAAAAAAAGGAGAGACAAAGATGAAGGAATGGCCGACTCGGCAGATTGACTGTTTAACCAAACCGTTTTACTTCTCGGGGAGCAGACGAGGTACGAGAGCGGGAGAAAGTACGCTAGAGAGGGAGGCACGTCAGATTGATTGATACCGCCAAAATGATTCCCCTCTCAGATGAGGTGTCAATTTTCCCAAAGAATCCATTTCGGGCACACAAATGAATAGGAGCTTTTGTTCTATGTGGAAAAATAAATTACGAGTAGAGGCTATGCTTAAAACTAAATACTAGGAACACGTAGGAAATCTATTTCCAAACCCAGTAATTCTAACCAGTTAGGGGATTGACAGTAAGACTATGTGTGTGTTTGTGTGTGTGTGTGTGTGTGTGTGTGTGTGTGTGTGTGTGTGTGTGTGTGTGTGTGTGTGTGTGTGCGTGTTTAAGCATCTGTGACTGCGTCTCCTGTAAGCTGATACAGCGTTCCCCGCTGCTGAATATATGACATATGCCCAGGAAACAAATTAGCCAAACGAAAGAGTCCTGGTGTGTGTCAAACCAAGCCTCTATGTGTATGTGTGTGTGTGTGTGTGTGTGTGTGTGTGTGTGTGTGTGTGTGTGTGTGTGTGTGTGTGTGTGTGTGTTCTGGTAAAAGCATCTTATTCATACAGATATTTTCTATAGATAAGGAAAATCTTACATCGGTCTTAAAGAATGGCTTAGGGCAATGGTTTAAGGTTGCATACGGATAAAAGAAAGATTAAGATTTAATTGAATGTCCTCACAAGTACAGTATTATAATTGTGTTAGCGAGTATGAGAGAGGGACGGACAGAGGAACACAATATAGAAACTGTGTGAATGTGTGTGTGTTTGCAGTGGAAAGCTGATATCAGATGACGTTGGGCCATTGCAGTTCAGCCAGCTGAAAGTTGAGGTTCTTCTATCCATGCAGCCTATAAGTTGTGTGGACCATTTGCCTGCTAACTGCTGGGTTGTTATTCTGCTGCCGCTGACTGACACCAGCCTAATGGCTGCTAATGGTTTCTAGTTTATGATGCCTTCCTCTTCAAGTGAAAATGCAGAATGCAACGAACGATTTTTCTTTGCATGTTTTTCTGTCTGTCTGTCTTTCTGTCTCACTGATGAGCTCTGCCTGTCTTCCTCACTGTCTCCCTCTCAGGTTCTTTCTCTCTATTATTCAAATCATACAATGAATGCCTTCATACTAATTGTGTGGAATCAGGAAAATAATCAGTTTGGTCAACTTACAGTTATACAACACACTTGTGTCATCGAATGAAGTGAAAAATTGGTTTTGAAGACTATGTTTTGGTACCAACTATGTCACACTAGCTTGTCGGGAAGGAGGTTAAATAACGCTCCAAACTTATGCTAAATTTTGGCGAGGAAAAACTGTCATGGCCATTTTCAAAGGGGTCCCTTGACCACTGACCTCAAGATATGTGAAAGAAAATGGGTTCTATGGGTACCCACGAGTCTCCCCTTTACAGACATGCTCTCTTTATGATAATCACATGCAGTTTGGGGCAAGTCATAATTAAGTCAGCACACTGACAGCTGTTGTTGCCTGTTGGGCTTGAGTTATGATTTGACCATATTTTTTATGCTATATGCAGTACCAGTGAGGGTAACAGTATTAAATACTTGACAATCTCCCTTTAAGGTACATTTTGAACAGATAAAAAATGTGCAGTTAATTGTGATTAATCGTGGACAATCATGCGATTAATCGCAATCGATAGCCCTATTGAGAACATATTTTTGCCATCTCTAAATCAAAACCAAAGTGGAGTTTGTCAGGTTTGCTTTCTAATGAGATTCTTCCATGACCTTGATTCAGCTGAGGCAAACTTTGCACACACACAGTATTCTGAGTAATGATACATACTGTACATGGTACAACAGTGGGAAAAAAAACTATGTGGCCTGTGGTTTCAAAAATATGGACACTGATTTAAATAAATGCAGCCACAGAAGACACACAATACGGCCTGTGGCAAATGTCCAGCACTGTGGTCTCATAACTTTATACTTGGGAGATCAGATTTTTAAAATATCACATTTAAAATGACTGAGGGTAACGGCATTTGTCAGGCTACATCCCATGTAGGCAACAGCATAAGTGGTAAGTGAATAGTAACGGAACAAGCTGTGCTCGCCTCAGGCAGACAGACGGACAGGAACAGTGTAATGCAAAGGGAGAGTATAACTCACCAATGCAGCATTCTACATCATCAAATTGGGATTCATTATGATATGTAAAAAAGTTGCGTAAAACGCCTGTGAAAAAAACAAAAACAAAGTACGACAGTACTGTAAATGTAAAACATTAGAGCATAAGAGGAAGTGACCTGTGTGTTGACGTTTGGGATGGAGTGGTTAGCTTAAGTTAAGGGTAGGGGGATAGAAATGGCATGTGTGTGTGTCCATCTGTGTGTGTGTGTGCTGGGGTCCAAGGATCCAGTTTCTGATTTATAGCCACCCTCCCACTGCGAGCCTGCCAATGGTGAACAACTGTCGGTAAACTCTACAGCTCACTCACTCACACACCTCTACCAGCAATTAGTATCAGAAGGATTATAATGTTATATGCGTCACTCTGTTTCTGCCTGTTTCTCCCTATTTACTTGGATTGTTCAACTGTCCACTATGAGCTAAATAAGAGCTGAAATAGTCAGCTACTATACGACTACTTGACTGACTTTTTTGTCTTAAGACAAAAACAGCAGGAGTAGTGAATAAATTAGGGAAATGTTTGGAGATTTAGGGCAGTACACAGTCATGCAGCGCTGCTCTCCTCTGTGAAGTGCATCCTCCTTCACCCTCCGCTACCCTTTTACTCTCTTTGTTTCCTAGAGCTACCCTTCCCCATCGCCCTTTACTCCCCACTTCTCTAGGAACACACAAATTCACAAACAAACACTGCCTTCATTTCTTGCCTTCTGATTCTAACCTTTATTCTTTCCACCCAAACTTTTTTTTGCCCTTTTTTTTTTTCCTACATGGAATCATTATACTGTATAGCAAGGACCTCTGGCAGTGGCAATTTAACACGGTCGCAAAAATCACACATTCGCACCCGCTCATCCACCAGCGTACACGCGTTATCGCCCACAAACACACACAGAAAGTCACCCCTGGCGTGCCCGTGTCTCCTCTCTGCACATGCCACAGCGGCTCCTGCTCGAAGCCTGATGATTCCCAGCCCTGTCACTGTGGGCAATGGAATGTCCTGTCACCGGGGGAAACGGAATGCCCTGTCACCAGGGGAAACGGAATGCCTCGTCACCCGCGGTAACAGAATGAAGACATAAACGTCTCCGACAGTCCAGACACGGAGGTATGACACATCTTCGGGACATGAGGTACATATGGAGAGAGAGAGAGGGGAAGAGGAAGTGACAGAGAGAGAGAGTGACAGAGAGAGAGAGAGAGAGAAGCGGGGCATGTTGCTAGGGGAGATCAGAGCAGGAGTACCAGTTAGCTAATGGGTCAGAAGTAATGTGACCTACTGACTGTCAGAAGGTCAGAGACGCTCAGTTTAGAAGCTCCCGACCAAAAATCCTTTCATTTCTTTTCATTCGTGTCATTATCAGTATTACCCAGGTACTTTCAGGTGGTTTAATTACTTTTTCTGAAGTACTGCTTGAGTACTGTGTACCAATATCTGTAGATCTGTAAACAAAACGCACGTGTATGATAAGCTAGGAGCAGCCGACGCCCCTCCCTCCATCCCCCCTTGGACTAAATGGATCGTAACGCTAGCTCATTGAATTCACACTTGCATTAGCTGATTGGCATTAGTTGCCTTCTCATGCTTCACAATCACCGGCTCATTCACCAGCTGCTTTGCTACCAGCTGACTAGTAACATCCAATCATTTTAATGAAGGTGTACGGCGTGGCCATTATAGCTTGACACCTCTCATTATTACTCTGCTGCGACGCTCAAAGCTCTTCCATTAACCCAACCTAGCGCTCCCTCTAAAAGCAGAGCCTTTCTGGCCAAATCTAACCACTTCCTATAAATGGTCAATTCCTTGACTCAAGTGTCTGTGACAGAAATGCATTCAGTTCAACAGCCCAGCAGATACGTGGTTTAGTTGGCTGCTAGAGCCATCAGCCTATCCATCATGATAAAAAAAAGAATTAGTGAATAAGATATAAACAATGGTGCCGTTAGCTACAGTTGCAGGACCTCTCTGTGGTATTTTCTTCTTGTGTATTCCACCTACCTACATTAACACCTTGATCATTAAAGAAACGCCATGTTTAGACGATCATTAGCACCGCACAAAAAACAAAAACTAAACACAGCTCTCTCATTCCTGACTCTCAGGGCACTGGTAAAAAACTCAGGACTATTATTGGATCGGTACTTGGAATCAGCACATACCCTCTCTTTTTCCCTAACTTAAAATCTGTATACCCCACTGCGTGGAACTCATTAATTCATTTCAGTACCATGAGGCCAGGGACTGCTGTGGCACTAAACACTCAGCTGGCTGAATGAAAACAGTGGATTTTATAATGACATTGAAAAAGAAGAAATTAACCTAATTTATTACACGGCTTTGTTGAATACTCGATGTGATTGGTCAATCACGGCGTCCTACGGTCTGTTATTTCTTTCTCTGCTATGTATAACACACTGTTGCTATGGGCGCAGTTCTGATGTCGGACTCTTGCGAACTGTTTTTGTATCAAATTATTGATTTCTTAACTAAGTAGCCATGTAATAAGCGGGATAATGTACAGCTAGCGGGTCATTGTTGTGAAACAAACCCCAACAGGATGATGCGGCGCACCGGCCCGCTGTACATTATCCCTTACGTAGATCTGTCACGTCATGGCCGATCCCCGATCTGCTTAATAAGGTCAGTACGACTGATCGATCCAGCATGTCGGATTGATACATCCTGTTTTATAGTACCTTAAAACACTTTGCAGTGTTTTGGCATCTAATAAAACTTATAAATAAGTGGTGTAATTACCCAAACAGGACTCCCTGGGTTGTATTTAATCTACAGTATCTGTAGCAACACGCTCACACCAATTCACCTCTTTGCATTTTTTAACATGTCATTATCTTTGGCCTGAATGCTTCTCCATGACCTGCAATTCATTGTGCTGACCCTAACCTCACTGTGGGAGTTTACTAACTAAATAGTGTATTAATGTAATTTAATATCCTCTGCATAGTCTATGAAAGTACTTGCATTTAAAGTGTCAGTAGGCAGAATGTTTTTGGCATCATTGGGCAAAAATTACATAATAACCTTTCAGCATATTGTAATTCAAGAGTTCTGAGAGAAAACTAGACTTCTGCACCTCCTCATGGCTCTGTTTTCAGGCTTTAAAAATCTATCCCGTGACGGGAGACTCTGGCCTATCACAGGTCATTTCAGAGAGAGAGAGGGTTCCTATTGGTTGTTCATTCAACGGAGGCAGCTGTCAATCACTCACGATTGGTGATTGGATGTTTTCCTCCGGTTTGTGAAATCTTGCAGATGCCACTAGGAGCACCGGAGGACACCGGAGGACACCGGAGGACACAGAGACACATGATTTTTTTCAGATTACCTGTCTCATGCACTACTGTCAGTACATAGTGACCGTTTTAAAAAAATAACTTTTTTTAATCATATTTCTTCCCACTGCAGCTTTAAATGCTAGTTTCTTAATGTGTGTTTTCTGCAGTAATGGAGGTAGAAACCTCAACAACCAGAAGGCAAACAGCCCAACAGAGAGAGAGAGAGAGAGAGAGAGAGAGAGAGAGAGAGAGAGAGAGAGAGAGAGAGAGAGAGCAGCAGCAGGCCGACAGGTAGAAAGACAGAGAAATTTACTCAGACGGAGAGAGTTACAAAAAAAAATGAGAGAGACAGACTCAGCCGAGATCACAGCAA
The DNA here is from genome assembly GCA_916701645.2 of Sebastolobus alascanus. NCBI lineage: Eukaryota > Metazoa > Chordata > Actinopteri > Perciformes > Sebastidae > Sebastolobus > Sebastolobus alascanus. The sequence continues at coordinate 1,323,668 of CAKAOJ020000142.1, read as the reverse complement.
GGTACCCTAATTGAAAAAGGCGAAAGGAGAAAATCGTTAAACAAGCCCCACTGGTGTCTCCCTTATTAGATTCCCCTGCTGGTGTCACGCCGATTAAATTCCCCCTTGTTTCCCCTAACAAACTCTAAACTCTCAAGACAATTTGTTAAGGAGAGAGATTATAGAGTACTGAAAGAGGGCTGTGTGCTTATCTGTATGTGTAAATCTGCTTAAAGGTTTTTTTCTTGCTCTCACAACCCTTCAAAGCTGTGATTTGAAGATACGTCGTGCCTTTGGCAGTGACATTAAACATATTATATGAAGAGTATTGTTGACACTAATAAGACATTATTAGTGCTATGCTTTACAGCTGCTGTAATGAAAATCCCAGGGGGGCATGTCCTCAATATTTAACACTACAGCGCAGCCCTTTTCTGCACCCAGTGCTTATGTCAATAATTAGAGGAAAGCAAAACATTCGACTGAGATTTTGTTTGACAGTTATGTGAAATAATGACTTCTTGAAAAGTCTCTTGGAAAACATCTAACTGACTGAGAAGGGACCATAACCTTCACGCTGTGTTTCTCTCTCTGTTGTCACTGCTTCTCTTATTCATTCTCTCGACGTCTGCGTGTTTCACTCGTTTCCCTCTCCCTCATCATCAGCATCATAATATTTTCCATCTGCTCTGAGAGATGGAGACATAAACTGAGCCCGAGCCAGCACGAACAGCTGCAGGCGTCTATTCCCATATATTACAGTACGCCTAACCCCCACGTATTCCCTTTATGTCGAGCCCATCACTGAGTACACTAGACCCCATTACTCTCATTAGCTTTTACAGCACTTGGCTGGTACAACATTTGCATTTGCAGGGAGTAAAGAGGACAGACTGCCGATATAGTTTCAAAACCGTCTACACATCATTTGAAATGTACCGCAAAATGCTTGTTTGTTTATATGGTTTCATGCAGACTCGTGATGCGTATCTCACAATATCAAACCAAATTATGTTGGAAGACAATTTCCCCGGAGTCGGAAAGAAATCCACCTGTCATGACAGGACGTGGTTCAAGTCAACAACACAAATAAACAAATTAAGGAGCTTACTGTGAGGTAATTTCACCGCCTTAAAAAGTAAAAAGTGATGGAAACGTTACATCAAAGAGATGCACCAGCTAAATCGCCTTCCAGTGCTTTAATGCAATTTGACTAAACACGTCTTGAAATGAGCTTAATTCAGGCAGTGTGACTACACGCTGTAATGACTTGACAAGCAAGTTGTTTGTGTGTTCATGAAAGGCAAAAACCAGTGACAGAAGCAGCCAGCTGGATGCTGTAATTTGACTCCGTTTCAATGCAGATGAACTCGTTTCACCTTATTTCAAATCACTTGTTTAGGGGTTTTGTAAAAACAGCGCAGGACACAATTCTCTTTTATTTGCAGCGCTCTGACAATAGTTACCGCTATCATGTAGTTATGGACCAACTGTCAACCAAAAAAAGTACAAAACCACCGAGTTGGAAGGCAGACGCTTCAAATAAAATGATGTCTCCCACTAGCCTCAATATGTCTGGAACCTGCTGAGGTAGTGTAACAGTTTCAGAGCCTTCACTGAGCAGACACAGCCGCTCAAACCAATCAAGACATGCTGTAATTTGCCTTTGTCGCCCACTGCATATGCTGACAGGACGCTACCTATTGCTGTGACACTTTTAACAAAAGATCGTGTCTAACCGGCTCTATAGCACTGAGCGCTGTGTCACTTTATATCTGACCGTCATTTCGCCGTGCGTTTTAATTAGCTGCTGCTGCTGAAGTACTTCCTCCCACCCCAAATATGTCTGCAATGTGCTGATGTACTACAAATTCAGCACTTTGATTTTGCATAAAGCCCTTATCTTTGAACTGAGCTTAATGTTGCATCTCTGGAAGTGCAGTGTACAGTACGTGTGTATGCGCATGCCCACATCTCCCCATAGCTCTCTGAAAAACATTTATAGCAGGTAGTAAGCTGTCTTAAGTGCCACAAAGGTCTGTCTGTGCTACGGTAATGGGAAGAGTTTGGACTACAGTGTACAGTATATGTGCATGCGGGTCCTCCCTACATTAATAAGCAGTGCCCACACCACTCTGAGTGTGTGTGTGTGTGTGTGTGTGTGTGCGTGCGTCTGCATGCACGCACTGCAGGCTAAAGTCCCAGACCGGCTCGACAACCTTAATACCATTATCAAGATTTACAGCGATGCTCATGTGGGACTTACATCAAAATGGTTGGTGCACAGCAAAGACAGAACCCGTGTCCCAATTAGAGAGCCTGAGGAACGGCGGTACAACACAAACACACACACAAGGAGGCACACAATCCCCTTCTCATACACTCTACAGTCTCGCTATCTTTCTCTCTCAGACACACGCATATTCACAATATCTTGAACTATCTCTCACACACACACACACAAACACACCCCACTCCCCCTGGGGACGGTGCCTCTGGCCTTTGCGGCTCGAGGAGAGAAAACGCTGAAACGGTGGAAAGAAAAGAAAAGAAAGAAAGTGAAGACAGGACAAGAGAATGAAAGAGAATGGAGCAGCATCCCAAACAAGATGAACACAGCTTCAACGTCGTTTGCATCAGTGGCACATTTTCACTCCGAGCCCATTTTTTTTTTATTTAAAAACTGAAATTGCACTGAACCGCCAAAGTATAGCTATAACAACATTTTTTTTTTCTTTAGAGGAGCATCGCATTGTCCAATATATCAAATAAAAGCAACCACTGAATTCAAACAGACAGATCTTTTGAATTTATTCATATTTTGGAGAAAGCTAAACCCCCTTATTTCCATTTAAAAGACAACCACATGACTCGTTTACTGAACTCAAAATTCATCAGAAATGAGGGCAAGCGGTCGCTATGCTGCGAATGTGTATACGTCTGCTCATGTATATGTATACCACAGTGTGCGCAGGCTTGCGGCAGACGTTGCTGCATGAGCCTGCCCTACAGTAAGTGTGCACGTACGCGTACAACCGTGCATGTGTGTTAACAGAAAACCGGGAAGAGCTTTAATGATAGACCAGAAAATGCAGACCAAGCATCTCCCTCTCCGAGAGACCAATTCAACCGCTGAGCCTCGAGATGTGAGGAAACGTCCGAGGCTCCTCCGAGTCTCTGCTCATTATTATAAAACGTACCTAATATTAGATGCTCCCTGTGTCAACTCAAAACATCCTGATGATTATTGGGTGCTAAAGCATTCTGTGATTCTCCTTTCACAGCGCTTTGGCATGGAAACAAATGACCAATTTCAATATTAAACTATCATGAATTATTCATGGCTGCTTGTAGGGCTTTGGGAACGGACATTTTAGACGGCATAACCTTGTGTAATATCAAAACAGCTTTTGAATTCTTTTGAAGCATGCAGGATAGAGCTCCATAAATGCACCTAAATGAAGCTTATACTTAAGCCTTATCATGTTGATCATTTTGGAGACATATTCAAACACTTCAGCAACAGGCCACTGATGATATAGCAGGAAGATCATTTAATTTGTACATGAAAACCTCAAACCTAAAGTTCTGATATTTCTAACTTTAAAAGATTTTTGCCTCTGGGTGGATCTGTGAAAAAAAAAGGATAAAAAAGGACAGTTCTGAGGCAGTTCGATATTTGAGGAATAGCTCCGGACTAATTGGCTCTGAAATGTATAGATCAGGACCAAATTTTACCCTGATGTACGAAGCATCCCTTTGACTCCAACTGTAGCTCTAAGATATGAAACAGCTCTATTTTCAGAATCAGTCATACGAGTGATGCTGCGGTGATTTTTATAGATCGGTGTAAGAAGTGCACATAGGAAATATGACTGAAATAGTGCTCCTGAACTTGATAGAGACCTTGAAATGTGGCGTGCGGCTTCTCCCTCTTTTCTCCTGAGTTTTCCTTGCTTTTTATCTGCTCCTACCTTCTTTTAGCAGCCCTCTAGTCCTTGTTCTCATTCTCTCTCATTCGTTGTCTCTCTCACTGAGTTCTTCCTCATGTCAGTGTTATCAAACACTTCAGTGACTATTTACCTCTCAATAATTCTTTCCTCTGCTCTTGCTGTCTTCTGCACGGTCGTGTCGAGAAGGAAACCCGCGAGTTGGGGAAACTCTCGCGAGATGGTTAAGGTTAGGCATTGATCTTGAATAGTTAAGGTTAAGGTCAGGATAGGTCGCCGGGCAGCGAGTCTCAAGAGTTTTTGCAAATTTCAGATCAGATTTCGCAATTTACGGGTTACCTTCTAGACACGAACCTTCTGCACTCTTTCCTCGCTCCATATCTTCTGCAGCCGTGACTGAGCTTCAACCTATAGGTCCTTCTCTTTCTCAAGGCTAGCTACGAACACACAACACAAACACACACCTAAACACCCACGGCTACACTCATCCAAAGTCACAATCACACACACTCACATTATATAGGCCTTTTTACATTTATGAAACGGGTCGCTCAAATCAAGCAATCTGATTGGTTGATAGCCGTGCTATAATACCCGCATACCACTGCTATGACGTCTAATTCCTTTGCATTTTCAGTATCACTCCACGTCGGAGAAAAAAAAACGTTATGACTAATGTGTTGTCATGGTTGCTTAGCAACAGGGTCACAGGGGGATCATTTCCACCAACACGACACGGGTTTACAGATACAAAGTAACAAAGTTATCTGCCAAAATGGAAACATTTAAGGTTAACATCTATGGAGGAGTGGATTGAGCAGTGCCCATCTCCAGAAAAAAAACTGCTAAAAGACCATATACTGTTTATAAGAAGTGGACGTAGTCACTGTGACCCATTGACTGTGACCCCCGACTCGAGAGACATTATGCCTGTAGATGGATTGGCAACCGAAACTCGGGGACCGGAGAAAGTGGAGCAGCATCCTCGCCACGCTGAACAACACACCTCCACCTAATAAAAATAGGAAAGCCGAGGTAGAGTTATCAAAGTCCTCCTACTGACGCTGGAAATTTTTTCAATGGTTGCACAATAAATAGCATCATATAATAATGTAAATAAAGAGCCAAATAATGAAATCAATATAACGCTAGCCTGTGATGAAAAAAGTAATCTGCTATAGCTGCTAGTGTAAGTTACCTAGCAACCATCGTTCTACAGTAGCAACCGCCTCGGTGTGTGCAGGCAGGAGGGACTATTTTATTGTGATTTTATTTCTTAATAAAAAACTTTCATATTGCTATACTTGATGACCGTTTTATGAACAATGCCCCTTAGCTGTGATTTAATCACAACACGGCCTGTCGTGAGCCGTCGCTTAAATAAGCATTCCTAAATCAGAAGACAACAATCAATGTCAGCCAGTCACAGTTCAATGAGCAGACTAAACAATGTTGCTCCATTATTACTGTCTTGTTTAACCAACAGCACAAGAACAACACTGAGAATCAATACACTGCCACGCGACAGGGCGCGTGTGTGTGTGTGTGTGTGTGTGTGTGTGTGTGTGTGTGTGTGTGTGTGTGTGTGTGTGCGTGCAACACTAAGGAACGATGTATGTGTATGTGTGTGCCTGACCCACTCAATGGAGCAGCCAGCAGGAAAAGGTCCTTGATGATTAAATGTCCACTTAAGCAGACCTCCGAGACATCTGTACGTGTGTTTGTGCATGCGTGTGTGCATGTGTGTTAAACAATTGTATGTATCCAGCATGGGGCAAACGGTAAATCTGCCTTGACTGATTTTCTACAGGCAAATTGGCTGCAACACTTGGTCTACCAAACCTGAATACAATCGGTTTTGTTTCCACAGATTAGAGGGTCTTGTTTAGAGTATTGACTGGAGACAAAGTAGCACAACCCTCACCTGAAATACCACTTTAGAAAGGACTGAAGTTCAAAGGCGTCTCAACTTTAAAGTGGTTACTTTGTTTTTCATTAGCCCACCCATCCTATCGACCTGATACTATTGAAACTGACATTTCATTGTGGCAATAACCATTCTGTAACCATTATGACTTCTACAGTACTACGACCAAGGCCACAACTGCTGTATGGGACTTTTAAATGCAAACGTATGTATACACTGAGTAAGGAAAGTTAAAAATCATCAATAAAGAGGGCATATATATAAACAAATTCAATTAAAGTGTCTTTTAAAGGGTCAGTTCAACCAAATTCGTAAAGAAGTACGTAAGTAAGCAAATACAGGCGACGTTCCAAACCACATACTTTTTCTTCTTACTTTTAGTACATACTGCAGCTGCTAAAGTAAGTACTGTTGCATGCAGTAAGCATACAATAGGGATATACTACTTCATCATAATATATATATATATATATATAATATATATCTGCTGCGGATGATTGTGGGTCAGGAAAGCCAGAATAGCATGCTGGCTTGCACACTGCAAAATGGGACCGAATGTAGTTGGACATCCTGGTATTTCTTGGCATTCTGCATTTGACATACCATGTGCTGGGACATACTACATATTTTTCTGGCATACTAAATAGTATGGTAGTATGGGTATTGTAGCACACAGACAGTCTTGGTTTTCTTTGCCAAGGTTTTACATCTGTCTGTGAAATTTCTGCAGTCTCACCAATACAACGGAGGCGAATCAAATTTTATTAGAAAAAATATATTTAGAAAACAGTAGCACCTTTTCAGAGCACAATGTCCTCAATACTCTGGAAAATCACAGACACTGTTTTGAGCAGTTTTTATATGGGACTATGTTCTTCTGTGCGAGTGCCAAAGTCAAAATTCTGCTCACCATGATTGTCTTGGGGTGAAAGCAGAAATCTTAGAGACACATAATTCAAAACCCAGAATAAAAACTATCTGCGACTCGATACCACTTGAGAAAATATCCTTTTGTAATTGTAATTTGAATGAATAGACCCTTCAGGATAGAATTCGTGATAACAGGATTTTGACATTTCCCTCACCTATAAGCTCTCTAACACACAGGATGGCACCAGTCTGTCTGAAACTCTGAAGCATTTTGTTATCTTAACTCTGTGCTCTGTAAATAATTCATCGGGCACACCTCCCCTCCCTCTGCTCTAAAGTGAAGGAACTAAAAGCTTAAAGGACTTAAACTAAACTCTACAACAGCAGCACAGTGTGGAGGAAACGACTCTGGGAAGGTGAGGAGGACTGCTCCTTTTCCCTTGAATCCTGCAGCATCGGTGCCTTTCAGCTGGAGATTAAATGAGGAGTGACACATTCGCTCTGAAACACTTAAACTTTATGCTGTGCTCTCAATCACTCGCTTTTGCTCATTTACAGAAAATAAATTTAATAATCACATTTCTATTCACGATCACCTTCATAAAAGGCAATATGGTGTGGAGTATTTTCATCATGTCAGGGTTCCAACAGGCTTTGAATTTATGGTTCCTTAGCTAGATGTGATTCAGCAGGTAGCGTTTCTGTTTCATGGTTGGCAATGTTCGCCCTCCCGCAGCTCCCCACTACTGAATGAACACACCGCACATGCTTCCACTAAATCTGAACTCAGAACTAACTGACAAGATCGTCATTAGCTGCGAGTTTCAGTTCATTTTCAAACTACAAAATAAACTTTTGTGAGTTGCGAGTTGACCTGGGGCCAAAAACAGCAGCCCTGCCCTCATTTTCTGACAAGACCTCAGCACTGAGCGGAGATAAACAAAAACCCTGGAGGGGCCCAGAGGAAGAAGCAACACAAATAACCACAGCAACAATACAAGGATTTGGAGGAGCAAGAGAGAGCCGTGGGCTTTGTCTGGCTTTAGTCAGCTACTTTCTGCTTCTTTTGAAACTGTTCCTTGGGTGTGGATGACATTTCTCAGATCAGAGAAGTGGGAAAAAACACTTCAAATGTTTCTGCAAAGTTTTCCTCCTTGTGTCTTTTGTTTAAAGTTTAATCTCCCGTTCCCCAAGGAAGGAAGGAAGGAAGGAAGGAAGGAAGAAAGGGAGAAAAGGGAAGAGACTCGGACCAAAGTGGAGAAAGATGAGAGGGAGCGAAGAGGAGACAGTGTAAAAGAGAAACAGAGATGAAGAGGAGAAAGCGGAGGGAGGCTCACAGACACTTATTTCATCTTCTTTTGATGTGGTGAAATAACCCTGCTGTGACACTATGACACAAGTCTCCCGCTCATTCATCTGCTCGCAGAAAAAGTAACCCCATACACATGATGTCATTGGCACAAAATGCTAAATATATGGCTTACAGATGGCTACTTGCCACACCGGACAAGCCATGAGGCACATTTCAACAAGTAGGCAACTATGTTGCAATTGTGTGCAGCTGGTACAGTTGCAACCAATTTATTTGAGGTAGATGTCCCGGCCGGATGTGGAGCTCTATAGTATGCTGGTAAAAGCCAAGATTGGTTATGAAACCCTAAAAATGACGGAGATACTCTAACAGAGATGCACAAGTTTAGTCAACCATTTTTACCAGCTAATATTAGCATGGAGATAAATGGCCTGGTCTCTCTAAATTCCATGTAAACGTCCCCGTTATGATCAAAAACAGGATATTAAAATATTATAATATGTAAACTTAACTTGCAGACACATTCAAAGATCACAATATTTTTGACCAAATATCTCAGTATCAATAATTTGATATTTTAGGAATGACTTTTGGTGTTTTCAGAATAGACAAAACCTTTAAAAAGGAGCAGCAGTTTTACACTTAAGGTTTGGTTGACTTGTCACAAGGAGTACTACTCAGCCTGTGAAAACAGCTGTATAATCTGTGCTCTCCGGGGGGACGTTTCCAAAGTTTGAAAAAATAAGCCAGATGATGTCATCAAGGTCATTCATTTCTTTTTCTTTCTTTCTTCTTTTTCATCTGCCTCTTGTGAGTCCCCAAACTTTATACAAGGGGAATACTAAGCACTGCAGTACACCTTTAAGATCAGATAACTTACTGTAAGCTGTAATATAGATCCTATCTCCAGGCAACCTTGATACCACAAGTGGACGTAGTCACCGTGACGTCACCCATTGGTTTGTGGACTGCCGCTCTGAAGCCTCGAGTTTGGCATTTTGGCCGTCGCCATCTTGTTTTTTTGCAACCAGAAGTGACACGAGAGGGTGGAGCTAAGTACAACCGAACTCTGAATAAGACATTTTTAGGAGACCAAAATGTTACAATTAACTTTCATTAACAAAAACACTGTGAAAGGGTTAAAGTTCTAAGACGCAAACACGGACAGCGCTGTGGTAGCGACCTGTCAATCACAAGATAGCCCACCCTAAAGCATACCCTGCTTTATGGTCTATTTGACTCTAAATGGGACCATCATTTTCTAAATGAACATCATGCTGTATTGAAGAAGACTTGAAACTAGTGATTGAAACCATAAACTCATGTTTACAATGTTTACTGAGGTAATAAATCAAGTGAGAAGTAGGCTCATTCTCTCATAGACTTCTATACAATCAGACTTCTTGATGCAACCAGAGGAGTCGCCCCCTGCTGGCTATCAGAAAGAATGCAGGTTTAGACCCGGAGGTTGCCCACTGCTTGACAACTCAAAATTCAAATTTGAGTTTGAGCAAATTTGGTACAAAACATAATTAGGCGTTAAACTTTGAGGATAATGGATCGCTACAACAGTACAGGTGGCTTTTCCCGCCCTTCTGAAACTCCCAACTGCCAAAATATCAGACATGGTCCAAAAGAGTGACAGGGTTTACCACACCTGCCAAGAACACAACAGCTACTGCATATGGAGACAGAGTGTCTATCCACACTTCTACTTTAACTGCCAAATTCACTGCCATTGTGTGTGTGTGTGTGTGTGTGTGTGTGTGTGTGTGTGTGTGTGTGTGTGTGTGTGTGTGTGTGTGTGTGTGTGTGTGTGTGTGTGTGTGTGCGTGCGTGTGTGCGTTTGTTCGTTCGTTCGTTGGCTGCCCTGTCTGGAAACCCCCTTGTATGCTAGTGTTCAACAGGGCAGAGACACTTGCCCCTTAGTATACTCTGTGTGTGTGTGTGTGTGTGTGTGTGTGTGTGTGTGTGTGTGTGTGTGTGTGCGTGTGCGTGTGTGTGTGTGTGTGTGTGTGTGTGTGTGTGTGTGTGTGTGTGTGTGTGTTTTCCCAGTATTGGCAGGCCGATTCAGCCACATGTCGTTGGACAGTGAGCCAGTTTGTGTGCTGAAAACCGTTACTGCACCACTACACCAGCTGTGCCTCGGGGAGATGATGATGATGATGGCAACAGGAAAAAAAAGTAAAAAGGGACAAAATAAAAGCAAGAATATCTGTGTGAGGTTAACAGCGAGTCCAACCCGCTCTGAAATGTGCTGGATCACAGCCTCAGATATGAAACACCTGCGGTTCACTGTGATCTTTTGATGTACTTCATTAAATCGTGGGCTCTGCTAGTTGTGTAAAATGAACTTTCCTCACTGCCGGGACGATCAGGAAGAGATATTTTCTATTATTTCTGTGAAAAGAAAGCTAAGCTGTGGCTTTGTTGCGAGCTGAGCATGAAATAAAGTGTTTGTGTGGGCCCCCAAAACTGCACGAAGACTCAAAAGCCACAGTGAGAGCTCACACCCACAAACAAGAAACAATTCCTCAAGACAAAATGTCCAAACACAAAACAGACCATTTTTCAGTTTGACAAGTAAAGACAAAGTCCTTAAGTGGTAGAAAAGGTTTTCTTTATAAAATCAACACAACAGTGTAAATTCTATTTTTATGTTAAATGTGCTCACTTGACTGCAATGCTTTTAATTTGGATTTAATCATCTGCGGAGGGCGTTCATTCCCTTCATTAGGGAAAGTGACTACATCATCCAAACCAGCACTCTTTTGTTTTTAAAAAAAAAAGCCTCTGCATACTTGTTATTACCAACTTTTTTTTTTCTAAAGATAGACAACTTAGTTTAACAAGTGCAAGAAAAAGACCTATCTCATGTACCAGACCCAAAATAATATGAAATAAAATGCATTCATTAGAGCTAAATGATGCTGGAAAACAATACGTCCACACCCTCCTGATTAAAAGCAGTACTGCTTCAGACAGAACAAAACAGTGTTCCTCATTATGACTAAGTTGTTTACTACATCAAAGTAGCACTGTAAATTCATTTTAGGGAAAAGAGCGGCTTAGAACGGGACACGGTTCCAGTTGTTGCATTTCTTAACTCTCTTCTTATTTTTACTCACTAAAGAGTGAAGAATTATAAATATACAGATAGCATTTGAAAGAGGGAATGTTTCTTACGTATCTGGGGTCCAATGTAGCTCATCCTTTGTTTCACTTTTTCATGGTGTGCCATTACAAAACTTGTCTCAGTGCGACCGTGTCTGTGCGACTTCCGTGTAAAATTTCATCTGGATTTCATCAGCTTTCAGATCACAGCAGGGAGCGCCAATCCCCATCTTCCCCAAACACAGATAATGATGGGATACCTCAACATTTCATGAACAATGTGTCAGCTGTGGTCCATCTTCTATTTAAACAAGTGTTGGTTCTTGTTAAAGATGTGTAATGATGGATGTAAGTTTAAATCCCAGAGTGAATCAATAGGGACATTAAATGCTTTAACCCATTTGTGCCCGCAACTGAAATGTTTAATTTGATTGGTTGTAGTCTCTGGGCTTGCCTAAGCACAAATGTGAAGGAATTTTCAGAATCGGGCAAACCGTAAAGAGTGAGTTTCTTATAATATTATATCTAGTCTTTGGGCACAAACTGTTTTTGCAATAGACTTTATTATATTTTAGGAGAAAATCCCCATGTGCCCAAATACTAGATACAGTATAGTATGATAAGAAAATGGCTGTATTTCATAAACTACAAGGAGCACAATCAAGTATTTGGTATCTATGATCTCAAAACAAGTTGAATATTGATATGCAAACATATGCAGTGTAAAAAAAATCATATGGAAAACATTTAATAGACACACATTAGCGTTTTTCCTAATTTTTAAAAAAAAGTCCTGACTTCGACTATTAATAGAAGTGTGATGTTTCTTGTGATCTAAAACTTTCAAATGTGTACTGTTAGATACTTGCCCAAAGTATGTCCGTATCAAATTTCAAGACTTTTGACCACTCAGAACAAATGTTGTGGCATTTTTCCTTATCATACTAAATATAGTCTTTGGGCAAAATGGGATAAATTGAACAGATTTTCAGTGGAGTATTGTAGTTTAAATAAACATGTCAAAAGAAAAATAATTGAATATTATTAATTAGTGAGGAACACATTAGTGTCATCATGTTATCATTTCATCTCATCATGTTCATCCGCTGATTTAGGATCTCAAAACTGATCATTCCAAGACAATAAATGACAGCATAGCGGATTACTCTATTTTACATCATATCGCACGTACACACAAGAAGATTAAATCCAAAGCCTCTGTCCTTTTGAGCACAAATAGTCAGCAAAATATTAGCACTTTGACCTGATGAAGATCCAAGCAGGATCGAAACGTAGTCAATAAAAATATTGTGGCACGGAGTAGTGTGCAGGCGTTACCTTTTTCTTTACTGATGCTGTTCTGATAGACTCGCACCTACGTGATGTGCTTATAATTAATCTTCTTCAACACCAAAATATTAGCACCAAAGTGGCACTTCATAGTAAAGGGCTGTCGTATCAAAAACAGTATTAAATTCAACTGACCTCCTACAAGAAACAGCATAATGAGCTACAAGTGCAAAAAAAAAACAAGCTGTGAAATTCAAGACTACTACTGTACAGGCCATGATGAGCCTTAAGCTGTACAGAAATCCTTGGGGATGGAAATACAAAACACCAAAAGCAGAGGGAGTAAAATTGGAGTGAAAGAGAGGGATTTTTTAGGCTCAATCCAAAGGTTTATTTTCAATAAACATCAATAAATGTTGTAAGACAATACAGCCCGGACAGCCAGAGGGCTCAGATCAGAGGGGCAGCTAACAAGTTAGCACACACACAAACACACACAAGTCATGTGTGCTTGAACACACACACACACAAAGTCTGTGTGGGAGAGAATCAATGAAAACAAAGCGTATCTGAAACATGCTATAAACAACTGCAAAAACAAGTCAGTAGGTCCGTCCTTTTATAGCTGCGCTGCTGAGTCACCCGTAATAAAACCTGACTTTCACTCTGAGTTTGGTGAGACACTGCAGGAGAGGACATCTTAAATCTCTCAATCATTCAAAACAACTTTAAAGCTTTAATCCATTGACCTCATCATCACCCCATTTAATTTAAGCCTCTTTGGAAACGGTCTTTCCCCAAAAGTAACATCTGATTATCTGCACCAGCAGCTGACTCGGTGCTTGTTAAAGTTGGTGGCAAACAGTTGACTCTCTGGATTATTTAAAGCTACTATATAAAAGGCCTTTAGTGCCTTAACTGATATATTAATAAATGGGAATTTGCAACAATCAAAAATTAAATATACATTTTAATCTGATCTCAATCTAAACTGATTTTAATCAAAAAAATAAATATGAATGATCTAATTTGCCATATATATATATTATATATATATAATGTATTTTAAAGAATCTGTTGTGCACATGAAGTAGGGTTGTACTTCAAAAGTCTCTGTGCATTTCCCTTCAATATGATACCAATACCGGAGTGACCTGTCGTGTTTATATTCATATATTGCACCTTTCTTATTTCGCTCAATATTAAAGTGATTTCCCTGTAGGAAAACCTGCATAACAAGCTCTGCACACCAAACAAAGACATCCAAAAGCATGCAATAAAACACGAGGTATGAAGTGCACACCATCGTAATGTCGAAGTAGAACCTGCAGGATCTATTCTGTTCAGTCTGACTTTGGCAACAAGTGATGAATAAATTCACTTTCTCTTTTCATGCAGAAACTCGTGGAGACAAAGGCAGCCAAACCCAGACAACAGACCGATACATTTTTTATCAAGCAAACCCTCCGATACAACTGGTAGCTTTCTCTTTGCGTAACTTTCTTCAGACTTGACTCACAGACGAAGGCAAGCTAACTTTTCTGTTTTCATATCGAGCCATGCTTGTAGTAGCTCTACTCATAGAGCAAATTAAACCTAGACTTTACAGTGTTAACCATTCAAATTTTAGCACAATGTTGGGGGCCAACCCGATATCACGCCAAAGCGAGTAATAGACCCGCCTGTCCACCAGAGGCAGCGCGTCAGTGTCACGTTTTGCCTCGCAGAGGTGTGAATGTTACACACTTGTCTTAACGTGCAGACCAGCAGGGGACAACAAAACCACTCACTTAGGTTTAGGCAACAAAACCACTAAGTTAGGTTTAGGAAAACCACCATGGTTGGCCTTAAAATACGTACGTAGACCAAATACAATACGAATGGAAACAACGAAACTTAAGTACGATAAACACGTCACAAAAACACACTTCACAAATGCCACTAACATAGCTTATAAAACAAAACACACTCGAACACCGGTCTCACCGGTCTTGAACACCATAAGCAGTCTTTCTCACAGTTTACTCCTCACCAGCTCTGAGCAGAGCAAATTTTCGCAAAAGCATTTACAGACGACTAAATGGCCTACAAATGGCACACCTACATGTGAAGCAAGAATGGCGTTCTTATCGCACGCTTTTGCCTTGCGCATTATCGTGTCATTCATACGCCTTTTTGTGCAACCGGGCTGGAGGTGGCAGCTAGCTTTGTACAAGACTGGGGGAAAAAAAAGGGGGCTTCTGAATGTCTTTCTCAATCACAGACACACACAAAGAATACTAGAAATCAGCGCTGCATACCGTCACCTCACCTCACAGCTACTGTATCTATCTGTATTTGAAAAACAGCTCAGTTTCAGTGTTGACACGGTCGTCTTTCGTCCTCATTATCTGACCAATAAACACTTACATCAAGTCTGTATCAGAGGTGCCTCGGGCCTCGAGGGACCCAAATAGTGTGATGCAAACACCAAAGCTCTTGTATGACTATAAATTCAAGTGGAGTGAAATTATTCAGTCATCCCTTTTTCACTGTTGTGTTTCATCAAATCTCTTCCCTCTCTGTGATTAATTACTAACCCCGCAGTCTTTCCCTATCTCGCTCGGGCGCTTGATGTCCCTATATCCAAGTCACCATCCTCCCACTCGTTCAGCATTGCCTCTGCCTGGCTCTTCTGATTCCCTGCCTCTTTCACCCCTATACAATCACTTCTTTCCCCCGCAGAACAAAAGATTTCAGGAAGCAAGATTTTTACAGTGGAGAGTCATTATTCTCTCTCCACCTACAGTGCCTTCCTACCTGTGCTCCTCTGGGGGAGGAGGAGAGAGGGAAAAAAAGCGCTGTGTGCATGGATAATTCTGGGAAATAACAATGTGATATTTCATCCACACACACGCACACAACGGACACACAAACGCGCCTTCTCAGCAATGTACTGCCCATATTCATTAGCCACTTTAGAACGCTGTGCTCAAATGAATCAAAGCAAACTGCTTACACGTAATCTTGTCACCCGCTGAGTAAAATATACTGGGTTCCTTATTACAGCCGGTGTGGAGCCAAAATGAAGTGAATGGACTTGTTGTACCATATGCAAGTATACAGTACACAGTGTGTTCCTGTGTGTGTGCGCCTTTGTACCGATCATACACAATAAACTCTAACTGAATGTAACAGCGTTTCTGTCGATTTTGTGCATTCTTGCCTGCCTGTGCATGTGCATGTGTGTGTGTGTGTGTGTGTGTGTGTGTGTGTGTGTGTGTGTGTGTGTGTGTGTGTGTGTTAGTCCCTTGTTTTTCCTAAGCCTACACAGGGTACACTACAGTGAATTACATCATGTCTACAGCAGGAGAACAGGCAACCAAAAACCTTTTCACAAGACATGCTAAATCCCCTTTTTCACGGCAACCTACAGAATTACAATGTACTCTTTCAAAACAGGCACAACTCTTGTGTGTTTGTGCGCGTGCGTGTGCATGCAAAGTGCAGACGTAAGCCTAGGAGGTAAAAAGTTACAGTGGTGATTATAGTAATTATGGTTTCAGGTTTTTGCATATTCCTTCAGATGGACCACTAGATTACCAGACAGTTTTGGCACAAAGAGAGAGAGAGAGAGAGAGAGAGAGAGAGAGAGAGAGAGAGAGAGAGAGAGAGAGAGAGAGAGAGAGAGAGAGAGAGAGGGGAAAGAAAAGAGTTACTGTTGGGGGTGAGGAAGGGAGGGGTTGGATTGAGGGAGCAAGAAAGAGTGAGAGAGAGGAAAAATGGCTAAAATGGGGGGGAGATGTGGAAAGGAGACCAGGAGAGGAAAAAGAGTTACAAAGGAAGAGAGAATGTAGTGGCGAAAGATACGAAGAAGAGAAAGACTAATCCTTCAGGCGGCTTCCCAACGCCACTCAGCCCGGTTGCTTGCCTGCTTGCTCGCTCCCTCCCTCCCTCCCTCCTCCTCCACTCCCCAATCCTCTCTCAACCAGGAGTTGAATGGGCTTTTACAGTGCAGCTTTGTTTCCTATCAAAAAGGAGCGTGAATGTCAAATTCTCCACCAAAAAAAAAAACGAAAAAAAAACACCTTCCCCTTTAGTTCTTTCCCTTCTCTCACTTCACTCTCTCCATTTCTCTTCAGTTTCTTCTCTTAACCTCATCCCTCCTTCCCTCTCACTCTCTCCGAACAGGACAATGCCCATAACACGCTTTCACTGGAATGAAAAGGGACCCGGGGTCCCCAGCCTCGTGGACCCCCTGCTGCGGCACGTCGCCTTCTCTCAATGGCAGATTAATTACATATTCATGGTGACACAAATAAGACTCTCTCGCTCACACAAACACACCACTCAGCCAAAGCACCCATCTGCTGGTCGTGTGTCTGCACTCGAGGAATTGTTCTTTCGAGCACACGCACTTAGAAATGTGTCGCCTTTGCATTTGTGTGTGTGTGTGTGTGTGTGTGTGTGTGTGTGTGTGTGTGTGTGTTTAAGGAGCGACACCTGTGCAGCGCTGCGGCTCATAAGGCACTGCAGAAATCTGTGATAATACTTTAAAAAACTACACATACATCCCCAAAATCTGCAGCCTGTCTTTAATACGAGTGCCATGAGCAAAAAATCTGGAGACACAGCAGATTGGTACTTTGGCATGAATCCAAACAAAGTGTCAGAGACCGACACGGGAAGGGACAGGGGGATTAAGCTGAAGACGCTGAAGTTGGTTTCTTCGAACACAGAAAGGAGAAAAAAAAAGTGTCTCCGGTAATCGCTTGTCTTCAATAAGCGCAGTGTGTTGCACATTGTGTGTTGAGGCAAGTAACCCAGCCCGGGCTATTTACTGGAGGTTTTACGGTATCAAATAAAAAGAATATATAGACCATGAAAAGCCTAAGCTGCCGGCTGCGGATGGAGGCAAGGCCTTAAAAAAAAAGAGATACGGGGTGAGATTTCAATGGAGAGCAGCTGGCATGCTCCATTTCTCTACCTGTCTCCTTCTTTACTTCCCTTTCTCCTTCCCTCTATCTGTATTGGACAAGTGTGTGTGTTTGTGTTTCCACCATGTTTCTGTGACCAATCACAAACACATAATGTCCCGCTGGTTGTGGGCCCCGTTCAGATGCACAACAATATGTCCACTGTTTGGGCCACACTCTAATTAAGCAGTGTAAATCTAACTAGAGAAAAGGGACAGAGTGGCGAGAGACAGTAGCAGAAGAAGAGAATAATAAAAGAGAGCTAAAAGTGAGAGAGGCAAACAGAATGTCAGAGGTGGCAGATGGGAAGGAGAGAAAGCGGGACAGAGAGAGTGAGAGAAATGGGGACAAATGACAGGAAAGAGGAACTGAGACGATGGACGACAGAACAAAAATCTGTGGCCTGGCACTCGGTGGCATCGGTTCACTGAGCCCAACTGTTTATTACGGGAATCAAAGACTCCCAGTCTCTCCCTGCAGCGGGCTGCAAAAAATGACTGCAAGAGAATTCAGATTTAGCTTCACGGAAATAATTCTATGGGATTTTTCTGTGAACTATTCCATGATAATTAGGGCTGTGCATTGGCAATAATCTGGCTACACGATACGTATCATGATACTGGGGTAAAAATTCAATATATTGCGATACTGTAAGCAATATTGCGATTTTTTCAAATCTAATTTCAGGAAAACTGAAATAGTATAAAGAACACACCAGAAATATACCATTTTAGAAAAGTCGCTAGAAAAAAAAAAAGTTATACTGCATGCAAAAAGGTCAGAGGTCAAGGGACCCCTTTGAAAATCGAGCCAGTTTTCCCTCGCCAAAATTTTGCATAATTTTGAAGCGTTATTTAGCCTCCTTCGTGACAAGCCAGTCAATGGATTCCTTATGTTTTCTAGTTTTATATGATGTCAGTAACTTCACTCTAGCTTTAAAACCTGAGCCTGCTACAACCTCCGAAAGATCAAATAGCAACCGAGCCCGACGGCAGGCTGTCAGATTTTTAAGAGATTAATAAAAAAAAAATCGATACAGTATCGCACAACATAATATCGGCATACTCATGCGTATCAATATTTTCTTACACCCCTGATGATAATGTGAATTTCTTCCAATAATTCTGATCTAGTAGCTCATTTACTATAATATTACAATGTTTTCTGAATGCATTTTTATCCGGCAGTGCGGTGTAATAATAATATAACTCTAAAGATAATGAAGTAAGTATACATTTAAATCTGTGATTAAGAATAAGGTTTATAATTTTTTACAGCGCAGGAGTGCATTGGACCAGTGGGAACTATATAGTAGGCCATTGATTGGGAACAAACGGCGTTCTCTCAGAACACCCGCCCCCCACACACACACACAACCAACTAAAACAAAAAGCCTGGAAATGAGAGCCCCAAATGAGGCCTTAGGTTTCGCAGGCCATGAAAAATTCATAATTCCAGATCTTTACATGAAACTCTAGAAGGAATTAGGCCTAACAGCAGGAGACGCTGGGAATCAGTTTCAGAACATTTAGCTTCTCCTTTTTCTTTTTCCTCTTTTCTCTACAGCTCGACCCGTCTCTCTAGTAAACACGCACGCTCACGGACACAAACGCACACACAAACACACACACACACACACACACACACACACAGAGGGACGCATTCTTATGTTACATCCCGGGTTTTCCCCCGTGGAACGTGAGAGATAGTAAATGGTGCGAGCGGTGTGACGCACTTTGTCGACACAGCCTTTTGAAAACCACACTTGCGCCTTCTAAATCGGATTTCATCTCTGCTTTCCTCAAAGAAAAAACATGCCTGTAAAAATGCTCTGCCGCTACACAAACAACCCACGTTCGGGCTCTTGATTTCTTGGAATAGGCCGAGCTGTAATTGCTATGTGTTCCAAGTAAACCGTGTATAAGATGCACACAACTGGAGGTGGACGCACAAAGTCCAGCGTTTTCCGTCCAACATTAAATCTACTGAGTGAATGGATGAACATGCAAGGCCACAGGAAAGGAGAGGAAAAAAAAAGGTCAGTAAAATCCATTCAGCTGCGAACAGAGGACGCGGACTGGAGGATAGAGATAGAGATAGAGAAAAGGTGGGTGGAAAAATGTATCATCGCTGGTCACACTTAAAGTATAGAGTCTATGAAATGTACGGATGAGTAAGCAAGGATAAAAAAAAATTAAAAAGAAGGCAGAGAGGGTGAGGGAAATCTGCCATCACTCGGCTGCTGCTAGCAGCAGGAGGGTCTTCTATACAAAACAACCCCAGACACAGTCAAAGACTTCCTTTCACACACTCCTGTGAACGTCTGAGCACACACACACACATACACGCACTATACGCACACAAATGAATGCAGACAGAATGCAGCATTGTTTGACCGCAGAAATATCTTGCTGTGTGTTCTGTGTGTGTGTGTGTGTGTGTGTGTGTGTGTGTGTGTGTGTGTGTGTGTGTGTGTGTGTGTGTGTGTGTGTCTGTGTGTGTGTGTGTGTGTGTGTGTGTGTGTGTGTGTGTGTGTGTGTGTGCGGCAGTCAGTCAGCTTGTCAAGTCCTAGTGGAGTGATCAAAGCTGGTACAAACCACCCAGAGAGATCTCTCCCTTCCTCGTCCATTCATCCTTCCCCCTCTCTCCCTCTCTCTATCTCCCCCTCTCTCACCCCGATACGGAAATGGCATCAAATTTTACCACATAAAACCTGCTGGGCCAATCGCATTGCGCTGGCCGGGGCAGCGCAGCCAATCAAATTGGCCAATTTCGTTCCAATAATTCCCAGTTGTCCCCCCAACAAGCACTGAACCCTGGACGGCTGCAGTGCACCATGGGACAGGATCAGAGCATAATGGGAGACAGCATGGGAGCTCTGGCAATATCATAATGCCAAGAACGTGCACGCACGCACACACAAACTGATGCAACAATGTGAGCTCTGCTGGAGCTCCGTTACAATGCCAAGTTGACACACACATGTACAAAATCACACAATCTCCCCCGTATAGACATTCTGGCACACATGTGTGCACAGAAACACACACCACAGGAGTTCTCTGAGAACATCCCTTAGCTGCCAAGTTCATAATCACACACTCACACACCCCCCTCATGTGAGCACTTTCTATACAACTCTGCACCACCGGATTCACACACCTACAAAGTGAAAAAAAAAGCATCCTAGAATAAACGGGTTGTGTTAAATTTAAAGTAAAGTGCTTCCGAAACACGACGTGATGCAGAAATATGAGCGTCTGTAAGCAGAAACCCAACAGCCAAACTGTGGAATCTATAATGACGGCGACTGCCGGGGCTGTGTAAGCATAGACTGTATATAAGAAGTGGACGTAGTAACTGTGACGTCACCCATTGGTTCGTGGACTGCCGTTTTGAATCGAGTTCGGCATTTTGGCCTTCGCCATCTTGGTATTTTGCAACCAACACAAAACAACCACAACCGAAAGCTGAATAAGACATTTTCAGGCAACCTATAATTAACTTTCTTGACGAACAGAAAACACACTGTGAAAGGGTTAAAGTTCTACAATAAAACATCCTCTGTCTCTTGTGAGTCCCCAAACTTTATACAAGGGGAATACTAAATCACTGCAGTACACCTTAAAGATCAGATAACTTACTGTAAGCTGTAATATACAGTATATCCTATCTCCAGGCAACCTTGATACCATAAGTCAACCGGAAGTGACACCAGAGGGTGGAGCTAAGTAAAGCCTAACACTGAATAAGACATTTTTAGGAGACTTAAATGTTCCAATAAACTTTCCTGAACTGAAAACACACTGTGAAAAGGTTAAAGTGCTAAGACAAAACACGGAGAACACCCAGACCGGACAACGCCGTGGTAGCCCCGCCCTAAAGCATACCCTGCTTTTTTGGTCTATTTGACTCTAAATGGGACCATAATTTACTAAATGAACGTCGTGCTGTATTGAAGAAGACTTGAAACTAGTGATTGAGACCATAAACTCATGTTTACAATGTTTACTGAGGTAATAAATTAAGTGAGAAGTAGGGTCATTTTGTCATAGACTTCTATACAATCAGACTTCTTGATGCAACCAGAGGAGTCGCCCCCTGCTGGCTGTTAGAAAGAATGCAAGTTTAAGGCACTTCAGCATTGGCTTCACTTCTCAGACCCACTAAACACTAAATGTTTTACACTAACACCGTATAGCAGCTGAACTGCAGCACCTGGCTACACCCGCAGCTTAGTCATCATAATAAACAAGGGGACTTTTCAGACTTTGTAGAGTGATCTTGACACCCATTCATTCCAGATCAAATGTAAGGGGGCTTAGCTAATGGCTTTTTAATAGGCCAAGAGGCTCGAGGGTGGGGCTTAGTTGCAAGGCGGACACATGCACTCAAGCCGGCATTAGAGGATCTCAACTAACACTCTCCTCTCATTGTAAGGACACATGTCTGTGTGCGCGCAAGTGTGTGTCTGCCTGTAAGAGACTTTTCCATAGTGTAACACAGCTCCTATAGCACTGCAAAGCTAGGAGAAAGAGGTCTACATGCCATATTAAATGACTAAGTGCTTGAAAAAAAAGGTTCATAGTCAAAAGCTTAGGAGAGACCTGTATGTAAAGTAGAACAACTTGGATTTGATCCATTATGTGTGGGATAAGTGTACCCAAAACATCTGAAAATTTTGAATATTTGAAGGTTTTCATCACTCATTATTATTAGATTTGCCAGCGTCCTTTCCGCAAACACCCTCATCGCGAACATCATTAGTCACGACCTCGAAAACAAACTCGGCTATTAAGCCACACCAAACCACATACTCCACGGCGGCGTTAAACTGGAGGCAACGACTGGCCATAAGACACTCAATGATGCATGAGCAGAACTAAACAGCAGAATCATTTGGTTAAAACAACTATTTGCGTTTTCCATTCAAAGACAAAATGCCCCACAGAAACGCAGTCTGTAATTTGAAGGGAAATCTCTACCTGAACGGACTGGGGAATAGAATCCAGCACTGATGCACAGAGAGGATCAGCTATGTACACAAAGCAACCCACTCCCCCACAGTTAGGTCAATGTGTTTGTGTGTTTTGCCCCATTCAATAGAACAACTAATGGAGTGACTCCTCGCACACAAAGAGCCAACTTCAGAGACACGAGTCAAGTTGTTAGGGAACAGAGAAATAACACGCAGGAACATAACAGAAAAACTAAGAGGGAGAGGAGAAATATAAAAAAATGAACGCACAAATGAGGTAAAAAACTGCAGTTTCCAGGAGTATGCAAAGATCGAGGAGCTTCATCTTCCTGAAAAGCACCAACAGTTTTACTTTCCAATTATCAGATTTCTCTACCAAAGTCAAATGGAGTGGTAAGGCACAATCTATCAGAGGCGGTGGGCGAAAGCCTACTCAAATCGTGTCCCTAAATTGCAATGTATTGATTTAACAGTAAACCAATAGAGAACGGTCATAATGAATATTGGTGGGTGTTGCCGAAATGTTGTTCCCCGGGGCAACGAGAGAAAGGTGGCGGCAACATCATGTCCAATTACGGCCCAAATTCAGCATAAAAACCTTAGGCCAATCAGTAACGTCGATACCAATTTACTGACTGCGTTCTGCTCTGGACTAGGGGCAACTAACTGTATCCTCTAAGAGGCTTTCACGTGGAATATTAGTTATATAATGGAGGCTGAAGATTAAAGTGACACCGAGTCCTCATAGGATATTAGAATATTATACTTATAGACTATAATAGGGGATTAAACCCACCGTAAGTGCCTGTTAGAAGGTCAAACTTGGGGCCACGCAGGAGGAAAAGTGATGAATTAAGCAAGTTGGTGAAACAACAGAAGGGTTGGAAATTAATGCTTTTGGATGAATATTAACGCGGCACAAGCTCTAGCTACATGAGGAGGTCACAGAGTGTGTGAGAGGGGAAGGTGTCGGAGCATTACAATGTGGATCTCACAGAGCTTTTAAATGAAAATAAAATGGTATAAAGTTGCTTGGTATGCGACCTGCGGTATCCTCCACAAACACCAGCTGTTGTGCGGCTGTCAGAAATATCACTTTAATATGCCTGGTATACTTCACCCAGGGGATTATTAATAAACAACACCCTATATGCATATATATGGAGAGCTCTCTGTATGAGCTAATGATGGTGCTGTTAAATGCATTTAATCTTAAGCTTCGACCCTGATGTTTGCAGCCCATTTTCTTCTGAGGACTCCTGGTTTTGTTGTGTGATCTTTGTAGCCTATAATTGCCTCTCTGTGCGCTTCTGGCAGGCTGCGAGTGTTTGTGACTTCTGATCAATTTTCCAATCGGAGCAGCGAAGCGTCGCCTCTCTATTGCGGAGCGCTCTGCGATGAGACATTAAGTCGGGCTAATCGTGGAGTCCAAGAAGAAGAAGTCCTGCCCTTCACAGTTTTTCACCTGAATCTAACTGCAACCTTGGAGCTGATTCACCCATTTATAGTCCCAGACGAGAAATCACTGCGCTGTTCACAATTCCGACAGGGACTTCGGGAGTTTTTTTGCAGTCATATCTGGTCGAGTCGAGACTATATTTTCTCACATATATGCGTGTTTTTTTTTTTTCCAATCGTCCTAAATTAATTAGCTTATTAGTGGAGGGAAACGTGGTGCTATGTTTCAGTTGGCACCAGCAGGGAAATGCGCACATATCCACGGTTTACACCTTAAGACGCTGATCGTAAAGCACCCCCCCTCATCAGCATCAATTTAAATGGAAACAAAAAAAAGTAAGCCATCCCTTGCAGGAGCTTACTTCTGCCTCCCCGCCTATACTACCAGGCATGCCGCCACAACCACACAGCAGCCGCATCTCGGCGGCGGAGGAGAGCTTCCATCGCTCTGACAACAATTAAAGTGTATTTAAAAAAGACAAGAAGACGCCAGCCTTTACCTTGGGCGACTCCTCGGTGTGCGAGCACCAGGAGGAGGAGCAGGATCCCCGGCGTGGCGCACATCATCCTCACCAAGCTGCAATGTCCTATTCCACTTCTCTGTCCACTTTTTTCCCCCATTACAAGCAATAAACACACACAACTCCTCCTCGGTCCACGGTGTGGGGGAAAACGAGAACCCCCCCCTCCACCTCCACCTCCACCTCAGGGTCTGCTGATAAATCAAGTCCAAAAAAACACCAAAAAAAGGTGGGTGAGTGTATCGCCTCTATAGTCCCGATGTCCAAGTCCGTCTGAGAAAGGCGCAGGTTTTAAGCTGTGAGAAGAGAGAGAGTTGGTGGTGGTGGAAACAGCCACGGGGTCCCTTCACTCGTGTCAGCGTTGCCGCTGCCTGCCTGCTGCCACTAAGCTCTCTGCTGCTGCTGCTCTCTCCGTGCGCTCTCTCCTCTCCTTCTCCACTCGCTCCGTTTACGCAGAGAGACAGAAACGCCACCGCCCTCTGGCTACCACACCACACTCGCGATTTCTCCCTCTCTCCTTCACTCCGCCGCTTCCCTCTCTTTCGCACTTTAATAACATCAAATAACAATACAAATATATAACCTGTCATGTGACTCTTAATGACATGTCTGAATATGGATATTTGTGTTAGTTTGGGTGAAGTAGGTTCTCTCCCTTTAAAAGCTTAAAATAACCATCTTTTTCTTTTAGAGACTTTTCCAGAGACAGATTATTACTTTCTTGGATTTAAAAAAAAAAAAAATTGTATCTCCTTTAACTTTGTTATGTTTGTGACATATACTAAAAAACTAGGCAGACATTGTATATCTTTTTAACCCATTGTATCGATCTATTGTTTGCGCGTGTACGCACGTGCGCGCGCCTCTAATTGCTGCCCGTGTGGAACAAACCAGGGAGCCACGTTTCACCGACTGATGTCTGCCCCCTGACGGCCACGTGCGTTGGACCTGCACAATTATCTATAGTGTGAAAGGTAAACCTCCACAACAGAGTTTAATAAGTACACTTCTATACAAACTAAATGAAGTCAGCTCATATAACGGTAAAGGATTATATAAACATTACCATGGCACTTTATCATTTCTTCTGTTTGTCTTGGTGATTGTGTGCAGTAACCTATATAGGCCTATAATGACCATTAAACAGAGGTCACTCACAAAGCTATGTACATTTACCACGTCACCACCTTCACCACAGTCACACCATCTTATAGTGGGATTCTGGGGAATGGTAAGATATGAACACAGCAATTTGTTCAAATTTATCAAGAGTGAATGGATGGAATAGGATTTTTTTTTTAAATAAAATATATGAAATAGTGTTCATTTTACAAGATGTCCTTCACTGCCATCACCACCAAGTAATAATGACTACTCTACAAAATAATGATGATGTTTCCAGTAGTAGCAGCAGCTGTCCTTTTTAATCTTGGTGACCACAGGTTTGTATGACTGCTCCCACATTTCCACATGTTTATGTCAGCACATTCACTTGGCAATATATATATACATATATATGTATGTACGTATGTATGTAATAATAATGTATAAATCCCCAAATAGCCCATGAAATGAGGAATAATCCCACATTTTTTTTATTCATATTCTACATTAATTATTATTAGTTATTCTCAGATGTTTGTTGTGTGTAGAGGTGTGTGTGTACAGTGGTGCAGCAGCAGTACTGCCCTGGGTACAGAAACGGGGGGAGACAGACAGACAGACAGACAGACAGACGAACTTGTCAGCCTGCCACGCAGCGCTGCTCCGCAAAGCTTCGAATACCTTCAAATATTTGTCACCGAAGCCCATAAGATGGTGTTCGGGACAGCCCTAACATCTACATTTCTGTTTACACAGATGTCATCTTTACAACAATCAGATATGATAAACATCTATTTTAATTACCTACTACCACTATTCATAACCACAGCGTCACCTTGAAATGTCTGACTGCTCAAGAAAAAGATAAACATTTAAGTGACTGATGAATAAACTCCAAACCACCTCGATACATATTTGTACGGGCGCTCGCCACACACACACACTCTGCAGCAAACATAACTCTCAACCGTGTTGCTGCACAGCGATTTGAGCAGCACCGCCCGGATCATGCATTGTAAATGGCAATAGTAAAATATGTGCTTGGTGCCATTTGTCACCACAGCAGCCCCACAGCTCAGTGACTACCACTGGAAGTAGCTGCTACCCGCAGGGACCTGTAAAAGCCTTTTTATTCTGCCACTTTATTGGGAATGGGAAAGCAATAAGTTACACAAGAAACATATGGCACACTTGGATATGGATCAGCACTTACACTAGTAACAGTCAATGGCAGTGGGGTTTTCACAGTTCCATGTGGTAGTACAACACACATACACTTTATATATATATATATATACTGCCAATGACTTAAATGTAATATTTAAATATTACATAACAGTTCAAGCAGGCAGGTTGTTCTAAGATTGTGTTTAAGTTAGAAAGAAAACTTTTTTTTCTTAAACTGCTTGAGGCCCCTACAAGTTCAAACCAAATGCATAAAACTTAAACATCAACTGACATTTGCCTCCTCTTCAAAAGACTTTTCATTGGAACTTTATTCTACCAGATCTCTTTTAACATAAAGTCAAATGTGATTTTAACAGGTCAAGGCCTATTTGTAGGTCAGGCCTACGGCACATTCTGCATCCAACCTCATATTCTAGGAAAGGCAGAATAGCTGTTATTTTAAAAGTGAATCTGGTTCCTCCTCCTCACTTTTCACAGTTTGGATTGTTATTTCCAAAAGCTGTGAATGGGAGATGTGCATGCCGAATAACTCTTCCACTTAAGCTGAAAGAATAACGATTCCAGGGTGTGTGTGTGTGTGTGCGTTACCCTGTTTGCCCCAGAGCCCAGCAGCTCTACTTTTAACTAAACCCTCTGAGGACTTTGTCACACTCTCTCCATCTCCCTTTTTCTTTGAATGTGAGGATCATCAAAGACAATCCGACGTCACTTTATTCATGTTTGTCATCATTACAGAGTTAGATATACCGTATCTAGAAAGTTGAACATATTTTCGCGTTGGTTTCCTGTGCCTCTAACCCATAGCATCAAAGACGCAGCGATAATGAGAGGGGGAGACAGAAGACGACATTAGAGGATATCACCACCTTGATAATGCAGAAAAGAGGGTGAAAGATTTAATAATATACAGCTTTTTTTTTTTTTAAAAAGGTTCTTGTTCTGTTTTTATATCAATAGTTTATTGTTTGCAGTGTATTATATAAATGCCCAACCTCATTATGCCATACAGTTATTTTCAGTATAGACTTTTGTTTTGATAGTCCTTAAAGGAACAGTTGCACATTTTGGAAAATACACTTAACGGCTTTTTTATTCCCAGAGTTGAATGAGGAGACACTTAAACATGAGAGTGGTATCGACCTTCTCAACTAATTTTCATCAAGAAAGTGAATAAGCGTGTTTCCCAAAATGTCAAACCACTCCCTTAAATGGCTTCAAAGACTCAGTATATTGACACAGGTACTCATCTGCTTCAAAATGGCTGCAGAATAATAAAATTAAAATAATTTCCATTAGATGTGGCTTCATGAAGTGAGTCACTGAGAGAGTGAGTCAGTGACAAACGGGTACAGTTTAAAAGGTACAGTGTGTAGGATTTGGCGGCATCTAGTGCTGTGGTTGCAGATTGCAACCAACTGAGTACCCCTCCGCTCACTCCTCCCTTTCCAAGACTGCGGTAACGTGAGTCGCCGAGTGCAAAATCTGGTTCGCCTCGCTCAGAGGCCATCCTTACCATAATAACACTACTTTAGGAGCAACGGAAGTCAGACGGCGGCTGGCGGTACCACGGTTTTGCACTCTGCGGCTCACGTTACCGCAGTTTCACAAGCGTCAGAGAACCGTGGTGGCCTCAGGTAACGTAAAAATGCAAAAAGCTCTCTCTAGAGCCAGTGTTTAGTTTGTTCCAAAATGATACCCCGAAATGTTACACACTGTTCCTTTAAGGGGTTAGTATGCTTGTCGGCTCATTGAACAGCGTCTGAAGCCCCCCCCCCCCTAACATTTTGAGGCCGACAATGCAACATACGGTTGGCCAGGTGTGCGGAGATGGGAAACTAAGCGAGAGTGGTATTTCTCGCTCCTCTCTTATTACTGCCATTCCTTTTTGTGTGTGCAACACCATAAATGCATCTGAGAAAAAGACTGTATGAAAGTGTGCGCCGTTATTCAAACAACTATTGCGTCTCGCTCCTCTCTATGACGGCAGGCTTTTTTTCCTCCCACTGTCGAGTGTAGAAAGTGCATAAAGCATCTCAGAAGTCCCGTCTTTGCAGAGAACTTGGCAACTTTACACACTATTCTAAGTGTGGGAGTGTGAGATATATTAATGACTTAGTTAGCTAGCAACATGAAACACTGTCAGACCGATCACGGTAAAACATTTACACTTCCAAAAACAAATGAGATAAATGAGCTCCGTCGTTTATCTTTTGATAATCTTTTTCATTTGATTATGCTTTGTGAGAAGCTTAATGCTCTTCTCCTAGAAGCAACTGGCAGAGGGTTCACAATGAGCAGCCAGCAACCAGCATGTCGCTTATGAATATTTCAGTCTGAGTGATACCATTGACTGCGGACTTTCATCATTCAGCCAGTTAAATTTTGCTTGGGTGGAGGAGCATGGTGTTCACTTGTTTTCTGTCTTAAGAGCAAAGTAAATTATTTTTCAGCCTCAAGCAAAAGACTAAAAGCAAAACCACCAACTTTGCACCTTTTGTTCTCCAAACACAATTAAGTCTTACTTCAGATTGCTAATCAATTTTGTGTAACATGTTGAGGTTGTAGTTAAAAAGATAGTTGGGGTGTTTTGAAGTGGGGTTGTATGAGTAACTTATCCATAGTCAGTATATTACTTACAGTAGATGACGGTCTGCGTGCCCCCAGCTTAGTACCGACACCGGAGCAAAACAATACAGTGTCTGTGGACGGGGACGGCAGAAAAACGTATTTTAGTCACCTAAAAGAAAGACTCACCGAAAAACAACGATATCAGTTTAAGTGTACGCTATATTTACAGTATTTTCACCGCTTTATCTTGACGTCAGACAGCCCTTTCCTTCTCCTCTCCGACGGGGAACTGAACTGAAAGTGAAACTTATCTGTGCTCTCTCCAAAGCCAGCAGACTCGGATGACAAAAACAGTACAGATATGATTGCCTTTCAGTTCAGTTCGAGTTCACTTAAACAGATATGATTTTTTTAGGTGGGCCTCTCTTTTAGGTGGCTAAAATACATTTTTCTGCCGTCCCCTTCCACAGCACTGTATTGCTTTGCTCTGGTGCTCCTGTCTGTTTCTCGATGCTGGGGGCACGCTGACCGCCAACTACTGTAAGTAATAAATCTACAATGGATAAGTACCTCATACAACCCCACTTCAAAACACCCAAACCGTCCCTTTAATGCTAATATTTAAAACCTGTTCTATATGTCCGTAAAACAAACCTGCAGTTACACTTTCATGTGTGTGGTGAGGGAGTTTTTGTCAGAATCCTTTCTCAAGAGAGGAGCTAATTGAATATATTGAAAGAGACACTCAATTCCTTGGAAAGTTAGACTTGCGACAAGCTTACATTACCCGTCTCCCTTCTCCTAACATTAGTCTTTTTGTCACTTTTCTACTCTTCCATCCTCCTACCTGCAGGTATAACTAATATCCCGTCATGCATGCCATCTCCCGTGCTATCTCTATTGTGTGTTATGACAGAGAGCGGGCCCCCACGGGGGTGACTAGGTTTAATCTCTTTAAGCAGTTACATAATGGCCCCCAGTTCACGTTTTAATCAGCGAATAGGTGGCTGTGCCCAGGGACGAATAATCACATCTATAACTTTCTAATCTAATATCCAGCTACATTCAAGTGGATTAGAGAGGAGCGGCGAGGGAGAGGAGGGGCACAGGTGGTACACATAGACGCGAGTGTTTGCAGGAGGATTTATCTGTGTGTTATTTCGAGATGGAGAAAATGAGACTTCATCATGTGTATCACGGGTTTCTGTCTGGAGTCTGCACGTGTGTGTGTGCACATCCCCTAACCGCCTATTGCAAAAGGCACTGTCCATAACATCAATCCTTTCAGATCACTTTTGATTTGAGTTGTTTGGCGGGTTGTTTGGTGATGAGCACTGACAATCTCATTCCCTAGATGGCTCTGTGTGACCTGCTCTGTGTGCCGCACACTGGGTGCAACATCGCCGTGGGAACAAAAGTGAATCAATCCAGACAGACAGATGGACAGACAGACAAGGAGAGAATGTATCAGTCATCAAATTGAATTGTTTCCGAACACACGCACGCACGCACGCACGCACACGCACACGCACACGCACACGCACAGACACACAGACACACATCGGAGGATTTATCAGGAAATACAAAATGCTGTGGCTACAATAATCTAATTGAAAATCCCAGTCAGCATGTGACCTCATAGGCAGTAAAGAGTGTATTACACATTTATCATAAAAAATAATGTTGTTTGTAGTTTTATTTGTTTACATAACTGCAATCTGTGTAATGGCCTAACGATACAAACATCGCAGAACAAAGCATGGAGAAAAATCAATGCGATGTTCATTTCTTGATTGTAAGTCGGACTCTGTTCATCTTCATCATGCCGTGACGGAGTCTGATACCATCTTATTCCTTTAGTGATAATTAAACATGAAGGCCAATAAAACTCTTCCAGCTCAATGAGAGCAGGTCAGAGGGTCAAACCACTTTGAAGGCACACTTTGTGGATAAAATAAGGGGTATATACTGTATAGGAAAAAGAGTGAGAAGCTAACAAAATTTGAAAACAAGTGGACACAAAGACATATAGTGATGGAGAAAGACAGACAGACACTAGCGAGGGAGCAGGTGGCAGGACTGAGAGCAACAAAGCCGGCTTCATAAAAGGGATCTGAGTCTTAGTCGAAAACATCAAGTCAGTGATGTTGGAATTCATACTGAACAGATCAAGTGACTCTCTGTGGTAATGTCAAGTATCTTTACGTATGCTCAAAGACTAAGTGGTATTCGTTGAACGGATACTTGTGAAGACAGTGTTGGCGCACGTTTTCTCTTCTGATGTCTACATGTTGATGAAGGGGTACCCTTAAAGGAGCGCTTTAGGGTTTTATTAAACACGTACAGGGATGCACATACATGCACGTGATTATTAAGGGAGGGCAATACACCTTCCTGCCACTGGTTTCTGGTAATCAGCTGATTGACAGTTGGTAGCACAGAAACAAACTAATGCTCCATTAAAGGCTTGGAAGAAGAAGACTGCAAGCTAGAAAACATGGACGTAAACAATGCACGATTTAAAATATTTCAAAAAGAAATTGGCTCATTCTATGAGAAGAAAATACACTCAACACATTTGTCATTCACAAAGTGTACACACGATGCATTGCGAGTGAGAAAATCTGAATATAAACAAACTGTGTTTCACAGAAAACTCCAATGAGCACATTTAAAGGTGCTAAATGCAAGATCGGGAGCATCTGTATTGCCTCCGCATGGCTCTCAATATGGTGACAGCTGAGCCGGTGGCTCACAGCTAACGGTGCTAATAGCGCTAACAGTGCAAACAACGGCAACAGTGCTGAACTAACAGTGTTAAACTGGGGGGGAACTGGAGGGTGGGTGCTACGCTTCCACGATGACGACGTCGGTCGGGACGGCGTTATCATCTGTTACCGTCGTATGAGTTTAGTGCAGAGCGGCGGCCAAGGCAGTGCTAGGCAGTGGATCACACTCACATGCACTAACATGCACTAAAATGATTGATTGAATGCATCTCTTTGATGCTCCTGAACACATCATCAGTGATGTAACCTGAGGTTATTAGGTGTTTAGGGTCTTTCAACATCAGACACCATCGGCCCGGCCGACCCAGACATGGTTGATCAGATCATGACTTGTGTTCAGGTGGTATTCGCTCCTCCCCATTGACTTCCTCTCCTGATCCACAGCCATCTCAAGACTTTCTCCGCTGCCTCGGTGATGTTCTTCATGGCTTTTCTCCTCTCCATTCCAGTGATGCCCAGTGCACTCAGGGCTTTGTAGAGCAATTGCCCCACAAAACCTCTGCAGCCAACCTCAATGGGCATACACTTTGGTTTCCAGCCCTGCTTGTGGCAGTTGATGACCAGCTCTTCATACTTAGTCCTCTTCCTCTCATGGGCCTCTTCCAGACGGCCCTCCCATGGCACTGTTGGTTCCAACATGACAATGTTTTTGGACGCCTCTGAGACCAGGAGGATGTCTAGCCTTAGGGTGGTCGTGGCGATGTGCAGTGAAACGTACAATGGGCAGTAGCAAACATCATGGTTGCCAATTAACGTCCCTTTTTTTTTCTCTACGTTTTTTAAACAAAAAAGCAAGGCAATAGCCACCCGTCGTTGATAACAGCTCTGTAGGGAGGGAAAGCAAACATGGACAGGGACAAGACCACAACAGATTTCTTCTGTGGACAATCTGCCAGCTACTGCAATAAAAGATGTTTAACCATATTTTGGGTCCAATACAGTGTGTTGCTAAATATGTGCCTCTGCCAGAAAATGTGTCCAGGACACGCTTCACCAGATATTGTCTGATGTAGATAGAATACACCCGCTCTAATAGTGGTGATGGGCAATTTGACTAATTATTTGCTATCTTCAGGGGAATCTTCAAGCGTAGTCAGGGTCCACATGTCTAGCCCTCAGCCCAGAACTAATCCAGAAACCACTCCACCACCAGAGAGAAACACTGAAGGGGAACTTTGAGAAGCTCTCCTGTTGAATGTACTGTAGGTTTCACGGATCATGCCACGGGGTTTCTTAATGGCACTGGAGACAATGCGTTGTACTTGACAGTAATTTAAAGTTTGAATGGATACTGACTCTTCTGTGCTGATTCATCTGTTAAAAATTTATAAATGCATGAACGTGTTTTTAATAATTCACTCATGTACAGTGGCCGATTATAAGTCAAGAACAAAGTCACTGCGAGACTCACAAGTGAAGTGGTGCAGAAAGCAACAATTCCCCAGCGGGTCTGGGGCTACAAGCTGGCATGTCTGTGAATAAGCTTCCCTCATGTCATGCCTGTTGCCACACATGCTGAACAGAAGGTTGTTCTTGTTGTAGGCTATTATTTACAGTCTGTATTTTATTAACATTGATACAAGTTCCAAAAATGCTGAGTTTTATTTTTTTCGAACACAGTACTAGCACAATTAGCAATTTGGATTCCTGTAATCCGGGGCTGAACCAAATCCAGAAGAGGAGACAGGAGGATTCAGAAAAACTGAAGGCCATGCACAGCTAATTTCATCAGTTAAGTTTGGTTCCTCTGACCAAAAGAATGAATACATTTAAATCCAAAATAAGGAACCTCTTTGTTCTGGAGGTCTTTGAAACTTAATAAGAAGACACGATAGAGTAACGGC
This sequence comes from Sebastolobus alascanus, assembly GCA_916701645.2. Taxonomy (NCBI): domain Eukaryota; kingdom Metazoa; phylum Chordata; class Actinopteri; order Perciformes; family Sebastidae; genus Sebastolobus; species Sebastolobus alascanus. The sequence continues at coordinate 1,289,821 of CAKAOJ020000142.1, read as the reverse complement.
CAAACAACATTCTCTGTCACACCACAGATCCAGCTCTGTCATGCAAGAAGAGGCTTCCATCTGCCTCCACTACCAGAGCATGCCACCCTACCATGGGTCACTGGGTGGTCCCACTCCATTGCAGCATCCACACTATGAAGAATTTTATTACTCAACCACAAAGCTCAGACGCAGTCATCTGAAGAAGCTCAAATAAAAAGCTGTTTATGATGCTCTGATATGTGTAATGTTATTAAAAATACATGTGAGTTATTCAAACCAGTGTTTCCGCAAATGCTATTGATGTTATTATCTAACGTTTTTCAAGGAACTGTTTTCTATTTTGGATCTTTGTGTGAAGTGTTAATCTGTCCACAAACCTTTGTTTTGCCTCATTACTCACAATATGGTTGCTTTTCATCAATAGGCTGCATTCAAATCCATTGTTTTCTTGCTTGCAGTATTTTGTCAGCAAACAATTATTGTGTTAAAAATGTTAAAAAAAAAATTAAAGGTGGATTGGAATTGCTGTGTCACAGCCCACATGCAGTTAATGCCTTTGTAAAGGGCTTAAATGTGGGTAAGCCATTGCTGTATTTGAACTATTCAAAGAGAACAAAACAATGTCTGCACGATACCAAACCCACACAGATCCACAATACAGCTGGCTTTACTGCATGTACAGCATATTTCTGCATGCTCCATTGTATCTAACAGTCTAACTGCCAGGCTGGACGATACACTGTATATAAAGATGGACGACATGACAGCTCCCCAAAAGTGAAGCCAAAACATCTCAATCTCATACAGTCTATAGGCTGGACTAACACTGGGAGCCCAAGTGTTTCAACTCTCAACACGCGTGTGTCCTGTAAGTGTATGTGCTGTTTGTTTCTCTTGAGTGTTCACAAACGAAGTGATCCGAGGGTACAGAGTATAAATTAAAGAGAACAAATTATCAAAATGACTGTATCTGAAGAACAATCAAAACTAAATTACAGTAAGACCACGCTAAGTGTTCAGATCAGATGCAGTTCTAGGGAAGTAAAAGTAATTTCTACCTGTGTTACTGCTGCACACTCCAAACTGATCTTAGCCTGTTTGCAAGGGGTCGACGTACTCTCACCATTACCTGTAACAGGACGTAAGCATGTTTTCTGATCACATGCTTTCGACAGGTTGCTTGTGGAGACAAAATGGCATTTTGAGAGAGATGTCACTTTCTTTAGATCTCTCCTGCCATATTTCCCCAGAGAAATACTCTGACACTTCAATTCATGTGTGTGTGCCGATTCCCATCATACTGCTTGTTGCTAATACACATAGATTTTAAACCTATTTCGAGAGCTTTACAGGGCCATGAAACTCTTGACTTTCAAAAATGAGTTAATTGTAGAGTTCCAAGTGAAAACAACAAACGACTGGAGGCCCTGACATAATGCAGACGTGCTCCATGAGCCAGAAACAGACAACAGTTAATTCCCTTCCTCTTTCCTAGGTGTTAATGTCCTGGCAATCAGCCCAAGTGCTTTTTGATTAGCTCATTATTAATTCATGCACACTCCCGGAACCTCAAATCACACTTAATTACAACTGTGATTCCAGCAGTGACCAATATTGATGCAATTAAATAATTAGGAGTTTGCTGCTGCTGCAGCCTCCTCTTTTTGACTGCAAGGGACAGAGAGGAAATTATGTTTTTAGAATATAAATTAAAAAAAAAAAAGCAAACTGAGCTGACGATAAGAGGCGAGCATATTTGTGTATGTATGTGTAGAAGTGCTCGGTCCATCCATGTGTGAGGGGAATGTTTTAATAGAGATTAGTCCAAATGAAGAACGTAATATAATGTTCTTTTATGATCGACTGAGAACATTTACTGTATACTGTACATGACAGCTTTTGAAAGTCTGTGTGTCGTCTGGTGTGGACTAAGTAGTGATGAGAAAACTGCCACATATGATGTTCTTTAAAGGGACAATCCACCGATTTTCAAACTTATCTTTATCTATCTGAGTTAGAGATGTAGTGTTAAAAACGGCTGCAGTTCTTGCCGATGTTCTCTGTGTCTCTGGGGCGCAGCTGCAAAATCTGTTGTTCTTCCATCTTCCAGTGATGTGGCAGTGACGTACTTGGTAGTAAGGAAGAAGTACAAAGTCTACTTCAGCTTTGGTAGCTGTGGGGCGCAATGCCTCTCAAAAACATCCTTGTTCTCTTCGCTTGTGTTACGTTTCCAACAGCGAAAATGGTAGTGCAGCGCAGAGGATGTTATGGACGAGGATTTTTTACAGTGTGCATTTTACAGTGTTTTGGCTGACTTGGATATCCAGCTGTATTCATCCGGAGAGAGGCCGCTCAAGGCTGCTGCTGCAGCGGGGAGGACATGGCCGGCGGGGACCCTCCAGAACCTGAACTGCCGAGAGCAAACACCGACTGGTGGAGCCTTTGCTCAAATCATTCTGATGTAATGAATGTCAGCGTGGGCAGTTTTTGTTGGATGCTGTCGCCAACGACAACCCCGAGAGTGAGCCGTGTTTGCATTACTATGCATGACAGTTTTCCTCCTCACTGGGACACAGGTGTGCTGGAGACCTTCTTCAGGATCACAAAGATAAACTGGAAAAGACAACCAAGACCAGCAGGGCCGCTGCTCAGTGGGCAGCCGGACAGCAGAAAGAGACAGCGAGGGAAGTCAGCATGTAGAGCCGGCATATTTTCACATCTTACTCTGTGAATCAAGGATTTATTTCGACCAAACAAAAGTTGTTGATTGTTGGAACAGTGGAAATACTAATAAACTAATGGTTTTGGTGAGTTTTATTTTGCTTCTGTTGAATGAAGAGTGTTTTACGATGAGTTTACAAGGCAATTAAGCCTCACTTAAGGCCCTGACACAACAAGCCGAAGGTCGGCCGTCGGACAGTTTGGGGTCGTCGGTGAGCGTCCATCGGCCTAGTTTTTTTGGTGTGTCCCGCATTGTTGGCTCTAGTCTGTCCATGTCATAGTTTTTTTGGCCAATTCAGCATGTTGAATCGGCGGCGGCGGCGCCCGTCGGTGAGAGAAATCTCTCCGATTGGCTGTTCAGCTTAAATGAATCAGTGCACGAGAGGAGGAACGGAAGTGAGGAAAGCAAGCAAACGAATAAAGTCAAGAGGAAAAAAAATAGAAGGCTCTTCTCATTTTTCATCTTCATCTCATCTGATCATTCCAATACACGGATAATTTCACAACGACATGGCCATCTGGAATGAAGCTACGTGGTGAGTGAGAGTGGTGTAGACACCACTTTATTTCATGTACATTTAATAACAACGGCTTGTATATCCGCCGCCCTCAGTCTTCCGATTTCCCTTTTTGAAGGACACATACAGACTACCGCGACCTCGGTCAATATAGCACGCACTGGGGAATTTATTTCTTCATTGGACTACATTTACTATCAGCACTGATTGGATATCAACATAACAGGTTGCGAATTTTCCCTTTAATGACTTACAGTAATATGGGGTGCCACTTAGTTTAGTGAATAACATTTACGGAGTTGTGATTTTTGCCTTCAAGAAAAGTAATTACGTCACTGGGTAAACATGAATTTTATCTGTATGTTTTCTGGCATCTGACCAGTTGAGGTGAACTCTGAAGCAGCATAACTTTGCTCTTTGTCAATGAGCTGATTTCTGCTGCTCCAGTTAGTTAGTTGGGCAAAGGAGGGGAGCTTTGTCTTCCTGTTTTCCTTTGAATTAACCTACTGTGGCATTAATACTCAAGTTCCTTTAGAAAGATGTAGAGACCCATTATAAATCTTGTCACAACACTTTTGGTTTGGTTTGTTGTGCATGGTCATTTGTTTATTCAGCGGTCTAATAAACAGAGAAATATTCATATATTGTGCATATCAGGCTTATCCCGTCTCCTTGCCCCAAGACTCTGTAAAACTAAATTAATATTATTCCTGTGGTTTCCTTGATTTCAAAGTCGATATTGCTCTGAATATTCTGCACTTAATAACACTTCGCCTTCATGAAAACTTTTTTAAACCCAGGGAGAAATGGACACAATAAATAAATAAACGAATAATCTGCTGCCGTTCATCTGAAAACAAGGGAGCTCCTGAAAACCTGGCTTTTTGGAGATAAGAGTTGCTCATGTGATGGCAGTCTGGCTGCCTGATGATTTCCATCCCCGTCCCTCTATCTCCTCATCTATTCCCCTGAAGATGAAAGAAAACAGTTTGCAGCTACTTACTGGGACCCTGCAACACATTAGTGGCTACTGCCACGGCCTTCAAAGACTGCATGTCTCTGTGTGTGTGTGTGTGTGTGTGTGTGTGTGTGTGTGTGTGTGTGTGTGTGTGTGTGTGTGTGTGTGTGTGTGTGTGAGAGAGAGAGAAACACAGTGAGACAGGGAGACGGAGAGCTTCGACACACATACATGTGTATTTAAGAGTTACTGGGCCTACTGGATGCCCTGTGTGTGTTAGCGTGTGCACGTGTGCGTGCTTGCTGACATTCTAAAGAGGTGTAAGGTCAAGGTTCGTGTCAGCTCGACTCAGCTGTCACCCCCTGAGCTCTTTATAAAATCCCTCACAGCTCTTTCAGCTGCTGTTTGAACATCATCAATCTGGCATAGCCTGTAAACTGAAAGGCTGTGGTGGTTTTTTCACAGACACAGTTTTTCATCTGTGACCTGCACGTTTGGAAATGTTTGTTGAAAACTTAACGTGTTTGACAAATTTCAAGGCCAATATAGTAACAGAATCTCTGCAGTGCCATATTATGGACAAAAGTGTTGCACTATTACGGGTTTATGATTTGATCGCTGATGTTTGAACTACAGCAGGAGGCGAGCACTCTAACATGCTGCTCTTGCCCACTTGGGAGCTGCTGTAGGGGAGGATTGAGACTGAAGCAGTGAATAGTATAGCCATATCTTGGCAAAAATATGACTGGATATGAGTAGCTTGAGAACTAAACCTTTGATGCTTAAATATGTTTTTGGCTGGACCACAGAGGGCCAGCCCTACAAACGCAAAAGTGTGTCACTGAGTGAGAGAGTGAGTGACTGAGTGATGAAGTTACACGATTGGTCAGCCGAGTGCCAAGTGTTGGAGTTTCCTCATTGGCCGTTGCTCTTTCAAAATGAAAAGGCAGGGAACAGTCCCTTTTTTTGCAAATGAGCCCCTCCAGTGCAACGCGTCTGGCTAACGAAACTTGGACCAAGCTGTCAAACTAGGCGATCTACGTAGTTCTAAAATGAAACGAGATTCAGCATTGGAATAGTCGCTTAAAATTTTTTCAGAAATAGATTTTGGTGGATTGTTTAGACGGAATAACAGAAAGTTTACGAGCAGGCCGCCATGTTGTTTCCTGTTTGAAACGGCAAGCAGGAAACCCATGGATGCATAAAGAGAAAACCAGGGACCAATCAGGTGCATTCTACGATTGGGTACGTCGCTGCTTGAGCAGCCAGTTGAGTGGAGAAGAGCGTCCCCTAGCGTCCTCAACAGACCTGGTGGACAAGTACCGCTGGATTTAACATTATAGACATGACCACTGAGTATTTGTAAAACAATTTAGCCACAAATTCACAGACTGACCGTACACGGTCCAGCCATATACTCGGTTTTTAATCTTTTTCCACTGTTAAATGAGCAGTGTGTAGCATCTGGCTGCATCTAGTGGTGAGGTTGCAGATTGCAACCAATTTAAACTTCTCTCATGTGCCAAGCGTGTAGGAGAACTACGGTGGCCAACGCGACAACAAAAATGGACCTATCTAGAGCCAGTGTTTGGTTTGTCCATTCTAGGCTACTGTAGAAACATGGCGGCCAGCTCCGTGAAGAGGACCCGCTCTGTATGTACTGTAGATATAAACGGCTCATTCTAAGGTAACGAAAACACAACGATTCTTATTTTCAGGTGATTATACACTAAAGAAAACATACTTATTAGTAAAACATTCTATTTTCTGCCAATAGATCTCCCTAAATGTTACACACTGGTCCTTTAAAATGTATCACCCCTGGAATCCATTGTGAATTCAAGCTCTACGAAGAAGCAAGACCTTAGAAAAACAATAATAATGTTATGAGAATGTGAATGAACAGCTGTGCCACTTCATTTGAAAAAAAAAAAGAAAAGTTTTTAAAGGATAGTCAGAAACTTTATCCTTTGTCTTAATGTACAATGCTGTCATAACATGGGTACCGACTGAAACCTCGATAGTTTTAGAGCTGTTGAGAGCTAAACTATTCGCCCCAAGTTGATATATGGTGTTTTGAGAGATAATGTTTCAGTTTTAAGGCTCTTGTACAAAATCAATAGTGTTGTTGCAGTGCCACTGTATTTGTGTGACGGGGAGAGAGGTGTTGATAAAGCTTCAACCTTGTAAAAGCCATTCAAGCCTTCGTTAATGAAGTTGCCTCTGAATGAGATGTTAACCTCAAAGTTTCACAAGGTGCGTTGACAGTGTATGCTGTGCTTTGTTGTATCGGGTGCACACATAAAGAAATTTAATTCAGAGAAATTGAAAAATACCAGAGGAATGATCCATTCTGCCACAGTGCCTGCAGAGTGCATGTTTTGATTAAGTCTGCCAGAGAGGTCAGAAAACCTTAAAAGTCCTGCTAATAAAGAAAGAAGACAAGAATGTACTGAGTGTTTTTAGAGACAAAAGAATAAATAAGACTACATGGCAAGATTCTGTTCCTTTGATGCCTGTATGAGCACTTTCCCCCTGGATAGTTAAGCATGTTTTGCAGATTAGGGATTTAGAACTCAAGACAAAGCGCGACGAGGGTGACAGAGAGAAAGAGAGAATTATAACATAATCAAAGGTGCCTCCCAGGAATAGTGGGAGGACGGGAAAGGCTGGACTGCAGTTGATTCTCCTCTCTTACATTGCTTTCATAAATCCCACAGGCCGCATGTAGAAAGTATTTAGGAAGAAGAGGACTAATCCGAAATGGTTTTGCATGTGAAATCACAGCAAAGTTCATTCAGTCAGAAGACCCGAGGGGTAACACGAAATCGTTATTCCGACGCCATAGCGTTGACACATATAAATCCCAGATGAAAAGGCACACACGTTAAGTAAGACGTGATGCTTTACAAAGGACAATGAAAAAAACAGAGCACAACATCTGTAATAGAGACTGTACATTTTTATGTTATTTTCTCTGTCACTGTGTGGGAAACAGCTGAAGTTTTCCTGACCACCAGACTCCGTTGACAAAACCTGTAATTTTACCCGGTGAATCCGAACTAACCAAAGTCACACAATAACACAAACAAACTAACCAGTCGAGGCAGCGGTAGACCAGCAACCCCCGTGTTCTGCAAGGTAAAATTACTTTTTTTTTTTAATGGAGTCTGGTTGCTTTGGCAAGAGCACAGATAACAGCTTCCCCCGTCGGAAACATAGACTGTATAGCTGTCTCACGGCAAGGTAAAACGGTGAACATATTCGAAATATAGTGTACACTTAAACTGCTATTGATTTTTTTAAGTGAGTCTTTCTTTTAGGTGTCTAAAATACGTTTTGCAGCTGACCCGTCCACAGCAGTACATTGCTTTGCTTCTGTGTGGTAACTCCTGTCTGCTTCTCCAAAGTGGGGGGCGTGCCGACCGCCATCTATTGTAGGTAATACACTGAATATGGATAAGTACCTCATTGAACCCCACTTCAAAACACCCGAACTATCCCTTTGAATAAGAAATGATAAGAAAGACATGCACAGTGTCCGACTTTATGAGTACTGGATCAAATAAATATATATTGCAGCATTAAAACAGATAGATCTGCACACCAAATTGCTCCCGTTAGAAGGATTTTTATTGCTGATTTTTATTGACAGTGTTGATCTAACTCTCCAGTCATCAGCTTTAAGAACTTTCTGTTTAATCAACTCCTTCAGAATGGCAGTTTGTACAGCTGAAGAATAAAGCTGTGATGTGATGGACAAAATGTCACAATGCTATTGTGCTTTTCACTCACTGATACCCACCTGTGGGAAGGGTCCCTGTTAGCCTGTTTCATCCAGATTGAATGGATGAGTGATACTTTGAAAGGGGAGCAGAAAACAGGAGCTGGCGCAGGAGGTAGAAAATACTGAAATTGGGCTGACAGACGCCGAGATGCACTAGCCCACGGGGCGAAAAGACAAGTGTGAATCAAGCTGTATTGCAGTGATTGAAATGAAGTGCCATGCTTGTGTTTGTCTCTCTCACTCTCCCTGCTGCAGCCTCAGTTGGAGGGAGCCCTGCCTGCGGTAGCCCGCCTGGCAGCGTGTGGTCTGCAGAGCGACCTTTCCATCAAGGGGCGGCTCTGACCTGAGCGGTGTTAAAACACGCCGCTGGCTACAGGAGTCCAGGAGCGGGGAGCTGACACACCGCGTGGGGGATTCCCGCTTGAGTGATGTCACCTGCTCAAATGAGGACGCTGTGGAGAGCAGAACATCCCTCAAAGGGTCTTCTGCACGCTGGCCTGAATCTTGGCTATACTCAATGCAATACTTCTTGTCCCCGACTTCACTGATCTAAACTCATCTCTCAATGATACTCACACAAACCGCCGGTGTGCCCCTCTCATGGGAAACAGAAAACAAGCCTTTTTCAACAGAAATGGAAGGTGTTGCAGCCCAGTTCCACCTCCCTACACTTGAGGCCTTTTGTGTTTCCATTAGCAAAAGTTGTAGATGGTATCAAAAGAACAACTCTTGGTACAGTTTTTGGTACCACCTCGGTCGAGGTTCCAAGCAAGCTGAGCCGATGCTAAAAGGTGGAGTTAAAACACTGCAGACCACTGATTTGTCAGAGAGAATCGTCACTAGCGCGACATGAGACATCCTGCACTGGCCATTTTTAAATAGCCAAGCGGCCATAAATAGCGACCACAATTTTTAATTCACTCGACCCAGATTTTTTTTATTTTTTTTTTTAAAGATGATATTTTTTGGACATTGTTAGATAGTGACAGAGATAGTGATAGTTGTGAAAAGGGGAGAGAGAGAAGGGATGACATGCAGCAAAGGGCCGTAGGTCGGATTCAAACCCTGGGCCGCTGCAGTAAGGACTGAGCCTTGGTAAATTGGACGCCCGCTCTACCAGGTGAGCTACCAGGGCGCCCCCGACCAAGATACGCCGTACAATTGACAAAGTGCAGACATTTCTCTGTTTGGTTGCCCTTGAAATGACTCAGCGAGTGTCCCGTTGATAATGATGTTACGGCAGTTTCATGCGCCGCCGCTATGACGATCAGCTGAGAATCAGCTGAGAATCCCGCCTGCACTGAAGGGGCAATATCTGCAGTGGAAACACAGCTAATGTGACATCCACCAAGGAGACCTTGTTCTGTGTGGAAACATACAAGCAGCAGGAAAATGAGCAGCCTGTGGCACTCATCGCAGAGGCCTTCAATACTTCTGATGGGCCGTGATGAAAGGATTATAAAACAATTACATACAGTAAGGTCTACCAGAGACGTTCTACCCTCTCCTGTCTAGAAAAGATTAAGGATGCAGACATGACAAATGGCTGATGTCAGGTGGAGAATATTTCACTCACTTGTTAATTTTGTAGCTTTCTTGATAAATTGTAAAGAAGCAGTTACATATGAACTGTAGAAAGAAATAATCCATCTTCTCTCGGAATCTGAGCTGCATCCGCTACCATCCTCTCTTTCCATGTATGCAAATGATGTTTCTAAGTTTTGATATGTTATTGAATAAGCTTCATCTGTATATCAATCTTTATTATAGCCAATTTAACTGTCTACTGAGAAAGTGACAGTGGAAATCATAATATAATATGTTCTTTAGCGTGGAGATTTGTATGGAAGTGTAGCCAAAAAATGATCTGTTGAAAGATGAGAAATATTACTTTAATTTACTTGATAGTAAGGAATTCAGTGCTTACTTATGTAAATGCTAACACTATTAAGGAATGCTATAGTAGTGTAATAGTTATGTGCAATATCACTCAATTGTACATTTGGATCATTATTGTGTTCTTTGGAGTTTCACACTGAACAGTTTGGAATCTTATTAAAGTGAAGACAACGATAAGTCGTGAATTTACGTCATTTGTTAGATGAGCTTTCGCTTGCTGTTAAATTGCGTTGCCACAGCACAAGAATAGTATAATGACTTTGCTTCTATAAATACATGAAATGTTCCAGATTGGCCTAACATCCACAATAAAAGCAGCGGAGCATTAAATGCAGTCCCACTTATCTCTAGTGTCGATTCCTTTTTTTTTTTTCTGCTGCACTTTGAAGACGCTGTGGAGCACAGTGTGGTTGCTGTGTCCGCAGACTGCACTGTTCAGTCTGCAGAAGGAGAGAAGCCGCTAGTTGCTTTTATGATGGGACCCACCAACACTAACAACCCCACGCTTGCTAGAGGGGCTAAAAATGTTCCATTACCTTGTTCGCATATACTCTAAAACACACATTCAATACTTCTGTAACTCTCAAACAAGGAAATGTCATTCCAATGACTCGACTGCCAAGTAGCATGTCAGGTGCGTTTCTAGTGATTACTTACAGGGGCTGTTCATTTCTATTTCAGAGTTGATTTACCTTTTTAAAATATGAAAATAAATATTGAAATGAACAAAAACAACATATTGCAGTCATATTAATTAGTTCAACACAATCTATCACACTTGATAAAATCATCTCCAGAATCAACTAAAATTGCACCTAAATAAAGACAGAAAGAGTGTGTGTGTGTGTGTGTGTGTGTGTGTGTGTGTGTGGGGTGTGGGGGGGGGGGGAGGTTTTCAAGTATAAGAACACTGGTCTTTAGCTATTGTGGTGGCTTGTATTGTCAAGTAGAACAGTGGTGTAAATGCTGAATGACGAACAGATTATCTACAGAAGGAAGTACAAATGATGCTAGGAGATAGATGCTGATGTACTGTGATTCACTAACTGATATATATATACTGTATACATATCAACCAGGCTCAATTAAGGACTTGTCTATGTAGCTGTGGTTGGTGTACTTCAGAAAGGGGAAAAAAAAATCCAGGCTCTTATAGATACACATGGGTAAATGCAGTGTGTATTGTTCACCAATGACTTACTGCTTGCCACCGACACAGGCCTGAACTCCTCAGCTCAGCCTTTGACACACTGGACCACAATGTCTTAGGGTGTATTCACTTGTTTGGACCTGCTGTTTTGAAACCTGGAGCATTTCACCTCCAGGTTCAGTTTGTTTGGGCATATGTGAACACAGCAATCGCACTTGAATGCGGGGCAAAACAAGCGGGCCGAGGACACCTAGAGAGGATGGTCTTGGCTCGCCTCCACTTGAACTCTGGAGCTGTTTGTTTGCCGTCAAAAACACAATCGACTAGGGCTGGGTGATATGGAGAAAATCCAATATCACAATATTTTTTACCAAATACCTCAATATCAATATTGCGACGATATTGTAGGGTTGCTCATTGGTGCTTTCACAAAATATTTACACAAAGAGATGTTTGATAAATATTCATCAGTAATGTGGATATAATGACTAAGTGGGTAAAGGCAAATAAAAACAGCCTGGTAAGTTCAGAAAATTACATCACTTTACTGTAATGCGACCTTTAAAACCAGAAAAAGACGACACTTAAGCCATATTACGATATTACGGTATCAAAAATTTAATATCATCTCATATCTAGTCTCATATCAAAATATCGATATATTATTGATATATTGCCCAGCCCTACAATAGAACCTACCACTAGTGATGGCGAGGTGAAGCTTCATGAGGCACTGAAGCTCTCCAGCAAATTGGTTCACAAAAGGGTTCATTTCACGAGGCTTCATCTGGGCTTCATGTGCACACGAAACTACCTATTGGTCAAATAGTGTAAAACAGGCAGATTTATTCCAGATATGTGGCAGTGGTTTAACTGAGAATAGGGCAGTGAATGTGCTTGTGTAACTATAGAAAAATTATAGCTGGGAGACATTTTTCGTTTTTATTCAGGAATAATATGTTATCAACTGTATTTCAGCTTCGGGCGTCTTCAATGACGTCATTGGTCTAAAACGATACAAGCCTCGATACGGGCTTCACAGAAAACTTCCTGGATTACTCGACACACGCTCCGAAGCCTCGGCACATCACGTAACATCACTACCTACCAACCATAACAACTGGATTGTGCTTTGCCTGATGGATGAAAAATAGCTCATGATGACTCAGGCTCATAAAGGTAATCTAATCAAGTTTACCTGATGTGCCGTCTGAAGAACAATTGTCGTGTGAGTGTGTGGTGGTATGCACCCATCAAACTCTTGAGGCGACACATCTTCTAATAAGATGCATCAGGACATTGTTTTCTAGTCGCGGTCTAAATGCTCGCTGGAACTGGATATTTTGTTCATTAAATGAACACTGGTATATTAACCACATGAATGCAATGAAAACAATTAGCAATACACGCTGCTGGTGCTCCATAATGAAGAAATAAATAGAAAGAGGAGGGAGCGTTTTCTTAATATTTCTGACCAATGAGAGAACGGCCGCTCTTGAGTGTTGTTGTGTGAACACAAACAGACCAAGGGGGAAAAAAGCAACAATTGCATCAAATTAATCCCTGAATCAGAACAAAGCAAACAAACTAGAGTTCTGAAAAAACTAAATCAGCCGTCAGAAAAATGATGAAACAGAAATAATATTGACTTTTATTACTATGCAGATAACAAGCAACTTTATGTCCCGATAAAGCCTGGTACCACTAATGTATTCTGTATTATGTCCTGACTCGCTGAAATTAAGATTTGGATGTCCAAAAAATTTCCAGCAGTAGAATGACTCCAAATCAGAAATCATTATTTTGCCCCTTCTGGCCCCAGCACTAGCAGCATTAACAATATCTCCTCTAGTCTGGGTGCCTTATCTAATAATGTTCAAAAAGAGGCCTGTGACTTAGGTGTGTTTGTACTTTTTAATTCAGAGTTGTCGTTTGATGCTCAGGTGACTAAAGTGGTGCAGTCCTGCTTTGTCTAACTGAGACATTTAACCAAGATCAGGTCATTCCTTTCATCTGCAGATCTGGAAAAGGTCATCTATGCTTTCATCACCTCCAGATATGACTAATGCAACACTTAATACTTTATTCTGGTATCAGCAGGCAAAACATCCAAAGACTGCAAATTACACAAAATATTACACCGACCCTTGCTTCCCTTCACTGGCTACCTGTTACCTGGTGAGTTGTTAGAATTGATTTGAAGATTTTATTGCTGTTTTTTAAAGCCTTGAATGATCAGGCTCCCGCCTATATCTGTGATCCGCTAACTCCCTATAAGCCTGATCGGCCTTAGATTCCTAAATCTTGACTCGTCACTAAAGATGACCAGGTTTGCTGTCCGGGCCCCTCAGCTAAATCTCTTCTTAAAACTCAATTTTATCTTGTGGCTTTTTCTTAACTAGTGGGATTTGTTGCATTTGTTTAACTTCTTTAGTGCCTTTAAGACAGGGTGCGATGTTTGCGTGCTTCTCCCTTGAGAGCCGTATGCAACGTTAGCGCCTTTTATATGATGTCGTAATTTTCAAGACACGTGACCAATGAAATGCACAGTGATTCACCGAGTAACATGTGGTGGAGGGGGGATGCATTATGGGAAATGTAGTTTGTTTGGTGTTTATCAGCGCTCTTAGCCTCCTATCTTGCAAAAAAGTGAGTTTCGCTTCAGACAATGGATGACCAATGAGCGAGGGGAGCAACACTGATGCAGACTACAGCAGTAAATTAGATGAAAACAACGATGACAATGACTTCTGCTGACTCGCAAGCCAAGACTCATTGGGTGAGAGACATGTTTGAGGAGGAGTATTTCTGCCTTTGTTCTCAATGTAAATAATTTTTGTCTCGTTCTATATCCTATGTTTTGAATATAATTTACTTTTAGCTTTTGTTTTTACTGTAAAGCACTTTGTAACTTTGTTTTGAAAGATGCTATACAAAGTAAAGTGGTTGGTCATTTAACCAGCTCTTCCTCTTCAGAATAAAGAAAATACAGTCCACCCACACTAGGCTATCTTCTGCACTCTTGTTCCTTGAACTCCTATCTCCTTTTACTGGCCATGACAACCAAAACTGAGATAAACTGTGTCTACGAGCATGTAGGGCAAGGGGAGGAGGGATATATATACAGTAAGCTGCATGGATGGAAGGAGAAAAGGAGCGGCGCGAAACAGGGGGACACGAGCGAAATGTATATAAAAGAAGACAACAAATACACGGAGGAAGAAGGGATGAAGGGATGGATGGAAGAAAAGAATGTAAGGACGCAGGAAAGACGGTGACCAGAGCAACACACCCAAGACAAACTGGTGCCAGAGATCTTCCTCTTTCTCTCCTCCATTAAAAAAGACCCAGGGCGAAACCACGGCACTCCGGCCCCCATCTCGGTCCCTTTAATATGGGTCTTAAAAGTAATTTACAGCAACATATGTGGCGAGGCATCAAAAGTGCATTTGGCAGATAAAGATGCCATTGCTGACAGAAATGTGGCGCCTGGAGCAAGGCTACAGCTCTGTATTCTCCTCTCTCTTTCGCTCACGCACGCACAGATGCACAGTTTTTCTCTCCACCTCCACTCCCTCCCTCCCTCTGTCGCCTCTCTTTCCTCCTCTCCCCTCCACAACTTTCTCCTCTCTTTTCTCTATCTTCCCACCTCCACCTCCAACTCCCTCTCTCCCCCCCCCCCCTCACAACGCTCTTTTCCTCCTATCTGTCCTTAATTCCGCCTACACATCTCCATCCCTATTTCCCCCCCTCGCCGACTCCCACTCAACTCCCTCCTTCCTCCGTCATCCTGATTTCATGGCCATTTAAAGGAAACCATTCATCACGAGTCCCTGCACAATGTTTTCCAAAATCAGTATGCTTTATTCAAGCCACCCTGCGTCACAAGCCGGTATCTTGTTTTCTTTTTCTGTGGCGTGAAGCAGCCCTCTGGACAGGACGCCAGTGTCTCATATAGAGGCTTAGCTCTCCTTTAACACCTCCTTTAACACTGTGTGCCGACCACAGAGTCCCACATTTTAAGACTCTGAAATGACTCGACAGCGGATCAAATCCCAAACCTCTTACAACCAGTCCACTGATCTGTAGCCTACCACTAAAATTTGAGCATCAGCCATTATACGTCCACATCAACCTTTCCTTCTTGTCCTCTATCACCTTTTCCTATCACACTCTCTTCCATCCATCTCTCTCTCTCTCTCATCTACTTTCATTCTCCTCTGCCCTCTCTCATCCATCTCTCTCTGTAACTCCCCCCCCCCCCCCCACCCTCCTTCACTACACAGGTTTTTTTTCCCAGATTTACAGTATTGCCTTTCGGCTTTTTCACCGTAAATACTTCCCACCATCCCTTTCTCTCCCCCCTCTTCCAGACAGTGTGATGTGGGTAATGTGCTGTTGAGTTAATGGGTTCATTTTTCAACATCTTTCTTCTCCTTTTTTTTCATGTCTAAGAGGAGAAGAAAGGAGGAGTCTTTGACTTCATCGTGGTGAGCTATGATGACGATTACAGATTGTGACTTTCAGACGTTACCTCAAAATGAATAATCCACCTCTAAATCAGTTCAAAAAAGTATGTTATTCTACGAAGTTAATTTGGGCTTTGAAGGCTCTTGTGCTTTATAGCCTCTCTTTAAGTTAGAAATAGCAGCTAAATCTTAAAGGTATATCTGCACATTGTGGGATATACTCTTATTCATTTTCTTGCAGAGAGTTAGATGAGAAGATGGATACTATCTGTCTGTATAAAGTTACAGCCAGCAGCTTGTTAGCTTAGCTTAGTATAAAGATTGGAAACAGGAGGAAAGAGCCTGGCTCTGTTCAAAAGTAACAAAATCCAAACAGCACTGCTAAAGCTCAACAATTAAAGCTGGGGTCTGCGATCTTGGAAAACTAGCATAATTTGAAAGTCGCATCGCCTCAGGAGCTCCGTCTAAACCCCCCCCTCCCCTCGAAACTCCTTATAAGGCAACGCCCCCCACACACATGCACGAGCACCGCCGCATCTTAACTACTTCACATTTTTCGTAGCTATTTCATCACTAAATTCACTTCTGAAAAATGTTGAGGCGAGAAATCAACGGTGTAGATTTAGAATATTGACAGTTTTACGATGTTAGATGGCGAATCAAACATTTTCTCAACTGTTGTCGGAGTTTAGAAGCTCCACAAACTGCCGGCACAGCTAGCTAGCTCCTGCCGGGATCGCCACCTCTCCACCCGGGCATTCACTCACACAGACCCCGCTATGAGCTGGAGCTCTCTCAAGAGACCAGTCTCGTAGACGAGGGGCTTTATTTCCTTGTTGACGGAGGGGGGGGGGGGGCGGCAGCTCGCTGGAGAGCCGGCCACAGAGCAGCAGAGAGGGGAGGGAAAGAGAGAGATACCTGCTGAGACAACACGACCCTTTTTAACATTACTCTAATATCTGGAGGGAGATCAGTCCACTCGTTTGTTTCTGTAACTGAAAAAGCAGTTTGAGTAACGTAAATTTTGTTAGGCAATGTTTTCTATCCGCCGTCTCCCCTCGTTGATAATCCTGTTTGTCTGACTTCACTTTGAGCTGTTAGAATAAATAGTTTAAATCTGCAGTATTTTATAAAGTAAACTAACAGAACATAAACAACTAAATCAAAGTTGTATTTTTCGATAATATGGTAATAGTGGTACGAGTTCGTTGTCGTTGTCCGGTGTTTTAAGAGCTGAGTTTTCTCTTCCTCTCTCCAGTGAACGTGCGGCGGACACGCGCTTTGAGTTCACGCTGGTGCACGCTGAGGCTAGAGTACGAGCAGGGAGGCAGGGAGGCTTCTGATTGGTTCCTTACAACCGGGACCATTTTTACTGACTGGTAGACGTTTTTACAGGATTACAGCAGCTACAGATGACGGATCTTTTCCGGTCTTTTTTCAGTGCTCATAAGAAACGGATTGCTGTCGGGGTGTAAAGACCATTTCAACCAATATAACAAAAAGTGTATACTGGATAAATCGCAGACCCCATCTTTAACATGTTATATATTACATGTTTGATTTGCAAAAAAACCTAAGTGTAAAAACGACAATTTGTAATCTTGCAGGGCGTTATGTGCCCAAATAGTTATTGCCAGGCAACCAGAAGGGACTCCAGGAAGTAGTCCGGCACACAAACCTTCTCCAAAACCACAAATATGGATACACAGATTAATTATACAAGATTTAACATGTTAATTAGTGGAGTTGAAACCACAAGTTTCATCACGATACGATATTATATCGATTCTTTGGACAACAATACAATATTTGCTGATATCACAAAGTCTGCCACGATACAATTTCCATTCGATTCGATTCAGGGGTCTGCGATCGATATGACACAATATCATACACCCATTTAACACAATCAGTTACATTTATATCAACTCACAAAAAGCAACTAAAATATGATTGACAATTTTATTACTGGGCTCTTCCAGATATTTAAATGAAAAACAATCTATTCGTTTTTTTATAAAAAGAATAAATATAAAGGGGGAATTTCAAAATAAAGGTGCATCTTAATGATGATGACATATATCAATATTTTCACTTTGCATCGATATACTGGATCGTTGATCACTGGATCGTTATATTGATCCAAATCGATGTATCGTTACACCCCTATTAATTAGTGTGCTATAAAGGTGCTGGTAGGTGGATTTTGTTGTGTTCTGTTTCCCCCTGTTTCAAGTCTTTATACTAAGCTAAGCTAACCGGCTGCTGGCTGTAAGTTCAGACAAGAGAGTGGTATTGATCTTCTCAACTAACTCTCCTCAAGACAGCAAATAAGTGTATTTCCCAAAATGTAAAACTAATCATTTAAGGTCACTGTAATATTTAGCATTAATAATTACAGTGGCAGTAGGCAGTATATTTTTGGCATCATTGGGCAAAAATTCCATAATAATCTTTCAGCATATTGTAATTCAAATGTTCTGAGAGATAACTAGACTTCTGCTCCTCCTCATGGCTCTGTTTTCAGGCTTTAGAAAATCTAGCACGTGACGGCAGACTTTGATCAATCACAGGTCATTTCAGAGAGAGAGAGCGTTCCTATTGGCTGTGCTCCGGTCACGTGACCAGAACTTAGCTTCCTTCAACAGATTTTACAATAGCGGCCGCATCACAAACTTTCTCATTTTACAGCTAAACAGTAACTACAAGATGATTCTGAAAACATTTAAGGCGAGAAATAGGCTTTACAGTAACAGAATATTGATTCATATTTGATCAGCGCTGCCTAGTTTGACCGTTTGGTCGGAGTTCGCGAGTGATTGACAGCCGGCTCTCATAGACGGCAGCTGGACAGCAGACCTTGTTTTCCTCTGGGAAGTGAAATCTTTCCGATGCCGTTAGGAGCACCGGAGGACACAGTAGGACACAGAGGAACTTGATTTTTTTCAGGTTACCTGTTTCATGTACTACTGTCACGATATAGCGGCCGTTTTCTAAAGATAACTTTTTAAAATCATATTTGCGCCAATCTCGCATACTGCAGCTTTAAGCAAAATTATACCCACATCATTTCATCTCTCTCCACACATCTCTCCTCCATTGTGCGATAGTTGTAGGGTCCATCCACCGCCCCACACCCATCTCCAACCCCAAACATGCTGCCGCTGCTCAGTGTGTTTGAAAGGCACCCCGTTGGTAGAGAGGGGATTTAGAGAAAGGAAAACAGATCGATTCAAAAAGAATCAACAGAGCAGAAGAAAGGACAAGTCTTGCTGATGGTTTATATAGCCTTTTAACAACAACCACTGACAAACAAAAAGGCAACTCCAAATGAAAACAAAAAATGTTACGTATTGCAAATACTCCACGTTACCTCGCAAACTGTGTTTTTGTTATTTACACAAAATGTCAGTGAGCGTCGGAGTTTTGCAGGAGAGTTTTACTTCAAAATTAGAGGAAAATGGGGCGCCCAAATAGAAAGAGGAAATATTCCACCGGAAGATTCTTAACCTGGAAGATAAGTTAGAGAAAAGGATGAAGGGGGTGGGATAAAAGGAGAAGGCGAGACAGGCGGCTTTTTGTTGGTGTCAACATCATTTGGAAAAGTGATAGAAATCAACCCTGCCTCGCCTTCTTATCTCTGCAGTCTGAGATGTTGTTTCTGCTTTTGACAGCACTGAAAGTGTCTCTGCTTCTCAATGCCTGTGTGTTTATGTGCTGGATTTATTTACATGCACATTTGTGTGCCCATGACATCCCCAAAAGAATGTGTGCATGTGTGTGTATGCAAACAGATAAGGCTTTGAGCATCTGAGATATTTCAGAAATCCAACGCAGGCTTGATGCCCTTGCCGTGTGATCAAAGAATTTGTGGCTTCTTTCATTACCTTTGACGCAGGAACACATTTGGATATTTGCCTCTCTCTCTCTCCCTCTCCCTCTCTCTCTCTCCCTCTCTCTCTCTCTCTCTCTCTCTCTCTCTCTCTCTCTCTCTCTCTCTCTCTCTCTCTCTCTCTCTCTCTCTCTCTGCCTGAAGGGAGAGGAGAGTGTTGGTTATCAGAGAAACGCTGTGCATCGGAGGACCCTTTTAACAAGGTGGAAAAGCAGCGCTGGAATTTGGGAATCATGAAGGCTGTGTAACTGCACTGCTGATTCACGCTAAATCAGGGTGGAGCGAGAATTCACCTTTTAGGCTGTTTCCTAGGAAACTAGGTTACTTATGTGCTTCCCCTTGGAATATACCACAACAAATCATTCATGCACTATAATGCATTACATGTGTACATGAATCAGAGCTGCACAACGTATCCTCACACAGCGGTTCGTATGACATCCTAAGAGAAGTTAGTCCTCATTTATTGTGTGTTTTCCTACCAATGTCCACTTGTCGATTTCCGCTCCAGTCTTTTCAAAATAAACTTCCTTCTTCAAGGGAAACAACATAATTACATAGTTAGGTTTAGGCAACAAAACTACATAGTTTGGTTCAGGCAACAAAACTATATAGTTAGATTTAGGCAACAAAACTATATAGTTAGATTTAGGCAACAAAACTACTTAGTTAGCTTCAGGCAACAAAACTACATGGTAAGGTTCAGGCAACAAAACCACATAGTTAGGTTCAGGCAACAAAACTACATAGTTAAGTTCAGGCAACAAAACCACATAGTTAGGTTCAGGCAACAAAACTACTTTGTCAGGTTCAGGCAACAAAACCACTTAGTTAGGTTCAGGCAACAAAACTACATAGTTAGGTTAAGGCAACAAAACTACATAGTTAGGTTCGGGCAACAAAACTACATAGTTAAGTTCAGGCAACAAAACTACATAGCTAGGTTCAGGCAACGAAACTACATAGTTAGGTTCAGGCAACAAAACTACATAGTTAGGTTCGGGCAAGAAAGCTACATAGCTTCAGGCAACAAAACTACATAGCTGAGTTCGGGCTATGAAACTACATAGTAAGGTTTGGGCAACAAACCTGCATAGTTAAGTTCGGGCAATGACACTACATAATCAGGTTCGGGCAACAAAACTAAATAGTCAGGTTCAGGCAACGAAACTACCTAGTTAGGTTAAGGCAACAAAACCACATAGTCAGGTTCAGGCAAAAAAACTACATAGTCAGGTTCAGGCAACAAAACTACATAGTTAGGTTCAGGCAACAAAACTACATAGTCAGGTTCAGGCACCAAAACTACATAGTCAGGTTCAGGCAACAAAACTACATAGTTAGGTTTAGGCAACAAAACTACATAGTTAGGTTCAAGTTATGTGACAAAAACTAATTAATTAGGTTTAGGAAAATGTTGTGGTTTGGGTTAAAATAACTCCAGAAGTGGCGTAACTTAAGTATGGACGTTATGTGACAAACAAATCAAAGTTGACTTCTGGTTTCACACGGGGTACGAACAACGATCTCCTGGGCGAAAGTCAGGTGTTTTTTGACCCACCCGTTCACCCCGACCTCGTCCCTACGCAGCGTTTATCTCTCTTTATACTTCCTGGTTCATGATTACATGGATTACATACAAATTGATTTTGTGGGATATATACAAATTACCGTGCATTACTTTTCATAGGTACAGCTGCTAACGGTGTATGAGAACAGCCTGAGCTGCATGATGCTGTGTTGTGCTGTGAATAAAGAGTCTGACCTTCGACCAGAGAACCTCGCATCCGTTGGGCTGAAGTGTCCCGAATCCCTACCGGCTTCAGGGACGCTCCTCTCTGACTGACCCTCTGCTTTGGCCTTCCTGTGGAAAGGGGAAAGCAAAAACAGAATAATAGATTATTTTATTAAAAGTATTTATGAAAAACAATCTTTTCAATCCCATTTAGTAACACTGGATGGAAACTATGCTGAAATGTCCATGACACAAGCTTTTAACATAGGCTCGTTGCAGTGTATCATGTGGAGGAGGAGCTTTATATTGTTAATTTCTGCAATCATATAGAGGCTGTTATCTCTAAAGAGAAATAAGCTTGGCCTATTCGTTATGCCTATTCATTATATCTTACATGAAAAAACAGCATTTTACATTTGGAAAATAGCATCTTGGGATGACTGCGTTTCATGTTTGCCATGTATCGTTTTATGATAAAAAATACATTAGTTATGGATTATTCACATAAGCATATGAAAAACAACAAGCCTTGCAAGCAAACATGAACAAATTTGTGCTAAAAAGCAGCTTTAATGTATGTAACCTACAATAAAAGCCACTGTAGGTTTGTAATCACATGTGCCGGAATGAAGATGTCATATTTTCTTCTGGTATTTTTAGTGTTCCTAACACATAAAAGAATCGGATCAATTATATACAATGTGCAGTGTAACCCACGGAGACACTCGTCAATTAAAGAGAGGCGTACATGCTGCAGCGACCCCGTGCTTACAAAAACTAGAGTTAATTGGCAGAATTTCTATACAATCTTTAGTAAAACGTGTATATAAAGGCTGAAAAAGATAGCACATAATAAGATCTTGAACCATGAAGGTGGCTGTGAAGCTTGCCGTTTATAAATCATGCAGAGCTTTAAGCCACAGCTGAAGCTTCTATTCTACTCTGATTAATATATTTATTATAAACCAAATACTTTTTAAATGAACCTGCAGAGAGAGAGAGAGAGGTGGGGAAACGAAAACAAAGAAGTGAAGGAGAATGAGGTGGAGGAAGGTGAAATTTAGTGGACTGGAGAGAAGGGAAAGAAAAAAACTAAAAGGAGACTGATGAAGGTGAAGTTAATTAAGTCTTATGTCAGCGCGCTGGTGGAAAGGTGGGGTTCGCTGCCAAAGTCAGCAATAATGGTGGTTATTTTGAGATGGATTGCCTAACAAGAAGGGCAGCAAATTAAGTACCACAAGTAGAAATCATCAAGGGTCATTATATTAACCTGCCTACACAATACACATATCTTTTAATGTTTCTTAGTATAGTGTAAAGTGAGGAGTGACAGAAAAGGGTGGCATGAGGCAATGCTGAGGCCAAGAAGAATTCGTAGGTACATCTTATGCTTCAGCACCAAAACGAAACACAGATCGAAAATTATCGGGCTGTAAACCATCACCAGTTTTCAACCACACCTTTAAGTCTTATTTCCAACATAACCACATGTATTTATGTCACAAAGACAACTGTTTGGGCAACAATGCCGGTTGACATACTTACCAACAAAAGAGGCAAACGAGAAACAGCACAAATTACGCAGTAGAATTTGCATGGACACCAAGAACTTGCTTTGTAATTAATGCAAAACATTGGCAATAACCCCTCGGGCTGTACTGCCTTGGAGCACTAAAGCTGTGATGCAACTGACAAGTTTTTTGGGCAATGTGACGGCATATCTTTCCGGGGAAAAGAAATTGAAACGGGAACAGATTGAAATGAATAGAAGAAAAAAAAGTTTCATGGACAATAAGTTGTGTTATTATGTATTCAGTGCAATGGCTCCTCGGGCAACGGTGCTCCACAATGCTACCCAAGATGTTTTGTAGCAACTTTTTGTTTTGGAGATTAGAGATGGGGCCCTGTTGCCTTGAGTTAAAGTGGTAGAATGGTGAAGCTCCAAATATAGACGCACATCAAGTTCAACTAAAGTACAGCAAGACTAATCCTTTAAAGATTTAGGAGATGATAGTTGTTATATTTGCATATTAACAGCTAATCTGTAAACAAAATCTTCCTTATTTACCAAAAAGTATTTAGCACATACTGTGTGCATACACAAAAAACTAAAATCTTACACAGTATAGGATGATACAGTTGAGTGTCAGTGTTGCCGTTAATCAGCCAATAACCACTCTATCTGCTTGCCTTTTGACCACTGCCTGCCTGCCTGAATCAGTGTTACTACCAAAAAAACACTGTATTTAAAAACATGAGAGCTTGCAGGTTCAGATGAGAAGATAAAATACAAACTGGGAAGTCCAGCTTGAAGGTTTATGAGGTGCCAAGACACTGAATTTATCAGGGCGGCAATTATTTGTCTCCATCTCTGTCTAAAACGTGAAATTAGCACAAAACAGTACACTCTAGTCTTTCTTGTAGGGGGGGCTTGCATATATTTATTTGGCAAAAACAAAACATTGCTGGATGATGTGACCTGCCCAGTGGCTTTCTCTCAAACACGTACAATAACACAGAGAACTACTGGTCTGTTCGTGTGGGGCTACTTGCTTGTTTTTTGGGGGGCTTGGAAACTTTATTTTCATGCAATGCTCAGAAATGAGGTAGTTTTCAGGCATATGGCCTTGGTCTTGAGAGTGAACACCTACGTCAGCAGCTCCCACACAGGAAGCATGAACCAGCCAAAGAGGTGAGTGCTTGGTGCGATGAGAGGCACTCCTCCCACAAGTCTTGTGGGACTGTGAATTGTTCGGAGGTCCGTGGGTTTGAACCTGGGTACTTTGGAGGGGATCATCTTGGGTCGTCTGCAGTGGTAAATGAGACCTTTCCCGAGGGAACTCCACTCATCTCCTCTCATGGAGAGCTGTCTGTCAGTGTCTCAAGTTCTCCAGTTTTATTCATTTCTTTTTTAACCCCCACTTCTCTCCCCAAATCCTTCACTTTTTATCTGCTTAGCCGTCTAGAATGTACATAATACTCAACATAATGTTTATCATAACTGTCATGTAAACACCTTAACTTAGTTTTACTAACATTAAGGTCATGATTGGAGTGAGCAAGAACCAGATTAACAGCTCTCTGTGAGCACACACTTTGCATATCAAGTCAAAGCCATTTCCACAGCTCAGGTGTCTAACATGTGTTTAAGGCGTTTTCAGATCATAAAATCGTGATTTGATCGACACTTCCCATATGTTGACCTTCAAGGAGACAGTTGGTGGGGGACGACTACAACAGACCCGATTGGTGTCATAGGTAGCACCGTACAATGTTTACACACTTTATCATACATAGACAAAGATATCATTGTCACTGATAACCTGCAGTGCTTGAAGTGGAAAAAAATAAGTACCAGTATAGAACACGCCTTATTCACATGTTGGCCTGTGTATCGGCCGGTATCAGCAATTACTGTTACATTCTGAATTTCTAAAGTGAATAAAAGATACTAGGTAGGGCTGCCAATCGATTCAAATATTTAATTGAAATTAATTGCATGATTTTCCATAGTAAATCGCGATTAATCGCAAACTAATCACACAGTTTTTATCTGTTCAATATGTACCTTAAAGGGAGATTTGTCAAGTATGTATACTCTTATCAACATGGGAGTGGGCAAATATGCTTGCTTTATGCAAATGTATTAACAACACAATACAATGAAAATGTAGTCCAGAAATCCTCACAGGTACTACTTTTAGCATAAAAAATATGCTCAAATCATAACATGGCAAACTTAAGCCCCACAGGCAACAAAAGCTGACTATGAGTTGCCCCAAACTGCATGTGATTATCATAAAGTGGGCATGTCTGTAAAGGGGAGACTCGTGGGTACCCATAGAACCCATTTACATTCACATTGTAACACTTTTAAATAATGTTTCATTAATTATATTTGTTCACAAAAAAAGTTATGACGAACAGTTCACTAATGGCACCCTCATTCACCCCCTCCCCCTCTCTCCCCTGTGCCATGCCGTGCATCGACCGGCTCGTCGAGATGTCCTCCACATTGTTTTTATGTTCATACAGCTTATCAGGCGCGGTGCAAAAACGCTGGCTCTGCGCCGTATAACGCCCGCCATTATGAATCGCCCAGAGAACCTGATATGGAGAGGGCAGAGTAGAGTAGGCTACCGGCAGCTTGTGAGAAGTGCTGGTGCGCAAGAAAATGTCACGGTACGCCAAAGAGTAATATGTAGAAGTGCCGATACTGCATACCGGTGAGTACCGGCCCACTTTGAGCACTGATAACCAGTCCCGGGTGTACTCTGCTGCTCATCCAGTGCATGCTGGGATACGTTCCTGCCCGCTGCGACCGTAAAGAGGATATGCAAGTATAAAAAAGAAAATGGATACATGGATAACGTGGCAGAGGGTTCAACAGATATGAGATAGAATAAGTATGTAGAGGATTGAGGGGAAGAGGAAGTGTCAGTTTCACAGCTTCCCCAGTACAGGGCTTACGGGGTATCTTATTGTTATTTAGTTTTAGGTGGCTTGTGAGCAAAGAGACTTCATCTGGGAAGGGGTTGTTGAAATGGTGGGCAATGCTGGGCGCAACAGAACACTTTAAAAATACTTCACTTTTTCTCAATTTTCTGATTCTGTGTCACATTTCTCTCTTGCCATCATTTGCTACATCTTGATAAATTTCTTCTATCGCCTCATCTCACCAGTTTTCTCCCTCCATCCGTCTCCATCTCTCTTCATCCCCCTGTTCTTTCTTCTTGTTCCACCTCTTTTTCTACCTCCATCTCTCTCTATCTCTCTGTCTCTCTCACCACCCAATCTTTCATCCTGCGTGACAGAAGCCACTTTAAAGATTTCTTCTGCTCCTGTTTTATGTAGGAAAACACACACACACACACACACACACAGAGAGAGAGAAAAAAGACACTCAGACTAATGAATGTGTACAATTCTCCCCCACACAAACACACAGCCCCACACACAAACTCTTAAAAGTAGGTCTATTTTTCTTCTTTTGTTTTGACTCTTTGACTCTATCCTTTGCTCAATCTCGACCGCTTCTGCACACATGAAGGACAACACAGAAATACACACATGGACACACGTACACACACACACTTGCTCCCTGCTCCAGAGGCCCCAGAGCAAACGCTGTTATCAGCACTCCACAGGAACAGACCAGTGACTCAGCCTGTCTGACTCTGTGCGTGTGTGTGTGTGTGTTTGGGTGTGTGTGTGTGTGTGTGTGTGTGTGTGTGTGTGTGTGTGTGTGTGTGTGTGTGTGTGTGTGTGTGTGTGTGTGTGTGTGTGTGTCTCAACAGCCTAAAGACTCACAGTTTCAGTCAGATGTCCCCAGCTCTCTCTGCTCTCAGAGCTGGAAGGACACACTCACACACCTGGTTTACACTCAGCGAGCTATTTCCTGATAGCAATCTGAAAAATCTCTGGTTCATCTGAGGGTGCGTTCAGACTGAATGCAAGGCCAATTGGACCAATAGTGTGTTTTAGGGTTGTGTACAAATGTTTAGCTGGAGTTAAAGTTAACAACATGTGCAGTGCTTGTGGAGAGTATGTCTTTGTATGTGTGTGCTGCTATGACTCAGACTAAAAAAATGACCAGGAACTGCAGTTTTTTCTGGAATCGTCTTCCAGTCCCTCTGCCTTCTATTCTCTTCTCTTCTCATCTCTGTATATTCATTAAGTTGAGTCCAACTGCTCAGGATAAGCAGACATGTTTCACTTAAACATTTCCAACTTCCGCTGACACACCGTTGTCTGAGTAAGCGCCACTTAGAATGAGCCTGCATTAACCTTGGATGTATAAAGAGAACTGGATACAGCGTTGGAGGCAGGCTACCGTTCATTCCTATGAGAGTTGCTCAGTGGCGCATGAAGCCAAAAATGTCTCGACTGTCGAGTGATAAAGTACCCGGAGCTTTCGGCAATCTTCCGCATCCATTGGGCCCATAGAGCAGGCGCAGTAGCGTTTCCTTTAACCCCGCCTCCCAGCCCTCGCTCCAGACTCGGTCTGGGGTTCATTACCATGAACAGACGAAGGGAAATAACTCTGGATTCGGCCATTAGTGCATTTTACAACTTTTAGACCCTAATGATTTAAATAAAGGCTATTCAAGTGTTCATACTGGGAAGTTTATTTAGCTAAAAAAAAATATCCACTGAGTTACAGACGTCTCTTTCCCAATGTAAGTCTATGGGAAAAAGGATTTTTGGGCCCAATGGCATCACGTGACTGACACGGAAGTTGTAGTACCACCGTTTGGCCACCACCAAAATTTGCTTCAAAGCCCAGCGCTCTTCCTGGGGACTTGGCATTAACTCATGTCGTTCCATTGACTTTGTATGGATAGTCAGCTGGATAAAGCTTCCCTGGCTCCCAAACCTTAATTGTGAAAACCACTTCCTGAGTGAAAGCTGCCTCTCTTGTGTTGGCGTCATTACAGCACCACTGTCTGTCAGGAACTGCATCCAGTTAAGGCACAGTCTAAAGTGCAACTGTGTAACTGGGCAGAGATATGAGAACTACCCCTTAGTGCCCACATACACAAACACTATGCACAGAGACAGAAGTCAAACGAGAAAGCCAACCCTTCCTAAAAATAATTTTAAGCATATAGGGGGAAAAAAACAGCACTTATTTCGTGTTAGTCATTCACATCCTATTGTTTTCATATTGTGACCAACGAGCCGCTGAACTGAGGATGGCCTCATAATAATCACCCTGTAGTGCTAAGCAATGTTTTTGGGTGGAACAACAGAATGGGTGCATGTGTCAGCACACTGTGGGATGCCAGAACAAAGTGAGAGAAAATAAATAAACCAACAAACACGGATGAGTCATGAGTGGGAGGATGATAAAAAAAAAAAAAAAAATTCAGTAACATTCAGAAAATACCAGGTCTCTGAATAGGATCCCACTGTAATGATATTACACTTCCCTTAAGTGTGGTTTGAATAATTCATTATATTTTTCTGATAAAAAGATATTTAATAAATATGTATTTATATTTATTACATGGCTTTGTTGAATAATCAATTGGGTGGTCAATAACGGAGTTCTACGGTCTGGTATTTCTTTATAACAGACCGTTGCTATGTATAACAGACCGTTGCTATGGGCGCAGTTCGGATGTCGGACTCTGGCGGACCGTTTTTGTGTCAAATTATTGATTTCTAAAGTAAGTAGCCGTGTAATAAGCGGGATAATGTACAGCTAGCGGGTCATTGTTGTGAAATAAACCCCTTCAGGGCGATGTAAAACCCCCGTCTCCTGATCTTTAAAACGCCAACTACAACCTTTTAGGTTAATTGCGATTAAATATTTTAATCAATTCACATTTCTACTGTGTGTATAAGTGTTTAGATCTTGGTGTTACTCAACAATACTCAATAACTCTTTTTCCTGCTTTTGGACTTAAAAACACAAAGGAATTCAAAGATGATTATCGTATGAAGAATTCAACTTAAAGAACTTAAATCATGTCATTACCATTAAAAAAACATCTCAAGACCCAATGTGTGATTGACAACCACGAATTCTTGCATGAAGCCCATGTTAAAGGTCAGAAGTTAAAGGACCACCTGCAGATAAGATGACTAAACACCTGAACACAGTAGATAGCGGTTACCAGGAAACAATGGCAGGTCTGTTCCTGCTTAGGAAACCCATTTCTCATTGACACATTCCATTCAAACACACACACACGCGCACGCGCACACAGGCACACGCGCATACACACAAAAGAGCAATGAAGGAAAGTTGAAGAAACTCACTCAAGGTCAGATCTGTAATGAACTAATCCATTGTTTTCCAAGTCTCACAATAAACTAGTTTCTCCTCTCCATACATACTGGACGTTTGGCCAGTATCCCACTCAGCTAAAGGCCTTTACACACTGGGGGTGTTTTTCAATGTATTTTTTCGAACTGTTTTTGTTATGAGTACTTTCACACAACTGCGAATATTACACAGCGAACGAGGTGGATTTTCCGCAGCTTTTGCACTGCAAATAAAAGCATCAACCAATCACATCGGGCGGAACGGACATATTCAACACGTACACTATAGTGTACAACAACACAGAGGCTCCATAGTCCAAACCAAGACTGCAAACTATATTAATCCTTTCAACCTTGACAAAGACAACGCAGACCAGATCCACTCCTTATGTTCTTACCTTTCACAATAAAAGCCCTAGACATATACAGTACACTGTGTAACTGTTTACCTAAGAAAAATTATTTCAAAGCAATTCAGTTAAAGGAAACTAAAATAGCTTACAGCAGCTTAGGCTATACAGCAATTTATCTTAGACAGACTGCCAGACGCTACTCCGGGTCAATAGGATCCCAGTTTTAGCCTCTTCCTGCGCGAATCTATTTGAACCTTTTATTGAAAGTGTTGCAACTCATGCAAATTCGCATAGCAGCCGGTATGAATTGTTTTGATACGAAATATTCAAATGCAAGTATTTCGTGTTTGTGTGTAATTTATTCGTCAAGCCCCCGGTGTGTAAAGGCTTTAAGTCTCAAGTCTTGGCACAAAGTCCCAGGTCAAGTCCAAGTCCTAAACTGGGAAGTTTTCATAATCATGTACATTTGCTTGTGTTATGTCTTGAAATGGTTTGCATTATTAATGTACAGTAATGTGCATATAAACGCAATGCCCTTACCACCCCAATGTCTGGACTTCCATCAAAACTAGACAACAATGTGGATTATACCATTACATTCCAGTACTTGCAAGTGCTTCCCATCCATGTTTACCTACATTAGGGGTTATATTACAGATTACTATCTTATTGTGATATTTTTATAATGTGTTAAATTAACAGTTAATCTATTTATTTCCATATCATTTTTTCTTCCCAACCATATTTGTATATTGTGTAGCCCAAAACCTGTAAAGTCAGTTAAATTTAGCCAGAAGTAAGTAAGTAAGTAACGAACAGAAAATGTTGTGGATCAGAGTGCTGAAGGACTTGTTCTGCTTTTGAGTGTGTACCTCGTATAACAAGCCATTACTTTTTATTACTCTGTTTTGTCCATGGTAATTTGATTTGGGAGGCTGAATGGGTGATATAGTCAGGTCTGTTCTAGTGTGTGTTAGCCTAGGGGGACTGAGGGGAGAGCATGTCAGCGGGAGAGGAGCAACAAGAGATGAAGAGTGAGAGGGGAGGGGAGGGTGGGTGGGGGGGGCACGAAATGGTGAAAATCAGATGAACGGCTTGAGGAACTGATGTAAAATAGAAAGAAAGAATGCAGCAGAACCAGACTGCAGAGTAAATGCAGAGAAGGAGACAAAGCTGATGGGTGTTGATGGGAAACAGACTGCTGACCTCCCTCCGTGACTTCTGACCTCCTCTGTCACTCTGACAGGAAGTCTGCCCCTATCCTGACAGGAAATAGACTTATAACCTCTGGATTTATGGGAGTCAGTAGTATCTGTCTAATTACAACGTCTGGATTTATAGGAGTCTGTGTTAATTTCCCAAGAGAGAGAAAAAAAAACCCTCAGGACATCTTTGACATTTTAGTTCTGATGGGTATATTGAACGACTTTTTTGTAATTGTGACAGTTATTAGCCACTACAGTTAAGTATAGATGTCATTCAATTCTCATACATTACGACGAATATCTGATATAATACAAATTTAAAAGAATTGATGTTTTGAGAGAAATGCGTATAAACCAGGAGGCAGTGGCTAATTTATGTCAAACTTAGTGTTTGTTAGCGAGGAGCCTCTACTTTCTTGTAACTGAGCTGGCTAAAGAGAGCAGAAAGTGTGATAAAGCAAAGCGATCTTTTACATTTCTTCTATTATTTTCTCTTCCTGAGTAACAACTATTGACTCATTCCACTTCATAATTGCAGCCCAGAACTTTTCTAGCCGAAACAAGTTAACTTTTTGTATCCGTTTTACAAATGTTTGCCAGGCTTTTTTGTTGATTAGAGTGGCTCTGGAAAAGGTTTGGACAGCGTTTACTGGGGACTTTGTAGCTTTACAAAGAAAACTGTCTGGCAGCAGGGCAAGACGGAGTCACGGAATAAAGGACGAGAGGGACGGAGAGAAAGGGAGAGATGACACATAGACATGCGCACAGTCGGCCTGCTCGGCAATAAACCGTAAAGTGGACCGCCTCATGGAGACACAACACAAAGCTGTTCAATTAGATTTCAGCAGCATTTGCCTCAGACCCAATACAGAGGCGAAGGACCCTTGCTGATTGCAATCAGTCAGAGTGGCAGCAAAATTAGATTACTATTATAAATGAAAACTAACAAATGTGTTTCCTTCCCTTCCTTCTCATTGCTTTTTTCATTATTTTATCATCCTATTGGCTGTCAAAGGGTAACTATAGGTATATAAAATATTACACCCAATTCAGTATGATGGTAATGAAATTTTGTGACTTTCCTGACTCCCGGAGTATGGAGCAGTTGTTGTAGAAGACGGGATTCGATTACTATGGGAAAGTGCATATTGTTCTTTTGAAGCAGACTATGTGACTTTGTTGTTTCCTGAATGCAGTTAAACTAAGTTACTGAGTTTGTGTTTGAAAGGCAAAGATCCCTCAATCATTTAAAGAGGCCTGTGCAAACCCTCTAATGAGATGTTAACAGCCACCTATTTTTCAGGAAGACCGAATCATGCTTGTTGCTATGGATACCATTCAAAGCTATGACTACTATGATGACAGTTAATTACATATTCACGTTACCTCCACTTGATGCAGATGGTGTCTCTGGCATTTCCTTTCATTCACTAGGGCGAAGGTGAACAGGAAGCTACTGCGTGCATGTAACCTAGCATTATCTAGAGTTAGCCAGTTCAATAACTCCATATGTTCAGTGGCTCGTAGGGAGACACAGGGACCTGCATGACCTGCTGAACGATTTTACATCTAAAAAACGTCTCAGAGAAATCCCAGCGATTTGATCACTTCCTTTTCTACACTCAATAAAGAAGAAGAACATTTCAGTGAATGGCAAAGTCCATTCTATCCATTTATTTCTACAGATTCTGTCAGGAGCAGTGTGTAACATTTCGAGGGATCTATTAGCAGAAATGGAATAAAATATTCATAACTATGTTTTCTTTAGTGTATAATCACCTGAAACTAAGAATTATTGTGTTTTTGTTGGCTTAGAATGAGCCCTTAATATCTACATAGGGAGCGGGTCCTCTTCACGGGTCCACCATGTTTCTACAGTAGTACAGAACGCACAAAACAAACACTGGTTCTAGAGAGGGCCTTTCACATAAATTCACCGTAGTTCTCCTCTAGTAAAACTACAGTAACGTGAGCCACACAGTGCAAAACTGTGGCACCGCCAGCTGCCGTCTGACATCCGTTGCTCCTAAAGTAGCGTCACTACGGTCAGGATGGCCTCTGAGCGAGGCGAACGGCGTTACCACGGTTTTGCACTCAGTGCCTCACGTTACCGCACTCTTGAAAAGGGAGGAGTGAGCGGAGGGGTACTCAGTTGGTTGCAATCTGCAACCACGCCACTAGATGCTGCCAAATCCTACACACTGTACCCTTAAATGTCTGAATGAGCGCTCTATGTATAAATACAAAAATAAATTTCCAAAACATTAAAAGATCATGTGAAGAAGATTGAAATGGCACTGAATGAGCTAAGGGAAGATTGTGCTGGGTGAGTTGAACATATCAGTGCTTCCTCCCAGGTTGTGACCCTCACCTAACAGGTTTCATGCTTTAAACTGAAGTTTATCCGGTTAAAGGAAAGGTCTAATGATATTCTATGTTTTTCTTATTGACAAAAAAAAATCTTATTATTATAGCTTATTCTTATGTGTACTAGAGCTCTGTCATTTACAAAAAACTATTAAAAACACTTAGGGTACTTTCACATCAGGGACCAGGGCCCAGATCCGAGTACACTTGTCCCCAAAGTCCAGTTCGTTTGATTAGTGTGAACGCTCCGTACCATACTCGGGGCACGGTTCGTCGATCCAAACTCAAGTCCACTTGAAAAGGTGGTCTCGGGGACGGATCATGTGTACTCGGGTACTGTTGGCATCAGGTGTGAAAGCCAACTGTACCAAAACATGGAAGTGGACTGCTATTTAACGCGAGCAACGTTAGCAGTCAGCGAGTAGTTTTGAAAGGGCAGGCTTTTTTCAATGCCGCTGGTCTCCTCCGAAATCTGTATACATAGATATAAAACTGTTTCATATCCATGTCTGTAGCGTGCGCGGATCTCATCCTCTGAACTGCACGGCCATGGGTGATAAAGCAAGAAGGCGGGCGAGAGGTTCCTTAAAATACAAAAACAATGGTAAGCATTGGGGTTGGGCGATGTTTGTTATTTTATTTAGCTAATTTAATGGTCTGCCTCCGAAGAACAAGAGCCGCTTAGCAGGCAGAGAGAGAGAGAGACAGCGGGGGAAACATGGGGTAGAGTCGGCATATTTTCACATCTAACTCTGTGTAATAA
The DNA here is from genome assembly GCA_916701645.2 of Sebastolobus alascanus. NCBI lineage: Eukaryota > Metazoa > Chordata > Actinopteri > Perciformes > Sebastidae > Sebastolobus > Sebastolobus alascanus. Next base: position 1,256,249 of record CAKAOJ020000142.1, on the reverse strand, counting down.
GAGTTTATTTAGACCGGGGGACAATCGTACTCGGGCATGGTACGAATCAATCGTACCTATTATAAAAACGTCCTTAGATGAGCCACATTGTTGCACTGGATGACAGCTTCCCTCATTACCATGAACATGGGTATTGTAGTTTATCTTGAGTCGATTTCACATGTACCATCATGCTGCTGTAAATACTCACTAGAGCACCACATCTGCAGCTGAAAACAGTCCCCAACAAAAGCAAGAGTAGAGTAAAATAAGCTATAGTGCCCAGCTGTTTTTAGGAAATTTAGCCTTTTTTTTTTTTAAAGACAGTATATATTTGTTGACCTGTTTTAAAAGATTTCTGTTTTCAACAGGAGCAAATGGATTTGGAGCTGTGGGTCAACGACAGGGTAGAGAAGTCCACAAGCATTGAGAGACAGAGTAACACATTGTTGGTTTTAGTCTTTTCAGAGATTTGTTGAAAATAAAAAAAATAAATATCGTCTGCCTTATCTGTTAAGGTTAAGGCTGTGGTTGAGTTGTGGGGCTGTCTATCCCTCTGAAGGATGCAGGATTTGTTCACAGCCTGCAAAGAAGTCCACTGCTGTATAATGTACAAGCAGGGAAAACTATTTATTTGCAATTTCGATGAACTGACATTTTAAAAATATCAAGACAACACAACGGGAGTACCTGCTTGTCTGGTATATGAAGGAAATCGACAAGATGTCTGCTAACCATTTTGAGGTTTTTGTCGATCACATCTATCCGTACTGCACACCAACAGCACCATCGCACTCTACGGCTGGATGTTTCAGAGCCTTCCATATTTTTCTCAGGTAAGTTTATCTTAGCTGGTGATGTTTGTGTATGTTGCCAGTCAATCAACTTCACCCACACAGTCCTGATGGTATAGATTAGTTGCATTTTTGAAAGCCTTAATAAATACTACTTAAGGATGGGATTTGTTTTCCAACGCTAACTTTGAAAGTTGCATATTTAGTCATGAATATCTACAGTTATACAGGAAAGAAACATTTTTCAAGTTCCCCAGCACTGGCCAAGACAACCATATTAAAACTAAACACTTGGTTAAACACTTCTTTCTCATTCCTTACTGTGTAGTCACTGCCTTCTCAACCTCCCACTCTGTGATGGGAGTGTAAACACTCGTCTCTCAATGTGTATTTAACCTTGAGAGACTCATTTCTCATTTCTACAATCAGTCTCCCTTCACCACAGAGAGGGGATCAGTTTGTATGGGCAGATAATGAGTGACTCTTCAAAAGACTCGCCTCCATGATTTATGATGTAACTGTCAAGTCAGCCAGTTAGTGGTGATTGACGGCGCACAATGATAGCATTGCAACACTGAGCATGTGGGTCAATGGTGTTTGATTAAAAAACATCTGTTATTTGTGGAAAAAAAAACTCTACAATGATTGAAAACTTGTTTCTTGTGTTTTTTCGTGTGTCTCCTCCACCGATTTGTCTTCTGAGGCTGCATCACCTTCATGTGCGAGTTTACAAAAACACAGATCAACGCTTATGGCAAAATTATGGTGGTATTTGGAGCTGGTATGTAACATGCAAGTATTTCTGTTAAATGTGGTTACATGTGAGCTAAAAGGCTGTTAGATTATGGTTTGGCTCTGTACTGTAGCTAAACAAATCTCTGTCTATCCATTGTCTCTTCAGAATTTCATTAATTTATTTGACAGATAAACTTTTTTTACTGCATTAGATTACTGTTTCCACAAGTGTGTTGCCATGTTTGAGTCTGTTAGGTCACCGCACTAATTTGTTTTCTGGAGCTTATCTGGTTTACTAGGTGACAGGTGATGGATAAACTCTGACTGTTTTTTAGTGTAGACAGATCGTATTCAAAGCAGGTTTAAGAGTAAGGAAAGTTAAAGAAGTGAGTGAGTTAATCATATCAGCTTTAAATAGTGACAGGATGTCTCTATGTTTCTTTGCAAACACTGTTTTTGTCATGTGAAAAGTACTTTATAAGGAGTATTTCTTTTTTAGGTTGAAGCTGCTATTTTTAAACCCAAATGCTTAGTCATGATGCCTCCATCATGGCAGTTTAAAGGCATCCAGTAAAGTGTTCCCCTCTCACTTATGCATGCATAAGCTGAAAAATGTTTTTTGTCAAAAAAAGATCATTCAACTAAATAATAATGCAGTGTTAATAATACATGTTCTACACAATCTCGGAACCCACCGGCTAGCTGTCTGACGACAGATAAGGCTCTGGGGAAAGGTGCTACAGTATATTTTTGGGGATCCGGTGTAGCCAGAGGATATCTGTCCCAAGAATTCCTTTTCTATACTCCATTGCTTGAAAAGGAAAAAAATAAATGCCAGTACTCCCCTTATTCACACCGTGCCCTGTGTATCGGCCGGTATCAGTAATCATTATGACATTCTGAATTTCTACAGTGAATAAAAGATGGGCTTAATTAGTTTTTTGAAATTTTGAAATTGAATTGAAATTTTTGACTTAAAACTATGCAATTTCACATCATTTGGGACCATTAGGCCAGTTAAACACTTATTTCATTATGGCAATGTTTGCCCTGTAAAGATTCAGAAAGCGTTTAAATATTTTTTTAATAATTATATTTGTTCACAAATTAAAAAAGAAAATCATGCCGAACGGTTTACTAATTATTTTACTAAAAAGACGTGAATATTGAATCATAAATTACAGCAACCTACAGCAAAAGTCCGGTGTTTTTTGCGCACCCGTCCACCGCGTTTGTCTTTCTTTATACTTCCTGGTTCATGATTACGTGGATTACATACAAATTGATTTTGTGGGATATATGCAAATTACAGTGCATTGCTTTTCGTAGGTACAGCTACTAATGGTGTATGAGAACAGCCTGCACAAGTAGCCAGTTTACAAGCTAATTTTAAAACAATAATGAGCTAAATCATCGTGCGCAGATAGCCGGTGGGTACCCAGATTGCATTTCGGTAAATGCCTCTTTTACAGATTCTGCATATGAATGCACACTCTGTTCATAGAGATTATGTTCTACGTAACTGCTTGAATTCAGTTTACATTAACGCATCTCTCTTGTGACATTTGAGAGCTTCACTTAATTATGCCTGACTGCTTGGTGTGAATAAAGCAAATGTGTCACAGTAAGTGGTGATAGACCGCCACCTGTTGTGATAAACACGCCTCCCCCTTTAAGCCAATCTGGATCACAACGATGGATAAATACAGTGAACAGATGAATACATTAAAACGGATTCACAAAACACACAGACCAAGTGGAAAGCGTATGTGTGTGTGTGTGTGTTTTGTGTGTTTGTGTGTGTGAATAGGAGTGAAGTGATGGAGGTATTTATATGTCTGAGGGGGAAAAAAAAGAAAAAGAGGAAGATATGACAAGGTTGACCAACCCCAAGGCAGCGAAGGAAGGAGAAATAGAGCAATAGCAGAGGATGGAGAGGAAGTGCATGGCATGATGGGTAGAAAAAAACCCAGATAGGGATGGAGAGGCAGGAAGTCCCCACTGAGACGGACATGTCACACACCAGTGAGCCTGACACACGAAGAGGGAATATCACATTTCTCTTCCTTTTTCCATAATATCTATTTCTGCCCTTTCTTTCTTAGTTGTTTTTTTCTCTCTCTCTCTCTCTCTTTCTGCTGAAGGCATTGTACAGTAACTGGCTCTCAAAGAATTCTTCTTGGGTCCTTTTGAATAGCGTTTCTCCACCTTTGAAATGCTGCTGTTCAATAATACATGGCTTTATGCATATCTTACCTCTTGATTCCCCTGTCACTTTGTGCATTTTAACGCTATTTCTCCATGCGCGCGCTTACATTTTAGTTTATCGTAGTTGCTTCGTGCTGAATTTGGCCTTTGCAGTCACCCACACACATGTGCTCATACTTGCACAGAGAAGCTCTCGAACACATATGCATGCAGGCACACGGAGCGTTTGGCTCCTGCTGGGAATTACCTGTTTACCTAATTAACAGCACTTGGCTGGAGGCTAAAGATATGCAAACCAGGTAAGGAAACAAACAAAGCAAAAATAAAATATTTCCATCCAACACTCTCTGAAGAAATAAAAAAAAAAAAACAGTTCTCTATGACTGGAAAAGCCAAGGAGAGGCGAGGATAGAAAAAAAAAAAAGGTTAGTCGCTTTAAAGTATTTTGTTTTAAAAATTGATCCCATTACATATGCCTTTATTCTGAGTAATTCTCTACATGGCAAAGGATTAAAAAGTAATGCTATAGCCGAGTCTTGGCTTTGATATTTCTTGCTCTTTTTGTTGCTCTGGAGCCACATGAGTTGGTGTGGCATCTCTTCTGACAAGCTGTGCTTTTCTTTCCCCATATCTGAGGAAGCAGGCCTTTCTTCTAATTATTTTATTTTTGCTTCATGTTTCAGTCCACACACCATGGAGTCTGTAAGAGGAATTTCTTTATAAAAAGAAATTAGGAGGCTGTATTCCATAAAAAATGCAGTGAGACAGTCAAATGTCAGTTTAGAGGAATGTAGCCAGTGTGTGTGGAAACTATATAGCACCCCATATCAGTCTCCTTCCTGTGAAACCAGCACCACCCCGGAGACTGATAACTTTTTCTGTTTATACTGCCCTAATCAATGTCTGTGTGTCTATGTGTGTGTGTGTGTGTGTGTGTGTGTGTGGGGGTGTGTGTGTGTGTGTGTTTGTGTGTGTGTGTGTGTGTGTGTGTGTGTGTGTGTAGACATGTGTTCAGGCAAACTCGAGTGTCAGCGTAGAGTCTGTCTCTCTACTTTAATCTGTTTTTGATCAACACTGTGGATATTAACCAGAAACAGGAAAAGCCCCAAATTACACACCCTAATGATTACACTATCTTGCACATGCTCCGAGGCCCCCAAACACACACCCACGCACGCTAGAAAAAGTCTACACAAACACGACGCACTCAAGCAAACCCCCTCACATCCACCCACACTAGTGCAGACACCCCAAGTGAAATGCACTGATGAAAAGACCATGAAACTGGCTTAACGAGACTCATTCACACATACATACAATAGTCACGCTAACTCTTTCACGCGATATAAAGAGCTCTTTCACCCTATAATACAAGGCCAAAGAATTAAACATGACCATATGCGCCTCTAAAACAAAAGAGGCCAGCTGAGGTTTTTTTGTTTCAGCCCGGTTACAGATGCCACTAATGTGCCACCCCATTACACACAGATATAAGGGCATGTGCACGCATACATACGCTATCTCAGACTTCCACATGTAAACAATAGCAAGTATTTGTTTGTTTCACACAAACACATAGGCCTAGAGACAGACAACCACACCCACATACTGACCGTGTCACGCTGAAAAATTAGCAGAGGGTCAACGGTCGGACACATATTTATGTTGGTTCATTTAACTAAACAAAGCAAACTAATGGAAGTCCCCTCTTTTAAGCATGAACAACAGCTTCCTATAGCTGTAGATTTGGCAGAATCCAGATGGCACATGGGATGTAAAGGCTGAACAAAAGTAAAAGGGTAACGCAGTCAATGATCCAGCTATAAAGTTGTACAAAGAATGATCATTTGTGTTTACTATTGAATTGGTGTAGGTGATTTTGTGACGTTTTCTCACAATCTCGCAATTCAATGGGCTAAAAATAATAAGAAAAGAGTCAGAAGAAGTAGGACATTGTTCAAAAGGTTTAGCCTAGTATGGATCCTGGAGGTCATTGTTTTGGTTCCCGAAATGTAAATGAACAGCGGAGGTTTGTACCAGCATGTGATTCAACCTGATATCACGCCAAAGCGTGTAATAGTTCAGCCGGTCCACCACAGGATAACGTGTCAGTGTCATGTTTTGCCTCGCCGAAGCGTGAATATTACACGCATGTATGAAGGTGCAGTGGCCTTCCAGCAAGGGGCAACAAAACCACTCGCTTAGGTTTAGGCAATAAAACTACTTAGTTAGCTTTAGGAAAAACGTCATGGTTGGCCTTAAAATAAATACATTAACTAAGTAAAATACGAACGACAACAACGTAACATCAATTCGGAAAACATGTGACAAACGTCACTGACGTTACTTCCAAACAAAACACCGGTCGCCAACTCTGGTCTCCTGGTTGAAAGCCCTGCGTTTGTGGGACCCATCCACCTCCCCTCCCGCCCGCCATTAGTGGTCTTTCACCCCTTTTATTCTATGAAATTACATTGCAGTCAGTACAGAATACATGGCGTGAAAATGACATAACTAAAGCAAGAAGGGAGTTCTTATTACACGCCTTTTCATTCCGCATTATCATGTCATTCACACATTTTCGTACAACCAGGCTGGATTTAATGCTTCTGCTCACTAATCAGCACAAGATACATCAAGTATTTTTCTATCACATTAAATATTTGTGATTAAATAAGTCAAACTCTGATTGGTGCATGGGAATATGTGACATCACGCTCTTTTAAACTGAGCTTCGCCCACTTTAAATGAGAAACTTACAGACAAAAACACAAATACAGAATTCTCTCATGTGAGATAAATCTAACTTTGACAGTGAGTCCATTGCTCTTTGAAAGAAGCTGATTGAGAAAATAGGTGTCACGGCCTTTGAGGGAGCAGAGGTCAAGAGGTGGATGGACAAATAACAGTTTGTCTTCAACACCAGTATTTCAGCTTCACGTTCCCTGTTAAACAGCATTGACATTTTTATCACGTAGCCATGACTGTGATCTGTCTCCAACTGCAACCAAGTAGTTTTATTGGCCCGCCACTCTGATGCAAGTGCACTGTAAAAATAATTTTAAAAAAAAACTTTTAATGAAGCAATTGGATATAGTAGTAGGATACCAATTGGTTTTGACTCAAATGAATCTCCACTCACTAATTACAAGTCATTTCCAACATTTTAAAAACTGTATTTAGATTTTAATCCGAATGCCTCAGATTCATGGCTGCCAATCTTTAAGAAAACTTGACTGCTTTCTATAAAGTACCTTTCCCCACTGCTGGCCCAGTGCAGCACTACTAGACAAGGTCTCTCTGCCACCGAACAGGTTTTACAGGTTGTCACTTTCCCCAATTATTCTCTTACATGGGTAGAAGGTCCCTGATAGTGAGGCCTCGAGTGGCGAGACAGATTCAGAGCGTGTGCTCTTCTATAACTTGCAGAATAGACCACTGTAATAACCTTCTTCGTCTTGCTCTGAAGAAAGTTAGGTAGTTATTCAGGATGTTTCAACATGGACTAAGAAAAAGGAGCTTATTACCGCTACCCTCAAATCACTTCACTGGTTTCCAGTACACAACAGAACTGACTTTAGGATTATTTTTGATTGAATATAAAGCAGTGAATGGATTCACTCTATAATATATGTTGGGCGTGCTTAGAAGCTATGAGCCAAGCAGACCTCTCAGGTCATCTGGAACTGGCCTCCTTGCCATCCCCAGGGTAAATTCAAAGTCTGGAAAAGCTGCCTTTAGTTTTTATGCTCCTTTTTGCTGAAATATCCAATGCTCACCTTAGGATTGGAGATGTGCTCAGAGTATTTCTTTTGAAAGTAGCCTCTAAACCTTTTCTTTTTGAATAACACCTTTGAATAATGCCTACTGGCTTTCTGATATTCAATAGTTGCGTTGATGGTTTTTGTGTTTGTTGGGAGTAGCTCAGAATTAATGCAATGTTTCTATATGTGATATTTAAAGCTTAAGTAGGCGAGATTGGAGCAAACATGATTAAAAAAAAGTTATTTTTACAAAACGGTCGCTATATCGTGACAGTAGTACATGAAACAGGTAACCTGAAAAAAATCATGTTCCTCTGTGTCCTCCGGTGCTCCTAACGGCATCTGCAAGATTTCACAGACCGGAGGAAAACAACCAGTCAGAGCTGATCTAAGGTCTGCTGTCTATGAGAGCCGGCTGTCAATCACTCGCGAAACTAGCAGCGCTGATCAAATATGAATCAATATTCTGTTACTGTAATGCCTATTTCTCTCCTCAAATGTTTTCAGAATCATCTTGTAGTGGACTGTTTAGCTGTAAAATGAGAAAGTTTGTGACGCCATTGTGAAATCTGGTGAAGGAACGCCAAGTACCGGTCACATAACCGGAGCACAGCCAATAGGAACGCTCTCTCAATGAAATTATCTGTGATTGGTCAAAGTCTCCCGTCACGGGCTAGATTTTCTAAAGCCTGAAAACAGAGTCATGAGGAGGTGCAGAAGTCTAGTTATCTCTCAGAACACTTGAATTACAATATGCTGAAAGGTTATTATGGAATTTTTGCCCAATGATGCCAAAAAATTGTTGCCTACTGCCACTTTAAAGCTGCAGTATGCGAGGTTGGCGCAAATATGATTTAAAAAAGTTATTTTTAGAAAACAACTGTCATATCATGACAGTAGTACATGAAACAGGAAACCTGATCATGCAAATGGAATTTAATGTTCAGAAAAGCACATTGGCCCTCATTCGCCAACCGTTCTCGAGAAGAAATTTCTTCTTAAAACCCACTTACACAGTTTTCACGAAGTTTACCCAATGTTTTGGGATTTGTTCTTAGGTACGAACAGAATCTACGCACACTCAGGAGCAAACTTACACACATTTGAGAGCTGACATATTAGTGCAAAATAATTGGTTATTGCGTTTTCTTCATTTCTGCAGTTGTATAATATAGGATTTAAATAACAATAATATTTTTAGCATTTATAAAAATGTTAATAAATAAATATTTTCATTATTTTTCGAAGCAAACATATTTTAATATAAACAAACACTAACATTTCAACACCGAACGAGTAATAGCATCCCTGCATCTTTTTTTGTGTTATTTTATATCCACTACTGACAGTAGTAATTATGACTGCTCGTTTGGCATTCACTTCCTGCCGAAGTACCTCCATTTCAGAACCACTGAAGGTTTTTTTTACGTGTCGAGTCCAGTACTCCACCCTCTTAAGACTTCCGTTGCAGTATTCTTGATTTAATTCTCTCAACTTGGCAGTCTCATGCCCTTTTATGGGGATTGGCAGGGTGTTTACCAATGCTAATTAGGATCAACTGGCATGCACTTTCAATTTAAGAGGAGGATGGGATTCATTATTATAAGAACACTGGTACTTCGGACAGTACTGTGGTATAAGAACACACCATGAATCTGACGCAGACTTTTCTTAGGACCTTTCTCATGATCAAATTCAAGAAAAAACTTAGGAAGATATAATTTTTGAATGAGGCCCAATGAGTTCTGCCATATCATATGAGACACTTGACATTTCATGCATGATTGGTAAGTCTCCACTTTCTTGCTTCTTGGAATTGTCCATTCTGGGATTGCGTCTCTAAGACGGAAATGTGCCAACTGCACAAGTAAATTAGTTTATGTGTAGGGAGAGACAAGGCCGATTGATTGCCAGAAATTATTTTTGAATGGGCCAGAGTTAGCCCTAAAAAGCATATATTTTAGTGTCTGTCCCTCACTAGAATTAAAAACAACCTTATAAATCACAGAGCCTTTGTCAAACTGCAGCTGTTGCTACACTCCAACTGTAGTACAACTGTTATTGCAGGCAAAGGACTCTAACCTTGTCACTTTACCACTCTCTATGTCGCTGACTTTGCAGACGCCAAAGTAGGATACAGTTACAGTATTTATATAGCTTGAACAAGGAGGGGTTTGGTTTATATTGACTGGCCAACGCAATACTTGCAAATTTCAGTGCACAACTCCCTCAGGAGTGAGCGAAGGACTTTGCACATCCTGGAACTAATCAATACACCTTTACCAACACATACAGCGTATTGGTGAAATATAGTATAAGGGTGTCCATCATGATGCTAGAAAGACTCCATGCATCCACAAAAAAAACATTTAGGGGATTGCAACAGTTCAATTATTGTGTCTTATGGCATCAGATTACAGTATGTTTTTAGTTCTGAATCAACCACACTGCATGAACAATACAGTGACGGTGCAAGTTAAAGGTCTTCTGTTGTCTGTGCAATTTGCTGTAAAATGGCCAAAACTACAACAACAACAAAAAAGGCCCCGGTTGCAGGGCTGTAGGACTCGAGTCCAGTCTCGGTCTCGAGACCACTTTTTTGAAGTCTTGCAGTTGTCTTGGTCTCGTGCCTTGTTGGACTCGGAATTGTCTGGGTCTCGGGATCAGCTAATGAGAACTGGACAAGTTGTTCCTGGCTGCTCAGCAGGCAGAGAGAGACAGTGGAGAAAAACAGCGTGCGGAGCCAACACACACACACACACACACACACATCTGTATATCATCAATCGCCGGTTCTTGGGCTGACGGTGGCCGGTTAGAACATTTTAACATATTGCCCAACCCCAGTGCTTTCGCTTGATTTTGCCTCAGCCCCTGGAACCAAGTTCCAACTCCGTTGGTCATCATCTCGCTGATGGCTGGTTAACACCAGGGTTGGGTAATAACACGTAACACAAATGAGTATGTTTTATGGGCCAGTAATCTACTTCTAACTTTTCTACATTTGATATTTATACCTTCGTTACAACTAGTCTGTTATCTGCTATGCATTTTGCCTGCATTAACCAAAATGAACTGTTATCCAAGCTGTGTGCACACGGTTACTTAGGAGAGCAGAGGCTTAACATTGGAAAGACACTATTACCTGTTATAGTCTTGAACGGGACTTGATGTGCTCTGGACTCGGTCTTGACGGCCTTTGGACGTGTCTTGACTGAAACTCGACTGGACCTGGTCTTGGATTTGACTTGGACTTGATTAAGTTGGTGTTGACTGAAGACCTGCCTGATTGTCAAAAAAAAAGAAAATATTTAGTTAGTTTGCCTCGATTGATTTTTTCACACTGGAAAATTGGTGTGAAAACTGGGTATAAGGTATTACAAAAACAACAATTTCAACAATAAAAGAAGTTAATCTGTGCAGCAACAAATGTCTTTGATGCACCGTCACTGTTTGAGTGAAGCTAAGATATTGATCCATGACTGTAACTACAGAGCCAGCGTAGCAAGGTTGTGCAATTGTTATCGTAGCAGCAGTCATCGTGGCACCAGCCTGAAGATAGTGACCCATGATGATAGCCTCAGACAGTGTAGCAAGTTAGTGATGCATCAAGCCGAGGTGTCACCGTGTGAGTAGCGATTAGAGCTTAGGCATTTCATGCTGTTTGATAAAAGCAGATCGCCTCCTTAGAAAGACTTGAGTCCAGAAAGGGTTTTTCAAAAAGCAAGAGACTTTCAGTTATTGTCTTTTAAAAACATAAAGTTAAAGTGTGATCCCATTCATTCAGCATTGGAATGCGTGTGAATCAAATGTGGATATGAATTTTACAGCGAAACACCACTCTTCACATTTATAATTTCCATTTTCTCTACTGGCTGAAACTAAAATGAAGACAGTGATGTTGAGGTCAGCACTCGGCATGGTATGATGGACGGCAGCGCCCAGAAAAATGCATCAGTCTCGTTACTTTGATCACAGGGAATCAACTTGCTGTCAGGAATTTGTTTTGTAAATGTATTTCTGAACTTTTTCTTGTTGTTTCTGGGCATGATTCTCATTTATATTCCCCGACATTGATCGGAGTATGAATAATTACTTAAAGCTAGTACCCGAGCAAAATTTAAGCTTGGTGAATCTGGCAGTATTTACCACTGCTCTCATATACACTAAGCTTTCCTGTTTATTAGGTACACCTGGCTAAAACGAATGCGGTATGCATGCAACAGCACCACAATAAATCCTAGCTTCATGAAGGTTTTAATGATCAGTATGTGTTGAAATTGTTTTAGAGAGGTGTTGATTCAACTTTATGATCATTTTGGAGGTTGTAGTTTATGTTGCCGTCACATTTTACTGCGTTATACCGAGGCGTGTTTCGGATGTTTAGACTACCTTCATTGGTATGAATGGGGTGGACAACATATGAGAAACCTGTAAGACAAAAAAAACAAATGAAGAGTGAATAAACTTCACACATGGTGAGATACAGTATGTGCTGTACGTCCTCGATTTCACACAAGGTAGAGAGGAGCTGAAGCAAATAAAATTAAATTTTAATGACGTGACATATGCAGAACGTAGTGTGTGTCCTTGCTATGCTTTGACATTAATGTAAAAAAAAAAAAAAAGATCGCTGAAGGCAATTATTAGCACTTTGACCTTCCTTTTACCTTTTAACTGAATAACAGAACAAACAAAGCCGCACCTGCTGAGCCAAACCACCCTCAATCCATTAGTCTTCATGTGTGTGTCGACTATTTTCAGTTGAAGTCAAGGCTGGTCCAACTAATCATGGTTCACAATTGAGAGATGGGGCAAAGTGTAAAAGTTCCCAGAGGCCAACAGCGCTTCAACCCTGCACGTACACACAGTACAACATCAGACCCAAACTTACACAAACAAACATAAAATACAGTAGCAAGGTCATGTCTCTGTGTAGGATTTAAACCTTCATCCTCTCCACTGGTTCTTTCTTAGCTCTGCCTCTGTATCTTCTGTGAGCAGTAAAGCTGCTTTTTTGTTTGTTTTTTTATGTATTAAATGTCCCAATCATTTCCAAACCTGGAGGAGTATTTACCTGATTTCTGCAAGAAGAACAGAAGGGTGTTTTTAAGTTTTGTCCTTATAGCATCATATACACACAAACCCATAGCCTTTGCTTGTGCTTCTTTGTTGTACACTCACTAACACACATTCAGATGCTGGTGCTCTGCCAGATAAGGCCTCGGGGTTATTGAGATTTCAGTTCCCTTGAAATGAGAACTATCAGACTGAAAATGTGTTCATAATGAAAACACAGGCCCTGCTTCCACAGCATATGTTCAGAGCTGAAGATTTGATTGCAACTTGTCTTTGTTTAATGCCTTTCAGTCTTTTTTTTTATATCACTGCTTTCCTTCTTGTTTCTATACTTTGTGCTGTACTGCAGGAGATTAATGTAAAAGGGCTGTGCGTCTGCCATTTGAATTGCTGCAGGGCACTTGTGGGTATGTTAATATATTTCCGCATAATATACACACTACACACGATACAGTTATATCTGCAGTCGGATCGCAAGTTTTCCCAAGCTGGATTTTACAGGAATGACTAAAAGAGGACCTTGAATCTCAATATCTTAACAGAATCCAACAGTCCCTGTATCCAGGCAACAGTGACAATGTAATTTCCATGCTACTGAGCTGCTTCATCTTAGACACATACTGTACACGCAAAAGTAGGTCTTTTTTTGCTGTTGTCAATATTTTAACATGCCTTCACATTGAGGCCAACAAATACCCCTAATTAGATGCCAAAATTGGAAGCTGTCTGTTCTCGCTGACTCATTAATGATACATGGCACTTGTATTACCCTGCAAATGAAGCTGCAATAAAATCAGCGTGAACTAGGCTGTTAAAGAAGCAATCTGATTTTGATCAAATTCTGAAAAGCTCCATGATCACAAATCCCTCTATTCAGTCACAGACAGTTTTGTTGAGGAAGCGATGTTCTGGTCTTTGTCAACTCCTTCACATGAGGAAACAAAGCCAACTGCACATCGCAGAGTCATAGACAATAATACAACAAAGCGAGGAAAACACTGGAGACGGGAGGAAAAGACACACAATATGCCAATATAAAAGATTAAAGACATCCAATTATCAATGTATTACAATAAGAAAGTACAACTTGAATTAGCACTACCAGTTGTCATGTGATCCATTATTAATATAAAAACATTGATTGATGCAGCTTTGAGTTGTGTACTGCTCAGAGGGCTAACTCTAGGGTCTGAAAAGTGAATCCAATGCTGTGCTTAGTGCCTTAAACTTGCATTCTTTCTAACAGCCAGCAGGGGGCGACTCCTCTGGTTGCAAAAAGAAGTCTGATTGTATAGAAGTCTATGAGAAAATGAGCCTACTTCTCACTTGATTTATTACCTCAGTAAACACCACAGTGTTGTCCGGTCTGGGAGCTGTCCGTGTTTTCGTCTTACAAATTGAACCCATTCACAGTGTGTTTTCAGTTCATGAAAGTTGATGTTAACATTTTGGTCGCCTAAAAATAGCTCCTTCCTCTCGAGGCTTCAAAATGACAGTCCACAAACTAATGGGTGACGTCACTGTGACTACGTCCACTTCTTATATACAGTCTATGATACTGCTTAGTAACTTGGCCATGACAGTTAATAGTCTTAAAGTGGCAGTAGGCAGTATATTTTGTCATCATTGGGCAAAAGTTCCATAATAACCTTTCAGCATATTGTAATTCAAGTGTTCTGAGAGATAACTAGACTTCTGCACCTCCTCACGGCTCTGTTTTCAGGCTTTAAAAAAATCTATCCTGTGATGGAAGACTTTGGCCAACCACAGGTCATTTCAGAGAGAGAGAGAGAGAGTGTTCCTATTGGCTGTGCTCCAGCTGGTGGGCGGTGCTTGGTATTTTTCTCAAGAGATTTCAACATGGCTGCCGGGTCACAAACTTTCTCATTTTACAGCTAAACAGTACACTACATATATGAAACATATGATATGAAAACATTTGTGGTGAGAAATATTCATTACAGTAACAGAATGTGATTCATATTTGATCAGCGGTGACTAGTTTGACCGTTTGATCGGAGTTTGCGAGTGATTGACAGCCGTCTCTAATAGACGGCAGCCGGACGGCATCTTAGGAGCACCAGAGGACACAGAGGCACATTATTTTTTTCAGATTACCTGTCTCATGCACTACTGTCAGGATATAGTGACTGTTTTATAAAAATAAAAATAAAAAATCATATTTGCTCCATTTCTTCCCCCTGCAGCTTTAAATTTGTATTACACTACTATTTGTTTTTTTTGTTTGCTTGGCTAGATAGTTGGGTAAACATTTAGTTGATTGGTTTATTAGTATGGTTTGTGTGTCACACTGTATTTCAGTCAGTTAAAGCTTCACAGTTTGAACTGTGGAAAAGAATTATAAAAGGAGAGAAATGGCTTTACTTGGCTTTTGTAAATACTGTGAAAAAAGACATGCACTGTGAACCAAGTTCACTGGCACAGACAAATATAAATATGGCATGTACTTGGTGTTCAAAGTGCATTGGTGAGTTACAAGAATACAGGCGACTAGACACGCACACACTCACATGCACGCATATTTAACATGGAAAAAGAGGGACACATACTTTCCGCTCAATCTGTCAGCAAATCATTCGGCACCATCTACAGGCACTGTGTGTGTAAGAGTGGATGCGCACGTATGCCTGTGAATACTTAATGTTTTTAGTGTATTATAGCATGCGTGTGCTCGTGTTTGTGTGTGTGCGTGTAAAAGAGTCAGGTCTTCTTCCTCCTGGCATCTTCTGAACTGTGTGAAGGTCAGCCAGGCCTGAGAGACATGACACAGATACAGTGGAGGCTAAAGCAGGAGACGGCCTGACTCTCTCAGCACTCCGCTGTGGTTGGCCATCCATCTGTGGTTTTTAGTTCAGCAAGAGGGGGCGGAGGAAGAGGAGACAAATGGAGATGAAGAGGAGGAAAAGTAGACAAAAGAGTCATGAAGTAGCGGAGGAGGATGTGAATAGAGAAGAAGCCAAGGTAAGAAGTAAGAAGGGTGAAAAACACAAAGAAACGGGAGAAGGAAGCAGTGAAGGGAGCCTGGTTTCTTTGATTTCATTAAATCAGAATGATTTTTTTATGAAGCTCAATTCATAAAAAATAAGTTTCCAAACCAAATTACATGCTGAAAAAGAAAAAGGTGGAAAGAAATACAGAGCGGGATGAGAGAAGGACGAATTAGGACTTGGGGAAATGAACTGCAAAACAGCAACAGACGAGAGTAAGGAAGTTGTGCAGGAAGAATAAAACATTTTCGACATCACGACCGAATGTCAAAAGTCCTGACACGGAGTCACCACCAGATATTGGCAGCCCTGACTGACTGAAGTGTTAATCATTGCCTCTACAAGGACGCATGCCACCCCAGGGCTGCTAGACACAGAAATCAATACCAGTGCTCACATAGAGAATAATTTCAACTCGGCAATTCAAATGTTTCCTTCATGCATTAAATGAGTTTTATAAAAAATACGACGATTGACTAGAAGAAGGAGAGAGACAGAAGAACATCGAGGCAGACCGAAGAAGACGTGCAAATATGAAGTTAGCCAACGTTCTGACAGGCGGTGTTGTCCATGACAGCACACTGATCAACTGACGTCCAGCTGATCAGACATCCAAATCTCCCAGCTGAACGCTCAGCTGACTCTGCCGTGCGGTGCTGACAGACGATTGCTCTCTGTCAAAACAGACGCTCTAATTAAATGATCCTATAACCCATCGTGCCGCTACACATCGCAATTCACCCACTCAAACTCAGTGTTTACAGTACCCTCCATACCCTTGTTGTTAATTGTATTGTATGTTGTCAGTGATGGTTTAGAAGTGCTATATCTATTTGAAAATATCTCCCCTGCCATTGTAGCAGTAGATTCTAAAAGTTCTACTGCAAGGGAAAATATAATGAGACTTCTTCCTTCACTTCTTCCTATTTGTTTAAATAACCCCGTGTTTATGATAGAGCGCGTACGTACAGTATGTGACTGATCTGTGTTACATGTTGGAGCCAAAAGACTCCACTTTTCTGTTGGAGTGTGAACGGGGCCACAGAGACAATGTCAACATTTCCATTTCCAGTTTACACAGTTTACAGATTGCACACCCACCCCTCCAAGCCCCCAAACCCCCATCAGACAATAATCATGAAGGGAATACTAATTCAGCAGTGAAGGCCCTGAACGCTCAGACATCAAAGCAAAGAGACAGAGAGAGAGAGAGAGAGAGAGAGAGAGGGGAAAGAGAGGTAAGAGGTTAGAGAGTGAAGGAAGGGAAAACAAAGAGTGATACAGTATCTCAGACCCAAACAAACTGTAATTCAGGTTAGTAAATAAGGAGAAAAGTTGAAAAATAAATTTTGGAACATGATCTTTTTATTCCTGATGGGATCTCCTGAGCCGCATACTGCGTGTGTTGATGAGACCCCGGGATTCTCAGACGTTAACTGTGAAGAACTTGATGTTCTTCTTTGCTCTCGGAGGATGCTCCGTCTATTCTACAATATTTATGTTTGGTTTGGTTATTATGCAGCAGCACTGCCTGTCCTTTACTTATTTGTCTGCCTGTCTCCCTGCTTGTATATCTGTGTATCAGCTGTCTCTTCACCTGTCTGTCAATGTCTTGCCATGTTTCTCCTTTATCTGTCTGCTCCTTTCCATATCTGTTCATGTCTGTTCTTCAGGCCATCTCTCTTTTTTCTTTTTTTTAACTGCAGTCCACAGCTTTACATATTCTTTTTTGAGTTACAGATTAGCAATGTATTAATTTAAGTAACTGCTACATGTCTCAACCTAACCATGGCCTGAACCTGATTCTTTGAAGAGGCCCGTCAATAAGTTCTTTAACAATCTTATTTCTTTTATGTGTTGTTTTGCAGTCTTCTGCCCTCACTAGGTGTGTAAGTGGACAGCTGTTTAGTGAGCTAAACACACTTCAAATAAAGGTTGAAGACAAGGAGTTGACCTTTGAAGTCTTTACTGGAAGCAACTGTCAATCTATGAAAACAGTTTTGAAGAACAAATTCAATGATAGTGATTGGTAGCAGAAAAAAATAACAATTACGGCTGCATATTGCTGCCACTATGACAAAAAACTATTTGCTCAGTTTCTCATAATAACCTGTTTTAACAAGATTCTTTTCTATGGAGCTTTTCTTTGGATTTTATGGTCTGTACTGTCCGATTAGACTGTTGTCAGGCTATTAAATAGGTGTTATCCATCGCTACAAGCACCACAGATGTGGGTCAGTAGGGGCCTACTACACCCAACAGTAGGTTTGATCTTCTATTCACATGGTAGATCCCCAAAAGAATGTATAAAGGAACACGACAGTGACCTCTAGCGACCATAATAATTATGACAGGAGCAGAAGCTGAAGTCAGGCGCTGTGGTATAGATAGCGTGAAACTCCATATGGGGTGGAGGTCTGGGGCGATGGATGGGACACAAAACAATGTTTTTCCCTAAACTGAACTAGGTGGTTTTGTTGCCTCAACTTAAAGAAGTTGTAGGTTGTTATTTTTTTGCATTAGAACAGGTTGCTTTTAAGTTTCTTTACAGCGTAGTCAGCATATTAGACCCCTACTGACCCACATCTACTGCTTATAGCGACGATAACACCTATTTAATGGCCTGATGACAGTCGAATCGGATGGTAATTTGATAGCGATGTCTTTGATATGAACTTGAGACACCCATAAGAACGGAATCAATCAGTCTTACTAATCCCTTAATTTTCAACACACATTCGCAGGAAGAAAAAAACCTCTTCTGTTGCTCTACCACGACAACAGGAGCTCGTTTTATTGAACCACTTCTGGGTCTCAATCAAGCCTCTTATAAAATGCTGACCCATGTAGGCTGTCAACCAGTCAATCACGAAACATAATGTAATCCTCCTGTTTGTGCAACCAATGGCTCATTCCATTTGAAAAAGAGAGAGAGAGATCTTGACCTGGATCTGCCCACCACAGATGAGGCATGCTTTGTCCAAACATGCCTCCTTTCCTTCCGGTTGTTGTAGCTACGATTGGTAGAAATTCTCCAACCAGTTGCCACAGACATTGAATTACTGGCGGTAATTTGTTGCATTCTGCATGCAGAACAGATGCCCTCCCCACCTCCTACACATATTCAAATTGCAGCCTAACTGCCCATTGCTCATTGGCACCTACCGTCATGAGCAAGTGGCTACCTATAAATAGCTAAAAAATGGCAAGTTGATTCAGAAAATGCCAAATTGTAAAGTGCAACTTGTCTATTCAATTTTCTCTAAGTGCAGCGCTGATTCAAGATGTGGGAATAAATATGTGTGACCGAGTACGACATGGAGCAATAATTCCCAACTTTTTTTCCACATGCAAACACCAAAATGTCAGCCATCAGTAAATCCAAATGCCCCTATGTGACCTATAGAAGGACGACACCAGAGCTGTGTCAGGGCTCCAGAGTGCGACCATTTTGGTTGCGACGCATATGCGACCAAACATCTGTCAAGTTCGACTAAACATTTTCATCGGTCGCACCGGTGCTGTCTGTCACTGTGTTTGTATGTGTGAAGCTGCGCCTTGTATTCCTCCTCAAGTGACATAACAACCATAAAACATACCGGTAATTCAAATTGAAGAAAACTACTGATTGTTTTTTCGTCAAGAAAAATGCTACGGTGTCCGTTATACCTGCCTCTGGTCCTGAACGGCCAAGCCCAGACCCGACATCATCGACGGAGCACCGCTCCACCACCTCTCTCCCCGGTCCCCGGTAAGATGCCTAATCCTGATCAGAGGCGCCGGATTCATTTCAACCAAGTCAATTGAGGAGGGCAAAAAGAGAGTGTGTGTGTGTGTGTGTGTGTGTGTGTGTGTGTGTGTGTGTGTGTGTGACACTGTACATTTAATAACTTGAGACAACTTTACCGCTAATTTCTTCTCTGCTCCGATGATCGCCAAACAGCTGATCTGCTTGTAGCGCATCTCTCTCTCTGTCACTGTGTGACCACTCACTCGCAACACACACATTATATTATGCTTTTTATATAGCGTACGGTCTAGACCTATTCTCTATAAAAAAGCATCTTGAGATGACTTCTGTTATGATTTGACGCTATACAAAAATAAATTGAATTGAATTGAATTAAATTAAGCTACTCTTATACCAACGTAATATGTAAACATGTGGATACCTGACGATACAGTAGGCAGACTGTTTGGGACGCAGTAAACTCACTACATTTTTCCATGATAATGCTAAACTGCGAACAACAAATCCGTGTTGAACTAAGCAGGACAAGAGCTAGTTAACAAAAGGTGCCATTGATTTACATTATGATGCGTTCAGGCTCTGTTCAAAAATGAGTATTGGTCGAAGGTAAATTATAACGTTATCATGATGTGTTCAAATGTAATCTTGTAAAATATAGTTTTTAGTGAGAAAATTGAATAAATGCAGTTGTTTGAAGGAGATGTTTTCAAAGCAATATAAAATAGATTATAGAGAGGGAATTATGACCTGTTTAACTTCCTAACAAAAACCAGTATGCAAATGGTTGTAAAGGAGTGGATGTTGAAGTACATAGGATTTATTGTTTTATTTTGTTTTTTACCGTGGTATCGAATTGGTATAGAGAATGGTGGTTTTACAAATCAAAATTTACTGTATATCTGTATGAGGGCTGAGGCATATTGTCACTGCTTCCAGCAGCCTATATTTGCATTGTATACAGCTTGATTTTCATTTTTCAGTGTTCTATTCACTGAGATTGATTTTGGCAGGGTTGGCCGATGCCCTCTGGCCTTTCCAGCCATTCTCCCTTTGCATGTGTCATCTGCATATGACTGAAGTCACTGATGCATATCTGTCAACTGTGTATTTCCCTAGAAAGCTCTCAATGGAAATGCCTGTGGAGAATAACTAAGAATGAATATAGCTGTCAACTGGTCCCAGAGGAAAACCTTTGAAACATCCTCCCTTCACTGTCAGTCGCTCTGCTAGAAGCCATATGGAAAGAATATTCTTCTTTTTAATCAGACGGCAGGCGTAGACGGCATCCGTGTGGCTCAGTGGACTAAGGAACACTCACTTTGTTATGAGGATAAAGTTAATGACTGTTTCCCTCTGCCTGTTCTTTTATGTGGATGAGATAAGAAACAATAACAGCACATATAGGTACAAACACACTCGCTTATTATCAGACAAACCTCCCACAATCCTCTCTCTCTCTCTGCGTTTGGATATTAGATTGGCTTATTATGTCTTTCCGGTGCGCTTCTCTGTTTTGTGGACTATTTTGCTCTCCTATTTCAAATTGGAACATTTTATTGACGAGACAATCAGAGGTCCTCTGCACCATAGTAAAATACAGTCAGGTTCTGGTCAAACAGGCCATGCAAAAGAATTAAACATGACAAAAGGGTTTGCCAAACACTAAAGAGCTCAGCCCTGGACCAAGATCAAACTTTGGTATTTAGTTTAACATTTTGCAAGTCGAATAATGAGCAAAAAATTTCTTTCATTTTTGATTCTGGAACAGTTTACTTCTTCATTTTATCATTAAATTGTTAGATCTCGGTTAGTCTCACGAAATGGTTGAGTCATGACTTATTGTTATATTATAAGCAGGAAATTGTTGCTTTGGCTGTTATGAATGAGGTTATGCGGGTTATACCGCAAATAGCATCACAGTGCTGAAAGGCTGCCCCTGGAAATAATGAGTTATCGGTTGTTATGAGTTGAAGCTGAATGCCTACTGCTCTGTTAGGACTTTTAGTGAAGGTCAGGGTTATCCTTCAGGGTTCAGTGCTTGGCCCACATTTATTGTCTATGCACTGCCTCTAGTGCATCTTTAGATGTACTCAAGTATATTGTACAATCAGGCTATGTTGTCACTTGTGCATCCCCGCAACAGGGATGTCACGATACCAGAAATGTAGTAGTCGATACTAGGGGTGGGCGATACATAGAATATAGTCGATGTATCGCGGCTTGTCCCACGCGCGGTGTATAAAATGACTATATCGCTAACGTCGACTACAAATTGTCATGTAATGTTTTTAAGCCAGCCCGCCGGCTTGCTTTGGCATTTCCTTCTCTCCCTCTCTCTCCTAAGGCTCCCTCTCACAGACACACACACATATACGTTAAAGACTCCGCGCCCATCCAGACCTCTCTCCTGGGCGAGTGTGGGTGACGTATGAGGCCGCCGTGTTTTGGTCTGGAGGGAAGCAGCAAAGAGAGAAGGAGCCAGCCCGGAGAAAGCGAAAGAACACGACCAAACAAAGCAACCAGAACCAGCCCAGAAGCAAATGACTCTGGCTTCCTCGCTTTCCAAAGCAATCCCATATGATAAAAAAAAGTCCAAAATGGAAAGAAATCACGGCCGCTGTAACCAACTACATTTGGTTAGTTGAAAAACCCGGATTCAAAAGACTCATTAAGACACTTGATCCAAAGTATGAACTGCCTGGTCGCAACTTTTTTGCGGAGAAAGCTCCACCGGAGTTATACATTTCAGTGAGAGAAAAGTTGGCCAACCAGATAACAAAGGTGGCCCACTTCTCCACATCTACCGATCTGTGGTCAAGCAGAACGTGCGAGCCATACCTGAGTATCACTGTACATTACTTCGACAACTGGGAGTTGAAGAGTAATCGCTTTCAAACGAGCTTCTTCCCGTTTGATCACACGGGCGAGATAATCGCGCAAGGTTTAAAGGATGCTCTCATGTCATGGAATTTAGAAGAAGCTTGTCAAGTGTTTGCCAAAGCTGTGATCCTGAATAAGTGGACAAGACTGCAGTGCTTTGGCCATAGGCTGCACCTCGCGATTGGTGAGTCTTTCTACACTAGTGGGAAAATAATAATTTTTATTATCAGCAATGTTATAACAGCTTACTGGTAAAACATAACAATAAGTTACTTTACACTTAAGAATGTTTTAATGCAGACATATGCTGCAGGGACAACAAGAATGATCATATTGCTGTTATTGTATGCATCAAAGGGTTAAATCGAGCATTTATGAAGTGCTTAGAGGATATTTGAAAATATTGCGATATATATTGTGTATCGAGATATAGCCTAAAAATATCGCAATATTATTTTTACGCCATATCGTCCAGCCCTAGTCGATACCAATGCCAGTGAATTTCCACGATTCTCGATACCCAAGTCGATACCACAATAATAAATAAAAACAAATCCCATGTAATTCATTTATTACCGTTTGCATACTATTTTTTGCTAATTTATTATTAATCCCTGATGATCTGCCTCAAGTTTCTCACCAAAAACTACATTTTACAAGATTACATTTGAACACGTCATGATAACGTTATAATTTACCTTCGCCCAATACTCTTTTACTGAAGAGAGCTTGAACGCATCATAATGTAACTCAATGCAACCTCCGTACATTAGCTGTTAGCTCTGTTATTTAGCCAAGCAGGACTGTGCTGCCTTCCGGCTGCTAAGAGCTAACGTTATGAGCTCTCCTCCTGCCGATTTCAACACAGATTTGTTGTTCACAACGTAGCATTATCAGGGAAATTTTCCATCACCCCTGGGACGACGGGACACCATTAGTCGCAAGCTCTGATCCCCGAGACCTAAGGTACCTGCGGTGCTGTAGAAAAAAGAGTACCATCATGGCATCGACTTGGTACTGAAGTATCAGTTCTCATGACATCCCTACCCTACAAGCAGTTGTGGATCACAATCTTTGTACCAATCACCCATCTACACCAGGATAGACTCTAATCATCACATTAACACACACACATTCTGATGAGGTTTGAGATGTGGCTCTACTTTCATGCTAATGTCCAACACAAAATCTTGACAAGAACTGAACCAAATAAGCTATTTTATTCACAAGGACACCAAACTATATACTGTAATGTTAAAAATAAATCTAGATTTAAAAGGATGATACTGACCCTTGATACACAACACCCAGCTGGCAGGGAAAGTTGCCCTGTGTAACACGTCCCATTGGTCATTACTGTTGGTGTAAACATATTTTTTTTTTCTAAATGGTAAATGAACAGTCTGAGAGGAATAGATACATATTTGCTGATATATTCCAAAATGGACATGGATAGCAGACACAGTTTACCACTGTATACGTTTCGGTATGCAACTGACGACAATCATGTTGCACTGACCTTGGCAAAGCTACGTGGATGGAAGAAGTATAACTTGGTCCTAAATGACCTGTGTGCAACTATTTTGATCATCGTAAAGTTAAGTCTAGGCAAATAAAACCACCTGTTTTAGGAGTATGTACCACTATGCTACAGTTAAAATGTGTTTTTATGCAGTTCAAAGATGTTCGGATTCACTGCTAGTTATATTCACAGCTCTACAAGATCAGAACAAACCTACCGGTATTTAGATTGCTACTGTACCCTTTGAGATGAGCTCTCAGGCTGAGAACAAGTGTGTACCATACACACAAATCAAAGCTGACAGTGTTTGTTTAAAGCATACAGGTGAATAAAGTTAGACGTCAGACCATTAACTATAACAAGGCCAAACACTGGCTAAAACATGAACTGCAGTTTCTTTCTGTTCTCAATTTCATTGATTATTTATTTTTGATCCGTCTCTTTTTCGCACCCCCATCTCCCACCAGCCCCTCCTTCTCCATCCCTTTATTTTCATTCTTTCCTCTCACTCTCCTTCCCTGCGGAGCCTTTCTCAGCATTGTATAGTGTTTGCCAGGAAGATTTGATAATCATCATACGCCGACATGTCTGCTCTTTAATGAGATCAATCATAAGTACCACCATCGTGCTCCTCTCTCTCTCCTGTTTGTCCGCAGGCTCCAGACTGGAGAGAGACACACACACACACACACACACACACACACACACACACACACACACACACACACACACACACACACACACACACACACACACACACACACACACACACACACACACAGAGAGTGAGTAACGTGGAGATGCAGTGGGCCTGTGTAGGTGTGGGACGGTAGTGTGTGTGTGTGTGTGTGTAGTGCTAAGGAAGGGGTGTATGTGTTGTATTGGGCCTCATGCAGGAAGCGATATAAGATCAAATTTCCTCTTATTTTTGTTTGTATCCACGACTTATTCTTATTTTCTTAGTACCCATTGATTTCTGGGATTGATGCACCAATGTTTCCTTATTTTTGTTCTTCTCTTAGGTAAGAGAACATTTTACGAGTGGTCGAGAGCACTCTTGCCAAGAAAAAAAAATCTTGTTTTCACAGTCCACAAATTAATAAACATAATTTATATATCCGAAGAACATAAAAAAAATGCATTAATATCATATAATCAAATTTAGATTATTATATGATTTAAAGAAATTACAATGATTGGATTATTAAATTTGTAGGCTAAAGAAATGCTATTGGTTCACTGATCCCAATTAACACTAACAATAAAGTATCTATCTATCTATCTATCTATCTATCTATCTATCTATCTATCTATCTATCTATCTAAAAACCCTTGGATTATATTGCGTTCGATCAGCCTCTGAATGGCTTACATACTTCTCTTATGCTTCTGCTTCTGCTTATGCTTATGCTTATACTTCGCTTTTTGATTTTTCCTGTAACTCCAGTACTGATGCTCTGGAAAATCACATGTTTTCTTTGTTAAATTCTATTTAACAGTACCTCAGTTTCACTACTGCTCTTCTTCTTCTTCTTACAGCCTTTTTTGGTGGCATCTCTCCAATTCTTGGATATGTGTCAGAGTATTTGCACACGGCACAACACCTGCCCTTATAAAGTGTTTAGGGGGCGTGACCTAAACACTCATTCAGCACACCTGGGTAAAAGTAGATTTGGATGGTTAAGAACGATTGGTGCTTCTGGAGTTGACTTCTCTTATATATATTTTTTCAACAGAAATTAAGAGAAATTTAAGAGAATGTTGCAGCATCAGGCGTGTGTATTAATGTGGACATATCATGAAAAACTCACTTTTTTAGTGCTTGTGCACATACATGTGGGTATCTGTTGTGCCTACCAGCCCACAAACTGTGAAATAAGACAACCCAGTCAGTTTTTTGTGGGCTGCCTAGATCAGAAACACATGTGATTCAACAAGCCATTCAGATTTGGCTCCCCTTCCTATGTCACATGCAGGCTCATTAGAATATATACCGCCCCCCCATCTGAGTATCTCCACCCATGGCTTGAGAACTCTTCTCGCAGGCCAATCAGAGCAGAATGGGCTTTTTCAGGAGGGGGTCTTAAAGAGACAGGCGCTAAAACGGAGCGTTTCAGACAGAGGGTGAATACAGGTATATTTAGACAGATAATATGAGAAAAATAATGTGTCTTTTGAACATTAAAGCATTTAAACATGTTCTAGTAGAAACCCCAAAATACAAGTATGAACCTGAAAATGAGTACGATATGTCTCCTTTAAGTCTTATCGAAATGTTTGGTATGGCATCTGAAAGTGTTTGTGTATGTGAGAGAGAGAGTGGGAGCATGGGTGAGTATGTATTGTGTCTCAGTTGTGTGTGTCCATGTGTGTGGGGGTGTGTGCGTGTGAGATGCAGCAGATTGCAGAGGGCGGGGGAGAGTGGGTTTTGCATGCACACTAACAGATGGCGGGAGAGAAGGGGGTTTAAGTTTTCTTTTCTCGCTTCTTAAAGAGCAACCAGTTAAGAGCTTGTGCGTGTGATTACGTGTGTGTGTTCCTCTGTGTGTGTGAGAGAAGCAGGACTCTATGTTTCATTCTCAAGAGTGTTAACTTAACTAAATTTATACAGTGCAAGCAAGCTCGCTTTTCAGCTGAAGTGCACACACACACACACACACACACACACACACACAGATCCAAACACACGAACACAAGCGCGCAGCCTAACACACGCAGGCAGGTGTTGCTGCCACTTCATCAGAGTTCTCTCCAAAGAGGAGACTAAAGTAAAGAGCTGGGAAATAAGAACACATTTCTCTTTTCCGCTTTTTAGCACCTCAGGGTAACGAAAGCAGAGGGGAGAAGGAACGAGAGAGAAGGATGGTGGGAGAGGTGAGAGGGTGTCATGAAGTGGGGGACAGACGGAGAGAGAAACCTCTTGGGGGTGAAAAGAAATAAAGGTGCTTACATGAAGCGTAACAGCTTATGAGTGAAAGAAAACTGCAGGTAAAGTGTCAAAACCGTAAAAGTGTATGAAATAGAATGACAACGTGAAAAGACTGAGATGTTATCTCTTCACTTGACATTTCTATAAGCAAGCTAAAAATACCCTTTGTCTGTGTTCATTTCAGTAATATTGTTGTGATATAGATAAACTGTTCTAGCATCAGGTCCAAGGTAGAAGCAAAATATATTTATATAACTAAATGCAATGCATTTATATAAGTGACTTTCAGTTCAGTTGCCCTTCGGAAAATATTCTAAATATAAGTATATAAGTACACTTAAATTGATATTGATTTTTTTTCTTTATCCCTTAAAAGGGTCAGTTGGCCAAAATAACAAAAAAACATAAATAAATAAAAGTAAATGGACTTGCATTTATAGCGCATTTATAGTGTTCCGACCACTCAAAGCGCTTTGCACTACATGTCAGCATTCAGTCATTCACACACACTAGGTTGGCAGAGGCTGCCATGCAAGGTGCCAACCTTCCTATCAGGATCTAATCTAAACACTCATTAACACACCGATGGCACAGCCTTCGGGAGCAATTTGAGGTGACGTGTGGACCGGAGGAGCCGGGGATTGATCCGCCGACCTTCCGATTGGTGGGCGACCTGCTCTACCTCTCAGCCAGAGCCGCCCCAAGGTGAGGTGATTTTTTTGTTTTATATTTATTCATTCATCTGTGCTGCTAAAATCACTGAAAAAATACATTTGAAAAACTCAACTTATGTGTCTTTATTTGCTTGTCGACTGACAGACCTGACAGTTTTCCTTAGGATTTTCTCTTTTGTAGCAAGTAGTTCCAGTAAAAACTATCCCTGAGCTGTGTGGGTCAATGATAACTTGCTTTCTGCTATCTCATTATGCCGTTGATGAATGACACTAATTCTATAGGGAGGGTGATTAGCCTTGAAGAAAAGCTCGTCTGACACAGTGTCACAGGGTGCGGCTCCCTCTCATGTGCACTTAATTTCCTTATTAATTACTTATTGCAAGGAAGTAGTTACATTGCTCCATACATTACTTTCTTTACTCCATCAAAGGTACCTTCCAACAAATCCTCATAGCATGTGGAAATAAAAGTGAAGTGGGATTAGTAACAGTTATGTAGTTACTGTATTTACTGTACTCCTGTAATCCCTTACACTACTTGTTACAAAAGAAAGTAATCACAGCAACACATTACTTCCCATTACTGATAATCACATACAAATATATTTGCATGTAAAGTGAGGAGGACATGCACGGACAAGCAAGTAGATGGGCACAGACGCTGAGTTTAACAAGAGATTCAACTGTGGGCGCGTGCATCTCACACACATACTCACTTACACCTACACCTACACCTATACCTACACCTACACCTACACCTACATCTACACCCACACCCACACCTACCGTACACACACCCACACCAAAACCCTGTTGCTGATATCTGCATTTGTGAGGAGAAGAGTGCATTTAGTTACCATACAACTCTAAAGGACCAACAGCTCGAAAGGTGGCTGTTTCAGTAAAAAGCTGCACACTTGAGAGAGAAGTAGAAGCAGAAAGGTAAATGGAGAGATTCATTTTATTAAATTTCCATTAAAGTATATGACTTGTGGATTTTTTTAGCAGTCAGCACAGCAATAGGAGAAGCTGCATATAGGAGAAACGTTAATGCTTTGTGACACAGAGCAGGTTTAGTAGAGTGATTTGATTCCATCTGAGCTCCCGCTATATCTATCTTCAACCATGAGGGGATCGCATACTGCCATAAACAGCAAAACAATCATTTGTTTGAGCCTCCCTTGGTACATCCAACCTTGGTGTGAGTTTTCTAATGAAATATTCACTATAAGGGCAGACAGTATAGAGATAAAAGAGTGAGGTTAAAACCACCAACTTTATCAAGCATCCTTTTTTTTTAATCATGTTCAAGGTTCATATATTGTCATTCTACAACACAGGGTTGCACAAAAAAAATGCAAGTTGTAGTCCCTTTATGCTATACAAGAAAAAACAAAACAAAACAATTTTCACATTATGTTGGTTATTAAATTATGTTGGTTATGTTGAATTAAATGCAAAAAAAACCCCTAAAAAACTAAACTCTGACATCTTCCAATGCTATGAACAGACATCCACACATCCGGCAAAGATATATGGAATGGAAAAGGTGCATAATAGAAAAACTGCAGATACCATCTTCTGTGCCTGGAGCCCCTCCCCTGTGGTCACTCAAATCAAATCAATAATTAGCTGACCTTCCTTTACAGGAGATTCTCAACTTTGGAAGAAGTCTAATGGCCTGTTAGCATTATCCATTAGCTCAACGTATTCTCATGCAACGGTTTGTATGATATCTTGTGAAAAGTTATTCCTCATTTTGCGTGCGTTTTCCTACGAATGTCCAGTCTTAATTTCCGCTCCAATCCATAAAAATTGAAATAATCTACTGTATAAATTTAATAGTTCAACATTTTAGGAAATATGTATATTCTCTTTCATTCTGAGAAGAGGTTTTACGTGAAATCTGTGCATTGAGGATAACACGGGATCTCGTCTGCGTAAGACAGAAGCTTAGACGGTAAGAAAATGGTGAACGGTTGGTGGATTTTTTTTTTTTCCCGACAACGAGGTTTCTTGTTTTTTTCTACGATTTCAACACAAATTTGTTGTTCACAATGTAGCGTTATCAATCGAAAAATAGGGTGCGTCTCCTGGACATGTCGATAGGGATTTTCCTGCATCCTTCCTGATTTTAATGCGTCTCCGAAGCGTACCTAGCGACAGTAGCAACAATATCCAGACAACATCATCCCAAATGGTGTTTGATCATTAAAAAACAATCAATGTTTCCTCTGTTTTTTTGCTAAAGTTAAACAGCATTGTTTACCATAAATAAGCTGCTTAGCATCCAGCTGTTATACAGTTAAGTATTGAGTGAAGCTATTTTTGTTGTTTCTCAAGCATTCTGAATGCATAAGCTCTTTAATGTGTGGCTAATGTAATCCCAGAAACGCAATATCCAGAAGAGTAGTTATAAAGGGGAATTACGCGAGCAGAATGAATGTTTGTTAATCGCTCTTGATGAAATTGAAATTTAGACGAGGAGAGACTATTCTCAATTTCAAGCCAGACTCTGTTTTGCTGATTATCCTCCTATACCTGTTACTCTGCATCATTTTTGTCAGGTCTGCAGATGTTGAGTAATCTATCCTGTCTACACTCAAACCTTCACCTGCTAAAGGTTTGCATTGCAGAACAAGGCTAATAATGTCCCAAGTGCACTGAGTGGAGAGAACAAATATTCTGACACCCATCATGTAGTAAGAGAACATGGACAAAATTGAATGCAATTCAATGCAACACATTTACTAAGTTTGTCCTGAACAATAACCATACACCTCTCTTGCATAATGTAAAGTAAAGTAATGTTTCAATGTTGTATCAGGTTAAATTACAAGACTGGTATGGGTGTTAAGATTAACCGATACGTATCGGAAATCGATACAATAGCCTTAGATACAGCTCCATCGATACAAAACTATGAATCTGACTCAAATTTTGAAGGGAAACGGTCCAAAATCAAAATGCCCGTCATAAACCGATACAGTCAGAAATAGATCCACTTGAGCCGCTTTTTACGTGTTATGTGTGTGAAGAGTCACATAAACAAAAGGCAAATGTTGCATTGTATTGAAGCTACATTCAACAGCAGCATGCAAGAGTTTTGGCTACCTTCTTTGGCTAAGCGTTAGCAATATATATATATATATATTTATATATCTTACCTTATGGTTTCACAATGTAGGACACCATGTCACAAATTCATAGTATTCCATCACATCATCATTACACATATAAGGCAAACAACAGTTGAAATTAAAGGTAATTATCATTAAATTACAACCATGGCCAATGAGCCGCAGTGAGCCATATTGGTATAGAAAATATAAGACACGTCATTAGAATACTATAAATTAGGTAAAACTGAAACGGATCAAAGCCAAATTGATTGTATCAAAGTAGTATTATATCAAACTGTATCGAATCATTACATGGTTAACGGTATCATTTTTGTATCGTATCGCAGACCATGTATCGAGATATGTATCGAATCGTCTTGAAAGGGAAAGATGCACATCCCTAAAGGCTGGGTTGACGTCAATATTGTACCCTTCCTCTGATTGGTACTTTTCAGTAAACTTGTCATGTTTATTTTAATTATGTAGTCTTTGACAGGAAATAACCATTACCAATCGGCATTTGGATCTGCAGGTACATGTACAGGCGTACTTGGACTAAAACCTCTTGTCACACAGGTGATCTCTATTAAACCTATTGTTTGATTTCTAGAAACAACTTGCATGAGTAATGGTGCAGGTGTGTCATAGTAATGGGGTGAATCATTTTTAATTATTTGACTATGATTCAAAGTTCAAGTGGGGTGAATACTTCTTATTGGTAAAGTATAATGATAAAACTTTAAATGCATTGAAAACTACATTACCATCAATAAGAAAAGTGTATCCAAACTACATTGAGGGAGAGTGGGTTGTGAGTAAAAGAATGCTGGTCTCTGCATGTGTGTCCTTGGGGAGAGTTGACAACTGTCAGTGTGTGACCAGCTTAGCCCTGCGCTGTTACTCTGTGTCACTGCTAAAAGACGTGAGCACACACATGACTTTTCTCTCACACACACTTTCCCACAAACTAACAAGAGTGCTAGCAAGCATGACACACAAATGAAGGGGAGGAAACACTGGCATGTTCAGCAGTGTACACACACACATACTACAGGGCCACAAGAGGGGTGAGGCTGGTGACAGTCCCTGTCCCTGTGTCAGTGTCAGTCTCTCCAGAGGGATGAGACAGAGTGCCCAGTGGTGACACACAGCCTGTCATCACAAAGTGACATAAACGACCCACTTTCCTTTCCAGCAGGCCCTTCCCCATCGTCAGCGCTTCATCTTACAAGTTCGTACATCTGGTTTTACCTTCCTCTAATTCTCTCTTGGTCTCGGTCTCACTTTTTATTTCTCTCTTCTCTTATTCAAACTAAATCCTAAATAAAATAAATGAATACAAATTCAGCAATAAAAGCAGCCAGGAGCCATTTCCATTGAGCCAATACAGTATATAGCCTAGTTATGCCACATCTTTCATCCAAAAGAAAAACATTTCAAGTCCATGGAGTTCAATATGACCTGCTGTGACTTTTCGGTATGCAATCTTGACGATTCTAGTTTTAATCTCAGAAAGCTGCAGAGTGACGCATCTTACCGTAAGTTTACCGTATAGGATTTGTTCAAAACTGCATTATAACCTGTTTTTTTTTTATCTTTGCTATTTGATTTTGCTGTTTTCTTTTCCATTCATGTACTCTATACTTCAAGCAAAGATAAACAAGAGCTCAGTACATACAAGTGGAAGGAAATTTCTAAGTTGGAAATAGTCCAGACCTCCTCTCCCACCAAAATATCAGGGCCTATGTCTCAAGCTTGACATCAGATCAAATGTTAATGGAAAAGACATTGTTGACATAAGGAGATTAATTGTGGGGGGGAAAGGACATGGTTGAGGATATCAAAAGAAGGGAAATCCAAATTTTGTGGTGTTGGATGGATGGAAGGAAATAGACTGATGGATAGTGTTAAATGCTTGGACAGACACATGAAGAGATGAAAACGCAGCGTGGCAGTATACTGTAGATGAATGGTCACAAATGAAGACAAGCGACGGATATATACAGAGACAGATTTTTGACAGCCAGACAGGCAGGTCTAACTAGCCCTTACACCGGTAGTCTTGTCATTTCTCAACTCTGTCTCCTGCAAATGATTTACACATGCAACTGTTGTGCATTTGCTTAAAGGAGTTGTGTGATTTTCATGTAGTGCAGCACAAAGTGAAAGCAACACATCCGCTTACAACGCCTCATATGATATCTTACGAAAAGTTATTCCTAATTTTTCTCCTACGAATGTCCAGCAAAAAGCGTAAATTTTTGCACGTTATCTTCACAGGAAAACAGCTTGGTTAGGTTTAGGCAACAAAACTACTTGATTAGGTTTAGGAAAAGATCAACTTGGTTAGGTCTAGTAAAAGATGAGCTTGGTTAGGTTTAGGAAAAGATCAACTTGGTTAGGTTTAGGCAACAAAACTACTTGATTAGGTTTAGGAAAAGATCAACTTGGTTAGGTTTAGTAAAAGATGGACTTGGTTAGGTTTAGGAGAAGATCAACTTGGTTAGGTTTAGGCAACAAAACTACTTAGTTAGGTTTAGTAAAAGATGGACTTGGTTAGGTTTAGGCAACAAAACTACTTAGTTAGGTTTAGTAAAAGATGGACTTGGTTAGGTTTAGGCAACAAAACTACTTCGTTAGGTTTAGTAAAAGATCGACTTGGTTAGGTTTAGGCAACGACACTACTTGATTAGGTTTAGGAAAAGATGGACTTGGTTTGGTTTAGGAAAAGATTGACTTGGTTTGGTTTAGGAAAAGTTTGACTTGGTTTAGTTTAGGAAAAGATGGCGGTTTGGGTTAAAATAACTACGGATGTTGCGTTACTTAAGTACAGAAGTTACGTGACGAATAACGCTGACTTCTGATTTCACATGGGACACGAACAGCGGTCTCTTGGGCAAAAGCCCAGTGTTTTTTGGCCCACCCGTCCACCTCCTCCTTACACGGCATCTGTCGCTCTTTATATTTCCTGGTACACGATGACATGGATCAAATATGCACTGATTTCATGGGATATATACGAATTACAGTGCATTATCATCATCTTTTCATAGGTATTGCTATGAACAGTGTATGAGAACAGCCGTGAAAGTGTGGAGGTAAGGATGGTGGACGGGCGTAAACAAAAAGTGTTTGACCATCATCACTGGCATCTCTGGTTTATCCCACATCAAGTACAAATCTTTCTAATTTATTTGTTTTTTCATTTGAACTACACTTTAACCATACCTGAATTGTCGTACGTGGATTATATAGGTATAACCACAGAAACCAGACAGCATTACATCTCTGCCTAAAGGTAATTGCAAATTAACTTTCTTCTGTCTTAACAGTGGGAGATGTGGTACTGTAGGATAGCACGTTTTATTAGAGTTGATTCATAGTTTAGCTAATTTTACAAACTGTTATCATGCCAGTGTTTTGTTATTGTTTAGTAAATAAATAATAATTTGGGATTCATAGGGCAATACTAAAACTGTATAAAACACCTGACTAGAGCAAACAATCTAAAAAGTCAGGTGAAGGTACTGGATGACCTTTAAATCTATAAATGAATAAAACCCACACATGCATTCTGTTATCATCACAGCAGCGTTCCTGTGAACCATTACTTCCTCATACTGAGGCTTAATGAAAGTATTGTTTTGCAGCAGGTCTGGGAGGTACTGACAATGGATTTCTGGTGTAGTAAATGCTCACTGGCAGGCTTTCTCACTGTAATGAATTTGGAAATGATTAAGTAAGCAAACTTTTCCCCCATCGCCATTATGTTGAAAATGCCAAGACATGCTGTTTTGCAGCTGCAACTGAGAAGACATCAAGAAAAAATAATGCTCTCCTGAAAACAGCAAACCAAAAGTACAGTATTCTCTGTCAGACGTAAAAGGAACAGTTAACAGAAACCAACATTTCTGTTCAACATCTCACATGTTTTGGATTATATGTGGTTCCAATTCGCTACATGTGTTGAAGCTGTTATATATACAGTATGTACAGATTGACAAAACGTAGTTTGGAGACCTCATCGGGGATTCTTCCCCGTGAAAGATCTTGTGGTGTGTGACCCCCTGTCGCCGGTCAGTCATGGAGTGTGAAAACCACAGCGACTTCAAGACTCACGATTACAAGACGGCAAGTTGTGTAGTGTGAACAGTACGGTGATCTGACGACTTTGAAAGTCTTGTAGTGGGAACTTGACATCAGTAAGACGTTGGGCCGCCACAAGACGTCAGAATAGCTTCTATGCTCCTTGGCACAGATTCGATAAGTCTCTGACAATCTACTGGAGAGATGGAACACTATTCTTCCAAAAGATATTTCCTTTTGCCGTCTCTCTAATCATCACAAGTGCTCAAGATCTGGCTACTGCAAAGGTCACTGCATATAATTGACGACATTTTCATACTCTTCAAACCACTTGGCCAGGCCCTGAATGGAAAAATCTGCATTTATGTTTCTCCACTCATTTATTCAGGCTTTTTTTCCCTTGATCCCTCACCTGACTGTATGTTCAGTTTCTTGCATGCAAGTGTGCTAAAATGGTGGTTCAGTTTATGGCACGTGCAACACAGAGTGAAGCCTAGGTGGAAGTGTCTTAAACTTGCATTCTTTCTAATAGCCAGCAGGGGGCGACTCCCATGGTTGCAAAAAGAAGTCTGATTGTATGAGAAAATGACCCTACTTCTCACTTGATTTATTACCTCAGTAAACATTGTAAACATGAGTTTATGGTCCAATCACTAGTTTCAAGTCTTCTTCAATACAGCATGATGTTCATTTCGTAAATTATGGTCCCATTTAGAGAAAAAATAGACTATAAAGCAGCCCTCTCGTGTCAATTCTGGTTGCAAATAACCAAGATGGCAACGGCCAAAATGCCGAACTTGAGGCTTCAAAATGACAGTCCACAAACCAATGGGTGACGTCACGGTGACTACGTCTCCTTCTTATATACAGTCTAGGGTGCAACATAACATTGAGCAAATTTCTGGGCTACTTTTTGACCTTTATGTCAAGCCAAACCAGTTTGGAAAACAAAATATAAAAGGTATAAAAACTTAAAATCTTATGTATTGTATTTATAATTTCATGAGCTGAAACTCACTGTACACCATAATAAATATTTGTGCATATTGGTTTTACAAGTGTTCTTAAGTGAATCCTACAAAAATATTTTAATAAACTTAAACTGTACACATTCACAAGTGATGACTGAATGACATGAATGAGGTTGTAACATGTTAAAATACAACTCTCTCTCTCTCTGTTTGTCTTCAAAGCATTACTGAAAATTAATTTGATTTGTTTTACACATAACATATTCCTTCTAACCAATGCTTTCATGTATTTTGTAAATAATTTGTGTTTTGCTCAAGACACAGATTCTGTAATGCATGATCCCTGTTTCCTTTGATTTTACTTGCCTCACATGTCATATATTTTACATGTGCAGACACGCACACAAAAAGCCTCACACACATACACACACACACAGGATGAGCGGTTTTTAGCATGACATTGAAAATTCCCTTTGATCTCCATGTTAGCAGAAGTCGGAGCTGTTTACTAATCAGTGAGTGAGAATAGAAGAAAAATTATGCATGCAGTATCTCAGTAATACACATACAGATTAGTGAGTGGGTTACAAAGAAATGTTAGCAGGCTACATGGAAATCACTGTGACACTATTCACTGCCATACTGAATCCGCCTCGATAACCCATGCAACGTCGAACGACTACAGTCATTAACAAGACTTAAATGCTTAACTTCTAGATACAGTTTCTGAAAGAGCGGGAGAAAAATGAGTGGGTGTGGTGGAGATTGCAGGGGGGAAGACACAGGCAGAGGAAAGAGGAAAAAGCAATAACCAAAGAGGGTAAGAATGAAAGAGACAAAGTTATGCTTAACCAGTTTTATTTGCTGCCGCTGGTCTCAGATCCAATTGAAACTACTATTTTTGGTTTTCTCATTTCAAGAGCCAAAACGTTCGGCTGATTTTCTTGTTATATGAGCCTATATACTTTAATGTTACTTGTTCTGTGGCCATAAAAGCCCCAAATAGTTTATTGGCCATTAACGCGTTGTAGAAACCAATAGTTGGGAGCTTTAGATGATGGACGAGGATGAATAAATCAGGTAGCGACTGCGTCTCCTCAATCTCCGTTATCTACTTCCTCTTTCAGATTTCTTCCCAGATGGACTTCCTGTGTTGCCCTGGAGACCATTCATCACCGTGACAACCATGTACGCCGCCACCTGCAGTTATTGCTCGAGTCTATTATTATAAGAAGAAATGCTGCTCGATGCACAGCACCCTGTAAAATGCATATAGGGTGCATGTGTGACAGAGTGTGAAGAGGTGAGAGAGTGAGCGAGATACATGAGGACCAAATGCGTATATATCTGTACATCCTCTTCCACATTCACTTTTTTTTTAAAACTTCAAGCCTTTCCCAGAGGTTCACTCCATGGTGCCAAGCATAGCACTTAATATCACTTTAGCCTACTTTACTGCTGTGTTAAACAGAGGACAGAGCCGTAATGAAAAAGAACTATCCTGATTGAAAACACCACGGTTGCTCCTACTGGCTGACTTGTACTGAGCATTCTCAAAAAAAGGTAATTCAATGCACAATTACAGCTCTATAAAGGCTGAGAGGGGGCAGCGGTGTTGGCCACCGTGGCAGCAAAATGCAGTCATATGTACATGAATACACAAAGGTGTTAAAAGCTAAAAAGAACTCAAGTACGTACACACACACACACACACACACACACACACACACACACACACACACACACACACACACACACACACACACACACACACACACACACACACACACACACACACACACACACACACACACACACACATACCCCGGTTGTTGTACTCATTAAAAGCAGTTCCCATGGCATTCAGAGCTGTGCATTCAGTCATGTTAATGAAAAATCAGGCAATTAGACCTACGAGTTGTTGCAAACTATCTGGAAATTGCTTTAATACCTTAATACCAAATGAACCACTTTAAAATAGCAGCTCTTTGTGTGCTTTTATTCATGAAAGAATAATCATTGATTAGCGGAAAAAGATGTGCTTGTACTTCTACAAGCAAATTGGCTTATGAAACTTTAATGATCACCAATGGGAAATTTGATATTATTGTGTAGTCATAGAGGTTTATGGGATACAACGTTGCTGTGGGCTAAGGCAAGACATAGAAAACCCACAATATACACAGTACTGTAGTTTACCGTTGGGATCTACAGTGGATTGGACCAATGAAGTATTGGCATGAAAATAATGTGCTTTAATTCCTCAGTGACACAGCAACAGTTCTACAGATGTAAAATCATTGCTATTAAAGGCAACTACAATGCCTTGACCTTTAGTGAGAAGGCTGTTACACTTCTTGAGTACAGCTGGATTTTCCCTTCAGACACACGTAGGCGTGGCGGAGAGAAAAAAAAAAACCAACGATCTTGGTTTTGATTTCGATGGTCGAGATTGGAAGCTAATTTCGATTGATTTCCGGTTTAGAATCAAAATCGTGACACCCCTACCAGCAAGGCATCTCGGACCTTTCCCATCTGCGCTTTACTTGGTCAACAAAATTCTAGTACTGTATTTACGGAATTAGCTACAGCTAACGTTATTTCACTATCTAACTAGCTACCTACCAATATTTTTTTATTTATTTAACCAGAAGTAAAGACTCCGTGCCTGT
Organism: Sebastolobus alascanus; assembly: GCA_916701645.2. Lineage (NCBI taxonomy): Eukaryota > Metazoa > Chordata > Actinopteri > Perciformes > Sebastidae > Sebastolobus > Sebastolobus alascanus. The sequence continues at coordinate 1,218,075 of CAKAOJ020000142.1, read as the reverse complement.
CGCTAGCATGGTCACTATCCACAGGATGACCATCACAACATACGCTGAAATCCTGTCATGGATTACTCCGCTCCAGTGGATTTCTCTGTTCCAAGGGACGGCACTTGCATAGACTATAACCACAGGAAGACGAATGAAGTCAGAAAGGTATGACACATTTTCCCTGTCTTATAAGTGTTTATTGTTAACATAAATAGATTCTGAAAGTGTCAGCATGAAACTTTAATGATCACCCATGGGGAATTTGATATTATTGTGTAGTCATAGAGGTTTAGTGGGCTAAGGCAAGATATAAAAAAACCCACAATATATACAGTAGTGTAGTTTACAGTTGGGATTGGGATCTACAGTGAATTGAGCCAGTGGCCCAATGCAGTATTGGCATGAAAATAATGTGCTTTAATTCCTCAATGACGAAGCAACAGCTCTACAGATGTAAAATCCTTGCTATTAAAGGCAACTACAATGCCTTGACCACTTAGAGCAAGTGGCCATGTCTAACTGGTAATATATTCACAAACATCATTAGCTTCTTAGTGAAGAGAGATACGTCCTTCATTATATCATGTTGCGACAGAGAAAGACAGATCATTAGAGTTGAGTTGTATCCCACTAGGATTAAAGCATTAAAAATTCTGACACAGAGGGTGACAACTCTAATTAAGACTTCCACGGCGCAAAAAGCCACGTCTGAACAAAAAGTGTGTGTTCAGTATAAGCAAAAATAAGAGTCCTTACATAAGAAACACATAAAAGCTGGATCCGAAGTACAAACGTCATCTTTTGCCGTGTCATTTGAAAGAGAGAGACTTGAATTGTGAGTGTGACTGTGAATCATGATCCTAAATATGACTCAGGACCTTCCTGAGAACAGAAAAGTGTCAGGAGCTTCTCAGCGTGAGAGCTCATTATTTTCAGGCTCAAAAAGTTGACTTCAGAGGGGTTTTTTACTCTATTTTTCCCACAGTTCTATTCGCCAGTTATTCTAAAGAAAAAGGAAAAAAGAAAGAAAATATCTAACAAAACCAAAAGAACTAGCAACAGCAAGCAACCAAACCCAACGGGTATCTTATTAATCATACCGATATGATGATGAGGATGTGACTGTTTAATAACTAATAGTAGTACACTCATTTATTTACAAGATTGTGCTTCTCTGAGACCTGTTGCTTTAAAGTTTAATGAATATTTGAGAAGGTAATTTTCTTTTGTGGACTGACATATGTTTCTGCAATAAAACTAATAAAAATCATTTTATTTGTGGTTCACAGAAGACAAATATAAGATAGAGAATGAAATAGACATCTAGAGATATACTGTGTTTACATATAACAAGAAAAAAGATCAACCATCACATAACATAAATTACTAATTAACCAAACAGACAAATACATTTGTAGATCTCTACCATGTCAAATCGACTATACACTATATTTATCCATAAATGTGTGAGTCACAAACTAAACGGCACCTCACTGTGCCTTGGATAGAGTGTGGCACTGGCAAGCAGATCTTGATTCAGAGAACTGCCTATCCATCTGTCTGAGAAAGATCCCAGTTTACTTGATCAGCCTCCAACCCTAAACCACATGTATGGCGATGCACTCTAGGTACAGACCAAAAGAACAGGATTGTGGATTGAGACTGACTCTATGGCCTTGTTCAGACTGCCAGCTCAAATCCAGCTTTTGACATATCCAGACTGTATCCAGATTGATTTTAGGAAGTCTGGACAGCAAAAAAAACACATTCAATGGGATTTTTGCAAATCAGATCCAAATCACATTTGGAGGTGGTTTGAAATGCAACTCCAATCGGATTTCTACAAATGCGCCACAGTCCAGACACTCTGGCTGTTCAAATTCAGAGTGTGGAAATGCTGAGCAGAATCCATGCTGCTACGAGCAGAGCGCTATGGAGGACAACATGGAGAAGAACAACGGTCAGCGAACAGTAGAGTCGGGCGATGGATGAATATATCGGTTATAAGCAACTGGCTGAGTACATCGCTGGTAGTTTTTCTTGGGCGACATTTGTCATTTTATTTTGCTAATTTAATGGTCTCCTTCCGAAGAACGAGAGCCGCTCAGTCGCTGCTCAGTGGGCAGAGAGAGAGACAGCGGGGGTAAACAACGTGCAGTCGGCATATTTTCACATCTAACTCTGTGAAATAAGAGTTTATTTTGACCAAACCAGAGTTGGTGATCGCTGGAAAGACTAACAAAGACGGTTTTGATGAGTTTCATTTTGTTTCTGTCGAGTTTGAATGAAGTGTGTTTTACGATGCTCCGCCGCAAGCAAAGCTATCTCCCAGCTGAAACTACGGCAGCACAGCACACACCTGCGCGAATATATCGGCTATCGCCGGTTGTTGAGATGACGATGGCCGGTTGGAAAATTTGAACATATTGTCCAACCCTAGTGGACAGACGCCGAAATAAACTTTCTGCTGGCACTTTCACTCTCACTCTGCTTGACAGCGTGGTTGTTTTGAGGGTGAATGCTTTCTCACTGGAACGCCATGTCACCAGCATAGCTACGTCATTACTGACGCCTACGTCGTTACCACAGCAACCCACGCCCATACCGTAGGTTGGTGATGTGTGGACACACAATTCCGATCTGATCACTTGCAAATATCAGTGCAGACAGTCTGTGTTAAAGATCTGATTTGAGAAACAAATCGTATTTGCCTGCAGTCTGAACATAGACTAAGGTGCTCAGCATAATCTGTCAACTTCACTCTGAATGAAAGAACAAACTCGGAAATCTCAAAACATGTCGGTGTCAGTCCACCACTCCTCCACAGTTGAGATGGTTCAGGCACGCTGTCACAAGGCCCACTGGGACTTTTTTTTGGAGGCGTACTGGACACATTCAGCTGGGAGGAGACCCTGGCAGACCAACGACATGCTGGAGCAAGTGCATCTAACAGCTGGAACACCTGGCAGTCGCACAGGAGCAAGTTGCTGGTAAGAGGATATCTGGCTGGGCTGACTTGCTTTCCCAGATTTCAATGATCTGACACATGCACTGCATCTGTCTCACTGTGTGAAATCCATATTTGAGCAGACTTAAAAAAACAAACAAACACATGGCCAGTATGGTTTGAACATTTACAGTAGACGTGTATGTAGAAATAATAATTCTTAGTGTGAGTGCGTAAGTGTTCAGATAAATGTGTGTACTATTATGTTGTGTATAGCAAAGACATTATTCTGAACTATCTGGTTGAGATACAATACGCATAATCACGACATATGAACACATAAGCACATTCTCTTATTACAGCATACAATCTTGTACAAAGAAGTGGATGTGCATGCTGGTTTGAATTTACATTCAAGAGCCGATTCATTTAGTAGCAAGCTGCCTTCAAAACATAGGACATGTACCTATGGTACCAATTACCACCCCTGTGTGTATTTGTGTGTGTGTGTGTGTGTGTGTGTGTGTGTGTGTGTGTGTGTGTGTGTGTAATTGGTATCGATAAATCAAAGTTACAGACAGAGTGCGAGAGCTATGTATCCAGTTGATAATAAGATGTTTTCCATCCGTATGGTGGTTCCATTGAAACTGCCACACGACCTGTTTCCTCTAACTACCAATTAGAAGAGCCGTTTTCTCTCTTCGCACCCACACACTGCTCTGTAAGGTGCCCCCCAGATGCTTAACTAACCAATCTGAAGTAGAGGAAGAATATCATTTCAATTTCCAACATCTGTCTAGCTAAAGACTTAAGTAGCAGACACTCCAGAGACCATCTACTTGAACATATTACCATTACTCCTATTTTTGCTACTTAAAATAAAGAAGAGAAAAAGACAGAATAGTTACAACTTCCAGTTGTATTTCTCAGCTTTCAATGATGGATCCCCTATTGAATCCAACCAGACAGAGATTTTACAGGATGTCTCCCAAAGAACAGACATATTGCTGAGATAAGCAATAATGCACAAGGTATCAAAACAACATTTAATTAGCAGAACAGAACAGCTGTACCTAATATTCACTGATTACAGCTTAAGAAATGCACAGTCTGCTTTTTTTGTATGTCATCCTAATTACAAAGTCAATACTTTTTTGGGCAGTTAGCCATACTTTTGACTTTTTTGACAGGCATGTGTCAGTGGTTTTATGCAAACAGTAAACAGTGACTACGTTTACATTTACATTCAACACGGGTCATGTTAACAGCATATTCTGTTTGGATATTCCGATTTAAGCCTTATGTAGCATTTTCCGATTAAGACATATGGGATATGCCGCTTTTATTCAGGTTTTATGTGCTTTCTCATTCGACATGTATACAGTGCATTCGGAATATGCGTCTCAATTGGGAGTTTTACCGCAGTTTGTGCCACACTGCCTCTTGCCTGTTTACGGCCAGCTCTGTGAGTTGTACACAAACCAGTCTGTTTTCCTGCATAGCCGTAAAAAGAATAGCTTGAAGAATGCAGTTTTGCCAACTTGCAGAACGCTGACAACGAGGGTATCCCATCCCAATAGCTTTGCCATTTCATCAATTTTCGGTGTTTTGTTTTGTTTGTTTTAAAGCTCCAATCCATAATTTCTTGACAAAAGAAATTTCAGATAAAAATAGTTTGAAGAAAGTTTGAAATCTGTTTGTTGATTCTTAATTTATGACCACTGACAATATAAACGTTAATATAAAGAAGCTTTCAATAGCATCAGAAATCTGATAACTTGATATAGCTGTGTATAAGTGTTAGTGTTAATTGACTCTTGATTAATGACCTCTCATTAGACCACATTAAAAGCCAACTTACTGATTTGATTTTTTGGTGGCGAGACTCCTGCTGTGTTTATTTTGCCTTTAATTGTGTCAAGTTAATTTCATTTTAATTTGCTTATTTGGATTGTTCTTTCTTGTGTAGTGCAGTATGAGTTGCTGTCTACTATGGATTATGAGTCAAACCACTAGTCCATCATTTTCTTCTAGAAGGAAGTGACTGACAAGCCTGTTATTCCACCACAGAAGAAGAGAGAGACAGAAACTGTGAAAGACAGAAAAGGCAACAAGCAGAACGAGAGACAGATGGATACTTCCCACACAGTGTATGCCCAGGAAATGTAATGTGTGATTGTCTCACACAAATCCTAACCTTTGCTTGACTCCACCAGATGAAGAGAGACAAATGGCGGGCGAGCGGTACTCTTACAGGATGGGTCTCATGAGTTGATTATAGTGCAAGAAGCGTCTTCCTGTTTAACTCGGGGGCAGTGATCCCTTATATTCTTTACACCAATCACGAAAATGACTCATCTGACATTGATGCACTGTGTTGCTTGGTTTGCTGATGATGTGCGTGTATTCGGCCATTCATCACTGTTCATGAATCACAGAAACACCAAACACACATTTTATACTACCGAAAATCAGTGTTTCACTGTCCTCTCTGCACCTCTGACCACACCCAACAGTGATGTCACGGTGTACTGACACACCCTGGAGTATACGTCTTCATCATTGCCGCAAAGTGAGAAGATAAACCACTGGTGGTTAGGGTTGGGTTATATTGAAATTCCCCTACTGACCATGTTGCTTCAAGAAAAACAACGATACACAATATCAACGTCCAAAAAAAGCAGAAGAGAGTCGCATATAGATATAAATATCTATAGACTGGAGATGCATATGTTGCAATACCCACAAGTGACGAAAAAATGGTGACAATAGCCGGTGAGTTCTATTTTACACAAGGGCATGATGAGATCCATAAATCAGATGAAAGAACTGTTGGGGTTATTTTTGTTAAATAACATGTTTATCAACATTGATGCGTAAAACGCATGAACTTCCTAGTAAACAACACAATGTGCACCGTGCTCGCACCATCTCTCTCTCTCTCTCTCTCTCTCTCTCTCTCTCTCTCAACCGCACACAGACACTCGCTAACGTTAAACACACAACCCACGCATTGACTTGTTGCTTAAAAATACATAAATCCCTGATGACTAGGCCCGGCGGGGAGTCAACTTAGTCCCGGCGGGCAAGCGTGCCTGCAATAGACTGGTGGAAACCTTGCTGTCCTGCTGAAGTATCTGCGGCTTGGTAAGTCATATTGGCGATCTAATGTGTTCACAATTTCCTTGAAACTCGCTTTTTCAACTGTATGAATAGACACCATTTTTTTTTTACAATGAACCTGGTAACTGCCCTGGTACTGTCTCGCAACAGTTGACTGTCACGTATATATATATATATATATATATATATATATATTGTTGTTGGGCTTGCGAAAGCCCCGATGATTGAAGGTTGTTTACTCGCCATGGTAGAAGTTTGGGTCCGGCTGCTCTTTGTGGATTGAGTCGGAGGCAGACTTGCGTATTCTGTTAGATGGTGATTTTTTAGATGGGAGCGGCGATTTGTGGTGTTTCCATCTTTAGTCCTGACTTGTTTATTGCACAACTAACAAATCACTTCATTCACGTTCTTTGGCTCTCCTTTTTCGTTCGGTTTAAAACCAAAGAATCACCAAATAGGCGCATTTGCATTCTTTTTGCTAACGAGAGCGGACATCTTTCCTGCTGGAGTCAGGGCTACATGGGTATTCACGTAGGCTACAGCGTCAGACGTATGGTACCTGTTGTTGCTGTTTTTTTGATAAGCTAAAACAATGCGGCGAAGCACAGACAAAGCAAGAGAAAAAGAGAGAAAGAGACTGAATATAACGCAAAATTCATTACAGGTGTTGCATAATTTGATATCATTCTGTTATCGTGGACACGTGAGGACCATTATCGTGGCCAACCAATATCGTGTTGGACGTTAATGTCGGCATCGCCCAAGCCTAGTGGTTGTCAGCCAAAACTAAATTTTTAACTGGTGTTAACATGTTCTTTAATGAGCACAAACACAGTGAATCAAGGAAGAAAAAATATTATTCTCCTCTTCCACTGGTTTGTTTCTGCTGTGTCACATTAAGCTTTCATTGAGTATCAGCCTCCTCTCAGGAGGCAGACCAGAACTTTTTTCGCAGTTTGATCAACTTGCAAGACTCTTCACTGTGTGTTTCAAGAGACTAATGCCGGCTCCCTTTCACCTCTCTTAATTAACAGAGGTAGGGATGAAGTAAAAATGAACAGGAAGACAGGCATGAAATAACAAGAAAAGAAAATGAGTGGTACAACAGATCTCATGGCGACCACAGGCTGTGCTCCTGTTCAAGTCTTTTGATTAGAAAAATACTTCCTCCATCAACTGGATCACCATGGTGATGGAAAAATAGGGGCCTAGCTGGTGAGTAAGGCGTAACTGCTACATTTGACGCACACAGACTCAATCACACAGCCAGACACACACTCAGTTGAAAAAGGTTTTGTGTGGTTTCCTGTGATGAAACTGAATAGCCTAATTGTATTATATTATATATGAGAACTACATTTGCATCAGAAGTTATTGACTTTGAGGCCAGTACTCATGAAAATTGAAAACTGAAAAATACTGAACCAGTTGTAAACACATTAATACTTCACATTCATGTGAATACAGTCATGTAGTAGACCTCCTATGTGAGGAAGCTCTCAAGTATTAAAACCTTTGAGAAGATCTTCTTGTGTTGTCTTTGGCTGGAATGAAAACCTGCCATAGTCTCGGTCCTCCCGAAGAAAGAAATCATTTTGAAGGACTTCCCCAATGTTAGCGAGACGTGGCTTCTTCCTACATAGGTCGACCTTACAAAATGGTTGTGGATATTTACATACCAGCTTCACACAACTGGCTAAAATGAGGCAATTCTCTGCTTTTTTTCAACCTTGAAACTGTGTCAGTTAGAAACCCATTGTAAATGCACTGAACCGGAGCTGGTTGTGGCCTCTCACAAACATTTTAAAGCCACCTGTCAAGTCCAAAAAGGGTAGTAGGTGTTTGACACTCAAAACATAGATTTTGGTTGAAGCACTCCTGCAACCCCACCTTTAATATGCCTTGTGTGTAGTAGTGCTTCAACTTCATTCCATCCTAAAAACCATCGTTTCACTACCTTTTCTTGAGAGTTTCAAGTCTGCAGCTTCTCTGACCGTATACAACAGTGATGTCATGATGTACTGACATACCCTGAGTACATGTCTACATCACTGAAGCAAAGTGAGAAGTTAAACCAATGAAAGTGTTAACTCTTGCAGTAACTGTGCATCATGTAATAACTGCGCATAATGTAATAATTGAAATGCAATAAAGCTCATAATGTAATAATCAGCAAATGTGAGAAAACCACGAGTGCATAACATGCTTAACAGTTTTTTTAAATTATTACATTATGCACAGTTATTACATTACTTAAAGAGTTGTTGCTACATGCTACAACTCTTTAAGTCAAGATTGAAACCAGGCCCAGTGAGCATAAGAAATGTCATCTTATCAAAACCGGGCAATAAAGATTCAGATGATAAGTGGCCATCTTCTCTCAATTGATTGAGTTGAGAGACTAAAAGTACACTGGTGATAAATAACTAAATAATAATACCAGGCTCACTTGGAGTGCATATCAATTCTTATAAAAGGTCTAAATGACCCCAATTAAACTTCCTAGCTTTGAAATCATTCAACCTCTCATTTATAGGAAAGGGAAATGTGTCACCTGTCAAAAACATTCTTTCATGATGGTGTGTGGCAAGTAGCTTTTTTTTTTTTTCACGCATGACAAATTAAGAGAGGATGCCTCAGAGAAAGATAAAACAAAGGCAGAGTAATGAAAAAGAGATGACTGTAAAGAGAGGAACAGGAAGGGCGGCTACATTTGTTTTTAAAAGCCCCCGGCTAACTGACTAATCTAATTTTGACAACACCTGTTTCGCAATTTTGCTTTGCCCACTATTCCAGCACCCAGGGAAGCTTACAGTATAATGCTATCGGCCTCTTCTCAGCAGAGTCTCCGTGTATTTGTGAACGGACCTCCATTGATATTCAAACCCCTGGGGAGAAATCTCAAATATTTTCTAAAATATATTTGCTTTGTTTGTAGTGAGATAGTTAAGACTTAGCATGCTCCATTACCAATGACACAATTTGCATACTTTCAGATTAAGGGTGTAATGTGAAAAAAATGTTGTCATTTGTCATTTGCATTGTACCAAGTAACCACAAACAGATATTACAAACCAGCTATACCCATTAAACTGATAACTGTGAGCCAATGTGGCTTATAATATAATGTAAATATTTATATTCTATTCTTTGCATATATCCATTTTTCTCTAAATCAATTCTTAAAGCTGTCTTTCAAGTTTGTCTTACAGTTTATTTTTCCAATACCAAACTTGCATAACAAAGCACTGTATATACTGTATATCAAACTTGTTAAGTACCAGCTAGCTCTATCCAATAACAACTGTTGAGGCAATTACTTTCATATTAGCTACGGCCCTGAACTGTGAAAACTGTAGAAGTGAATTCTGGCTGCAGTCTTTTTTTCAGAATAGTCGCTAATTCAAAACATCATGTTTAACGATTAATTGAGTAGGAGCAATGTATTTTTCTTGCCTGAAAAGTGAAGTATTATGTTCATGTCTAGTCCTATTCACATGAGACTACTATTACCTGTGATTTTATAATCAACTGCATTAGGTTGTTGGTGTTCTTCCTGCACAAGCCTGTCATCTGTTTTTAAAGGATTCTGATCACTGTGTTGAACTATTTGCCCACTCCTGAGAAACTACATGTTAAATAACACCCATTAACTATTTTTTTTTTATAAGAGCACCCACTAAAGTTAATCAAATTGAACAACTAGGCAACATGTCAGAATATGGGTTTAAACTGCTTACACCAGCCCGTGTCTGCCCCACTCTTCAATAGTGTGCCCTTCATATAGCGAGGCAGAAAGTTAGGGAGTGGAGGTCGGGTGGTGGATGGGCAGGTAGTCTGTCCTGCTTTCATGCAGGAGAACAGAGTTTTTGTCACAGACCTGCTGCAGTTTGCTCTTTTATTAAGCATAACCACAACCTTTCCCTAATCTTAACCACGTTTTAGTGTTAGTAGACAAACCTAACCATACCATAACCATATTCTGTTTGACATAAACAGAATCTTTTCCTAACATTAAACATACCGTAGTTGCCATGAGCATTTATAAATTCAGTTGTTTACCGACTGAAAAGAGGAGGAGAAAGAAGAAATTCAGCCAGCCGGATGCAAGCCATTTTCACACGTAAACAGCGTTTTCTAACTAACCTACCTTGCCTCTGAGTTACAATGACTAAAATCTATCTGTTACATAAAAAACATATGCAGGAAGAAGTAATCAGATCTTTTACTTAAGTAAAAGTAGCAATACTACTGTGTTTAGATACTCTGTTACAAGTAAAAGACTCAACATTTTACTTCAATAAAATTATTAGCATCAAAATATACTTAAATACAAAAAGGTAAGGTACTCTAGGTTTGTCAAAGTTAACATGATAATAACTAATTTCTTTAAAGCTTTAATGCAACTTGTGATTATTAGGTTGTAGCGGGCTCAGTTTTAAAGCCAGAGTGAAGATACTGGTATCATGAAACTAGAAAACCTAAGGAATCCAACGGCACCAACAACTAGCTTGTCACGAAGGGGGATAAATAACGCTCTAAACTTGCGCTACATTTTGGCGAGGAAAAACTGGCATGGCCATTATCAGAGGGGTCCCTTGACCTCTGACCTCAAGATATGTGAATGAAAATGGGTTCTATGGGTACCCATGAGTCTCCCCTTTACCGACATGCCCACTTTATGATAATCAAATGCAGTTTGGAGCAGGTCATAGTCAAGTCAGCACACTGACTCACTGACAGCTGTTGTTGCCTGTTGGGCTTGAGTTTGCCATGTAATGATTTGATTATATTTTTTATGCTAAATGCAGTACCTGTGAGGGTTTCTGGAAAATATTTGTCATTGTTTTGTGTTGTTAATTGATTTCCAATAATAAATATTTGCATACATTTGCATAAAGCAGCACATTTGCCCACTCCCATGTTGATAAGTGTATTAAATACTTGATGAATCTCTCTTTATCTCTCTCTCTTTTTTTGAACATATAAAAAATGTGTGATTAATCGCAATTAACTATCGACAATCAAACCATTATCATGATTAAATATTTTAATCAATTGACAGCACTACAGTACTCATTATGCAGAATAGTCTATTTCAGAAGATATGTATTATATTATTGGATTATAATTATTGATGCATTAATGTGTACCATCACTTTAGTGTTCTAGCTGTAAAGTAAGGGCTTATTTTTTAATCAATATACTGCCAGGTAGCTTGTGGAGTTCATCAAGGGATTAATAAACAGGCTATCTTTATTCACAATAATACATCATTGCGTATTTGTTGATTATATTTAGTAATATTAATCTGAATCTGCAGAATAATTAGTAACTAAAGATATGAAGTACAGTACTGAGTAAATGTTACTTTCCACCACTGAACATATGTGAAAGTTCTCGCATTAGTGCGTTTGAGTAACTTTCATTTTTGTGAGTTTGTAGAAATAGCATAGGGTACACTAACTAGGATATGGTAGACCTGTACTATGGCTAGACCTACTGTAGCTACCAAAGAAAAAAAAAAATCAATTGAGGGCAGTTATTTCAGCTGAGGATGCCAAACTGCCTGTCAGCCGTTGGCCTTCAGTGGGATTATGCACTCTGTCCTCGCTCAATGACAGAAGATGCAAATATACTATAAACCAGAGCCAAGCCAGAGACCACCCTGGAGACATACACAAACTCTGTGTGTGTGTGTGCGTGTGTGTGTGTGTGTGTGTGTGTGTGTGTGTGTGTGTGTGTGTGTGTGTGTGTGTGTGTGTGTGTGTGTGTGTGTGTGTGTGTGAGAGAGAGAGGTTGACAGCAAGAACTAGAGTGGAGTATAGTGAAAAGTTAAAAGTGAAAGACAGAGTCACACTGAGGTCAGGAGGTGGTAAAGAGAGGAAGAAAAGGGCAGTAAAAACAGAAAGGAAGAAGATATGTTTATGGCTGACTTACAAGTTTTTACATATGTATGAAAATGTAAATCCTAACAAGTCAACTGGTATTCAGCCAGTCAGAAAAATGTTGCCTTAGCTCTGTCATAGTATGCATTGATGGCACTTTTTTGTGTTTGTCATGTAGACGGCTTGACATGAAGAAAGTAAGTAACGGAACAAAACCTTAGGTCATATAGACGCCTGGACCTGGTTGTCTGGGGAGAGGTTTGCAAAAGTATGTTTCATTCAGAAAACGGTGCCCTCTCAAAAGTATCACTTCACATCACTTATCTTGTCTTCAGCAGACTGTAAAAAATATCCCTGACTTCCTTCTTATTCTGCACTGTCAACTGCACAACAGCTCTCTATTCTTAAGTGTTCCCCTTTTGTTTTTGTGTGTTTTTTTCTCAGAGAATGTATCACGGCAGATGCTGAATTCAGCTTGTGTGACGATGACTGCTAAAATTGCTGAGCTAAAACTAAATGCATTCCACATGTGGAATAAATCAGGAAAATAAGGATGGATAATGAATAAACAGCATTTGAATTTGGCGATACCCAGTCTAAAATAACCTCAAATCACAAAAAAGTCATTGCATTGAATCACAATATTAAAAGTTTGCATAACATTAAAGAAAAATTCTCACCATATATCATTATACACTTAAGAAACCACATTTTCTATATAAATTAGGAGGGATCAGCCTCATTCCCACACATCCAAAACTGTCCCCACCACTTGAATACTATGCTGATACTGAAAAAAAATAATAAGCAAGGAATAGCAAACAAAAACTGTGAGAAGGCTGTTAACTTGTCGAGAGAGTCTGCACATTTCACCAGTGGTGACCACCATTGTCTTCCGTCAATGTACGGCTGTTGGTACAAATTGGCACAGCCCTCTTTGTGTATGCCTATCCTTGGCTGCGTACCAAACTGAATAAGAGCTGCTGTGAATGGCATATATTGTGGTTGGATTAAGGTTGGATTATCTGCTCTGCTCCATAACCCTTACTTTCTACCTACTGCTTATTCTCGTTTCCTCCAAACAGCAACAATTGTGATAGTGATGGCTTTTTCCCCTCTGCACTTTTAAAAATAATGTTTCCTCTCATTGTGTTAGTTTTTGGAAAAAATAATTTATTTTGGTTATTTTATTTATTTATACACCATTCTCTCTTTTATTGATAATTAGCGATGGCCTTTGACCTCCTGACCACTACATTCCATAGACTTTTTGAAAATTACTTTTTTAATCTAGCCTTGAATGCTTCTGAAAATATTGAGAAATGCTTGTGTATGTATCGTAAGCTGTAACAAAAACATGTTAATAGCATCTGTGATGTTTTTTAAGTTTGGATATGTGTTCACAAAGAAAGTCAACCTTGTACTCAGGTACAACTGGGTATCATCTGCATAAAATGGGCGGGAGATATTGTACTGGCTAACATTGCCACCAGAGTTAACATATATACATTAGGGATGGAACGGTTCAACCCAAACCTGTTCGGTTCGCTAGTCACGGTTCGGGGCGTGTATGTATTGTTCGGTTCATTTGAAATAGGTTATGAGGCCCATTGTGTGCTTCTTTTCATGTAGAGTTTGGCTCCCGTTTATTGTGACACTAGAAATGGGGAACAGCCTCACAGTTTTCAGTCAAAAAGGCATGCGCAGAAAAAGGATGAAGTGCAGTTTAGGAAATGGCGAGTGGACACGATAAAGTACAGGATCTGCTGCAGCATCGTTTCGTTCTGCTTTATGGGAGCATTACGGATTTAGTGTTAACTATGAAAATGACGAAAACAAGTGGTGAATAAAACGGCGACTGTGTGTGAGCACTGTGCAACACGTGTGGCTTATGCTAGCGGCAACCCTTCCAATAAGATGAACCATTTATGAAGACATCACTCCGGTGTGTCTCTCCGGAGGAGAGAGTCGGGTCGGAAAGAGCAACTCCTTCTCCCCGCAGCATTTAAACAGCCTCTACATGTGGACTCAGACAGGGTAAAAAACACAACTAAAGCATTGGGGAGGTTTATAGGGAAAGATTTGTAGCCCTGTGGAGGACGCTAGAATTCAGCATATGATTAACGTAACGTTACTTGAGCCACGCTATAATATTCCCTCTCAGACGCGCCTTTATGAGAGCAACACAAGTGAGCATCTCTCTGAAACTCTGAAGCCACAAGCAGTGACAGATTGGAAACTGGAGAGGGGCAACAGCACGTTCCCTGTAATGTGTTTTATATTTATTAATTATTTTTAAATAACACAGTGGCACAGACATCCAACCGTATTCCTTTCAAAATACGGCACTTTTTGAGTGGAAAAACTAATCTTTCAATTAAGAGCTGATAATCAGGGAATTGAGACATATGTTATACTGCTGTTGTTGTTTTTTAATATAGCTCTGGTTGAGCTTATGCTTCAATTTTTGTTGATGGCCTTAGTCTATAATTTCATCATATTTATATGAAAATAACAAAGCTGCATTTATTTTGTTTGCACTAATTACTGTAGAAGACCTATTCTTTCAATTAAGATTTGACAATGAACAAGTGTTTATGTTCCTTATGTAAGCCATACTTTTGTTAAGGCAAACATTTGTTAACTTATTTTTGCCAAATAAATGAAAAGCATATTGAAATCGGAAATTGGCCTCCTTGCTGTAACAGAAATGTACCGAACCGAACCGAAAACTGTGACCCCAAAACCGTGATATGAACCGAACTGTGAATTTTGTGAACCGTTCCACCCATAATATACATACTAAACAAGATGGGACCAAGGACGGATCCATCTGATACTCAACAAAATACAGATCAACACATGAGGAACAGCTACAACATATACAGAGAAAATGCCATAGGAGAGGTAAGAACCACTGACCCTTAATGAATGCTTCATTCATTTATATTTTGCTCATCAGTATCAAGGAGAACACTAAGACTGAGCACCTGCCAGAATTTGCACCCATTAGAGAATTTTACTTTTCTTTTTTTTTTGTAATTGGGATTTTCAGCTGACAGAATAGTTCAATTCAACAAATAGAAGATACAAACTGTCTGTAGTAGAACATCTACGTAGCGATTAACAATATCCAGGCTGATAATAAGAACAAACAGTGGATTTTGTTTTTGGCCATCATTAATTATACTGTATTTTCCAGTGTTTTTTTGTCATTGGTCCACTTAATATATTGTATTTGCCCATGACCTAAAAACAAACACCTGGTAAATCCATGGCAATGTGGTTATGTGATATTTCCTGATTTTGAAGCAGAGTGGCATTACTAGTCTGTCACAAAGTAAGACATCCACAACTACTACCCAGATTTCCATGAGATTTGGATGGATAATTTTGGTCCCAAGAGACTGAATCCTAGTATTTTTGGTGAATCACTGACCCTATTCTACTACCATCCAACAGGTAATGTGAACGTAAACACAGTCGTTTTTACTGTGAAGTAAATTGACATTGGCAATGTCAATATTTATCAACAGCAGAATATGGAGAGTCTCCACACATGACAAATCTTGATTTTCACCACACTTCATCATCCATAATTTATACAGTCAAAACAATATATTAACAAAACATTCAGGTTCCCAGCTTTAAAGTACCACAAAAAAAAGAAACTGTGGTAGAAAAACGGTTTTCACTTGAATGTGCAGACGAGGCAGGGAACATCTGCTTGTCTGTCCTCCTTTGTATGAGGACAAGATGAATACTTATACCCACTTATAAATCTGAACACATTATGCCACAGATAGCTTCTGAACCACAATGGTGTGAGGTAACATTTCTAACAAGAACAAGATATGTAGATCACTGTGTCAGGGACAGATCAGCATTACTGTTGCAGCTCCAGATTGTCTGCACATTCGGTGAAAAAAAATGATTTGTCTCCCACTGCAAATTCACCTTTTGCCAATCTTACTGTATGAAAAGAAGCTGTAACTTAAAGAATGTTCAAAAGTCTGCCCGACACTGGCGACCTACAAGTGTTTGCTGTTCAACCTTTGGTGTATTCACACAATGTCAAACACATGTACACACACATTCATAAGCACAGACGGTGCTTGCACAATATGAACTACATACGTAATACACAATCACAGCATATGTAACCACAAATTCACATACAACACAGCACAAAGGTTATGTGCATACACGCCCACACGCACAAGGTTATTCAACACTGCATCTGGGGCAACAGTTGGTGGTAAAGCTCAAACGCTCCAAAGTGCTAATCTGTTTTCACCTAGATACAGTCACTGTAAAAGACATGTCTTTGAGTGTGTGTGTGTGTGTGTGTGTGTGTGTGTGTGTGTGTGTGTGTGTGTGTGTGTGTGTGTGTGTGTGTGTGTGTGTGTGTCTTTCTTTGTCCCTATCCCTACTGGCCAAAATGCCCTTCAGTCTGTTGGTTTCTTTAAACTCTGCAAGTGGTCTTGACAGCAATCAACGAAGTATAAAGCTTAGTGTGTGCGTGTGTGTGTGTGTGTGTGTGTGTGTGTGTGTGTGTGTGTGTGTGTGTGTGTGTGTGTGTGTGTGTGTGTGTGTGTGTGATAAATTGTTCCTTTGTGTCTTTGTGTGCCTTAAATGGCATTTCTTGGTGCACCATCTCACGGATGAATGATTGCTACATGTTTGCAAAAATTTAAATTAAAGCAGCGGTGGGTAGAAATGGAGCAAATATGATTAAATAAAGTTATTTTTATAAAACGGTAACTATATCCTGACAGTAGTGCATGAGATAGGTAATCTGAAAAAAAATCATGTGCCTCTGTGTCCTCCAGTGCTCCTAATGGAATCTGCAGGATTTCACAGACCAGAGGAAAACAACCAATCAGAGCTGATCTGGAGTCTGCCGTCCAGCAGCCGTCTATGAGAGCCGGCTGTCAATCACTCGCGAACTCAGACCAAACGGTCAAACTAGGCAGCACTGATCAAATATGAATCAATATTCTGTTACTGTAATGCCTATTTCTCACCTCAAATGTTTTCAGAAACATCTTGTAGTGTACTGTTTAGCTGTAAAATGAGAAAGTTTGTGACCCGGCAGCCATGTTGAGATCAGTTGAGGAAATACCAAGCACCGCCCACCAGCCGGAGCACAGCAAATAGGAACGCTCTCTCTCTGAAATGACCTGTGATTGGTCAAAGTCTTCCGTCACGGGCTAGATTTTTTTTAAAGCCTGAAAACAGAGCCATGAGGAGGTGCGGAAGTCTAGTTTTCTCTCAGAACAGTTGAATTACAATATGCTGAAAGGTTATTATGGAATTCTTGCCCAATGATGCCAGAAAATTGTTGCCTACTGAAGCTTTAAATCATTACGTTGCTCATACACTTATTATAAACTTAATATAGGTTGATAAATCACGGAAGTTCATATGTCGATGCACCCGGTGTGAACAGGAGCTCAGACACACACACTAATCTCTCTAAACACAGTAACCGCGATCACTTAACATAACAAAGAGACTGCTTTGAAATACAGGCACATTAGTTAATAATATTCTATCCTGTGCCAACAATAATTGTCATCCTTGTTGACATCTTCATTAGACAGAGGTGTCAGCTCACACATGGAGATGCACACAAACAAGTGCAGATGTGCACACACAGACATCACACATCCATATTTTATCAGGTTGTAGTGACATTCACATTAACAGTTTGTAATTAAGAACGAGTCAACAAACAAAGAAACACTCTCAGGTGTACTCTAGGTAGATTCACTTTCAATGCTCACGGACACAGCTACACACACACACACACACACACACACACACAGAAAATGACAAATGTTCTTCTGTTTGCTGGTGTTTGTGCGCAGCGTGAGTCCAGTGCTTAAAATGTCACTGTGATTACTTGCGTGTCTGCATATGTGTGACAAATTATTGTATGAACACATTCTCGTGTGTTTTCTCAAGATCAAGCGTGAGTGTGTGTGTGTGTGTGTGTGTGTGTGTGTGTGTGTGTGTGAGAGTGTGTGTGTGTGTGAGTGTATGAGTGTGTGCACGAGCTGTCTTTTTGGGATGAGACAGCAAATTATCGCACTGAATCGCACCCCCTGATGGTGTTCGACCTCAAGCAGAAAGAACAGAGAGAAAGGAGAGAGACAGGCGGGCAGTTTGAGCCTCATGGGCACCTCTCCGTGGGCGGTCCCAACGCCTGCACCCTGGCTGATAACAAGGCACGGAAAGAGAGGAGGGGCTTGAGGAGAGGCGGAGGGGGTGAAGAGAGAGGGAGAGAGAGAGAGACGTGTGATGGCGGTGGCGTACAACACCGCAGCCATTCAGCTGTTATCGCTCATTCTCACACTGCACTCTTTCAATTTTCTCTAAATTTAAAATCTGTTTTTCGTTCTGTCTGCCACATTTAGAGACAGTTTGACAAGTTCAAGTTAATTCTCACTCGTTTTTTAACACCGTTTCATGAACTCTTACCTCATTTTATCTTATACAGTATATGACTAGTGCTCTTGTATACTCGTGCTTTTATTGCCGAGCTGCCCGTGTTAACCTACATATGACTAATAAAACTGAATAATTTGAACAATTTAGCAGCGAATAGGGTTGGGCGATATGATGGTACATGACATGCAAAGGTAGAAATGTGTTCACCGGTAGAGATACCGTTTTCACCGCGGTAGCAATTCCCGCGTGATCTCTTGATCATGCATGATCTTGCAATATCATAAATCCAGTTGCCTCGCATTGTAAAGTGATTTTGGCAGACATGGAGGAGGAGAGTGAAGTTGTAAAATACAGAGCAGGAGGAGGAAACCCAACGCAACATGAGGAAAGTAGTTTATTTTGACAGTGTTTATTCAGCTATTGAGAGAGCATGGAAGATGAGCAAATTCTGCAGGAAAAGGCATGTCTTTTTTTCTTTTGGTATACTCTAAGATGCAAATTTGTGTGCATTCTTTTTTTGCACTGACAGGCTGGTATTTATTTGCAACTGTTAACCTTAAAGTAACTATTTTGTAAGTCAGTCTTTTATTTTTTCAAATTTGATTCAAAATTCAAGCGATTTCCGTGACGCTCATGTGCTTGATGCACCTCACATCTATCTCAACATTCAGTGCCAATGCGAGAAGGAGCATGCAATGTAGCAAGGTGAAATGTAAGTATATGTGTTGGAGTAATGGGGAACAAAGTACTCTGGGGTTTCTCAGAATTGACTGGTACTGATGGTCTTGCCTGGAACTAAACCTACAAATAAAACAAAAAACATGAAGCTGGGAGGAACAGTGGGGTGCACAAGTTTCAAGTGATTTGTAGATTTGTTTCTTATTACTTGTTTCTGATTGCCTGAACACAGCTGCTGTTGATATTCCTGTCATCCTGTGTACCTCTAAGGCTGTTTTTTGCATGTTGCCTAGAAACAGCAAGACGCCTCCGACTGTAAAAGTTTGTAAGTGTGATTGGAATGATTGTTGTGAAGGGAAAAAAAAGCATCGTGGTGCCCTTTTTTTAAGCCATCCAGAGTGATGGCCACTTCTCATCCTCACATCCGCTCGCTTTGTTTTTAATCATAAAACATCACTGTTTGCTGCTGTCAGAAAGAAGAAAAATACTCTCTTCTCTGTTCTTTTACTTTTTATTCTTTTTTACCCTTTTGCACGCATTTTCCCGCTTGAAATGAATCGGCTCATCTTCTATTTGAATTCCCTTTCTATTGTCTTACTTATTTGTCTTCCTCGTACTCTCATTGTATTTGTTATCATCAGCCTTTTCGTTGAGTAAAGAATTTCTTTGTTGTTGACATGTATTATATCAGCAATGAAAAGCTGACCACCAAAGAATTAAAATGATAATGCGGGTAAACTCCATATCAGGATAAAAGTTACACTGAGTGTTTAAAGTTTCATCACTTACTTTACTGTCGAAGTAACTGTAGCTCCAGTTCAGCGATGCACATTCAAAGGTCACCAAGCAACTCCAACAGCTCAGCCTAGAAAATATAAAAACATTAGAAATGTATTAAAACATGTCTTTTCAACCCAAACATAGGCACACTGACACAGGATTATCAACGTTTTAATTGTTTTGGGTTTAATCCCGAATTCACACTAGAGCAGCGGCGAAGTGCGGCCTGAAGCGAGCTGCCATGCAATGTCTATGAAAAACTGCGTTGGCAGCTCCCAAGCTCAGAGAGCTGCGTCCGTCTGATTCTGCGGCGAAGTGCGGCCAAACAAAAGTTGGGAAAAGTTTAACTTTTGGCAGCGAAGTACGGCCAGAGAGTACCCGCAGCCACTCAGTAAACAGATCCTGAGACTCCTATGACATGATGACCTATTGTTACAAACAGGGATGTCACGATACCAGAAATCTAGTAGTCGATACCAATACCAGTGAATTTCCACAATTCTCGATACCAAATAGATACCACGGTAAAAAAAATAATCCCATGTTATATGTACATGTGTCTATATATATCCTCAGATTGCAAGCAGTAGTTTAAATTCACTGACATGGTGACATTTCACTGGGTGTAGGCTACCAGAGGTGGGACCAAGTCATTGTTTTGTAAGTCACAAGTAAGTCTCAAGTCTGTGACTCAAGTCCCAACTCAGGTCTCGAGTCCTAAACAAGCCCTATGCGCTCTTCACCAAGTATAACGTCATTTTAACAGCAGAGTAACTGGATCCAACTGGTGCTCAGTAACATAACGTTAGTTCTTCATGGTTTTCTCCTGAAACTTCATTGGATGCTGTTGGATTGGTTCAAACAAAGTGGATCTGGGGAGTTAAGTGTAAGATAATCAAATGCAAGTCCCAAAAACATTCATCGGAAATAAAGAGACCAGAGTTAAAAAAACAAAACAAACAAAAAAACACCTCTTTTCAGAGATTTAGCAATAAGCAACAATGATAGAAATTCAGTTTGTTCAGTTCAGTTTTTTCCCCCACGAGTGAATCCTCTTCTTGAATATAAAGGATCTCTTCATCTCTGGATCTCGCTGTTGCATGGCGCTGTTGTGTGCGTGCGTGTGTGTGTGTGTATGTGTGTGTGTGTGTGTGTGTGTGTCATCTCTGACACAGAGAGCAGAGGACAGATGCAGTCGCATTTGGCGCTTGGCGGGTGTTAATTTCGGACCCTGCAGGCATCGTACGGTACCTTCGGTACTGTAGAAAGCGAGTACCGTCACGTTTTTTGAATTTTGGCATCGACCTTGTACCGAAGTATTGGTTCTCGTGACATCCCTAGTTACAAAGAATTTCCTCACGCCTGAAACACGTGAAATTGCCTTCTGGCCACAGGAAAATATAATTATTGTTAGAGTTTGCATTGGCCCCTTTATTGTATATTGGATAGAGCTCTCCAGGAACTAAAACGAAGGAACTGATTAAATATTTAACTCAATCAATTATCAGAATAACGAAAAACATAAATGTGCCCCACTAATAAAATATCTGAAATCATCCTTTGGTTAGTTGCTCTATAATCCCTCCTGTTTTCCTTTGAGAAAATGTGTGTGTGTGTGTGTGTGTGTGTGTGTGTGTCTCTACCGCATATTAGTCAGGTCAACAGGAAGGCATTACATATTCATGAAATTACCAAATTATGAAAATGGAACATGAGTCAATGTTGGGATGAAAGGAAGCCAGCCTTCCGTGGCTTCAAAGCTCCCATCTGAAACTAGTTATAATCTGAACGCATGGTGTGTCTATGTGTGTGTGTGTGTGTGTGTGTGTGTGTGTGTGTGTGTGCGCGTGCGTGCGTGCGTGCGTGCGTGCGTGCGTGCGTGCGTGCGTGCGTGTGTGTACGGTCACACTGGATGTGAGAATAGAGAGCAGACACAGAGAGAGAGATAAGAGCTGACCTTCAGTGAATCATGTCCCTCTCTGGACAGACTTGTGGAGAAGCATCATGTTTGGCAACTGTTCTTACAGAAGAAAGAGACAAAGAAGACAGAAACAAGAGCAGAAAAACGGCACAGACCTGGAGGCAGAGTCTTAGTACAACAGAGGCAAGGAACAAGAGGGATGGCGTTAAAGGAAGATAAAAGTAAAAGGACACAGTAGAAATAGAGTAAGGACCAGATAAGATTGGGGTTGGGGAGAGGGCTCAACTACCCAGGAACATCCCCAGATTTGGCACGAACACCAAGACTGGCTTGGCACCAACCCCAATGAGGGCTCTCAAAAGTTGTGTGTATAAAGTTTCTGTCTTGTGAATCAACATGATAGTTAAGCAAATAAGCATCATAAGCATTAGCTCTTTGACTCCAAAACCACCGGCCCTCATTACCGTTAATATTAGCCAGTTAGGCAGCCAGCAATATCATTCTCCTAGGAAACACGTGAATATAAAAACTTGCTCAGCCACTGTGCTCCCTCCCTTTGTTTTTCTCTAGTCCTGCCTCTATAGACCCTTTTACAGCCATCGGCATGATTACATTATGGTGTTAGCTGGAGGCAAAACAAAGGAAAGACTGAGGCAAACACGAATCGCCTCAGAGTAGTAGGCTAAAGTTACATGTACACATCAAAAATGTCATCTTGCTGTGTTGTTGGATGCCAGAATCAATATATACGCATACATTTGAGATGACAAACTGCTATTCGAGGCTCAAGCGAGCCACAATATCGGTGAGGCGTTTCAGAGATGGAAAGAAAACGTTGCTAATAGTTTTGCAGCAGTGAGCTAACCGCTCATGTCAGAAGGCTAAACTATTAGAGAGATGGAGAGAAAATGTTGCTAATAGTTTAGCCTTCTGCTAACCGTAACTGCAGCCACGAGCCTTTGGCTGCAGTTAGCAGTACCTAAACTATTAGTAACATTTTCTCTCCATCTCTTAAACGCATCGCCGATATTATAAGACTCTCTTTTTGATAAGTCTGTCACTCGTGGTTCCTGAGAGTGAGTGAATGTACATATTCAGAAAAACTCTTCAGCCATTGTTAAAAAAACAAGCCAAACTTGCTGTCCAGCGTTAGTTAACATGTTCAGAGAATTATTCTGCCTCCACCTATGCTCCACCCACAGAAATATATCATCATGTTTACTCACAGAAAAGGGGTCTATAAACACTGAAAGCAACCATCTTTACACCCACTTCTACTGTGAATGGTCAGTTTGTGAAAAGGGAAAGGGAAAAGTTGGGCTTATTTTTGTCTGGAGTTCCACAGAGACGAGCCTGTGAGCTCTGAAAGAACAGCTTTGATTACTTTGATGATAACGGAAAAAGACATGCTGACATGTGCACACCCACTGCAAACCTGATATGCTCATATTCTAAGAGTTGCAGTAGAATGTATTTGAGTAATAATGGGTTTCTATTTAGGGTTCTGTTTCTGTGCTGTCAGAAGGCTAGGAACCTGTAACCTAGGAGTGTAAGAAAATATTGAAAATATCGAGTATTGCTATATTATGTCTCGTGATATTGTGTTAATTCTCAAAAACACTATCAATTTTTAATTAATAGTCAATACTTTATGTCATTTGCAAAGAGATGCGCCATCTCAGTGTATGTGCCCTCTCAAAGTAGTGCTATGATGTTAGATGTTACAGGGACTGTGATAAATTCAAATACCAGGGCTGTCAAATTTAACGAGATAATAACTTGTTAACGCAACATCGTTTTAAAGCCACTAATTTCTTTAAAGCATTAACTTGCAATTTTACGATCATAGCGGGCTCAGTTTTAAAGCTAGAGTGATACTGGCATCATATGAAACTAGAAAACCTAAGGAGTCCATTGGTACCAACAATGTCATACTAGCTTGACGCGAAGGAGCCTAAATAACGCTTCAAACCTTCGCTAAATTTTGGCGAGGAAACTGGCATGGCCATTTTCAAAGGGGTCCCTTGACCTCTGACCTTAAGATATGTGAATGAAAATGGGTTCTATGAGTACCCACGAGTCTCCCCTTTACAGACATGCCCACTTTACGATAATCACATGCAGTTTGGGGCAAGTCATAGTCAAGTCAGCACACTGACACACTGACAGCTGTTGTTGCCTGTTGAGGTTCAGTTCGCCATGTAATGATTTGAGCATATTTTTTATGCTAAACGCAGTACCTTTGAGGGTTTCTGGACAATATTTGTCATTGTTTTGGGTTGTTAATTGATTTCAAATAATTAATAAATATATGCAGTTGCATTAAGCAAGCATATTTGCCCAATCCCATGTTGAAAGTGTTGATTGAGTATTAAATCAAATCTCCCTTTAAGGTACATTTTGAAGAGATAAAAAATGTGCAATTATTTGGGATTAATCACGATTAACTATGGACAATCATTCTATTTATGGCAATTAGATATGTTAATCAATTGACAACCCTACAGTAGGAAATGGTGGTGTGTTCTTTATACTATGACAGTTTTTGTTATGACAGCAGATTTAAAAATCATAATACATCGCCTTGCTTACAGTATTGCAAGATATTGAATCTTAACTCCTGCATCATGATACGTATTCTTGCCGATATACAACCACACTGTAACCAATGCTTCCTAAATAAAATCGTGTCTTGTCTTTACTTTTGGGTTATTGTGAAAGTACAAACATCAATGCACTGATACAACCGGACACAACGAGTGGTGGACATGATGTGAGTGTTGTAGAGAATATTTTCTATGAAGTGATATGGCTCATACAGCAAGCAGACATATGTGGAAAAAGTATGACAAGTGTAGCTGAACAGAAGTAGCGATTATGGTTTGTGTGTATATGAATGCCTATACATTTTACCTCTAAGTGTATGTATTTGAGTTTACAGTAATAGCAAGGTCAAACAAACCTTGGGCTTGTGGTCTCGTACTGTATGGGATCCTGTATGTTGCTGATATGGTTTCTATGACTTCTGTTCAAATAAATATCAAATAAGATAGTTCAGATGAAAGATGAAAGTCACTGCTTTTAATGATTGTAAGAGGTTCCAAATTATACTCACTCAGCAGCTCTGCCCTAAACTACGAGCAGGATGCATCACAACAAAATCACGCTGCTGTGTATTTGTCGAGAAGGGTCAATTTACTTATTGTACTTTTAGTTCTAAAAGGTTAAACTATAAATCTATCTGCAACTTACGCTGAGAAGATTAATCACGTCAGGTACAGTGCCTTCTTCTGATTCATAAAATTGGCTCGGTTTCTTAGAAAAGAAATACTGTGTAAAGGTTGTGTTTACATATTTGTTTCTACAGCGATAAAGCCTTCATATAAACCTTTATTTTTTCACATTTCTCTGCAGTTTCTTTCCCATATTCTCACCCGGTTCAGAATGAAGGTGTTTCTGTCATTCAGAAGTGAATACCACCCCTATGCAGTCACCTCGCTGCACCCTCTATGGTTATAAATCAAACATGACGCTCTTTAAATAGGGAAATTAATTATTTACACTTCAAGCCAAAATACCTTGAAGAGGAAGGAAAAAAATACTGACACACAATAAGTCATTTCAGGCCTGAGAGGCTGGCACTCTATTACCATAGTCTAGATTTATAATGCTCTCATAAGAGTCGAGCCACCGATGGAGATACTTTGGTCGGGCAGTGCCGTGCTCCCTGTTCTATTGCACCCCTGGCTGTCAGATCCGGCGACTGGGAGAATTTGGCCAGTTTATGCTGCTGGCACCATGCTGTTACCTCTTCTCTTGAACAGGAAGTGTTGCAAATATCTAACACTTTTCTCCCCCAACCTAACCACGCTGAGATGGCGAACAACATTTTCAGCTGGCAAGAAACTACACGTTACCTAGCAACGACGACAGAGCAGAACTGTGAAGAACACACTGCAGTGACCAAACTATTCCCACCGATGGCGTTGATGACAGCGTTTCACGCGAGCGCTGGGGCCTCTTCAGAGATGGAAAGCCAGAGGTTTGTCCAAATAAATGCTGATGTCTCAAAATAGCATCCATTGCTTAAGCAGTTCAATTTATAAAAGTGCTATCATTACTTGCAACTGTGGGAGTGGCGGCGCTGGTAAGTGGCAACAGTTGTTGACTTTGCCTGAGAGATGTTTTTCAGTGATGCATTTTCTTCAGAGAACTGCAAAGTGGCTATTGAGTGGAGGGAAGTACCAGAAGCCGTAACAGTGGTTACCAGTGGTAAAAAGCGTATATAACATTATTATAGAAATCCAACAGTCAAGAAGAGGAAACAGGGAATTCACTGATCTGTAGCTAAGTGTTTAGAAGCATCAGGCAAGAGGAGGAAAGGAGGATGACATGCTCATGCTTAATGGGTCAAACTATAGATACTGGTCCATCTGTACAGCCAACCCGATATCACTCCAAAGACCCGACTGTCCACCAAAGGAGCGTGTCAGTGTCATGTTTTGCATCGCAGAGACATCATGAATATGTATGAATGTGCAGCACCAGCAGGGTACAACAAAACCACTTAGTTAGGTTTAGGAAAAACGTCATGGTTGGGCTTAAACTCAGTACGTAACCTAAGTAAAATACGTACAGAAAGAACGTAAAATCACTACGGAAAACATGTGACAAACGTCACAAACGTATCTTACAAAAAAAAACACCAGCCTCGGACACTGGTCTCCTGGTTGAAAGTCCTGTGTTTTTTGGACCCATCCAACCCCCCCTCCCACCCACCATTAGCAGTCTTTCTCCAATTTTATTCTACGTCATTTCATTGCAGTCAGTCAAGACTACATCGCAAGAACGATGTTCTTATTACACGCTTTTGCCCTGCACATCATCGTGTCATTCACACGAGTTTTCGTTTGACCGGGCTGGTAAAGCAGAACATTTTAGTCACTACCTGCCAAAAATATTGAGCTTTACCTGGCTTGTTTGAGTAGCAACAGTAGGTTTGGGCAAACATTGCATCTATTTCTGTAACCAATGAACTTGTGTTGGATATGGAATTCAAATTTTGTACTTTGGTATTATACAGTACATTTGATTTGTTGATTTAGGTGATGTGCACACTTCCATGAAGTGCCATCATCAATAAGCTATCTATTTTTTGTTGCTCGTTTGACCATCATTATCTCAAACCCTGATGTGTAAATGTTGTGTGGAGGCTCAATTATCTTGTGTACACACATCTTATCCATGAGTTAGTTTAAAGATTACGTGGAGCCCTCCTTTACATCAGCTCCTGTTGCTTTTAGTGGCTCAAACAAACAGTTAAAGTCTAGATTGCCTGATCCTGTTATCACTTGTAGATGCCATACAGTGTGTTACATAGCTAGCTTAGTTGATTTGACTGTGTCCAGTGCACCAGTTCAAGTGGTCAAATCCATTGGACGCATGTTTTGTAATGATGTTTGACACAGAACACGTCAGTAACATGCTGAACTACTACCCATTATATTGAACACTCATCATGGCTTGACACGTCTTTTACAAACAGCCAAATAATTGGAATTCACTGCGTCTTTCTCGGGCAATTGAGTGTAAAACCTTAAAGTCCTCAGGTTGTTAAAGGGATGTTTCTGCAGAGCTTACCCTCTGCAGTATTTTCCACATTCTCAAGGCCATGCCTTACACACTTCTCCTGTGTAAATTTGGATTTTTTTCATTCCTGTCCAAGTGTATTTTTGTATTAAATAAGTGGGCCAAGGTAGGAGAGCTGTCAGCCCAAGTATGTGCTACAAGGCTACTACTTTAACCATTCTTAAATTATTACTCTGCCAAACCTCCAAAATTTAGAGCGAGATGTAGTTGCCTGATCTATTTTATGATCTGTATTATAATCTGTTTCTACACTGTGTTCAGACCAGGGCTCAAAATTAACTTTTTTCCTCAGTGTCAAGTTCTTTTTTTCATTCTAAATAATAAATATAGTTTTATTAAAAACTATTTATTATTAACTATACGAGTTAACTTGCATCACTTCCTTGACTCACTCTGGTCCGGCATGGAAGTTCTGCTAGTTGTTCCCTGCAGTTATATCTGAATAAAAACTAGAAATCCCCCTAGATGTTTGGCCACAATCAGTATTCGTTTAGTCATTGGTTGAGTTACTGTTTCTTTGTTTATTTCAAACTATTTGATCAATAAATGCATCCCTGCAAGCTGCAGTGAAAAAAGTGGAAACCTGTTTCTGAAATACACTGGTATATAGCGCTGGAAGTGGACATTTACATATCTCATAATTTAAAATGATAATCTTTCCATTTTATTCTAAATTGTGAAGCTGTTTGTAAAGTCTGTTTAAATATAAGCACTATAAATTATTCATTGATCATCCTTCTGATGTTTAATAATGCTGACTGAGATAGCACCGCGATGATGGTTTACATGTGCATGTGATGAATTAATGCTACGGGAGCTATATATTCACAGCCGTGCGTAAAGGTTGCCCATAATGACAGTTACTCTTCTATAGTCCAAGGAGTGTTTCCTGCTCCTCTCTGTCTAGTGTAGCATTAGATGACACATTTCTAAGTCACTTTACTCATCCCAAAGCTCCTTCACTTCTCATTCCAAGTTCGTTTGAGCTCCGAGTACCAAAAAAAAAAATACACACACACAGAGGTATTTACTTTCCGCAGGTTGCAATATGTTTGTTACCTGTTAGTAAAACTTTACACCCACCAAAGTAATGGACGTAATTACTCTCCTGCTACTTTCACATGATTTGTCTGCTTTCTCGTCTCACTAGCCCGTGGCTTCACTCAACGGGTTGTACATCACGCTCCTCTACCTTTCCAACAGGGCTGACAAGTTGGTAACAACCATAAAAGTAATTTCATTTGTAATGATGAGTTTCTCCCTACTGTCCCAGAATTGTCCCAGACACTGTATCTTTGTATCCCAGGTGCTATTTTTATTTTCCCTGAGACAACGGGACATCAGAGATAATAAAACGGTTGCATTGGCGCTGAAAACCTGTGTAGGCCTACTTTTTTTTCCACACAGAAAACTGATCAGGAATCAATAAGGGAATCGATAAGACCGATGAGTAGCATTGATAATGGTATTGGTATCAATAAAATCTTATCAATGCCCATCCCTACACAAGAGGTCTACCAGGGCTCAGGCCGATTTGGTATTTGTTCCATCGCAAACACGCTGTCTCGTTTCATTAAGGTCCTATTCACACCTTGTCCTACAATTACAGATATACGTAACACGATGTCAAAGTCACTTATATAAGTCATTCACTTTCACAAAATAATGTTTGTTTTTGCATACAGTACCTCTTTCAAAACTCATTGGAATGGATAATTTGTATGTATGATACGATGTACTGTCAAAGCAAAACACAGGTTCAGATACTACTGAAAACCCATTTATCATCAAAACGGCAAATGTTTTCACAGATTTCTTTTAATTTCGTATTCATTTATTCAAGTGATTGGTCTTACTAGTTTAGTGTCCTATTAATTATTTTCACACCAGTAATAGCATCTAGTTGTCAGAGGTTGAAGCTAGTAGTGTGGAATAATGCATGATGCCTGTGGCACTACATATGATGTACAGTATGTATGACTCTGTGATGCACTGTTTATGCAAATCAGGACAGCTGGGGCTTGGATGTGTCTTGAAGAGCCGGAGTGATATCGTCCTTTGACTGCGTGGGTGTTTTATAAACATCACACAGAAGTACTTAAATGACTCTTGTCAACTTTTACAGAGGAGCAATAGAAAGCATGAGAGAACAGGAACTGGTAACATTACTAATTGGTATGGTTTGTGCATCATTGGTACCCATCTACCGAGCATCAGTGATATCGGTGAGGTGAGGTGCCTGCGCAGAGCCCAAAGACAATTCCCACCCCAGCAACAGCCTGGTCACCCTGCTGCCATCTGGCAAGCAATACAGAAGTATCTGCTGTTGTACCACCAGATTACAAATTCGCATCTTCGCTTTTGAGTGGAGTTCAAAATTTGGGGAAATTTAAGGCGAAAATTGCCTCGGTAGGCAATTGTCACTCACCTGCACACGTGTGACCGTGCCTTAACAACGAGAATTATGTTTCTATGGCAACATCTCAATATGGAAAAATTGAGATGAAACACGTATGGATGATAATGATTGAAGCAGAATCATTACCTATTTTATATTTATGCAATAAATGTATTCATTGAAGAAAAGTCAATGTCAGCGCCAGCAGCACAAAGTGGCCATAAAATGTGCTTAAAACAGCTGCATTAACAACTGGGTTTACTGAACACACGTTACTGAATATACACAACAAATCCAATTTCAACACACCACGCAAAGCATGCTACATTTTTCCTGCGTTCACTTAATGTTTCTTGTTGACAAAACATATGAAAGCAATCATTTGCAAATTTGTGCCCTCACCCACTCACTCGCACACTGATGCGAACCGCAAACACATTCAAATTCACACATCCACATTACAATAAACCATCTCACTTTCACAAATGGATTTTTTTTTTTTTTTTAAACATATATGTGACACTGGCATAACAGAGGACGAATTTAGCATTTCATTCTGTAGAAATGAGGTTAGTTATGTTTCAAGCTATTTGTGCAGAGAGGGAGTGCGGAAAGAGATTAGACGTGCGAGTCACTAGCTCAAAAAGATCAAAACGCTTGTTGACAGCAGGGAGCGACCGCCTGAAGAAGATGAGTCCCCTTTTCTAAAATTACATTTTCTTGGCAGGTTTAGGCGTCAGGTTGCAATATTCCACTTTGTTCCGTGTCCCGAAGTACCACATTCTTGTTGTTTGTGTAAGAAACGGCTCAGACTATTAGTAAGCAGTGAAATCCCTGCAGTTTCCGGCACTTTAGCTCCATAATACTGCACCAAACTCGTTCACCAAACCGGAGAGGAGCTGAGACGTAAACAGAAGCAGAGCAGAAATCCTCTCTCCAGCAGCAGGTGTCCAGTGCTGACTGGGAAGCCCCGAGTGAACTCCTGTGGCCTCAGCAGGTGTTTCATACTTCTTTTAATGAGAAAACGTCTAGAGGGAGAACCAACTCATAACCACGCTCTTATGGTCACGATCCCACTGCATCTTTGTGTGACACAACAATTTCTTTCACGGTTCAGTACCAGGAATCCTATTCACAGCAAATCAATTTGTGCAAAAACCTTTCCTTTATGTGAAATTAACATACAGGCATTAAAAATGCTCGGCATGTGCGTTGTAAGTCATACAGTACTTACTATAATTAATTATTACTATTCTGCAGGATTCTGATTTTTGACTGAGTCTCTGAGTGATGACTTCATGGATCAAGGGTATTTATTCATCCATAAAAATCATAGAAATGTTCTTATTCATTCTTATTATAATATACATATACAGGCACATATAAAAAAAGAGGACACTTCTCACTTTAATTTGAGAGCGGAAACTTTAGTTGAGTGAATCCTGCAGTTATTTTTAATTAGCATTACTGCAAGAGTGTTTGATCAAGGAGAATGTAAACCTTGAAAAGAATTCTTATGGCAAAAAAAGTTTCATCTGAATAATGTTTTCTTTTTTAATGTGCCTTTTTAAACTGTGTGTCTGATGGAAAAGTCAATGTGTTTAAGTCAATGTGTTTATATTGTGAACTCTAACCGCTTTGGACCTTTAACACACGCACACACACACACTGAAATTCTTTTCAGTCCATTGGAAACTATAAACACATCACCAGTCTCATGCTGTGATTTGTTTTTACATTTGATTTGACATTTAATGGCTCTAGGGGGCATTCATCTCTGTTGCCAAGGGAAATATCTGCTGCGTTTCTCTCTGTCCCCAAAGTCTTTGTCAAAATATGAAGTTCCCTCAGGGTTACCACTTCAGCTAAGTCAAGTGTGTTCCTTCAACACGTTTTAGACTTTTAGGAAAAATAATAGTCAAAACAACCTCTTCAGTGTGAGAAGTTGACAACAGTTTCGCCTGAATCTTTAGGAGGAGCAGACATAAAAAAATATCCTCTTTCCTAAACACATGCTGTAGCTGCTGTCAAACCAACCGCAGTGCACTTTCAAAACCACGTATCTGCATTTGCATCACCTCATTTTGTAATTTTGTCCGTTTAATATGCGATGAAACAGATGAAAAAATAATATGTCTAAAAATAAACTTCTTCTATTGAAATGCATGACAATAAGTCCACAGAGGAACAAAGACAATCCTGATAACCGATTGAACTACTGTCCTACTACTGTTTTACTCCTGAGCAAAGTCAAATGATAAAGATTCTGATATAATTCTTTACATACACGTAGAAATTCATTGTAGGTACTTTTAGAAAGTGTTCAGGCAGCTGAGTTAAGCATACAAACAGTTTTCACTACAAATCTCCTCTTAACAGAGGCACTTACATTTGGATTTATTTATATTTTTTTACTTGAGGACATTGGGTCATTAGTTTTGTTTGTTTCTTGAGACAAGGACAATCAGACCGACTATAAGCTTCAGAAAGAATTTGATTGGTTAGTCTTTAGGCCTAAAGCTGGAAGTCAACTAACACTACACATTTTAATCGGCCTTTCTGCAGGGCCAAAAGTACCAGTTAGTAAGTAGGGTGCTACTCACAGCATTCTCGAAATATTTAAAAAAGGTGAAAGACAATGTTACTTGGTGCAATGAATGAAAAGCAAGAGGCTGTATGCCTCCACCAACCAGTCAAGTTGCAGTTTACATCCGTGTCTGGCCATAATATCATCACTTCATCATTTTATACTATTAGACGTTTGGTTGAAATTGTCATAATTAGCACATGAATTATTGAGTTATGTCCCGAAACATTTCTTGTGAGGTCACAGTGACCTTTGGCCTTTGACTACCAAATTATAATCAGTTCATCCTTGAGTCCAAGTTGACATCATAATACCTCCAGCTACGGGAGTTGCCGGCGCTGAGGCATAACCAGCTCAATAGAGTTTACAACTGTCGGAGATCAGATCGACGGAAGTGCTCAAAAACAGCTGACCAAAGTTTCTGACATTCCGGAAATCCATCTTATCGTCCAACAGTTTGTTGATTGTTTGGGCAATTAGTCAGGCATCACAATGCCCCTCAAACTGAACCTCAAATGACAGCCGATCTGGTGGAAATGTAACCTTTATTCTAAAATGAGTCAGGGGGGACCATTTCAGGGTTAAAATGGGGCTTAATTCATACAATGTCTGTGATAACAACTGACAAACTTTGATCTCTGTGCATATATAAATTGTACAAGTTTTTTTTTTTCTTTGAAATACATTTCTTTCAAATGATTATTTATGAACCAAAGAAAATGTGTGTTTGAAAACTGATTTGCATTAGCTGGAACCAAACATCAAGAGAAAAGACACAAAATCAAAGCAAATCTACTTGTCAACATAAAAAGTCTCGGAGACTTTCTAAGCAACAATTTATCTCTCCAAAATAAAATGAAACAATCATGATAGGATTTAGGATACTCAAACTTAGACTCCTTGAAGGTACAGCGGGGCGGCAGGGCCATTTTAACATTCTGAGACAGAGCTGCACAAGACTGTTTTTTATGTTGATTAATGAGCACTGACCCTGATATTTATATAAATAAATACAAAACATAAATACAGGATTTTGAAGGGGACCTCTAAGGCTTTTGCATCTTTCTTAATTAGTTTGTCAATCAATATAAAATGGCAAAAAACGGTCCTTAGCTCGGTTCTCAGCGGTGGATCTATGTAAATCATTGTTCACATTTACACTCAGGTTTTTGGCCTTTCTGGCTGATTGCCTGTGCAGCAAAGGGGGGATTTGAATTGATAAGAAATGTAATTTGATAACGTACAAAATTCATCAAACCGCTAAGAGCCTTTATTCTGTCTCCTTGGACAGACTCATCTATTATGTAGAGATCCATGAGTCTGAAGAGAGAGGGAGGAGAGAGAGTAGGAGGTAGAGTGAGATAAAGAGAGAGAGGGGAGACGAAGCTGAACGAGATAGATCAGGAGGAAGATATTTGTGGTAATTAGATGGATTAATGAATCAGAGACAATCCCCTGAAATGGAGATTAATTCCCATGACTTGGCCATCATGTTATGTATTTATCAATGTCAAGCAAGTATTTTATTAATAAGCCATAGATCTGGCCCTGTCCCCGTAGCTAATAAAGGGGTAATACGTCTAATTCACACAGTAACAGATAATCTGGTGGAAGAAGTGATGGGACTTATTAGAGAAACTGAGTGAGAAAGAGAGAGAGAGGCTTTTAGAAAGTAGTCATTGGTCTTTGACGGGATTTAATTTTAATCATCTTTAGCCAATGATTTATGTTATTATGACTTCACACATATGATTTACGATGCTAATACGCTAATCTGTGTGTGCGTGTGTTGTACTTGTACTTGTTTTCGTGTTTGAACAAGATTTTCTTTTCTTTTTTTCTGCAGTTTTGACACCTGCAGAAACTTCCACTTGAATGATAAAAGAAGGTTGGATACTAAAGACTACAGGTGTGATCCAATGAGCCAGCTGTAACTTACACATACAGATGTCATTAAATATGAAATCAATGTAACTTAATACATACAGTATGTTTATTAGAGTTCACACGTGAATGACTGTGGCTGGTTGTATTTTTAGAACAAAAAAGTAATAGTTTCCACAAGTGTGTAACGTTTAGGGCATTATTTCCCCTAAAAGTGTTTACTTGATCCAAACCAGTGTGATATTTATACATTGTTTACTTTTGTATTTTACTTTTAAGTAAAATGCACACAATTTTGTTATACACAAAGCCATCAAAGGAGTAGTGTGTAGGATCTGGCCATATCTAGTGGTGAGGTTGCAGATTGCAACCAGCTGAAGCCTTTCCCGGGTGCCAAGCATGTAGAAGAACTACGTCGGCCGACGCAAAATGCGATTGGCCCTCTATAGAGCCAGTTGTAAGAGTAGCGTAGGTCATTTGAAGCAGAGCCAATGCTTAGAGTGTGTGTGTGTGTGTACATGGGAAGTGAGTGGTGAAGCAAGAGAGACGTTACTGAAACTGGCCCAAGCAGTTCTGGGCTACTGTAGAAACGTGGCGATGCAATGCGATGGCAGACTCCATGAAGAGGACCCGCTCCCTTTGTAGATATAAACGGCTCATTCTAATGAAAACACAACAATTCCTATTTTCAGGTGATTATTCACTAAAGAAAACATATTAATATTATATTTTATTTCTGCCAATAGATCCCCCTAATTGATACACACTGCTCCTTTAAGTGTGAATGTATTTTCTTCATTGGTTGGAACTTGGGTGAAAAGAAAAGTAAGCATCCTAACAGGAGTTTGGATATAAAATGTTTAGGCTGTGATCACTTTTATTATTAATTGAGTACTGGAACTATTACAGCTAAAAACTATTCTTGAGAGGTATTTTTGTTAATGACCTCACTGCCGGTAACCGTTGACGGCTCTTTTAACTGCTATAAAAAGAAGATATAAAGTCCGTATCAGCAAGAAGGGCTAAAGGTGACGCTACATTATGATGACCTGTTAAGATGAGCGAGTTGCGCTGAAGGTTATAAGCGGTTTTATATCCGAGCAGATGACGAATATTTACTGTGTATGTGCAGCTGCTCCCGACAACAAATGACTGTAGCCTGCAGTGAAACCCTCAAAGTACAGCATTAAGCATTTAGTGTGAATGCTGACTTAATGTGACCAGCTGTGGGGTTCTCGTGGCAGAGACCGGCTGTCTCAGAGTGGTCGGCACCGGAGATCAATGAAGCTGTTCCCACCTGCCCAAGTGAGCTTAACATAAGGAAAAGATAAATACTCAAATATTGTATATATGAAGCGCTTATGGAGTATGTGACCTTCATATGCGTCTGAATAATTGTTTGCCTTT
The DNA here is from genome assembly GCA_916701645.2 of Sebastolobus alascanus. NCBI lineage: Eukaryota > Metazoa > Chordata > Actinopteri > Perciformes > Sebastidae > Sebastolobus > Sebastolobus alascanus. The sequence continues at coordinate 1,182,375 of CAKAOJ020000142.1, read as the reverse complement.
GCTGCATGTTGTACATTTATGCTCCAGTTCCACTTTAAACCCAAAACATTTCAGCGCAAAGTGCACACGTGATGCGTCTCTGTTACACGTGTTGCACAACGATGCCTTACCGCCTGTGATTGATGGTGGTTATTTTGTTTTTCAATTCCTCAGGGTTCACTACATTTCCCATGGTGCCTAAGTCCTGGAAATCTCAATAGTTGACCCGTGTCTAGAGGGAATACTTGTAAGATAAAGAGATGGCCATACACACGGACAGACACACCATCACTTGCACATACACACACACAAAAAAATCATTTTGCTCCCGTTTCCTCTATCTAACCACACAATCCATTAGGACAAACATTTAAACTTCCCAGCACTCCAAGCATTCCCAGAAACCCATTACTATTTTTCAAGAAGAAAAATAAATAAATAAATGAAAATAAAAAATGTCACTGCATGTCCTTGAAACCACTCAGTGTTTTGTTCCTCTCTGCTGTCTGCCCTTCCATCAGTGCTAATTACTCTAAATGAGTTTTAACTGGGGATGCTGAAGCCTGCCTGATGTTGGAGATTTAGAGTCAATAGGCATGTAATGGCACTCTGTCTTTGTCCGTCATTAATCAAGGTTATGTATGGAGTCGCAGCCTGGAGGATCGGAAGAACACGTGTCAATTACCACCAAACAGGGGAACGGGGCTGTCGATGAGGTTTAGAAACAATGCTAATCTTTGCTTGAATTTCACAGAGAACATTAGAGAGCAGACGCGTGGCAGACTAAGTGAAACAGTGATACATTCGTCATAGCCTTTTAATCTCACCTACATTGATAATGTTTTCAGATAAAGTACTTTTAATCTTTACAGCTTTTCTTCTCTGGCCATAAGTCTTTTTTGCGACCGGTTCAAGAAGTGTCAGAGTTTTCGCCACGAGGCTCCAGCTAGGCTTGCCGCGGTAGTCGCTGTTACACAGTGTTACACGGTGTTACACGGTGTTACACAGTGTTACACGGTGTTACACGGTGTTACACAGTGTTACACGGTGTTACACGGTGTTACACAGTGTTACACGGTGTTACACGGTGTTACACGGTGTTACACGGTGTTCGGACATACACCGATTACATTACTTGCCCACTGCCCCCACAGTCGTTTTCCTTTTTCACAAAAATAAAACCCATTTCGTTCCTTTTGGCGTATCAGCGCTGTGTTATGAACGCATAGTTGGTAGATGGATGCTACAATTATAAACAAGTGGAAGTGTCTGCTCCATATGGTGTCTCAGCACAGAGTACTGGCACAAGTCAAATTTCACACACTACATCAGGGGACAAGAGAGTTGACAGACAAGATGACGGCTGAGGATTTGGTGTCAAAGCAAAAAGCAAAAGTGCCTATTTGGCAATATTTCAGATTTAAACCCAATGCTACAAGGGAACCATAACGTTAATGAAGCAATCGGGGGGGCAATCATACTCGGGCACGGTACGGATTAGGCTTGCCGCGGTAGTTGGTGTTTCCGGTGTGTTTACAGAAATAAAACCCATTTAGTTCATTTTCACATATCAGCTCCGTGCTATCAATACATTGTCAGACAACAGACGCTACAAACTTAAAGTGAAAGTGTCTGCTCCGCAGCACAGAGTTACAGGAGATATATTTCACACACACGGGACGAGAGAGAGTTGACAGACAAGACGATGGCGGAGGATTTGGTGTCGAGGCGAAAAGCAAAAAAGAGGAGGACGCGAAGGAGCATCGCCGGATGGAAACCTCTGGCCTCGCGAAAGTGAAAGCTCAACCGTAGAGGCCAGACACACAGCCACCCGACGTTAAAGATCAAAGTAATTGACCTGTGATCTTTTCTTGCAAAATATCCTGTGTAATCGGTAACACCGGTGTTGTCACAAGTTTATTAACCGGTGGGAAAATTTCCTCACCTTGACATCCCCTAGCTCCAGCACCGTCTATCTCCTCAGCAGGAGAAACAACATCAGATTAAAGTCGTACCACTCACAGATATGAACACTGAACAGGACCAACAGCAATAGAATTAGCAATTTCATTTGGATTGGTCATCTCAAACGTTTTATTAAAATTCCCCCCCCGAAACATAAATGTTTTATGGAAGGTCAATTTCATCTGCAGGGGGAAATTCAAAAGCTCTCCCAAATGATGGAGTGGAGCGTTATACTGCAAAGTGTAACTCATTAACTAAAGGTTGGTCTTTTCACAACATCCATGCCCTCTGAAATTTTTTGGAAACAATGTATTCAGAATCTTCACTACTCCACTACAGGTCATACTCAGAGAAAAGTAAAAAACAACAAAACAAGCATGCCGCAGTCCGTGCCCTCACTCTCTTCTGCATCAATTGTGCATCATTTTCAAACAATTGCCTCTTCTGCTACGCTGAAGTACTGCAATAATAATGCTGCAAACATGGGACAAACATAGTGGGGCCTGGCTACTTCATTCATGATTTGAAGTCACTATTCAAATTTCAAGTATTTGTCAGACAGTGTGCCTTCCACTGCATTTTTATCAAATGATGCATTTAACTTACTGTCAAATAAATAACTGCCGTGTTGTCATGTTCAAGCTGCACTTAAAACACTTCACATTCCTGCTTTAATACATTTTATCAATCAATGAAGAACAATAATGAAGAAAAAGTCATGGTAGGTTATAGATATTATCATGAAAAGCATAAAAATGATCATCAGGAGCACCGACCATGAACCACAACATTCCCCTCTGACGATAAAAGACGTCTACCATCAGACAGCGGTGGTTTCGACTACTGTTGAAAACGGAGGACATTGGCACTCTCCCTGGGTTGGTATTACTGCTGATCCCACTGAGATCTAACAGCGCAGTCTGCAGTTCTATGCAGTTTTCAGATGATACACATGTCGTGTCTCAATTCGCATACTTACACTTCCTTTTTTGAGTGCAGAAGTGCGTTCACACTGAGAAGTATGGCAAAATGCAGTGCACTCTAAGTACCCGGATGTTTTACTCAAAACGGTCAAAACATTGAGTGTGGAACGCTGGACACTTCTCACCCTCAATGGTCGCCATCTTTGCTACGTAGCGGAAGGGGAGGGGCCACCAACCTATTTCAAACTTGTGAAAACGGCAGGCGAGGAAGCTGCAGCGGTTGCGATTTTAATATCTAACTATACAAATTTAAGTTATACGTGTGTTTTTTCCACTAAGTACCACTTTACTGTAGTTGGATAGAAGCAATTATTGGGTCAATTTATCTGTCTGAATTGAGTTACGGCCGATACGGCGTGATGTCTGTGGCTGACTAACACCAGCTGATCTACCGAGCTTCTGGTGAGTGCATAACAGCCGTATGTGATTTGAGACAACACTACCCTGTCGAAATTCACGTACCAAATACACTTTTGGCGGTTCATTTTCCGTCGATTATTCGAACAATCATTGCAGCTAGAGCGTCAACAAAACACCAATGCCAAATCATGGATACCTCCTGTACTAAACAATTATTATAACAACTATTATTTTACTTATTTATTACACTGTACCACCTAAAATGAATATGACACATATGCTGCATATATGCACCCGCATGCTCTAACTGGACAGGAGACATTGTGCCCTGACATAGAGTTACGTTTTAATCTCCTTTAAGTCCAGCCTTCTAATTTACATTGTCTATTACCATGCCACTAACGACTCTGACCTTCTCCTCTGTTAAACACCAAGCCAGCAGATGAGAAGGGATGACGCGGTGAAACCCCTTGAAAAAAGCGAGCGAGAGAGGGAAGGACAGGATGACAAAGAGAAGAAGGAGACAAGATTTTTAGGGCCCTGGCATTCACTTAAGTCATAAATCTGTGGTTTATGGTGAAATGATGGCAGATAATGTAAGTAAAGGTCAGCGCAGCATGTCAGCCAACAATAGATCAAGGGGACTGATGATTGTGGTCACACGCTGCTTGACTTGAATCCTGCACACTTCATTCTTTCATACAGCTTGTTCCCTTCTTTGCTTGCATTTTTTCTTCATTTTTTTGTCTTTATCTTTAAGCCTGCAAATCTCATGTTTTGTAACACAGCAACAGCCACCTGTGAAGTACACCGCAGTGATACTGGCTGGATAAATTGTTATCGATATCCACTAGACAGAATGTGTCAACATTGTGTTTCACAGTCAATATCATATCGCCTCTGCGGGAGCTCGGGCATGAAAATCTCATAAATTTGCTTTTCAATTGGCTGTTTATTCCTGTAAAGAAAGTGATGATTGGATAATAATTCAGTAATTACGGACCTTGACTTGACGTGTTTGTATTTCATCTGCGGTGCCAGACAATGTTAATTGTCATTCCTGTGGCGTATCTAAAATATAAATTGATTGTCATACTTTTCTGCGTCTTTAAAAAAAACATAACACCAACTCTTTTACCTCACATATCCTTTAGATGTCACCCACCAATCCAAATATGCACAATGTGTCCCCAAAAGCTTTTTGCTTTGTTCCAATAAATAACATTCAACATTCAAATAAAATGATGGACGTAAACTATTAGGGCAACATCTTGAGGGAACTTTGCAAATTGGGCAGGGAATCTTAATTTCTTAATGATTTTCACTACCAGCTTATTGCTTCCTGAACCATCAAGGACCATCACACAGAATGGCACAAATATGCACCGATACGACTTTTTTAGTGCGATAGCGATACCTGGGTTTTGGGTATCAGCCGATACCGAATACCGATACGATACCAGTATTTAATTAATAAGCTGTATGCCTCACTGTGTGGAAGTGACTGGGATCATTATTTTATGTGCAAGGCAACAGGCTTTCCCAACTTTGTAAAACAAAATGTAACAAAAAAAATAATTAGATATAAATTTATTGAATTGTTATTTTTAAATCTTACACCAACAACTGCTAAAAAATATTTTCAAAATTAACAGGAATTACAGTTCAGGTGTAAACTTTTTTAATGCAGCAACAAATTGGTCAAAACTCAAACAGGAATTAAATTTCCAGTATATAATGTATATAGTGTATATAAACAAATAACTAAATTTAGTAGATCGGTCCCATTGTCACTGATATCCGATCCAGATGTTTGAGTCGGTATCAGCCCGATATCCGATCCGGTATCGGTATCAGTGCATCCCTACAGACAAACACACTCAATAATGTCTGATTTCACCTCTGCTTTATGTCATCCAAGTAGGGCTAGGTGATATGGCTTAGAAATAATATCTCTATGTTTTTAGGCTATATCGCGATACACGATATATATATATATAACCTATAACCTTTAAATTATTAAGAATTATTCAATTTTGACAGAGCGTTTCTATTTTAACCGGCGCAGCTTTTCTGGCCTTTGTGGCACTGGTTTAGCGGCCCAGGAAACTCCCAGACCAATTGCATGCATTGTAAATCTTCTCACGTGATGCTATTCAGCCAATCAAATCTGCATAAGTGAGTGAGATGCACACATACACATGGGAGAGACGAGACAAGAGACAACAGGTGTGCTCTAAAAAGAGAGAAGTAGACAGCTAAAACAGAGTTTTTTATCCAGGATGGACAGACTGTTACATGTTCATTCTTCCCATGGGCAGTTCCCTCCAGATACAAAAACTCACGCCCCATACGCACATCCATGCTCATACGCTACACAAACACTCGCCCAAGTGTGTGTCTGTGGGAGGGAGAGAGCCGCGGGGGGGAAGTGAAACGCCAAAGTATGTCTCATGCTGGCTGCTTAAAAAAATGACACTTAATATTTATACTCAATGTTGGCGATATAGTCATTTACTACATCCCACAACAAGCCACAATACATCAAGTATATTCGATATGTCACCCACCCCTACATTCAAGTTCAGCGGTTGCACAAAGCTGTCTAGATAACTATCTTAAGTGGGCCTATTTTCATTAAATTAATATCATTGTCAGACTAAAAAATTGAGGCTGACAGACTACAGCTTCAGTCTGCTCAGGCGGGTACACTCCGGCAGAAATGTTGCACCTCCTGATGGAATTTAACAGCTACAAGTTCATTTTCTCTGGTGCATTTAGTTATACATGTAGCAATAACAAGCAACAATTATCTCCTTCCCCTCATTGTTTACTCTACATCGTTGTTTGGAAACAACAAATTAGCAGTTGTCACTGATTGTAACAGTAAAAACACAACTCTGAGGCACGGGTGGTAACTTTTGAGTCTTCTAATTAGTCCCAGACTAACATAGAGTACCTTTGGGAGTATAGTATTGATTGAATATAAGACATCTATATACAGGAGCGATGAATTCGGGAGACAGGGATTTATTTCCTCAACACATGATGTCACACAAGCCGATAGAAACTCCTGTAGCGTAAACTGGGCTAACGTAACACTTTCAGGGCTGACTGTCGCTATAAACAGAGTTGCAGAAACTAGCAAGCCTAGCAACCTCAAGGCTTCAAACAACCCATAATGAAACACTCTCTGTAAGAGCCAGTGTTAATATGACTCCTTTACAAACATCATTCCCACAAAAGTGCCCCGTACCTAATAGGGATGAGCATTCCAATACTATTCAATAATCACATGGAACTAGTCGATGATTTTTCCAAAATCGCTGCATACACCGTGAGGAGAGATACACAGTGGGGGAAAACGGCATATTATTATTATTATAGTTATATTATTATAATGGCACATTATCCCATCTAACGCTATGGATTAAGAGTTTATTTCAACCATATTGTTGGGACAGTGGAGGAGGCCAGTGGAAAGACAAACCTAGTCGGTTTTGGTGAGTTTTATTTTGTTTCTGTCTGGTTTGAATGGCGATATGTTCCGCTGCTGGATCAGCTGATCTACCTGGTGAAACTACGAGGGGAGCGGCGCTGCTTGCAGGGCGCACACACACACAAACACACTTGCGCTGTGCTATGTTTTACCGGTAGTAACGTTACTACCAGGCAGCGCCTGTGACGGTTAAAACAAGGGAAACATTTTTTTTTTAAGACAGGACGATTGTCGCATAAACTAGTCGATTTTTTTTTTTTTTCTACAATTTAATGACTATTCGTAAATCATGACCCATCCCTAGTACCTAAGGGGCCATTTTTTTAAAATGAACACTACTGGGAGAGCCACTAGGGCCAGCAAACTGAACGTTTTTAATGGCGGTTCCATGTTTATGAAGTAGTTTGATATAAAACTGTTTTTTCACCCTCCTCTGGAGGCCCATGTGGTTCTGTATCGATACATTATTATGCACAGTGACTTCCTGGACATGGATAGTAGCAGAGGTCCTTATTCAGCACAGAGTGAAGTGGAGATTGACTGTAGATTTACTATACTACTTGACTGAACATTCATTACCTTTTAACATGGGCATGAATCAGGATTAGAAGTCAAATGAGCATTTTAGACCCAACACACACAATCCAATATTACCTGAGCAACGGGCAAGGGTGTAAAACTTCTCTCATTACCCATTCAGAGGCCTGTCTTATCATGTATAACCAGACAAGCTGCTTGTTGACTCAACCTTGCCTTCCTCAGAGGCAACGTTTTGAAGGGAAAATTATCATTTTGATGGAAATGATGTCTCGGTGTGCTGCTGAAGCCACTCTGTCGTCTCTAGCTGATAAAAACAAACTTTAAAACAGTCAGACGCCATCTCTCCTGGGATCGAATTGGGATGCGGCGATAAAAAACATGAAAAGGGTTTTATTTATGTGTTCAATTATTTATTTATCTATTGAAAAACAGCAATTCCAAAGTGCTGATAGATATTATGGATTCGACTTATAAACTTGAATAACCTTGTTAAAGGTGGAGTCAGCGATTCTATTCAAATGCAATTTCATTTTAAAGGGTTGGGTATCGTTTGGATTTTAACGAATCTGATTCCTATTGTTCGAGGGGCGGGGTCACAACAGGTTACATGCTGTGGTCATGGGAAAAAATATATTTTTTTTTTAAACTTTTACACTATTTATATTAATTCATACTCATATTCATAATTCACTTCATACAGTTTATGGAACATGTAAATCAATTTCATACAGTTTTATTTGGTTGCTGTTATTAAATAATATGGTTCAATAATAATCTGTTCATTCTTTTTTCATTCACTATAGGGCTATTGTAACTGTAACACAAAAACCCACCAAAATGACACAGGGTCCAACATACTTCGGGCCAGTAAATACAATCAGTCAGTTGCCCGATCAGGCCAGTTCTCAAAAAAGTTAAAAGATAATAATAATTTCATTGAAATAATAATAACTGCTCCACGAGCGACATTACTACGCCTGCTCTACTTGTGTCTGTCTCTACTCACAGTCCTGGGAAGGTGAGTAGAGCACGCCGTGCAAAGACATACACAGACAGGCTTGTTTACTTCATACATGAAATGGCGGTCAATATAAAAAGCGTAGGAGTTGAAATGCAAAAGGACATTCATTGCATCTTGGGAGAAAAACCTACTGGGATGAGAATGATGACTGGTATTAGGGGTGTAAGAAAATATAAAAAAAATATAGAGTATCGCAATATTATGTTTTGTGATACTGTATCGATTCTCAAAAACACCGTATCGATTTTATACAGTAATATATAAAAAGTTAGTTTATATAGTTTACATGCAAAGATTAACTCTCACTCAATACTTTATTTCATTGGCAAAGATATGCACCCTCTCAGTGTGTGTGCCCTCTCAAAGTGGTGCTGAGATGTTGGATGTTACAGGGACTGTGATGAAGTCAAATGTAGATCCCGCTGTTCTGATTACATACAAAATTCAACTTTTTTTACTGAGAATTTATGCATATGGCGATGTGTTCTATGTATCACGATGTGTTCAATATATCACTATATATTGAATCGTAACCGCTGTTTCGTGATACGTATCGTTTCGCCAGATCCTTGACAATACGCAGCCCTCGTGCGTACTGTGTGCGTGTGTGTGGCTGAGCAGGAGAGAGAGAGTTGGTGGCTGCATCAACAGCAAACAGGTGTTGGCAATCGGAGCAGAGAAGAGAACCAGTGGTCCGTGGCGCACAGCCTTACCCAGAATCGTGCGCTCGCAACTCTTTTTGGTCTTCCCATAGTGCCCGGACAAAATAAAAATAAATGCATCGTTTTGTGCAGTGTCGTCCAGTCCTGGAAGAGTGCCAATGTGTAGTTGTTTAGGAACCAATAAGCAGAATCAAAATTTTACTTTCTTAATGATTCCTTTGGAACAAGTTCTAATTTGGAGCCACAAAACATTATTCCAGCCAATTAGCAACAGGGGGCATTTATGTTCGTGCACAGGACAGGGGAAAGGCCATGGATGTATAAAGAGAGGGGGAGCGAGAGGGATGGTAAATCTGGAGGGGGGTATTTGTTGAGTTCAAATATCAACAATCTTTCTTCAGAATTGTCGACTCCACCTTTACTGGAAATATCGTTCCTTTCTCTGTCTTTTCCATCAAAGAATAGGGGTCCATGTCTATGTGTGCTTCGAGATTTACAATTTGCTTTGGTCTACCATCATGTGTGTACCTCCTACAGTCATCATAACATTTTTGCACTTACACTATTGATTGTCATTGGTTTCCCATTTAAAAGTTTGTTAATCAAAGTTCTCAAACAGCAATAACTGCATACCGTAATGATATTTCTAATGTTTGATGGCCACATTTGAGATTGTGCTGACATTTCAAAAATCTTGGAAAACTAATTGGCGATCATTTCCTCTAATAATGGGCACTCAGAATGTTATTGATTAGACTCAAAAGAGAGACGGTATATTGATTTTGTTATCTGCTGATGGTGAGTGCCAACATTGTTATTTTCGTGTGTCGCCACCAACATGAACACTTGAGACTATCCATTACTGCTTTTCCACCTTTTCTGCTTTCATTCCATTCTTTTCTTTTCTTACTGCTTCTCTCCTTCTCTCCCATTATTCCACTCTGAATGTTTCATCTGTCACCGAGTCGGTGGACTGAGATGAAACAAGCTCATATCTCAGTAAGTCTTTCTCATACCCTCTGGGTTTCCCTCAGCCTCGCCTGTCTTATTGTTCCTGCTCTGGTTACTTCTGCTCTATATGTGGTCTGGGTGTTCGTGTCCACATATGTGCATACTTTGAATCTAGCTGCAAACGTGTGTGTGTCATACAAAATGTGTGAATACCTGGTATGTCTATGTGGGTGGAAATACAAGGAGGTGCTGTACCTGTGCAAGTCTTTATGAGTGCGTGCTCGTGCATGGAGTGTGTGTGATACTGTATGTGTGTACCTGCACATACCGGTACATCCATGTCTTTGTGCCCAGATGTATGCATACACGCTTGCATGTGTGCATCAGTAAGTAAGTGTGTGTGTGTGTGTGTGTGTGTGTGTGTGTGTGTGTGTGTGTGTGTGTGTGTGCGTGCGTGCGTGCGTGCGTGCGTGCGTGCGTGCGTGCGTGCGTGCGTGCGTGCGTGCGTGCGTGCGTGCGTGCGTGCGTGCGTGCGTGCGTGCGTGCGTGTGTGTGTGTGTACACTAACTGGCATCAGCCTCTGTGTTGGAATCTCCCAGAGAGTATCTTCCCCCAGGTGTCACAGTATCATGATAAATGGGCTCGGCGCCGCTGAGACAACCACAATACCCCACAGCAATATATTTCCATAACTCCTCACTGCTTTGGAGAAATGTATGCCATTTCTTGATAACACGGGGGCACCATTATAACACATTATGTGGGATAGACCTTTGGCTCCAAAGCCTTATAAAGATGGTTGACTAAGTTTGGAACTGGCTTTATATGTATCAAAAAAGCAGCTGCTATGTGAGGAGTTACCGAAGAGCAGTATGTCAGGACTACTCAGCTGACTGCATCTGCCAAAACTCTCACAACTGTTTGATGTCAGGCTCGATATGTTAACACTCTACTAACCCAGCATGCTTTTGGTTACATTGGCACTTATTCACAATATGCCACTCATCCATCTATGCAAAATGCTGTCACTGGTTGATTCCTGCTTCTCAGACATCTTTCTTAAAGCCTGATGAAAGAAACATTGAAAGAAGGTGCAACAATAGTACAGTACTAATGTATATCTTACATCCTGTTCTTAAAGGTAGAGTGTGTAGGATCTGGTGGCATCTAGTGGTGTGGTTGCAGATTGTAATCAACTGAGTACCCCTCAGCTCACTCCTCTCTTTACAAGACTTTATCTATGTTTATGTAACTTCTGTAAATGATTTTAACCTTCATGGCAATCCTTCAAACACAAAAACAATGACTTTGTCAGATCACATTGTGTTTGTGTGAGGATCTTGGTAATGTCTCCTTGAATGTCATTTGCATGTTATTTATGTTGCACTCCTTCTCTCTGTCCCTACCTCTGTTCATCTCTGTGTGTTTACAGCACTGCAGTGGTCATTTACAAGGCTGAGCTTCAGCACACAACAAGGTATTTCACAGAGGTAACACACTGCTCCTCCTGATAAAGGAAAAATGAAACACCTTCACTCGATAGGTCAATTCATCCTCTGGCGTAACCGAAAACAGACTCCTTTGAAAGAAAGTGAGTCCCTTGCAAGCGTTGATTACTTCATATTTCTTTATCTTGGCTGTGTTAGTAAGCAGCAGCAGCTGTAATCAATTGGCAGGTTGATGAAAATGCATAATGAGGGCACAGAGAAAGATGGTTAGCTGATGCAACCTCATTACCTCACAGCTTATGTTGATCTGCCAAGGTGGACCTGCCAAATTTACTGGATTTTTTTTTTCCAAGCTTTTATCTAAGGGAAGGTTGATTCATCTGACTTTTTCACACTCCACATCTGTACATGAAATAAACTCAATAACTTTTGCACATTCATACCTCGGAGCTGTGCAGTCCAGACACACATTTTTGTTAGCCACTGAATAGGTGTATTGTGCTCAACTGTGCTTTGGCAGTTGGGATTAATGTTCACTTTCAAAGCTCACGTCTTACCACGCTCCACTCCACCAACAACAATTCAAGGACTGCAAAAACACATTATGTATTTCTATTCGTTTTAGAGCACTGGTTCCCAACCTGGGGGTGCCGACCCCCACTAGGGTTCACCACAGCTTCGCGGGGGGTCGCAAGGCATTCTTGACTTTAAGGGGTGTAAGACAACTTTTTTTTAAGAAATACTGTATACAGTTGGCCTTTATTTAAGCCTTTCATTAATTTCTGTGAAGAAAACTAAATGAATAAAGTTTGGATAATTAAATAATGATATAAACAGGATAAGGGCACTGTGAAGACCTGAACACAAGCTATATTCACAGAGCCTTCCCTCTGTGCTAAACAGCCTCTACCTGCATTAGAAAAGTACGCAGTTAAAACAACCAAAGAGCTAATAAAAAAAAGCGTCAGGGAGAAGAAAACACAAAGTTTCTCAAAAAATGAAGTCTATTAAGTATCTATGATTGTTAAGTAAGGGATAATGTACAGCGAGCCGGTCATTGTTATGAAAAAAAAACCAACAGGGCCATGCGGCACAGCACAACAATGACCCGTTAGCTGTACATTATCCCACTTATTACACAGCAAGTTACTTAAGAAATCAATAATTTGACACAAAAACGGTCCGCCAGAGTCCGAAATCAGAACTGCGTCCATAGCAACGGTCTGTTATACATAGCAACGGTCTGCTATAAAGAAATAACAGACCATAGAACGCTGTGATTGACCAATCAGAATCAAGTATTCAAAAAAGCCGTGTAATAAAAATATATAATAAAGAGAATACCTAAATGTTCCTAAAATTAACAAAAAAACACATCTCTGATGTAATACGGAAATAATCTGCTCAAAATTCTTCCAAATCGCTTGTTTTACACAAACTTCCTGCAGTTATTGCATTCACTATTTGGATTCACTGTACAGCTTATCACTTGTTCTGTATTGCTATTTTTATGCATTGAATATAATATGAAATATCCATAAAATATGTCACTTAGTCAGGGGTCGTTGGTTTACTCAATGATAGAAAAGAGTTCCCTTAAGGAAAAAGGTTGGGAACCACTTGTTTAGAGGACAGGGCATCGGCAGGCATTCAACCCTTTCTGTGTATTTCTATTTAATACATTTTAAATAGTCTGAATCAACGACATGGGCAAACTAAATGTCCAGGTGAGGGAAATTAATTCACATAACTGTGCTTACATTAAAACACAAATCACCCATTTTCCATTAGTTGTAAATAAAAGTGAAACCGTCAGAATACACGTCTTGCACATAGTGATCGATGCTGGTACCAGTCAATGTTGATAACAGTTGTTTTTTTTTCCTCCACTTGAACAAAATCAATAGAAAATAGACGGCATATTAGATCCTACTCCACTTCATCCATAACTGCCATGGCGAGCATTTATTCAAGCGCAATAACACTCCGCCCCTATACTAATATCGAACATGATGATTAATCTGCTTCAAATTCCCCTTAAAATGCCTCAATCGATAAGTATTGAAGGTCTGAGAAGTTACATTATTGCTCAAGCACTTATGGGATGAACACATTAGCTGAACAGATTTTTTTTGCATTCACTGTCTGTGAGATTCAGGTTCGGTGCCATGTTTTGTCACAGCCTCATATATCACGGCTAGTTACGTTTCTCTTTCCCAGAGGATGAAACAATGTGGCTGCATCAAATAAATGGCAGACAATAGATAACCATTAAGAGCACCAATAACATTTCAAAGACAGTGCATCAAGTGTGCAAATGAAGGGCGGAATTACTGGATACACAGTAAAACTGCTTTGCCTTTCATGGCACTAATTGTATTATACCTGCCTCCTAAAGAAAATAAATAGCTTTTTCAAAATAACTCTTATTATGCTAAAAGCTATAAAGAAGTTGCTCGGTAATGGTTATGAAAAACTGAGCGAATAATATGGATGACTGCTCACATAAATTTGTTTAGAAGAACAACCCCGACAGATCACAGCATGCAATTTTTTTTGTTCTAGTTTAGAGTAAGATTAGGAAAAACTTCAGTAAAAGTGAGAAACTAGACTCCCAACAGGAGGGCAGACGTTTTGCCTAACGGAGACTATAAAGTAATTAAGTACATTTATTCAAGTACTTTGCTAAAATACAATTTTGAGGTACTTGTACATTATTTTGGTATTTCCATCTTACACCACTTTTTACTTCGACTGTGCTATATTGTATTTTTACTCTGCTATAATTCTTTTTTACATGCCAGTATAGTTACTAGTTACTTTCACATAAAAAACTGTGAATGCAGTACGGGTGTAACGATACATAAATCTAGATTAATATATCCTATCAATGATCAGTGACCCAGTATCATCGTTGCAAAGTGAAAACATCGATACATATCATCATCTTTAAGATACGCCTATATTTTGAAATTCCAATGGCACGTCTGCGTCACCATTTGCGTCCAAGCGGTCCCTCCTTTCCAGTAATAAAATTGTCAAATCATATTTAATAATATTTGCTTTTTCTGAGATCATATAAATGTAATTGATTTTGTTAAATATACAAATGATATCGTCTCATATCGATTGCAGGCCCCCTGAATTTAATCGAAATCGTATCGTGGCAGACATTGTGATATCCGCAGATATCGTATTGTCGAATCGATATAATACAGTATCATGATGAAACTTGTGAATTACACCCCTAGAATGCATGACTTTTACTTGTAATGGAGTATTTTAATAGTGTGGTATTTCTACTTAGCTTAAGCTAAGTTAAGCTACTTAAGTAAATGATCTGAATACTTTTTCCCCCACTGGTACTGAGGCTGGATCGATCACCGGTTTTGCCGCTCTGATCCGATACAGTTTGATTTTATGCCAACTGGTATAACCGGCATTTGTCTTTTTGACACGTTCTGGCAAATCAAAAAGTATATCCGACATCAGCAACAGGTGCCGACAGCGTCACAGCGCTACATGCAGCTCGTCTTGCATTAGTAATAAGCAATATGACAACATAAATAAAATAATATTATGTTTGTTTATAAACTAACGGAACCACTAGTGTCTGACAGGCCGTACGCATCTGCCAAGCCAAGGCCGGTGACTCCGACATAACACTGGCAACATGAAGGAGATATAATTTCATTACAGGTGGGGAGGGGAAGGACGCACAGCACATGTTGTGTTTGTTTACTAGAAAGTTCATGTGTATTTTTTATACAACACAGTATGGGCTTCTGTCAGCCAGTGTATTGCAAGCCCAGCGGCCCCTAATGTTAGCGAGTGTGTGGTCGAGAGACAGAGAGAAAGAGAGAGAGAGAGAGAGGGAGCGAGCCTGTGACTGACGGTGAGTATGAAGTTAGCAGTAACGATATAGCCGAACGTCGCAGTGCAGTGTGTGAATTAATGCTACAACTCCTCAAAACCCAAACTAAGTTCCCGTGTCTTGCTTGCCACCTGCCGATTAAAGTGAATGGGGTTACACTACGCCTAGTGGTAAAATTCGGTATACCGGTCCGTTCCGGTGTTCTGGCTTAATATCAAACTGGTTTGAACATTTTTACACCATTCCAACTCTAGGGTAAACACTGGTAAAGGGCAGACTAATGAATGTGTGCAGCAAATATTGTCTAAGAGCTACTGTAAGGTGAGGTCTCCATTTGAATTAAAAAAAAATCTTGGCAGCGTGACGTTTGTCTTGGTGGGGGTATAGTTTTTCTTCCTCTCCAACATTCTCACCGCCCATTTTTACCTTAAAGGAGGTATTCGGTCAAGGTCAAAGTTAAGGCATGGTTAATTTGACTAATTGTACTCCTTATCCCAGGTAATAGACTCAGCCCATGTAACCACCAACTATCCCCTGACAATTAACTATCAGCTTTGACAGACTAATGTGTAAATTAATCACAAGTATGTGAGTTAACAGCTTGGCCAGTTTAAAGTGAGTTGACATTTTTCTACCAACACTGCTTGACCTGAACTGGAATATGTACAGCCCCCTCTGATTTCCTCTCACTTGAGGAGCAGCTGCTCTAATGACATATCAGTCTTAGAACCATGAATACATGGACTGTAAAATTGAAGAGATTGCCGTCACATTTATTTCCCCCGGTTTCTTCTTCAGGCTTCAAGCGTCTGTGTCCCCCTGTAGTTAATTGCGGTTCTAAGCCGACGCGATGCCCTCCCTGTCTATTACGTCGCGCCTGGCTATGTCTGAATTGTCTGTGTTGATGTGAGTCACTCTAGGAGAGAAATTCAATTACCTCCCCTCTCTACCCAGTCATGGCCCGGCCCAGCCAAGCTGAAGTATGACTGATATCTGCAGGAGTGGAGGGAGAGAGACAGAGAGACAGAGAGAGAAAGAGGGAATAAATTGAATGTGTGTGTAGTTGAGAGAAAGAGAGAGAGAGAGAGCAGAATAGAGGACTGGAAAATAGATGGAGACAGTAAGATGGAGAGAAGGTTTGAAAGAGTGAGAGACAGCCGGAGATGAATGGAGAGAAACAGGAGGAACGGAATATATAGATGCATTCCCGTGAAAACATAATCTGACATTCACCATCCAAGCAATTTGTCCTTGATGGAGGTCTGAACGATATGGGCGTCACATCCCGGAAACAGGATTATTGGAAGCCGTTTGGTTTTATGAGACATCAAATAAAAATCCAAACAAATGGATTTCCTCGTCGTCGTGCTCTGGGCTCCTAAAGGAATCTCATCTTGTACCATGTACACCTTTATATTTATTGAATTTTACACAATATTTTAGTACTAACTTTAATAGTTGACATACAGTAATTTATAACATATACCAAATTATGCTCGACTCCATAATCTCACCGCCTATTTTTTTCACTTTTTTTTAAGGCTAGATTTCGGGGAAAAATTTTGCATTCAGAGTACTGCAATAACAAAATAGTGTGCAATGCAATCTGCATATTTTTTAAGTATACTTTTTTTTTTTAATTGCTCATTTCTTTCAAAAACTCTAGGAGAAAAAGTAAAATAAATGCAATGAAAAAGTGTTACACACATACATAACATAAGCAAGAAGAGGATGTACAAGAATTAAAAAATCATATGTGCTATATATATTGCGTGTTTTAAAAAAAATCAGCTCGTTAGTTGCATGTTGCCTCACGTTTAAACCATGATAACAGTAGTAGACATCAGAAAGAAAAGGGCATTATGAAGTGGAATTAGGGATGCCAATTTTGAAAAATGTTCTTAACCGATAACCGACCCTCGTTAACCGATTATTAACCGTTAACCGACAAGATTTGTGCCACAAATAATGCTGCGGTGCGCACAACAGGTAACTGAGTCCCCAGTTCACCCGTCCAGGAGTTAACTTAGCAGCCACGGTGCTGCGTGTAGTGTCGCAGACATGCAGCAACTTTCCAAGTAAAAGTCTCCACCGCACATTTAGTTTAGTAGGTTGTCAGCTGTGTGTATGCCCGGCGTAACAATACTTTGTCTGCCCGGCGTAACTTTAGCGAGTGTCCGACAAACAGTGTGTGTATTTGTGCTATACGTCAGCAGCTCTATCATTGCCGGTGGCTTCGTGCTCGCCGCCGCCACACACGTACAGTCTGTCAGCGCGGCGTAACTTTGACGAGTGTTCGACAGACCGCGTGTGTGAGGTTGTTGGTGGCGTTATAGCTGTGAACGTAGGTGTAGCAGTGTGTGTACAGTTTATTTGTCGGTGAATAAATGCTACAGTACGAAACTACAACTCCTCCGCTCAAGCGAGCTGAGAGACCGGAGCCAACTTCCTGTATCCTGCAACTCCGGCTCCGCCTCTTAAGGTGGGCCGTTAAGGTGGACCAGCTTTTCTCCTTAAAGTGACGAGCCGCTCCTCTGAGCCGCTCAGCTTTTTAATTAATTATTAATATTTCCTTTAACCGTTTTAACCGATAGCGTTAATCGGTTAAAATGCTTGATGTCGGTTAAACAGTTCATTATTAACATCCCTAAGTGGAATGGTCATACAGTACACATCATCCTCCATGCTTTTGTTTTGCTCAACTTCACTCTGCTTAGACATTTCATGTCACTGCAAATGAGTCATATAAGTGTTTTCTTTCTTCTGCCAACATTGGGGTAAATAATACCATGGCAAGGAGCTACTCAGTCATATGTAACTGTGTGACAGTACTTGACGTTGCCTTTGACAATAAACTTAAGTATGTAAGAGACAGAGAAAATTATGCCTTGCAGCATTTCTCTTGACATATAACTGATGAGAGCATTTAGCAACAAAGCAGGAATAAAGCTTTCCAACACCCAGTTGGTAAGACAACTAAGAGCTAAAGAGAACATGTAAAAAATGACAGACATGTTCTGCTGTATATTTTTACCAACCTGGAAAAATAATAAAAATCGGAATTTTTTTGTACTGTATTTCTACTACATTTTACTATATTTACTATACCATACTGTACTGTTTTTATTGATACTCTATTATATCCTATGTTATATTGCTAGTTCATCGTATCTAATTTTTTTCTTTTTCATTTTTCATTGATCTTTTTGATGGGGCAGCCATTTCTCTCTGAGAAATGTACACCATACACACATGTAACCGTACTAAATTTATAGTCATCTCACATGAAACAGTCAGCGATGGAGACGTAGCGATAAGAAGGTGCTGCACGACAAGCCAATACCCCCATTGCTGTATTTTCCAATTCCACGAGAGAATGACAAAAAGGTCTTGACCTCATTTTTTATGAAGATGTTCAAGAGGAACAAGAAAATACTGAAAGAGAGGACGAGGAGACACCTGAAGATAAAGATGATGAAAAGTACAACCCAGAGCACAGTGATACATCTTCAGATAATGCAGACACCCCTGAAGACCATCGGGGTGAAAAGGGGACATTTTTGTCAAAGAATGAAAGATAACCTGGTCCTGATCACAGTGTGGCAGTAAGGGCCGAATGACAGCGCACTGTGAGATCAACATGACCTCGGGGCCTATTCGATTGGCAGTTTCCCGTGGTCAGGGCATTGTCTCAGTGTTTCATCTATTCAGCACAGCCATGCAGGGGCAGCTCCACTCAAGCTATGAGCGCAGAATGCTAATATACCTCCACATGACCAGGGATTTGAAAAGAGATGCATCGATCAATTTTCAGCTTGATCGGCTATGACCGATGATCAGTCTCAGATATAGACGATTCTATGCCGGTCAAATTTACACGCCTGTACCGCACGATGGTTCACGTTGCGCGCAGAGACAGTAACCGACTATTACAGTGTAACAGCCACACATACACATTGTTGCCAACTTGGCGACTTTCTCGCTAGCTTTAGCGACTTTTCAGACCCTATTAACAACTTTATCTCTAAAAAGCGACTAATGACAAATTTAGTGATGAATTCAGACCATCGGGGGAAAAGCGAGAAATACATTCAAATACATCATATTGTAATTCATTCCAACGCATGCTGATCAGAGTAATCGCAGTGATCGGCTCTTCTGCCAACAGCGCGGGCAGGCAGGAGGATGCCGCTTGCCGCAGGAGTGGGAGTTAATATAACACACACACATTTACATTCTTGTAAATGGATACGGATTCATAAATAGGTTTGTATAAATAAATATATAAATAAATACATAGTTATAGATAGATAATAGTTGACTCTCTATAATTGGCCTACATACACAGTATAGAATATTTTCTCTCATTCTTCTCTGAACTGAATTTTCCATGAAAGAAAAGTTACAAAAATGTTTGTGTATGCTGTCAATTATAGTTGTAAGAAAGACAGAAAATCGGAATCGGCGGATATCTAGTTTTGAACAAAGACTCCCTATTGTGTTGAGTGAGAGCAGCACTCTACCTAACCTCAGCCTCCAGACCAATGATCCTCATCATCTCCTCCATGGACCACAGACTAGACCAGTCCAACTGCCTTTGATCCTCCAACCTCCTCCAGTCAGCAGCTAGCCACCTAAAGCATCTAAATTCAGCTAATTTTTTCCCTGCTGTGGGATGATTCTCTGATATACTGTAGACGGAGGTCCACACTAACAAGCTAGCATGTAAGTAAAACAGCCATTGTTCCAGCCAAATAATAAATATTTCTTATTTTCTTCATCCGCCCCTGTATGTCCCTCTTGAGGTAAAAAGACCAGCAGACGTTAGACCACTCAGACTAGCAAGAGAAAGTGAAATGACCCATGAGAGGCAAAATGAGGCCACATATAACAAATAGTATACTGAGGAACTGCTGAGTCAACCATCCGTAAGACATAAGGATCTTAAGTGTAGCAGTAAGCATTACACATAAGGGAACTTTGTTGTGCACTCAACTCTATGCATTTATTTATTTGATTTGATGTACACAAGTTCTGTAAAATGCCTCTATTACTTTAAAGCATTGATGAGTAGCAAAGTTAGGATGGAAAAGTATGAATGTGTTGCACATCAAAAGTCAAATTAAGTGGTAGTTTTAAATTTGGTCTAGTGCTCATGAAATTTTTAGTGGAACGCACCAGTGCCCTGCAATTGAGCCATTATATCACATACAATGTCTCAATGGAGTTTACAGGCTCACATCAGCAACGGTTCCTGACCCAGCCTGAGCTCTCTAAAAAGACAAAAAAAAGACTCCCCCAAAAACCTGAGCACATAAGGGAAATGGGAATGGCAATTCAGAAAGATATCCCCTTTATTGGGGTGCAGTAGGATCTGAAGAAAGAAAAGGCCAATATTGATATACAGAGAAGTCAGAAAGTATGAGGACAGTAATGTGTTTTTCATTGTTTAGTCTCTACCCAAGCACACTGAAATTGAAATGTAAAAGATGCTAAATGAGTTTAAAGTGCTGACTTTCAACTCTAAAGGCCTTTGCACACCCAGTGCGTATTATTCGTCCAAAATTGTCGCACGTTTAAAAATAAGTCCGACCTCACGTTGTGTCAATCACATTTAAACACCGACTCCGAAACTTTTGTCCGTCAATAAAGTTTTCAGAACGGGTTGGATTTTTCTGCGTTTTTTTTCACATCCCTCAAAAGGCAAGAGAGGGTTGTTTGACTGCTCAGAGCCACCGTCCGTGCAAACGTCATCATCCAAAGTGGTATAGTAAACATTCACATCGTCTCCCAGCACAAAGCACTTCACGATAAACAAATGAAAGACTACGGAGATGCAGAATTTAAAGACAGAATGCGGCAGGTGATTGCAGAACAGGTTGGAATCGGGGATGGTTGCAAAACAAAGGATGTAGGAAAGATTGGTCAGTAGTGATTGTGCTCTCGGCAGCTAAAGGACAGCTTCTTGCTAACGTTATTCTTTCATTAGCCCTGTTTTGGATGTTTTAGCGCTATCCGTTCCACCCATATAATTAATCCAGTTTTGTCTTGTACTGTAATTTTTGCCACGAATAGAAATGCATCGGAATCAGTGTGCAAGGTTTCTGTGCTTAATGATTTTCACCGGATGACGGATTAAAAAAACGCATACAAATAATACAGACTTGGTGTGCAAAGACCTTAAGGGTGTTGGAGACTGTTCACATCTATGGATGAGAAATGTAGGACTAGGAACCGCTTTTATACATAGTCCGCCAAATTTGGGATAATTCAGCACAGTATTCCAAATGAAGCATGGCTGCTTTTAATGATAAATTGCGGTATATTCTTGTTTTTCCAGTTTGAAACGCGGGGACGAACGCCAATGACGGCCCAGTGAGTGGTGAATTTCAAGAGTTTGTGTCGATGAGTCAGAGAAGGAGAGATCATCTGTTGAACACTTGAGATGACGTCTGTACCGAACACCTGTTAAACGTTGCCAGCCCACAGCGAGTGAGAGCAACATTGCACTGAGTTTCCTCAGTCTGGTGAGGTGCTAATCTGTACATCTGAGAGCTCAAATTGTGGTCAACTTGACACACACTTTGGTGATAAGGTTTAGATAAGGTCATATTGACAAGAGGGAGAGAGAGTCATTACTGAACAAATACACAACAGTTACATTTCCTGTGGCTGCCAAAGGGATGTCGCTTGATAGTTTTCCTCATATTTCATAGCTCTTTAGCGGTGAATTTAGATAATCAAAATGGCAGACTGCCAGCTTGTCAAAAGCTTGTCTTGGAGCAGCCTGCCTTTCGCCTCGGCGTTTTATTCCCACTAAGTGCTTTTTGTTGTATGACAAGGCTAAACTGAGGCCCATTTTCACCCTGCTGGGAGAGCATTTACTGGAATCAAAGCTAGATCACAGTTGTCACAATGCCATTTCCCCGTGTATTACCATAGCAATGCCACCAGCTCCAACAATCACCTCTTTCTGTCAATGATAGGGGACGAGAGAAAGCTCAGAGTCAACACAATGAAGTGATCCATTTATTCAAGTGGAACAATGGAAAACGTGGCCCAGGTATGTTTTTGTTTCCCCTCAAATTCTCAGAAAATTACATAAAGGGATTCGTGTATCGTGTGTAAACATGTGAGGGATGGGATGATTCCACATTTCACCCCATTCAAAATCAACATATTTATGCTATCAAATGCGTTACAGCCGAAGCCTTTCACTCAATAGTCTAAGGGCGTCTGTTCCGCCCGTAATACATTTCATTATCACGGAAAATCCACCGGGGATATGAGTTTATATTATTACACGCAAGCTGTGCACATCTGATTGTTGTTGCCATTATGACTGAGAATCCAATCATTTCTGATATGTCCAATGTCTGCTGTAATAGAAAGAGCAGAGAGCATATTGCTTTGAATACAACCTCCCACTCTGGCTGTGGCTGTTATAACATGTGCTTCAGTAATTGTTGGTTATATCAGAGACTAAACGATCTGCTACATGTAGATTCGGCCCTAACCCATGTATTGTCATTATTATGAAAATAAAACTGAGCACTTGTCTCTTGTGCACTGGCGTGCGTTGCGACCCAGCAATAAACCTCAGAGAATATGTCGTGCTGGATTATTAAAGTCTGGTTCTGTCTATATTGATTGGTCCTGATGCCCTTGAGGGAGTCAGGGTGTTTAGTGGTGTGACGGGCACAGCGAGTCATAAACACAGCGACAGGATGTCAATGAGCCATAAACACTTCTATAAAAACTATCTCTCCCTGGTGCTGCCCAAATTTGTTTCACATCCCATAAACATGGAGGTGATTTGGCTCAAATAATAACTCTACTGTAAATAAAACAGAATAGATGAAAAACGTTGTTAATGTGTCAGTCACGACTCAGCATACAATACAAAATATGCGAAGGACACCGGTTCGGTACAAATGTGTTGTGGAAGAATAAATTAAAAAGATACAATGAAACTAAGTAGTAATACGTGACTTTATAACCTCATATAACCTTTTATATTATAAAAAACAAGGCAGAACGGCACAACAGAACGTCAGAGTGAGCAAATGTGTCCACTCATGTAATATTTACGGTTTCACTTCATGTCAAACTGAGTTAGCTTGTTAATGTCAAAAGGGGACAGTTAGAAAATGGTTCCTCGTGACACAAAGCTAGTGGCAGTTGCGTAGTGTCTCCTTTTCAAGCTCCTTCCCGTGTCCACATGATCTTGGGACTGGCAACCCGAAATAGACCGGCAACTAGGGATGCACAATGTATATCGATCCGATAAATTATCGGCCGATAATTGGAAATTTCAAATGTTATTTATTGTTCAAATAATGAAATTATAGCCGATAAATAGAGCCAATAAATCAAAGGCAAATTGATTGTGTGTTTGCAGTCAGAACCACGGTGAAATTCATGGGAAAAAAACACATCCAGGTCCGGCCACTCGTGGTCAGAAACACCGGTGAAACACACCCAGTGGATCACTTGCTCTGACATAACCACAGCAGTTATAAAGTACAGCATGGATTTAATTAGCGGAGGTATTTTTTATAAGTAAGTAAATCAACACCTCCCTATAACAGTTTCAACAAAAACTGAACATTATAACATTCATAAGTGTAATTAGTGGAATATATATGTATGTATCCATAGTTCACTACAGTACATGGGTTTTGTAAGGACACTTAACATATAAAAATTGCCGTAGACTAGGATCAGACACTGAGTTGCTTACTCAACAAAAACCGGCATGTGAATTCGTCTTTCACAATGTGCTTTGACAAACTGTTTTGGAACTGCAGCTTCTTTCAGCACCTTTTGATTCCTTCATTTTAGTCATTTCAATTTCAATTACTCTACCTAGATATCTTAATCTGAGCAGGGTCATGCATTCTGTGAGTTAGTTCTTGGGTGAAGTGACGGTTATAGAGTTGCACATCTCTTTTCATCATGTGATATTTTCTGTTATTGGAGACGAGCATCTCTGAAATTGATAAATAAACTATATCATTCATGTGCTCTAGCACAGTTCAGCCAGTTGTATTCATGAATATTCAGTCCAGAAGCATTTACAAAAAGTCTCATACTAGTGAAGCATGCTTGATATTAAACAACAAATAAGCAGTTACCCCAAGTATTTTGACATAATTATTTCAGATATCATAATCATGTCAAACCCACATATCCACAGCTGTTTTTGAAACTTGAAGTTTCACGCCCACTCATGTAATCATTCAACCCACTGTGCAGGTGTAACTTGATGTACCTGAGACAC
Organism: Sebastolobus alascanus; assembly: GCA_916701645.2. Classification (NCBI taxonomy): domain Eukaryota; kingdom Metazoa; phylum Chordata; class Actinopteri; order Perciformes; family Sebastidae; genus Sebastolobus; species Sebastolobus alascanus. The sequence continues at coordinate 1,157,810 of CAKAOJ020000142.1, read as the reverse complement.
CACTGACACCAATGTAAGGTAAGCTACTAGCACTGTAAAATTCATGTATATATCCATTCAGTTAATTCAAAGTTGAAACCCATTACTAGCAGTTCAAGGCACAACATTAGCATGTTCATACAAGGGGCATGTTGATATCAAGTTGCTACATTTGTGTAGAGTGCTGAACTAAACAACCTACCCCGGGTATATCTCCCAAGTCGCAAGTCACAAGACTACCAATTGCATTTATTGTACTGTATCCTCTTAGTAGGGATGCACTGATCCGACTTTTTCAGTCCTGATACCGATAGCGATACCTGGGCTTTGGGTACCGAGTACCGATCCGATACCAGTGTATAATTAATAAGGTGTATGCCTCACTGTGTGGAAGTGACTGGGATCATTCTGTTATGTGTAAGGCAACATCAGGCTGGACTTAATCATTGCTTTCCTAACTTTGTAAAACAAAATGTGACCGATAAATACATATATATGAATTTATTTAATTGTTATTTATCATTGAAATAATAAATCGTACACCAGCAACTTGGTAAAAAATGTTCAAAATTAACAGGAATTACAACTCAAGTGTAAACCGTTTTAATGCAGCAACAAATTGGTTAAAATTACAGTCAATAATATATATAGCATATCAATATAGAATTGAATTGAATAGATCGGCCCCATTATCACCGATATCCGATCCAGCTATTTGAGTCAGTATCAGCCCGATATCCAATCCAGTATCGGTGCATCCCTACCTCTAGGAGAGCTGTTAGCCACAAAACATACACCACTAGACATGGCAAGAGGAATCATGCTCTGCAAAACCCTGTTACACAGGCACCCTAACGAACCAGTGGGGTCACAAGTGTACTGACAAAGATTGGAACCCTAGCTGGCTTCCCATACATAAACACAGTCTCTTGGGTTCACTGGAACCCATGACTTAGTGAGTAGGGCTGTGTATTGTGTATTGGCAAGAATCTGGCGATATGATACAGTTTGTGTCATGATACAGGGGTTACGATTCAATATATTGCGATACTGTAAGCAAGGAGATACATTTCCTTGAACACACCACCATATGCATAAAATCTCAGTGAAAGAGTTGACTTTTTGGCTGGACCGCAGAGGGCCAGCCCTACAAACGCAAAAGTCTGTCACTGAGTGAGTGAGTGAGTGAGTGACTGACTGACTGACTGACTGAGTGATAGAGTTACAGGATTGGTCGGCTGGAGTTGCTGGAGCTTCCTCATTGGTCGTTGCTCTTTCAAAATGAAAAGGCGTAGAACAGTTCTGGTTTTATGTTTTACGTGTCATCGGTTCAATGTAACATTACATAGCGCTGTTGTTGTGCATGTGTTATTGTTTATGCTCGTTTAAGTTACGTTATGTTCGCAAATTTTCGCCTCGCTTTCCTCCATTTCCGCCATGAACTGACTATCTAGCAGCCCACGTCACTACTGCGGTATGAACCCAAAATAAACAGACTGTGCTGTGATTTAATTGCGATAAACGGGTCAAAATAATGCCGAAATAACAACATAAATATATCGATTTGTAAAAAGACCGAATTCATTCTTTGTCAAGTCTGTCCGCAACACAACAAGGAAACAACTTTTAAAATGCTTGTTTTCTGAACGGAGTTCGGATCGATCAACGCCAGGCTATGATAACACCAGCTGCTCCGTCAACACTCAACATAACGTCATCTAGGCATAAATACGGCAGCGACGCTGTTGTAAACGGATCAAAGTGTGCCGAAATAACTACATAATGATGCTGATTAGTAAAAAGTCTGAATTCATGCTTTGTCGGGTCTGTTACCATGACGACTGGCAAACAACTTTTAAAATGCTTGTTTTCTGAACGGAGTTCGGATCGATCAGTGGCAGGCTGCGTTAACATCGCAGCTGCTCCATTAACACTCCATCTAGGAATAAATACAGCAACAACAACGTCAGTGATGACAGCTGGAATATCTCAACGCTGATAAACTTTTGCAACGTTTGTATATATTGTTACACATCACTTATATGATGAATGCTTTTGATACACATGCTTTCATAAAAATCTGAAATACTTTTAACCTTGCATAATGTATGTCATGATAATACCTTTTCACCTTCTATACAATGTATAATATACTGACTAGTAAATGTTACCATTTACATTACTGAATGCCATATGCTTCATTATAAGTTGGCTTTCAATCAAACATTAAGATATAAGTGAAAAAAACTGATCACAAAACATTATAGATATGACCACTGAATATTTGTGTAAGAATTTAGCTACAAATTCAAAGACTTGACCATACGGTCCAGCCATATACTCGGTTTTGACCGAGTCTTGTTTTTCATGCAATCAGAACAGTGGGATCTGCATTTGCATTCACCGCCGTCCCTGTAACATCCAATATCATAACACTACTTTCAGATTCAACAAATAACTCCAACATACCTTACACAACAGTTATATGTCAAATACAGTTAACTTAAATTGAAACCCCCTAACTTATTTTAGAAGGAAATATTAACCGTATATTCTGGTCATGTTCCTGTTTTCACTCTTCAGTTGAGATGTGTTGGTTGTTGATTGTGTAAACAACTGTGACATTGTGAAATGTGGTGTTGGTTTGTTTGAACTCAAAGTATCCCCTCAACGAAAAAAAAATTCAAACAAAAGCTTGGTGTCTCTATTAGTGTAGAGGCAGCCCTGTGAAAATACATACACAAAGAAAAATTAAAGATGTTAACAAGGACAACAATCTGGAAGAGAAAACACACACGCACATGAACAAGGAGAACAGAACAAACAGTGTGTCTTCATTTATAATCACTATGGAGTGAGAAGTGGTGCCAAGTCTCATGCCGAGGGAGCTCCCATAAGGAGAAAGTCTTGGCAGACACAATATACTGGCAGAAGGTGTCCCACACCTCTGTCTTGGTCTCTCTCTCTCCTCCATCCCACTCTGGACAGGTCAACATACTCACAAGTAGACATGACAATATAGAGTTTTACAGCGGATTGCGATAAAAAAAACACTCACAAATTGATCATGGTGAATTTCTATGAAATTTCCATAATCGGGATAGTTGTGAATATCCTCACATGGGTGACTTGAAAAAGCTGTCTAGCTCGCTATCATGGTAGAGAAGTGAAAAATAAAGCCTTGTTGTTTTTGGATGTTCACTTAAAAAAGATGTGTGTCCTATGTGATGCAATAAAAATATTTGTTTCTTAACACTAGGCCCGCCATAGCCCTACGCCATTTAACGTTGTGGTTCCAGAATTTTATTCATTCCGTCATTGTGTATGATATGTTTCCCTCCTGTCCTAACTTTTCCTAAATACCTATTCTGCACATGCCTGTATTGTCATATTGGTCGATTAACATTTAGAAAACCAAATAGATGGGATTTTGGTGGGTTTTTTTCATGATAAAAGCCCCTCTTTAGTCGCCAGGAGTAACCGATTAACGTATGTCCTCTCCTCCAACTCTCCTCCGGCAAACCGAATTGACGCATTTACATAATGGCTGTATAAGCGCATTGAGACAATGAATGGAATATAGAAACTAATTTGCACGCCAATATTCACTCACATGCACTTATAATCACTTACAGAAACATTGCCATGCAGTCCACCGTCTTTCTCTCGGTCTCTCTCTCTCAGGACACACGAGTGACGTGATGCTCCATCCTCTCTCTGTAATTGTCTCCGTCTTCAGTCCAAAAGTCAAACTGTATTGAAAAAACATACATGTAACCATTTTCAAAAATTCACATGTTTTTATCCGACAAAATATACTGCTTCAATCCATATTTGTTGGTATTTAGCTTTTCAAAAATAACATTTAGTTCCATATGCTACAGTACTTTGACTTCACCGAGGACTATTACTGTGAACCGCTAATGTTAGCCTACACTCACATAGTAGCATCCAGGACTGCTCCTGAGCAGTGTGGGAATATAGTGCATACTGTATGCCGGTCCTGAACAGGGCTTTTCTAACGTCACCTGTACAGTAAACCTACAAAATAAGGACACTAGTTAGCCAGTGACATGCAAAATTTTGGCCTTGCTAGTTTACTACAGTTTAATCCATTCCTTACAGATTTGCTCGTGTGTTTTTGGTTTTGGAAAAGCAATAAAAAAAGACACTAAGCTTCAAAATGTTTAAATACTGAGTAATGCTCTCACTAGTGCCAAATGCACATCGCTTTGGCATGTGAAAAACATCCCAAGCTTGACCTGTCAAGTTATGTTGCTAAGCTACGATTGGACAATCACTGTTCGGGGGGAGGTGTTTAGTGCTTAGCTGCCCTACCCTACCCAAAAAATGAATAAATAAAAAATACCCTTGATGAGTAGACTAGAAGACTAAAAAGATGCCAAAGAAAAAAGAGCTTCTGAGAGGGAAAATGAAAAAATGGGTGGGCCAAAAAAATGAGCTCCCCTGTCCTACCACAATGGCTGCATGTGAAAGGTGTTCGGGCAACATTAAAATGGAGAACGAAAGAGACACAAAATAGAACAAAGCAGAGAGAAACACAATGAGGCAAACAGGTGGGACTCCAGCCAGAGCACCTGTGTCCACTGCTGGGTGTAATCACTGCATGTGACGGCGTATAAAAGAGGAGACAAACATGCAGACAATCTGTAATTGTAATGATGCCATGACATATTGAAAGGCCAACCCAGCTGGTTCTTATATGAACACTGCCTCAACATTCAGCTATCTATCTTACAGCATTATAACATCCAGAAGGCACGGTTATTTAATTCCTCAAAGGGCTACATAGATAGGTTTAACTCATCTCATGTCTGCAAGATTTAACAGAAAGGTTAATAAACAATTTCCAGCTTCCAAGTGAAAATGGCCGGTAGCACGTAGAGCATAATATTGGAATTCAACACCTATTATTTATTCACCCAATGTGGCTGCGAGGGCTTTAATCTATTTATTTTCCAACTAAATCCGACCGTAGAGGTGACTCTTTCTTGTGAACTGAAATCTGAAAATATAGTGCACTTTTGTTGGTGTTACTGTATTATTATTGTATCTGTGATGTTGCTTTGTAATATATTGTTTGCATAATAATAAGGGGATTTACAGTAAGAACAGAGGAAGGACTTATATTACAACTTTCTACCAGGATGATAAACAAACAAACGGGAGCCTTGTTTCCCAATGAGCTTATTGAACCTCAGAGGTATTTGTTCTAGGGATTGTTAACATAATTTCAACAGACATCCTATATATGGTAATAAGATTACATGCATTTAACGAAATTAAAATGCTCTGCATCTGCATCAGTTCAAAGCCACCGTAGCACTGTGATGCTGCTAAGCCGTAATCACCTCATTTATGTAAATTAAGCCGTTTTGCACAACTCGATACACACAGGTAAGTTATTTATAAGCGAATAAATAATGACAACACTGTACAAATGACCCGACTGTTGAATGCTGTATTCGTGGATGGAAGAATAGATATGCAGATAGAATACAATAGATAAATGGAAAAATTAAATATGATAGATTATCTGCTTTCTTACTATGTGTGTGTTTGCATTCATACATGTTGTCTCCGAGTGAGACCGATGTATGTGTGTGTGAATAACAATGATACCTTCATGTGGTGGGAGAAATTAGTTTTCCCCACGCGAGCGTTGCACTTGCCCTGAGTGGAGGGAAAACAATTCCTCTTTAATGGATCCCTTTAATGTTCCAGTCACAGTCATTAGGGACTCCGACAGGCACCATATTTAGAGGAAATCTAGAGTAAGTAAAGGAACCGTTTGCCATTGTGTGTGAAGGGGGCTGGCTATAATGGGAAGTTCTATTAGTCTGTCATGGTGAAGCCTAATGGCTGACCACCACACTATCATTAGAAAGCCTGTCTGTTTGTGTGTGTGTATGTTGGCTAATCGTATAATTAAATGGCCTATGATTCATCACAGACAAGTAATGGGAATACGAACCTTTTCTCCCTACTTCTCATTATCTATCTCTGTCCTTTTGTGTTTTTAATTCAGCCGAGTTTAGCTTCTGTCTCTATTTGATTTACGCACCGACTGTCTTTCTCTAAAGCTTGCTGTTGCTCACTGTTATTCCTCATTTCTTCGTCCATCAGTTTCCATTTTAGTCTGTGACTCCTTGTTTCCCTCGCCCCTCTCTCGTTCTGTCTGCCACTTTGCATCTCTCTCTCTCCCCTCTTGTCCCTTCTTCTATCCTCCCTCCATCGTTATCCTAATGCTTTCATCTTCTGCCTACATTCATTCAATTTGTCTCTCTCTCCAGTGTTGTCAGCATTTTCACTTTTCCCGTTGCTCCAACTCCCAGTGCCCCCCTCTCCTTTTTCAGTCCCTTTCTCCTCATTATTATCTCACAGCATCGCTCCTCTACCGTATTTGCCAAGCATAGTGTTTTCATACTCTGTTAGCATATGGTGAACTATCTTTGCTATACAGAAGTCATCAGTATTTGTATCGCCCCGTCAGTCCTATAAGATCTAAACAGATGGTTTCTTATTATGAACTGCTGATGAAGGTGTTCTTGCCTGAACAATGACTACAAGTGTGTTAGATAGTTTCAACTCTTTTCTCACAGGGCATGTTGATGAGGAAGATTTTATTTCTAACTAAGGCTTTAACCCTCTGAGACCCCGCGATCCCGACTTTCAGATGCTCTAGCAGGTTCAGTTTTAGAGCTAGAGAAGGTACAGATATCATATGAAACTAGAAAAGGGGTCCCTTGACCTCTGACCTCAAGATATGTGAATGAAAATGGGTTCTATGGGTACCCACGAGTCTCCCCTTTACAGACATGCCCACTTTATGATAATCACATGCAGTTGTGGGAAAAAAACAGGCAGTTTTTTTAAGCTTTCAGATGATGTACAGCCCTTCTATGTGACATCTACTGTGAACCTGCTATCTTCCCCTAAAGACCCCTTGTACCCCCATAAAAAGACAAAAATGGGTCTATTGTGGGTCTCAGAGGGTTGAGGAGTTTTTCCTCAGGTGCGAGTGTAGCATGTACTATATATTCACAACAATATGTCCTACACCAGTGATCCTCAAAGTGGGGTCTGGGAACCCCCAGGGGTTGCGGCACTCTGTCAGGGGGTCCGCGAAAAAATTTGCTATAAATTATAACAATGTGCTGTACCATTAAAAAGTGCATATCTACAGATGGGGACCATTGCACCAGTAAAACAAGCATATTGTCCCCAATTGGCCCCAAAAAGTTTGAGAACCCCTGTCCTACACAACAGATTTAATTTTGCTAATTTGCTGTACCAAACACATTTAGGAGGAAAAAGAAAAGCAAACGGAAAGATTGTGTTTTTGGTTGGACGAAGTGAACACACTGCGTCTTGTGCTTCATGTTGACTATTTCATTATTTAACCAAGATCACAAACTTGCTCTAACCTTAACCAAGTGCTTTCCGTTGTCTAAACATTACTATAAAATCGCCAGTCATGAAGGGGACAGTGTGTAGGATTTGGCAGCAACTAGTGGTGCGGTTCCGCTCATTCCTCCCTTTCCAAGACTGCGGTAAGGTGAGCCGCAGAGTTGAGCCAAGAAAAGCTCAGTGAAAGTTTTTGTTATCCCATTAATATGACATTAGCACCCATCCATCTACACATACAGTGCATTTTCAATTGTACAGCTCAAGCTTTGGTTCATCAAGCTATTTGAAGACAAAATTGAAAGTTAGAAAACCATTAGGACTACATTTTCAGATCAATAGGTTTTTACAGGATCCTTGTCAGTGTGCTCTCCCCAGAGTGCTCGGTATCAACCCACAGTCATCTTGTAAGATCTGTCTGAGCAGATGGCCTCTCCTCATGAAACTCTGATGACAGCACAGTAATCTGACTCAACAGAGAAAAGGCTGTCGCATTAACAACTAACTCCATTCAAGTGGAGTGCCAACACAGGTGCTCAGCGCTGAGCCGGAATGTCCTGCCCATGTTAGTCCCTCCGTAAAATAAAGGATTTGTCTCAAGCCTCCGTGCTGTACGATGAGAACAAGTTTGGCCCCCATCATTACACTCCACTTCATCTCTTAGTTTTTGATGCAGACCACAGACCAGTTTTCTGATGAAGAAACTAAAGTTACCAAATGTAGAAGATTGAAATAGTGTTAGTGACCAAGAACAATGTAGTCAGCATATGCAAACATACTCATTGGGCTGCAACGGCTGGCTGGTTGGCCTGCTGACAAATTGGTTGCCATGGCTGTTATGAGAACCCTGGGCAGAGGTGATTGGGTCGCAGTATCCGTGGCGACTGTGGTAGAGAGTTACACTGAGGGGCCAGATGGGGCAGCAGTAGGGGGTGAGGGTTGCCATCCTCAGTATTTCATCACAGCGAAACCAGAACGGAGAGATGATGCCCGTGTGAAAATGATGACCTAACTTAAGCAAATTCAACATATTGTGGAAGCAATACGAGATATCCTATCTTAAACATAATGGGGTATATGATATAAAATGTCTGGACATATAGTGAGTAATCCAGTACAATAGTCCTTAAATATAAGGCACATTTATGGCTTTTAACGGTCAATTTATGCTGATATTGTGACATCAACTGGCTAACACATCATGTGCTCTTTCATTCTTGTCACCAATGTGAGAGGTGACTCTGTATCACTCAGTACCTTGGAAGGAACACCAGATATTTTAAAATGAGAGTATGAAGTTTCTATATTAGTCCATTATTCTTAAAATTGCATCGCTATGGTAGCATTTGTGGCATGAAGAAATCTTCTCACCAGTGGCTGAGCTGTAAGTTAGAGTGGATAACTGATGTTCTCTGCTCCCTTAAAATTGGCTGTTGAAGCGCCCTTGAGCAGTTCATCAACTGCTCCTGTGGGCTTGCTAACTGGCCAATACATGTGGATGTACTTTTGAGTGCCGCAAGTTCTGCTGAAATAAAATACTTTGAAATTGTTGTTGGATAAGAGAAAACAAAACATAAATAGGCATCATTCTATTTTACTTTCATTCTATTTTTACAGGGTTGAGTCTTTTTTTTTTACGGCCAATATGGCCGTTGATATTCCAGTATTCCAGCCATATAGAACAACTACTGGACATATGTTTTAAATAGCCATATAATAGCCTACATCTGACATAACTTGAAAATAAGTTAATTGAAGAAACGGTCTAAAAAATAAAATAATAGGCTGGTCGGTCCGAATTCTGCGTTTGTCAAATTCAAGATAGTGCTGTGTGGCTTGTAGGGCTGAATCCTACCGAATGGTTTGAAGCTTCATTCATAACGCTGACATTCAAATTATTATTATACCTTACCGAAACATTGTGTGTAATAGTCCACCTTCTCTTCCCCTCTATGTCTTTCTGTCTCTCTCACACACACACACTCACAGCAAGCGCCGCGCTCCTCGTCTCTGTAATTGTCTCAGTTCAAAGTCCAAAAGTCAAAATTTATTGAAATAAGACAGATGTAATAATTTCCAAAATTCACAACATGTTTTTATCCAACGGAATATTCTGCTTCAATCCATATTTTCACTGTATGTCAAAAAAAGGTCATAAAATATGACGACAGACATTCAAAGCTTCATTCGGAAACCTGAATAGAAGCTTTGATTGTAAAAAGAAATGACATTCGGTACCTAGTAGCTCGGTCTGAGCCACTTTGTTTGTTTCCCATTTACAGAGCCAGGGCGGTGTATGAACACTGGCTTTTTTTTTTCAGCGCAAACCCAGAACAGACAGCTAGCGGACCGTGAGGAGATATTTGCTGAAAGTTCATATTTAAGTTGTCTTGGTACCATATCTTACAATATCAGGCTATTTAATATGCTATTAATGAATGTTTTTATTTATTTGGCATATTTCCCAACAAACATTTTGGCTGTTGATAATTTACCCTATATGCTGGCTAACGTAAACCCTGCTCCCAAATCTAAATTTCACAGTAACTACTATGGAAGCCATCGCTAGATTTCCCACCTGCAAACATGTCTGACTGTGTTCATTGGAACGCAAAACCCACTGGGTGCATACAGCTACTCTGCAGTCGCTGCAGTCGTGATTCTTTTAGAGGAGTTTGGTCAACGCTGAAAAGCCAAATTCAAATAAACATGAATGAAAGAAAGAAAGCACCTGAGCACTTGATATTCTGTCCAATTCGTAATTGAACTGGAACCTTAACAATGAGTAGCGGGCTCTTGTCACTATGGTAGCAAGCTATTTTCATTAGCGCAGGAGCTCAAGGCTAAATGTGTTATGTGAGTTGTATACTAACAAGTCTGAAGAAACCCTTGATCTATGGCAGTGCCTTTGAGCTTTTTCAAAATGTCATAAATAACTAGTTTTGAAAAATTTCATTCTCTCTTTTTTATTCTCACAACCTACATCTGAGTGGGCTTTTTAGGCAAATAAATTAATCATCCCTAAAAAACTAAAAGTGAATAATACCACAGTAATTACACTGCATACGTTACGCTCAAGAAGTATGAGAAAGCTTTGGTAGCATAACAAGCCATGTTTGTGTGTGTGTGTGTGTGTGTGTGTGTGTGTGTCTGTGTGTGTGTGTGTGTGTGTGTGTGTGTGTGTGTGTGTGTGTCAGCATGTGAGCCTGGTGCTGTACTGGCCCAGTGTGTCCTCAGTAGGCCTGTCAGTCCCATTCATCTTTACCTGAATGATGCCACCACGACTCCATCTGTCACCAGAAATACAGGCCAGGAGATGAAAAAATGAAAAAAAAAAGAGAAAAAAAGAGAAGATAGGAAAAATATAGCAGGTGTGATGAGACAGAGTGGAAACGAACTAGCTGTGAGTAAAAAAAAAAAAAATAAAAAAAAAATGAACAGGATATAGAAAGAAATATAGGCTCCAAACACACAAAAACAGAAGGAAATCAGAAAAATAAAAAGGGTGAGAACATGCCTTTAGAAAATGCAGACATATTAAAGTAAAGATGGAAGAGACAAGAGACGAAATGCAAACCGACAAAACCAGGGTCTACTCATAGAGTGAGGAATATTACATTTTACGGCAATAGCATCCATAGGTATGAGTTGTTTATTGACTGATGCCTATAAAGTGTCTTTGAACCCTATCTACTCTAAGGTAGAGAGACAGATTTCAAAGGATTTCATTTCCTATATCGAATCAGCTGTGAGCAAAGATCTCTGGATGCATTTGTGAAAAAGATGCTTTTGAAAAATTCCCCATCTTGCTCTGTGTATCTGACTTCTTTCTTTGTCTTCACACGAGTGAAGAACAACAAGCTCTTTGAAGCAGGACGGCCTCAAAATCTGACTTGTACTCGTGTAGGAGCATATCATAAAGTAATTATTGGTTTATGAGCATATCTTTAAAGTAAAAGAGTGAAAATACATGAGCCACTTTAGGCAGCATTCGTGTACAGGAACGGCAACTGATATATTGCTCTTTAACAAAAACGAAGTACAACAAAGTACAATATGTCATCACTTTGTGAAATTGCTCAACCATGTTGCCTCAAAGTATCTCCATAGAAGTTCACATGGTAATGTGACCTCACTAGTGATCCTGAGTGAGTCCTTTAGTTCTTAGGAGCTTTGCACACACAGGCACAGATTTTCTGTACCGTCTAAATCCCGCCTGGGCTCCCCGTCTGTAGATCTTAGACAGAATCTCAAGGATCTGGCTGTGAAGCTCAAAAGCTGAGCTTACTGATGTGAATCAGCACCATCTGGATAATATGGGCTGCATTATTTTCGGGAGAGACAATGTTTCTTTATTCGGTCGATGCAGTGGGGCAAAATATATTTTACTGTGTCAAGTGTTTTACTGTAAATGAGTAAGAAATACTCATGTCATACATGCACTCACATGCACTCCCCATCCTACCCTCTCATAATGTACACAAAAGCATAAGCACACTTCTGAAAATTAGAATTATTGTAGCTTAAAGGGGCTATATGTAAGAATCAGAAATTGCTTGTTCACAGCGACACCTGTGGCGCAATGTCAACGAAAGTCAGCGTCCTGTTGCTCGCGCTCGCGCTTGTGCTCGCGCTACATTGATATGAACGAGCACCGGTCTAAACAGTGAGGCGACACACGTCAGCTAACACACAATATCACTCTATATTTCACCTGCTTGGCAGTAATGTTAGCTGACCAGACGAAGGTCTCTCCATGGATCAATGCTGATTCTAGTGCTGGCTTTTCCTGTTCAGCCCGCCGACCGCGGAGGGAACGGGGGGGGAGCGCGACACCCGGTCGGGGGGGGAGACCTCCGGTCGGGGGGGGGGGGGGCAGCGACACCCGTTCGGGACGATAACGTAACTCGCTGCGGAGCCCCGTCACTTCACAAGACACGGGAAACCTCTGTTGGTCTGGAGGAGCGGCAGCATTTATTTCTGCAAAAACGTCCACTGCACATTCACTAGATATTCTCAGAGCTAAACTAACTCTCTGCAGTGTGTAGTGTGCGCGCGTTCACGTGGAGTTGGAGCGAGCCGAGCGCGGTGTGCAGGCAGCAGGCAGCAGGAGCAGAGTTGCTGCGCGCTCGCGTACCCACACGCGACGCGCATGGGAATCCGACCCGTTAGGATTTATGCGCGTGAAAAGTTACAAATAGTCCCTTTAAGTTCATTTAAAAGTTCAGCAGATCATTTTGCTCTCTTTTTTTCCCCACTCACACACACATTAGTTAAGATGTAATTCGCTCACAGATGTTACCACCTTTGTGAAAGTAGAGGTCATGGTTGTTACTCTGTCTTTTTGGGAGCAGGGGAGGGTGAAATTGATTTCGCGGGGTTAACGACAGAAGGAAGAGCTGGGAGGTAATTTATCGTCAACAGTGCTTTCCCTATTTCTCAGCAACAATGACAATAATCAATAAGGGAGGAAAGAGATACTACTGCTACTACTACTTATACTTAATCATTATAATAATATCCAATCAATACACATGATCTATACATAGACAAACCTGATACACCATCATAGCAATGCCATTCAAATAAAAGTAGTCTTTTTTATTCATTCCCAACCAAATTTTGAAGTGATATGTAAAATGAAAAACACAAAAATGACATGTGTCTGTGTGCAGAACAGGAAATGGGATGTGCATCCCCCTTTCTGCATGAGTCTTCCTCAAGTCTTGAAGGTATTAAAGTAAAAGAACACAGAACAAAACCTCAACCTGAGTGGAATCCTGTCAATCACTGACCTATTGACCCAATAAGAACATTACAGGGTCATAAAAATGACAACGATTATCAGAAACGGATGAATTAGCTGAGCAATCATGTCAATCATTCCTGAGTCTCCATCTCCGAGCTGTTAAATGGTGCCATTTTCTTGATAACGTCACTTAGAAAAAAAATAAATGATGCTGACCTTTCAGTTACCCTCCTTTTTCTTTCACCTGTCCTTCTTCTCTGTTTTGAACTAAATGTTTTTTTAGGCTAGCTACCAGTGAATCAGGTCCGGATTGAGTTATTTGAATAAGTTCTGTAAAACTGAGACTCAAAGCAGCTAAAATCAATATTTTTATGGACGTATCAAGATGTATCAAATGACAATGGGAAAACAATGTCGCAATGTGAAAGATAAGATACTATACTGTCATTACAGTATACTGCTGTGCAAGGCAACAATACAACGAAATAACGATGGCACTCCCTGGTATTAAAAACAATATAAAAGAAAGTCAAAATAAGAGCAGTAATCAAAAGTGATATCCAGTGTGCAAATGAACAATAAACATATCATAATTGTTCATGATAATACCGGTATAATTGTTAATTTGAAGCTCCATAGCAGCATTTTGGGAGCAGGACCACACCTCAACCGCGCCACTTCCTTAATTTCCATAAATACCCACCTAACCCACTCCTCCTGTTCCGCTCTCGTATTAAACGCCCCTCCCTCCCACCCTTTTCTTCTCTTCCTCTCTCTTCCTCCTCTCTACGTAGGGTCCTGAGGGGGTTCATCGTGCGCGGATGCTACGGCGGATTCCCTGAGCTACGAGCAGTTCAAGACTCGCATATCAAACATGTTTTTCTTGAACAAATTGTTAAACGCATCTTGTTAATGCCGTGGTCCTCGCTAGTGAAATGCTAAAAAAAATCCATATTGTGATAATGGCAATATTCCGACTTGTTGACATAGAAACATCATACAGTTATGCACAGCAACAACAAGTAGGCCTATAGTTGAAAGCGAAATTGCTACTCGTTCCAAAAAAGGGGAGCCACTTCACAGTGGCGTCGTTAGCTTTATAGCGAGTTTCAGCTCATTGTTTAGCTTGCAGGCCCACAACTTTACTGTTTTGGTTCACTCTCACCACTCTCATAGTGTTGATTTTGGCTGCAGCAGGAAGCTGTTTTCAGCTCTAAAAACCCACTGTAAACTACCTGCTCAGAACCAAATGGCAGACAGATATAGCGGAGCATTTAGCAGCTAAAGAGCCAGATATTTCCCACAGGAGTTGGTAGAGACCAAAAACAGAGTGAATATTGAATTCACATTTATCAGGTGGCCAGAAACAGAATTTCAAATGAATGATAATGTTACTCCGTGACTGCTGGATGTTTGAAGAAGAAACGGTTTGCTAAAAAGTTCGCTATCAACTTGAAAGGTGATAATAATGTCAATGTTGTGTTCACACATTGTCTCTGCTGATACCAAGTGGCCAGAACAATTACTGCAGGTTTAAACAGCACCACAGACCCAACTGGTGGGCAACCCCCAAAAAACTTGAATGTCTACAAACCAAATTTCACTCTTTGTCTATTGTAGCGAATGATGACTGAAAGATGAAGAATATGAAATGTGATAATGAAAACAATGACCATCTATAGCCTAATTCTCAAACTTCTTCCAGAAACTACTCACATGACCCCTAGGGCGCTAATGGAGTTGACAAACCCTCAATTTATGACCCAAGACCCGTTTTTCTCTGAGTTACGGGTCAGAGGTCAGACTCAGAGAAGCGATAAAGACACCAGTCTTTCTTGTCTTGTGACTTGCACCACATTCCTTTGTGGTCACAGACACACTCACAGCATGTCTGCTTCATTGCTCTCATTCCCACTTGGTGATTTTTTAATATCTTATCCCTTCATTGACCGTGTAATAAGCGCACTTCTATATCAACATGTATACGCCTGTCTGCGTGATGTTTGCATACCTACATGTTTCGATAACAAGGTTTATCTGTGTTGTGTAATTGGTTAATTCATTTTAATTCAATTGATCAAGTTTAGTCATTGATTTATGTCCTGAGTGTCTGATATCTATGTGAAGCAGATGAAGCCCAGACGTCAAATATGGAAGAATTGATTATGTCAAACAAATTAACTAGTATTAATCCTTCAAAAGAAGTTTAACTGAAATAATCAGTATAGTTGTCAGATGGGAGGAGAATGCTGTTTCCCGCCAACTAAACACCGCACCCCTTTCTCAACTGATAAGAAGAAGACATCAGCTCGTCTTAGTGCTTTTTCTGCTCTTGGAGCTGGTCCCGTTGCGTCTCCCCCCTCTTTTCCGCAAAACCAGGGAAAGGGGGGGGAATGAGAAAGAACATGACCGGGGACACAGGCTGCCCGCCGTCCTGAGGACCGGAGGTCCAGCACCTCACGCCAGGCTGAGATCGTCATCCAGCCTACCTGAATATGGCTAAAGAACCTGCCATGCCAAACCATCTCTCTTGCTACTCTGTCGCCTTGCCGCTATGCCCTGAGGGCCGAGACAGCCCTACTGTATCCACGACGTGCTGGTGGTACCAGCCAGTGTGAAGAAAAGAGACTTTAAAGGAAAACTTTAAGTCAAGAGTATTTGATATTGAGTGACCCCTCCAGCTGAAAAGGGGGGGGGTCTGAAGAAATGGCACAGAGATGCTGCACGAGACAGAGAGAGACGGAGATAGAAAAATGCATCGAGGTGACATGCCAGTCGACCATATCCGAGGATGCCCGAGGACGCCAAAGAGAGCCACTGAGGAAGAGAAACGACTCGATCCGGGTCGAACCAACTGGATCCAAAAGATCCAAAATGCCATGTTCCAGACAGAATCTGCCACCACTCTACTCCAAACTGCACAACCCTCATTCCACCAGCCTACTCAGCGAGGGTGATGTATAGATGCATTTTCAGAAGAGAAAGAGTTTGATGACTAGACTAATAAACAAATTTATAGTCAATTAATAAATAAGGTCAGTTTACAAAAATGGATAATCAATATTAATCGCAAGAAGAATTAGGAAATTCATTCATAAATTCTAAACTTGAATTAGACCACGCCTAAATGTACGGCTTCTGCTTCTCAATCTTCCCTGGTGCTTCTTAAACTCTCTGCTGCTGAATGGTACATTAATATCAAAACTAAATTTAGTTGATAGGCAAATGTCAAATCCAATCAGAGGGATATTAGTCACTGAATTGACCTGGTCACATTTAATTTGTTTCTATCCATGAATGTTCATCATTGTATTCCCTGTATTCCTTTAATTATCCTTTATTCATTTCATTCCTTCTCTTTGTCTTCTCATTTATTCAATTATATTCTAGTTAGTCAAATAAACACTTCATTTTATAAAGAACTTGGTTACTTGATTTTGTGTGTGTATATAAACAATTCAAATCACTGTCCACTATGCCCAAGAACTCCGTAGCAACCCTGAGATTAAGAGACTCAATTGATTAATATCAAATTGTGAATTTTTCCCTGTTTTTATAAAACTGGGTGGCGCCTGGGTAAAGTCTGGTATTGAAACTAATATTGTGTGATATTTGAAGCTGAGTGTCCCCACTCTCCTTCACCTTTTATGACAATTCATGGGTTTATGATTAATAATTTGGGGTTATTAATTATAGATACATATTTTGATATCAATTAATGATTGATTATTAATCTGCTCTATGCAATAACGCTACATAACGCTACATATTTTGGCGCGCAACTGCGGGGCATGATACAAATTTGATTGTTTTATTATATGCACAAATCACTGTAATCAAGAAATAAAAGCCTCAGTGGGTTTCTGTGTCAGACACTGTAGAGAGGAAATGGTTACAGGTTGCTAGTTACCAGGCAGAGTGAAATCAGCTGGAGTAATGGTAAAACTATTGAAAGCCAATCCGCGAGCATCCTTGTCGTCCACTTAAAGCCAAGAAATTGGCATTAATAAAATACGACCTGCTCAATTAGACTATTAATACCCGCTAGAAATACATTTTAAACTATGATCTATGTTGAGTGACTCATCACCCTTCTAAAGATCCAATCGGACCACTACAGAAATGACTTCATACAGTGCTCTGTGATGCAGCACGACTGCTTCTTCCGTGTTTACGTGTTTTTGTAACTTGTTCTGTGTTAGTAAGTCTTTGTGCTCACGATTTAAGTTAAAACTTAAAAGTGAGAAATTGCCGTTTTGAGGTTTAAAGACCCGTGAGAGAGGAATGCCCCCTTGGGCTCTGATGCGCAAAGAAATGCGTATGAATCACTGAGTAAATTGCCCTGCGGGGTCATCTGCGTCTGTTGCTCAGAAGATGAAAAGAATAATGAAAATGCCCTTGTGGCTGGAATCAAAAGTAAAGAGTGCCTACATGATCCTTGTGAGGACTTGTGTGAAAATAATTAATTGAGCAGTTGCTAAACATACCAGAGCAACATTGAAGAAACAAAGTGCTTGAGTTATCGTCCGTCTTGAAAGCAATCTGTTAAAACTAGGCATGAAGTGCCGACGTGCTAAAAATCCAGCAGTTTTCTGAAGTGAATAATGATTAAGAAGTCCAAAGGCCATGATGTAGTTTGTGAGGTGCGTGTTAGGAAACTGTCATATGATGTGCTGAGGAAAAACTCACTCTACACTGGTTTCAGACCAAAGATGTCTGTCATTTGTGTCTTCATCTCAATGGTAATGGCCATAACCCATTGAATGAGAACATTAATGTGTGCTGAGAGGGACTGAATCAAGTTGGGGCGTGGGTCCGTACTCTACACTCTATGCTGACAGACCTAAAATAACAGACTCAACCATTTGAATTACAACTTTAACTCCTCAACAAAGTGATTATAGTAAACCAACTAAAACTGAGCTAAAAGAAAATTCAAAAGTGTTATAACTCAATCCTAAAGTGTGAGTTGAAGGCTCTCTGAGCTTCCTCCTCTGTGAAGCCAGCTAGGAGCTACAAAAATTGATTACCTAGAGTGCCCCCTTTCGCTAGGGAGGCATAATCTATCCAAACTCCTGGCATTTTTATCAAAATAAAAGTAGCATGCTAAATGCTGCCGTATCCTCTGCACTATTCTAAATAGATTCTGTTCCATCCTTACTCCAGCTCATATGACTCCAAAACCTCTCAGTTAGGTGGCCTGGTAGGTCAAAGATCAAAGGTTAAAGGTGACTGACTGGCTTGAAGCCACTCCACAGACAATGAAGCAGCACTCCTTTGTGACCAAACTGTAATAGTGTCAACAAAATCAAATGATGTCAGAGATTTGACACTCTTAGTTGAATAACATTATAACAAGCTTAGTGAATCTGTCAATAATAACAAAGTGTCTAAAACCCAGATGCCCAAAAGGGACATCGTTATCATGCAGGTTGAACCAAAAGTCCAAACAAAAGAAATTTATTAAGAGAAAAACATTTTTTTTTTTTTTCGTGAGTAACTAAAGTAACAGCATCAACTCTGAAGCTCTCTGAAATGTATCTGTATATTTGTCTTCCTGCCGATGTCATCATCACGACTTGATATCGATTGAATCCCATGTCGGATGGAAATCAACCGCTATCGGGGGGATATGTAGCGAATGATGACTGAAAGATGAAGAATATGAAATGTGATAATGAAAACAATGACCATCTATAGCCTAATTCTCAAACTTCTTCCAGAAACTACTCACATGACCCCTAGGGCGCTAATGGAGTTGACAAACCCTCAATTTATGACCCAAGACCCGTTTTTCTCTGAGTTACGGGTCAGAGGTCAGACTCAGAGAAGCGATAAAGACACCAGTCTTTCTTGTCTTGTGACTTGCACCACATTCCTTTGTGGTCACAGACACACTCACAGCATGTCTGCTTCATTGCTCTCATTCCCACTTGGTGATTTTTTAATATCTTATCCCTTCATTGACCGTGTAATAAGCGCACTTCTATATCAACATGTATACGCCTGTCTGCGTGATGTTTGCATACCTACATGTTTCGATAACAAGGTTTATCTGTGTTGTGTAATTGGTTAATTCATTTTAATTCAATTGATCAAGTTTAGTCATTGATTTATGTCCTGAGTGTCTGATATCTATGTGAAGCAGATGAAGCCCAGACGTCAAATATGGAAGAATTGATTATGTCAAACAAATTAACTAGTATTAATCCTTCAAAAGAAGTTTAACTGAAATAATCAGTATAGTTGTCAGATGGGAGGAGAATGCTGTTTCCCGCCAACTAAACACCGCACCCCTTTCTCAACTGATAAGAAGAAGACATCAGCTCGTCTTAGTGCTTTTTCTGCTCTTGGAGCTGGTCCCGTTGCGTCTCCCCCCTCTTTTCCGCAAAACCAGGGAAAGGGGGGGGAATGAGAAAGAACATGACCGGGGACACAGGCTGCCCGCCGTCCTGAGGACCGGAGGTCCAGCACCTCACGCCAGGCTGAGATCGTCATCCAGCCTACCTGAATATGGCTAAAGAACCTGCCATGCCAAACCATCTCTCTTGCTACTCTGTCGCCTTGCCGCTATGCCCTGAGGGCCGAGACAGCCCTACTGTATCCACGACGTGCTGGTGGTACCAGCCAGTGTGAAGAAAAGAGACTTTAAAGGAAAACTTTAAGTCAAGAGTATTTGATATTGAGTGACCCCTCCAGCTGAAAAGGGGGGGGGTCTGAAGAAATGGCACAGAGATGCTGCACGAGACAGAGAGAGACGGAGATAGAAAAATGCATCGAGGTGACATGCCAGTCGACCATATCCGAGGATGCCCGAGGACGCCAAAGAGAGCCACTGAGGAAGAGAAACGACTCGATCCGGGTCGAACCAACTGGATCCAAAAGATCCAAAATGCCATGTTCCAGACAGAATCTGCCACCACTCTACTCCAAACTGCACAACCCTCATTCCACCAGCCTACTCAGCGAGGGTGATGTATAGATGCATTTTCAGAAGAGAAAGAGTTTGATGACTAGACTAATAAACAAATTTATAGTCAATTAATAAATAAGGTCAGTTTACAAAAATGGATAATCAATATTAATCGCAAGAAGAATTAGGAAATTCATTCATAAATTCTAAACTTGAATTAGACCACGCCTAAATGTACGGCTTCTGCTTCTCAATCTTCCCTGGTGCTTCTTAAACTCTCTGCTGCTGAATGGTACATTAATATCAAAACTAAATTTAGTTGATAGGCAAATGTCAAATCCAATCAGAGGGATATTAGTCACTGAATTGACCTGGTCACATTTAATTTGTTTCTATCCATGAATGTTCATCATTGTATTCCCTGTATTCCTTTAATTATCCTTTATTCATTTCATTCCTTCTCTTTGTCTTCTCATTTATTCAATTATATTCTAGTTAGTCAAATAAACACTTCATTTTATAAAGAACTTGGTTACTTGATTTTGTGTGTGTATATAAACAATTCAAATCACTGTCCACTATGCCCAAGAACTCCGTAGCAACCCTGAGATTAAGAGACTCAATTGATTAATATCAAATTGTGAATTTTTCCCTGTTTTTATAAAACTGGGTGGCGCCTGGGTAAAGTCTGGTATTGAAACTAATATTGTGTGATATTTGAAGCTGAGTGTCCCCACTCTCCTTCACCTTTTATGACAATTCATGGGTTTATGATTAATAATTTGGGGTTATTAATTATAGATACATATTTTGATATCAATTAATGATTGATTATTAATCTGCTCTATGCAATAACGCTACATAACGCTACACTATGCAGCTTAAATGAAAGAAAACTTCTTAATGTCTTTTGAAGGACAAGAGGGACAGAAGAATGCAAAGAGACAGCGGTCACGGATGATGGGCTTGGTGAATAATTTGAAAAACAATGACAACAAAAAAACTAACACAAAAAATACTTTTCCAGAAATAAATGTGCCATTGAACCGAAGTCAGGTAATGTTACGTCTCTCAGAACAAACTCATTTTGTGATTGTATCACCCGTTTGAATCTATTACTAGAGGAAGACTAAAACAGACTGAGGTGTAAGTCCTTCTTCGCACAACGTTCAAGTAGCTTCTTGCTGCAGATTCATTTCAAGGTAAAGCAATAACAAAAGCCATAGCTGTGTAAGAACACAAAGTGCCGGAGCTCGGTATAATATTCAATCTCGTGCTCATCCTTTTTTTATTAAGTTTGAGGAAAGCCGAAACCCTTTCTTCTTTCTTTTAGATCATTTATTGACAACATTAATTACGGCCCAGGAGCCCACCTCTGTTCAGGTTCATGTTTTTTCTAAAGAAAAATTAAAGGGATGCTTTTTTCTCCAGTAAAAATAAAAAATAAATCAAACATTAATCTGATAACTGTTGTACATATCAAACTGTGAATTTACTACCCTATTACACCCCTACTGTTTCAATTTATATATTTCTCCATAAGCATTCATGGGAATATCATTTTTATGTTTTTACCTATATTACCTATATTGTAAAACAGTTGGAGCTGCAACAATTATTTTAATAACCAACTAATTGTTTCAGTCATTTTTCACCCATGTGAGGAGTTTCGTGCCATATATGATAATTAATTAAATATATTTTTATTTATGGAGATTAATCTAATAATCAATAAAATAATCAACAGATTAATTGATAACGAAAATAACAATTGTAGCTGCAGCCCTAAAAACAGCATAAAGCACTTTGACCATAATCAGAATTTCATGCATCCATTTTCAATATGCAATCTCATGTGCTGAGCCCAAAAGGGTATCTCCTTCTCTCACTCACTTCCTCCTTCCTTCTCTCATCGCTACTGTATAGATCACAATAATGTTAGTGGTGACACTCCCTTCCATGGTCATTCATCTGAAACAGAATTACATAAGCCATTTACCACCCGGTCTCCGTGATGGATGGCAGGGCCCCCAGCCAAAGCACCCGGGCCTGATCGCTCCGCTTTTCTCAGTGACAAATGTCACCGGAAAGACATACGGCACCTTCTGATTTCCTACAGTTTTAGATGAGAATGTTTTTGTGAAAGGAAATGTGGGACTGAAAATACACAGGGCTTTGTCATACATACACTCACAACAGTGTGGAAATATTTTTGAGTTTTTCCTCTTGATTTTTGCTTTGTGTTGGAATCGTTTTTCATTCCCGGAGTGGTGTGGATGATTGTCACATTTTGACTGACTGATTTATCTGGACAAGGAAATGACCGTCATGCTGTGATGATTTGTGTGTTTGTGTGTGAGTGTGTGAGAGGGAGAGGGGCACTAATTTTGTGAATCAAGGCGGAACACACAAATTGCCGTCAAGTGCACGATGCACAGTGGAAGTGGCAGTGGCACTTCTGGTATTTCAGCTTCTGTGGACAATGTACCCCTATGTGTATGTAAACAGGCGGTGATTACTATCATTCTATTCTATTCTACATTATCAGGAACAATCATGGCCCGTCATCATAACGTACTAAGAAATGTAAAGTCAAAACTCACCATATTCTCTGTGAGTACTGATTTTATTTTGAATAAAAATGAGGCACTGCACACAATACATCAGACCGGCAATACGAGTAGGCTCTCATGGCCACAACCCCTTTTGGGAGAAAACAATCGCGTGTCCCTCATAGACAGCAACAGCTTAACCAGAAGAAGTTGAAACGTGTCTCCAAACTTCTACTTTAAACAAACCGGTAATAGTAACAATGCTGTGCTGAAGAGTTGCTGTGTAGTTGGTTGCACCAACAATAAATCCCAAAACGCTGACTTGTTTCCCTGCCATGTTCTAAAAAAGATATAATAGAGGGGCTTTATGGCTCCAAGCTATATACCAGAGCAGCATGGTGTCATCGCCGAGGCTGCGCTCCCGTTCGGGGGAAAGAAACTCGCTGTCACAGGAGAGATAATGGAAAATGACGAAAAGCTGTAGTGTAGCGGGTTAACCGAGGCTTTCACACTGAGATTTGAGGCACATACGATACGTGAATATTCACGGTCAGTGTGGGTAAATCGCTGGTGATGCTGGTGACAGTGCATAGCATGGCTAGAGTGGGAGGCTGCTGTGGTAATACAGTCATACATTAATGTTATAGCAGCATCAGACTGTCGTCTCCAACTAAATCTAAGCGATCATCCTTAATTTATTAAATCATTGCGAATGCTCAGGTTCAGGCAAGATCACAAAATAATTTTTAGACGTGTATAACACAAACTAAATTACAATCCAAACACACGTCAAATTGCATTGACGTCTATTGGCCAAGGAACTACCCGTATGTGCCGGTCTGATGTACAAACACATCTGCTATCTGTATAACCCATCACATGGCTGCACACACTGACCATTCCTAATGATTGTGTTAAGGATGTTTGCTTTTCCTTTTGCTTTTTTTTGGCTACACAACTACTGTGTGACATTTAACCAAAAGCCATGACTAATCTGTCTGATTCAGATGGTTGTTTCAGTTTTTCAGTGCAGCCACAGGACAAGCTCTATCCCAATTAAATATGTGATGCTTCAGGCGTCATAAAGGAAATTGGTCAGAAGAAGTGATCCAGAAGGGTTTTAAATGGGAGAGAGAATGTTTAATTACATTATGACTTTGCATGTCTGTCCAATGTGTCCTGAGGATGTCAGTGTTTTCAACACTCCTATATTTTTTACTCCATAAACTGGAAGGTAGTGTAGAATAACATATTATAGCCCAGTAGTTTGATGTGCACAAGAGTACAAAAGTTTGATTGTTTTTGCAACAACTTGGTGATGTCTGTGCAAGATTTAATCAAGATAACCACATAATTGTGCTTTGACAATGCACGTCACTCATATTTCAGACTGCAAATCTGCAAACAGCACAAATCTGATGACTTTCCATGCTCGTCTGAGAGTTAATCAGATAAATCTGAAGGCCTTCTTACATGGAAGCAGTTGTTGCTGAGAGATGCTGGTAAAAATCTGACAATCTTTTTTCTGCCTTCCCAGCGATACTGCCATCATCAGAATGTAACTAAGGTGTTTTCTTCTGTGCAGTTGATTCTGTCTACTGGTTGAAATATGTGTAATATTTAGAAATCAAAAGTATTGTATAGATGCACCGATCATCTGCCGACAGCACGGGGTCTCTACCTAGCACAGTCCTGCTTATAACGGAGCTAACAGCTAACGTAACGGAGGTTGCATTGACTTGCACTATGATGCGTTCAAGCTCTATTCAGTTAAAATTAGTATTGAGCATAGGTTTTTATTATAACACTATCATGATGTGTTCAAATATAATCTTGTAAAATGTAGTTTTTTGCAAGAAATTTGAATAAATACAGTTGTAAGAAAGATATATTTTAACAGCAAAATAAAAGAGATATTAGAGAAGGAATTATGACCTGTTTAGGCAAATATTTAAATAAAAAATACAATCATTTATTTCCTTATCATTTGAATTGGGTAAAATAAAAGTAAAAGGATAACGTTTAGAATTTTTCAGGGTTTACACTGATTTTGGGACGGTTGAAATTATTTTTCGGGGCAGTGGTGAAAAAAGTTAGTCCAGAGCCTTGCTGTCAATTATAGTTCTTAGAGAGAAAATCGGCAAAAATCCGAATCGGCAGGTCAGACTTTTATTTAATCTGAATCGGCCAAGAAAATTGCAATCGGTGCATCCCTAGAGTATTGCGAAATATTTCTCGCAGGGGCAAAGTGAGAGTAATAAACAATAGAAATGGAAGACTGCATATTGTCTACTGTATGTGGGTGCACCTTAATCAATTAAAAAAAGAAAGAGAACAGAAAATGCATATGCAGCATGTTTTCGATCTGGTCCGGGCAGGTTAGAGTCTCATGGTGCAAAACACAGTGAATCTTGATTCATCTCCCCTACATGTCCTCCTACTGCGGTTTACGACGAGTCACCAAAAAATGCTGAAGAGGCGCAGGTGAGGAAATACAAATCTCAATCCTCCCCTGGAAAACACCACTACACTGCAGCTTTGTGCCTGCATGAAAATGGAGCCCAGAGTTGATGTGTTTATGAGAGAGAATTTGTCAGTGTAGTGGCCCAATATCACAGACAGATCCATCCAAGAATATGAATGTGTGTGCGTGTGCGTGTGTGCGTGTGCGTGTGTGTGTGTGTGTGTGTGTGTGTGTGTGTGTGTGTGTGTGTGTGTGTGTGTGTGTGGCTATGGGGACAGATTTGACTGCATGTATGGCTGGCAGATAGAATTTAGACCAGTCTGACAAATGATTTATAGGTGCAATTTTACCCAGCTGTCATTGCGCTTTATTCAGCTTGACGTGATGTTAGTGTGGATGTGTGTGTGTGAGGGGGTGTCTGTGTTGTTCTCATGCACCAGTGCTTATCTGTATAAATGTGCGTAGGTGTGCTGTATATATATGTGTGTGTGTGTTCATCACCTGGGCCAGCTGGAAGAAAACTGTGATATGACCAGAGGCACATATACTAAACTGATCACTGCTTTGCTTTAATGGACAGAAGTGACTCGTGTCATGTACAGTAAGATCTCTATTATCTCGGATGCATCACTTCCACTTCATCCATTTTTCATCTTCACTCTGTAACTCATTCTTATTACCAGGAAAATTGCATTCACTTCATTTAATGGGATGCTGTTATGTGCAATGTCCCTTCTCATCACCTATTATGGCTTCCTCTGTAACTGTTGATAGAGCCCTGGATATAGACAGAGCCAAGAGACAACAAAATAAATTAGCTGAATAAATTAAATAAGGCAATTCATTCAATCTTAGAGACACGTGTAACCAGCAATGTTACACAAAAGATACATTTGTCGTCCAGTGGCATAAATACTTAGGGAAGCGATGAAGAAAAGCTGCGTTGGTGGATTCATAGAAAACAGCTAATAATAACAAGGTTATGTGACTGCCTACTTCCTGGAAATGCATGCATTGGAAAAACAGATGGAGGCAGGCCCAGCACTAGCCAGCAAGTCTTATTTGTATTTATATGATCTATAGTGGGGAAATGTAGAAATGTCATAGCACTCTGCACTCGCACATAAAGCGTATTTGAGTTTAGAGAATTATGCAGTCACCATTAATAAAATATTTAGTTAGCACAGTGAGTGTGCCTTTTGCGAATCACTGATATGTTCCACCTCACTGTGTTTTCTACTGTGACTTATATCAAGTGTCTGTTCCAGAAACATCTACTGTATGTTTGACCTTGTAGTCTCACTCAAATCAGGATATGGGACGGGGATGCATACTGACGGGAGGTTGATCAGCTGGCCCGGTGGTGTTGTCAGAACAACCTGGAGCTGAACGCTCTTAAAACTGTGGAGGTGGCAGTGGACTTCAGGAGGAGCCCCACAACACCATACTGAACAACACTGTGTCTGCTGTAGTAGCCTTCGGGTATCTGGGATCCACCATATCACAGGACCTCAAGTGGACCTCCAACATAGACACCATCAGGAAAAAAGGCCCAGCAGAAGATGTACTTCTTGCACCAGCTCAGGAAGTTCAACCTGCCTCAGGAGCTGCTGATACAAGTCTGTTCTCTGCACATCCATCACTGTGTGGTTTGGATCAGCCAGCAAACAGGACAGGAACAGACAGACAGTCAGGACTGCAGAGAAAATCATTGGTGCCAGCCTGCCCTCCACCCAGGACTTATACACCTCCAGATTCAGGAAACGAGCAGATAACATCACTGCCGACCCCTTCACACTCTGGACACAACCTGTTCCAACTTCTCCCCTCTGGTAGGCGCTACAGAGCACTGTAAGCTAAAACAACCACACACAAGAACAGTTTCTTCCCGCAGGCCGTCACTCTGATGAACACTTAGAGGTGCTAAATGCAAGATTGGGAGCATTTCTATTGCCTTCACGAAGCTCTCAACATGGCGACAGCTGAGCCAGTGGCTCGTAGCTAACGGTGCTAACAGTGCTCACAGTGAAAACAATGGAAATAGTGCTGACAGAGCTAACCGTGATAACTTTTTGGGGAACCGGAGGGTGGGTGCTACACTTCCACGACATTACGCGCGACCGGACCAGAGACATACATAGCAAATAGTTGTTTGCTGCTATATTAAGGCTCTGGATATCAAATCAGTCATACACTGTCAATATCCCTTTAGCACCAAAATATCCACTGCTGCCAGTATAGTTTATAATTTTATAGTTTTTAATGCACATTTTTAATATGTACATATCATATGTCACTGTCAATAAAAATCCTGTACATAATCATCCAGTCCATGTGTATCTACTCAGTATTTATTTCTTTGCATTTCTATTTGTATCGTTTACAACTTACAGAACACTGGTGCTTTTTACATATACAGTATTTATATAATATTTATACATACACTTATTTTTTTCCCGTTTATCCTTTACCTTTATTGTCCAGCTTTGTTGTCCTTGTTTGTAGCTGTTATTTCTATTTCTGTGTAAGTACATTGGGAGAAATGCAAAAAAATTTAGTCAAATTCCTTGTATGTGTAGACATACTGGGCCAATAAAGGTGATACTGATATGCGAGACAGCTCTGTCTCCATCACACTCTTTAAACAGTTTAAACAGTGATTTAATTGTGCCACTTCTGCAGTGCTTTTGGCTTTTAGTCACAGGTAAGGGCATTAATCAGCAGAGCAGCTAATAGCCTGAGTTGTAGTAATGTAATGCAGCTTGAGTAAACCAAGTGCTTTTTATCCAGCCACGTGCCGACACACTGAAAGCTGTTTGCCTGACTGCCTCACTTTTTATACTCTCCATTCACCTGCTCTTTCTTTCAGCTTGGGATACAACTAACAATTATATTTGATCATTGATTAATCTGCCCTCTTGGACTCATGTAGCATCTTAGCAGTGTTGGGGAAAATTACTGTGCAGCTGAGTACATCTGGTCTAACAAGAGTTCAAATGGGCAGAATGGCAATGGCGCACTTCAAGAACAATCATTCATTTGAATAATTGCAAACAAGTTCTGACAAGCAGATCGTACGCTACCTGCCTACCCCGAAATGTCAAAGAGCTGAAGTAAACAAGAGGCGTCAAGATATGTTTCTATGTTTCTGCCACATATTCTCCTCAGGAGTTGGTCCACAGAAGAACAACGGGGCAAACAAATAACGAACTTACATAGGTCGGGTGACCAAAAACACAACTCCAATGGGATGCCCCCACTATTGCGAACTATTCTTTGCTATAGTGAGACATGAGACTATAAATAACAACATTTTAGAGAGTTGCTCTCTTGGATGTTGATATAGATTTTTTTTTTCTTTTATTAGTCTGATCTCACAAGTTTTAGCTGAAAACATCTTTTATCGTGACATATCAACCTTGCAATGTACAACGTAGGAAGGTAAATTGATTATGAACATAATTCTCCTTTGAAGGGCAGAACTATATACGTTTCTGTATGTGTCAGTTGACTGTGACTACGCCTAGAGTCAGGAATAAAGCAGAATGTAATTTCAGAAGAGTTATTTTTGTGCTGTTGCTACAGTACCGGATGGTCAGTCTTTATCCAAAAGTATTGTGAAGCTTTGACAGAGCTTTGGCAAAGAGTCAGGGCAACATTCCTCACAAGGGGTTTGAGAGCCTTGAAAACAGGTCTTTGTTTACTTGACTGTTTCTTGGCTTCTCCCTCTACAAACACATAACACACACACACACACACACACACACACACACACACACACACACACACACACACACACACACACACACACACACACACACACACACACACACACACACACACACAAATGCACATTTCTGTAGGACTGTCATCTCTGTGAAGCTCAGCTGGTGAAACTGATATCGCTGTAGGCAAGGACATAAACACAAGGCTAGCAAATGGTGGTGGGCAAGAGGTCCCCAGTGTGTACGTGTGTGTCTGCACTAGCAAGTTATACAGTCATTTGACAGTATATGTGATGGTGTGAATGTGATATTAAAATGTGGTAATGGTGACAAACTATTGCAATGCACATGTAGCAGTGCAACATAATCATGTTACAGGATCATAAAATGTATTAATTCAACTTCTGAAAGAGATGTGTAAGCAGAAAGAACAAACATACATACATACATACATACATACCGCAAGTGCGGTATGTATGTATGTATGTATGTATGTTTGATGTAAATAATACAAATAATGCCAGTGCATTGCAGTATATAACTTTGACTGATTTGAAGATTTGATCCCAGTAACATGTTATCTAGAATATGACATTAAACATGTGACTTGTTAGGTGCCTGTAAGATCTATTTTAATGTAGCTGAACGGAGAACATCGGATTTCAAAATGAACTGTGAGAGGAGCTTTAATATTAGTTGATTAGTTATGAAATCCCTTTTTCTTTCTTCTGTTTTTTAGTTTATGAACTGCTATTAATTTGCTGTTTTACTTTTATTAATTTATTTTCTTTTTTTAACAGCTGGGAATGACCTGCAATGGACCTGCAATGGAGCAATGTCTGGAGGAGGCCCAAGGCAATGACACCGACCGCCCCCACCGTCGTTTTGCTTTTTTTACAGAAATAAAACCCATTTAGTTCATTTTGGCGTATCAGCGCCGTGTTATCAATAGATAGTCGGACGACGGACGCTATAAACTGACAGTGAATGCAGCAGGTGTCATATTTCACACACACGAGATGAGAGAGAGTTGACAGACTGAGAGATGGCAGAGGATTTGGTGTCAAAGCGAAAAGCCTGTTTGGCAATTTTTCAGATTTAAACCCAATGCTGTAAGGGAACCGTAATGTTAATGAGGCAATCGCCGTTGCGGAGGATGGAGCGGTCACAGCCGGTGTGCGCGGCGCAGCGGTGCCAGGTAATGTTAGACCAATGCGGCCCTGCAGCAAAAGCTGGACCGGAGAGGCCAGACAAACCGCCACCCGACGGAAGATCAAAGTAAGCGCACTACACATATTGACCGTCATCTTTTCTTGTAAAATGTCCGGTGTAATCGGTAACACTAGTGTTGTCACAAGTTTATTAACCGGTGGGAAAATTTCTTCACCGTCACATCCCTATTATACACTAAAGAAAACATACTTATTAATATTATATTCCATTTCTGCCAATAGATCCCCCTAATTGTCACACACCGGTCTTTTAATGTTTAATGTTGTCTAATTTTTCACCTTTTTGTACTATGTTCCATTGCACTAATAAAGGGGGAAAAGTTATCAAAACTATTTTAGGCTGTTTTACCCACAAAAAAGAATGATTCATGAATTAGTCATACCTCATTTGAATGATACTTTAAACTCAATCAGCTCACCAGCAGCTGCTGCAAACATTTTATTCAAATGCACCGACCCCAAAATAATTCTCCACTGTCAACTG
This sequence comes from Sebastolobus alascanus, assembly GCA_916701645.2. Lineage (NCBI taxonomy): Eukaryota > Metazoa > Chordata > Actinopteri > Perciformes > Sebastidae > Sebastolobus > Sebastolobus alascanus. The sequence goes on along the minus strand of CAKAOJ020000142.1, from coordinate 1,127,284 downwards.
ACAACTCAAAAGACGTAAAAGAATCTTTCTGTGTTTCCAGTCTTGCAGGCAAAATTAGGCAGTGTCTTCACCTACTGTACGTGTTAGCCTGTGTGTGTGTGTGTGTGTGTGTGTGTGTGTGTGTGTGTGTGTGTGTGTGTGTGTGTGTGTGTGTGTGTGTGTGTGTGTGTGTGTGTGTGTGTGTGTGTGTGTGTGTGTGTGTGTTTGCGTGTGCGCATGTGTGCGAATGGATCTGGCCTTTGTGCTCAGCTCTGCCGGTTGAGTGGACAGTGTCCAGGATGATGAATTGAAAGTTCAGAAAAATATCTGTTAGAATTTGAAAGCCATGGAAGGAGAAAATTGGCAACGTTGTCTAAGGCAGAATCCTTCACACCCTCCATTCATCATCTGGAGATAAAAGGTTAGATGGGCAGCTACTGTATGGCTCGTGTGTGTGTGTTTCTGTGTGTGTGTGTGTGTGTGTGTGTGTGTGTGTGTGTGTGTGTGTGTGTGTGTGTGTGTGTGTGTGTTTCTGTGTGAGGCTGGTCACAGTGGGCATGGATGGATATTTGCTCTTCAATTATTGATCAGTTTATTTTAGGGTAATGTGTGTGCTCTGGGATCAGTGTGCATCTGTGCATTGTGTACAGCAAGATGTATGTTTGTGTGTATCTGCAGGGAAATGAAAAGCATGGATGTTGTTATCTGCATCGACAACAGAAATACTGTGTTAATAGCGGTCACAGCGGGGACACTGTGAGTGTGTTCAGTCACGTCATAGTTTATTTTGGGAAAATCTGTGTTCGGCCGACTCTCCGGTATGTGCATGTAAATTTGCAGATGCAAGTCTGTGTTTTTTGTTGTGGAGGTCTTAAAATTCTCACAGAGTACGAGTGTAATTTGTAGGGAACAGCTTTTGTGTTTGTGTGTGGCTACATACAATATGAGTGCGGAGCATTTCTGGCCCACTTCATAAACATTCGGCGACACAGTCTCACAGCAGGTGGTTCATTACACGGCCTGTAATTAGGCTGACTTGACTTCCCTCTGCTCCTGATTACAGATACATACTGGTTTCAGTAGAGCATGGAAACAAGGCATTCTTTTAAATTATTCTTTCAATAAATCATTTGTTGCTTTAGTTCACTGTGGTGTGTTTTAAGAGTCCCAAAATGATCAGTTATACAAGCAAAATAAAAGAGGAGGTGAAACATTTGTCACCACTGTATTTTGGATTATTTTAGTGCCAGTCATGCTATTACATAACTGAATAGATATAAAATCAGCTGACATTGCAGCGTCCTATATGTTAATTTAGCACCAGTTATGTGAGTGTAGATGTGGCACTTTCTTCCATGTTAAAAGACCAAATAAATGTGATTTTAAATGCCTTAATGCTATTAATTTGTTAAAAAAAACTGAGAAACTTTTTTATTTGGGCTGTCAAAATTAACGCAGTAACGCGTTAATGCAAATTCGTTTTAACGCCACTAATTTCTTTAACGCATTAACGCAACTTGCGATTTTTAGGTTGTAGCGGGCTCAGTTTTAAAGCTAGAGTGAAGATACTGGTATCATATAAAACTAGAAACTGAAGGAATCGTGTCAAACTAGCTTGTCGCTAAGGAGGCTAAATAACACTCTAAATTGGCCGTTTTTCAAAGGGGTCCCTTGACCTCTGACTTCAAGATATGAGAAAATGGGTTCTATGAGTACACACGAGTCTCCCCTTTACAGACATGCCCACTTTATGATAATAACATGCAGTTTGGGGCAAGTCATAGTCAAGTCAGCACACTGACACACTGACAGATGTTGTTTCCTGTTGGGCTTCAGTTTGCCATGTTATGATTTGAGCATATTTTTTATGCTAAATGCAGTACCTGTGAGGGTTTCTGGACAATATTTGTCATTGTTTTGTTGTTAATTGATTTCCAATAATAACATACGTTTGCATAAGGCAAGCATATTTGTCCACTCCCATGTTGATAAGAGTATTAAATACTTGACAAATCTCCCTTTAAGGTACATTTAAAAAGATAAAAAATGTTTGATTAATTTGCGATCAATCGCGATTAATTATGGACAACCATCAACTTTTAACATTAGCAAGCTGCACATGTTGTATAACAGAAGCTCCGGAACAGTTTATGGGCACCGGTATGTGGTTTGACATCACACAGAAGATATAAGAAACGTGAGCATGTATGTCTCCAACAAACTGAAAAAGCCTGATTCCTGACTTTTTCAAAGAAGTTAATATTGCCTAGCCTTGAGCAGGACCGGCTCACATCAGCTCTGATATTTCCATGTGATGGGTTGAAGGAAATGAGGACGGCGATCAGCTACCTTTTTCCCCTGGCAATCACAGTCATGAGGTGACTCACTAAGTGCCACCTGACCTAGATAGTTATAGGTAAGAGCAGTTGGCAATGGAGTGGTGAAGTGGATTGAGAGCTATTTACTGTAGAAGATAGGCTGTACAAACACACTTCAGTGATGTTTGTACGTTTCAAATATCTGTCAAGAAACAGTGACTATCCAAAAAGAAGAGGTCTAAAACCTGACAAAATCAATATACAAGTACATAATCAAATTGCTGATGGAATTCATTTAAATCAATCAGCAGTGGAGAATGAAGAAAAGGCTTCTTGCCAAAAGAACATTTGCACCATTTCCCAGGGCTCTTCTAGAGGTTCAGCACCTTGGACAGCAACAGCAGCCACCAGCTCTGTTGGTGCAAATTCAGCACCAAGGCCAGCGACAGACAACCTCACACACCTATGGACCTGGAGCACAGCTGGTGGCCAGCACTGCTCTGGCTCACATGCAGACACCGTTTCCCCTCTCTAAAGACATCTAAGGCCACCAGCACAACTGCACCGGCTGCCTTTATCCTTCTATGAACCCTTACTTAGACTGGATCACCTTACCTGCCCCCTCACAAACACACTGCACACAAACACATCTCTGTGGCTCCCATCGTATCACTTTCTTACACACTTCACCAGTCTGATAAGCTCTATTGTTTGTGCTTTCTTCAGCCCCATCATCTTCAAGTCAGTGTGTGCATTTTGCCCTTCCCACACAGCAATACAATTGTGGTGTGTGCATGCAGTTCAGGAACTTCATTACTAGGGCTGTGTATTGGCAAGAATCTGGCGATACGATACGTATCATGATACTGTGGTAACGATTCAACTTTAGAACAGGCAAAAATATCACATTTGTACTGCATGCAAAACACTGCATGTTTTTTGCCCCAAACCGCATGTGATTATCATAAAGTGGGCATATTTGTAAAGGGGAGACTTGTGGGTACCCATAGAACCCATTATCATTCACATATCTTGAGGTCAGATGCCAAGGGAACCCTGTGAAAATCGCCATGCCAGTTTTTCCTCACCAAAGTTTAGCGTAACTTTGGAGCGTTATTTAGCCTCCTTCGCGACAAGCTAGTATGTCATGGTTGGTTCCAATGGATTCCTTAGGTTTTCTACTGTCATATGCCAGTAACACTCTAGCTTTAAAACTGAGCCCGTTTCAACCTCTGAAAGACCAAATAGCTGCCAATTTTTAAGAGGTTAATTACAAATCGCTAGTGTTTTGAAGAATCAACACAGTATTGCAAAACATAACATAACATACTATCATGATACTTATGTATATATCACTTAGGGCTGTCAATTGATTGAAATATTTAATCGTGATTAATCGTATGATTGTCTATGATTAATCGTGACAAATTAATTGCACATTTTTTATCTGTTCAAAATGTACCTTAAAGGGTTATCAAGGATTTAATACTCTGATGGGTGGGGGTGGTCAAAATCTTATTGCCTTATGCAAATGTATGTATATATTTATTATTGGATATCAATTAACAACACAAAACAAAGACAAATATTGTCCAGAAACCCTCACAGGTACTGCATTTAGCATAAAAAAATATGCTCAAATCATAACATTGCAAACTCAAGCCCAACAGACAACAACAGCTGTCAGTGTGTCAGTGTGCTGACTTGACTATGACTTGCCCAAAACTGCATGTGATCATCATCAAAGTGGGCATGCCTGTAAAGGGGAGACTCGTGGGTACCCATAGAACCCATTTTCATTCACATATCTTGAGGTCAGAGGTCAAGGGACCCCTTTGAAAATGGCCATGACAGTTTTTCCTCGCCAAAATTTAGCGTAAGTTTGGAGCGTTATTTAACCTCCTTCGCGACATGCTAGAATGACATGGTTTCCTGAGGTTTTTTCTAGTTTAATATGATGACAGTATCTTCACTCTAGCTTTAAAACTGAGCTACAACCTCCGAAAGATCAATTGCGTTAATGCGTTAATGAAATTAGTGGCATTAAAATTATTTATTATCGCTTTAACTTTGACAGCCCTATTATCGATATTTTCATACACCCCTATTCATTACTTTGGTTTCACTAATACCTGACTAGAGCTTGAAATTCACCCCCATTTTGGCTCCATTGCAGTCAAAAGCACATGGCTCTTGGCTTGTGATTTGAACATAATGAGCATATGGGTGGTGTGTAAGAATTTAGTTGCTTAATAGTGGAAGACAAAACTGCAGCTGTTCCTTGAAGAACTCTGATGGGATCGTATATCAGTTTGATTGTCTGTGAGCTGTCTGATCAGAAAGAGTTATGTGTCAGTTTGGCTCCAATCACTTCTACTGACAAAAAGCACACAGCCTCGGGATGAGGGAGATTAAGCAAATGGGAGATATTGTTAAGTAATAGCTTGATATTTAATAACTCTACACAAAGTACTGCTTGGCAGCAAAGTTCTCACAGATCATTTCAAGAAAGAGATGCCAAGTTGAGAAAAAAATGTCACAGAAAGTCTAAAAGCTGAAGGGTTGGCAAAACAGTGATGAAACATGACATGGCAGCATGGCAATATGTTTCACTTAGATGTATTATTCTTTTTTTCCCTGTTACATAACTTTCTGTGTCGCTTGCAGATGATTGGCAATGGTGTAGTGCAATCACAAATAACTGGTCGGCCAAGCCAACAGTTGCGAGTGTAAATATCTCTATAAAATTAAAAAATTGAATTCTGCCTAATATTGTTTCCCATTGAGATTAATCAGCAATAAGATGACATTAGAGTCTGCTATCATATACTTTACCACATTTAAGGAAATACAGTACCTTATTTCTTAGCTTTTGCTGTGTTCTTGTGTTCCTACTTTCTCTAACTGCAGTTTTTTCACACTCTTGACATTTAAAGCATTAGGCACAAAAGGCACTAGCTGATTATGTACTTGCTGCATTTTTGCTTAAACCGTGGCCTTTAATGATTTTGTTTCCTCTTACCGGTCGATGCAGCTTGGAAAAAACAGACATATTGTGGCTTAGTGGGTAGACGAACCAAGAGGAAAAAGGAGACAGGGAGAGGAATTGAGAAAATGAGAGAGAACGAAAGAGAGGGAGAGAATGAGACAGAGCGAGAAAGATTGAGTGACAGAGAGAGAAGAGTGAGTCAGGACGTGCGTTCAGGAATTTAATGATACCAGATAATACATGAGATGAGATATTCCAGGAACAGTATCATAGATACCCACAAGAAAAATCCACATCATAACAGTAAACGGAGGAAGCATGATTCAGCCAAAAAACTGCTCTCACAGACTGACTGAAAACTTAATCCTTTTTGAAACACTAATTAGGTTTTATTTCCTTTTAAACTTTTGATTACATAACATAACATCACATCACATTTTCTTTAGAGATGTGGTCAACCAATTTCCATATACTTATTTTAACATTTGAGGCAAATATATGACCTTGGGGTGACACTCTGAATACCCAAACATTTTTGTCAAGTCTATAATGAAGAGTGTCATGTTAGTTGAGAAGATCATCGCTGAGAAGAAATTGTCCCAACCTCCTACAGATCAAAATGATTCCATCACAACTGATTAATCATCATGAGCATGACCATTAAAGTAGCATCAGTGTGTTTAGATGCTGTGAGGAAGATGGATATAGTCTATATAAGGCAGGTACTAATAGATTCCTCCTAAAGTTGAGCTATGCAGATGAGAGACAGTCCAACACAAGGCCTGCTGTGGTCACCGACACTCATACAATCCACAAAAGTAGGGCTGACCCAAATGCTTCGACCGTTGCCATGGTATTCAACCGCGTTATTCAAATGCTTCGTTTTTTTATTTTTTATTTTTCAATACATATATAATTATGTAATATAATGTATAAATCCCCAAATAGCCCCTGAAATAAGGAATAGTCCCACAACATTATTTATTATTCATATTCAACATGAATTATTATTAGTTATTCTCAGATGGATATCGCTGTTTGTTGTGTGTAGAGGTGTGTACAGTAGTGCGGCAGCGGCACTCAAACGGGGGAGATGGAAGCTATGAAGCCAAAAAATGGTATTCGGGACAGCCCTACACAAAAGCATCATTAATAACCCATGTTTGAGAGAGTAGAGTACAGAGACTAGAGTAGATCTTAAGTTATACATATGCACAAATAAATTTGCAAAAAGTGATTAAATTCAATACATGTAATTCAATATTCTATCATTTGAAAAAGATAGTAAGAACAAACTTTGGCCACTTGCTGCTAAGAGATTCAAATCAGTGCATCAGTGCGAAGGTTTGTGAATAATTCTAAGCCATGAAATAATAAATTAAACTCAACTGACAGGAAAAATACAAAATATAAACTATTCCAACAAACATAGCAATTACTGTCAACACCTGAGACTTTTTTTATTGCGGAAAAAGAAGCAGTGATGTTTAATATAAGTCACCATTGTCGGCATAGTTGACTAACTACGCTTTCCAGCTTGGGTGTCATTTGATGTGCCACGTTCCTGTTCTTGATGAAACTGTCATGTTAGAGTGAAGATACTGGCATCATATAAAACTAGAAAAACCTAAGGAAACCAGGTCATACTAGCTTGTCAGAAAGGAGGCTAAATAACACTCCAAAGTTGCGCTAAATTTTGGTGAGGAAAAACTGCCATTTTCAAAGGGGTCCCTTGACCTCTGACCTCAAGATATGTGAATGAAAATGGGTTCTATGGGTACCAACGAGTCTCCCCTTTACAGACATGCCCACTTTATGATAATCAAATGCAGTTCTGAGCAAGTCATAGTCAAGTTAGCACACTGACACACTGACACACTGACAGTTGTTGTTGCCTGTTGGGCTGCAGTTTGCCATGTTATGATTTGAGCATATTATCTATGCTAAACGCAGTACCTGTGAGGGTTTCTGGACAATAGTTGTCATGGAATGTGTTGTTAATTGATTTCCAATAATAAATATATACATACATTCACATAAAGCAGCATTTTTGCCCACTTCCATGTTGATAAGAGTATTAAATACTTGACAAATCTCCCTTTAAGGTACATGTTGAACAGACAAAAAATGTGTGATTAATCACGATTAACTATGGACAATCACGCAATTAATAGCAATTACATATTTTAATCGATTGAGACCCCTAATTTATAGGCGTTTTTCATTTGATAATCTGATCCCATGTTTCACTGAAATCATTACACAGGGTGGTTCTCTTGCTTTTTGTTGTTGTGTTTACAGCCAAGCTCAACGCTCCTGATGCTGTGATTTTAAACCCTGTTAAGTGTTGTCAATGGTTTGTCTCTCTCTCTTTTGCACACACACACACACTTACAAACAGAAACACCTCAGCACATGAATAACCTTCTTTCTGAAGGTGAGGACATGCAAATTTTACCCCCAAATTTAATGAGAAGGAAAGGTGTTGAGGCAAGACGGACAGCTACATTTCAGAAAGGCACGCATGTGCGCACAAACGCGCAGATGTGGACACATGCAACCACGCACACACCTACAGGAGGCGAGGCAAAGCATAGAGGGCGGCTATAAATGTGTCTCCCAGCACAAAATGCCACTAAACACAACAGGCCGTGCCTTGGTGAGCAGCGCCAAAGGCTCTTCTCCACTGAATACAAAATGTAGTGTGCAGTCAAAGCATGAAACGGTGCTCTTCACGCCGCACGTACAGGAATAATATCACTTAAGTTATCAAGCACAATATGAAGTCCATACATCAGCAGCACACCCCATTAAGCTGTCATAGACATGACATAAGTTATAACAGTGCAGCAGACATGACAGAGGTCATAAAGCTGTCTGCTAGTATGACTGTGTCATAAAGTGTACTAGCCACTTTAGCTTGGCTGCTTTGATAGTAACATATGTCAGTGGAGCTGTAGCACAAAGTGTCAAGGCAGTGTGGGTAATGACCTCCCTGGCAGTATCAAGCTGGAATAATACAAGAAACTAAGCTTTGAAAAATGTCAGAATTAACTGGGCACAGAGCAGCACGTCTCTGACTCAAGTCTTAGTTTTCTGTTACAGCTAATATTCACATTCAACATCAAACATCAAGTGAAATGTTGATTTTGTTCCAAACTAAACTCAAGAGATGTATCAAAGGTCATAGCTGCTACTTTAAACTGCCACAACTGCCTATGGAAAAGTGGGCTGCCTATTCTGCTTAAAAATAAATTCTGCACACTATATTTATGGGCTGTATCTGCCACCTCCATGGTTTGTCAGAGACCAGTAAAACCGACAGCTGATGTTGCACCAGATGCCACATTGTTGTTGATTTTAATTAAATTCTCTTTCACTGAAATGACTCAGCAGATGTTCCTTTCCAGGTGAAATGTACTTGAGAGTTGCATAGAGTTGTTTTGCTACACTTTGACTGGATAACTTGACAAAGTGTTTGTTTAGTTAATGTAACCTTGTGACGAAAAATACAAAACATTGCCATTTCACTCAGTGTAAAGAGCATAGTGGATCCTCCAAAATTAACACCACAGATAACAAATTCTTCGCTGCATTTTACCAACGCCCACCTACATCAAGGACAGTTTTTGAAATTTCATCTAAGTGACCAGTGTAGCCAAAGGATGGTGAATATCCCTGACAAACAGGATTTGTCTTGCTTGTTCCCTCAACATGCTAGGATGAGGAGAAAATAGCATTCGTAAGTCAATGGCCATTTGTTTTACGGCCTTAGGACTCTTCAACCCCGGGATGCCTGGTATCATGTTGAGCCGGGGGGCTTGATCAATCATATGGAAATTGCCGGTTTTGACACTCGAGTGGTCACGAGATGATCCTCCAGGAAGTGTTAAAACTTTTAACGACGAGTCTGAAAAGCCCCTTTTACAACTCAAACAAGCAAGACCATTGACTTCCTTTTGGGCTTTAAAGAACCATTTGTTCAAATTAACACACACACCAACATACAGCCATCCTCAAACTCTGGATGACCCCTGAACTATGAAATCATGATGGAGCAACATTGTCATCCAGCGGTGATCTGAGTAATCTGTGCTTCGAATGTAATCACTTAATAACTGTGTTTAAAAGTTATCCTGTTTTAGAATTAGTATTAATTTCTTTGTAGTATAGTCATTAATGGTATTGCAATACGTTTTAATGTTTTTATCAGTGATGATCAAATAGATGTAACATCTTAAGTTTAAAGTTATGAAGAATGAGTAATAACTTGAACTTAGAATCCAACTTTGACAATCTTGATACTAATGCTTGATTAAAACATTAGTGGTTTTATAGTTTTTGATATGTGTCTGTCTCGTGCAAAAGAAAGGAAACATTAGTAGTATTAGTTGCGCGTGTAAAGGTTTTTCAATAATGAATCGATCAGAGAAAGAGAGGGTCTCGACCCCTCCCTCCCAGAGGGGGTTAAATAAGAGAGGAGACAGAGTCACGTAGTTCTGTTGTCAGAAGAAGTTGGGAAGTTGTCCGCAGGGAGATGACTCCAGCAGGAGCTCTCCAGAACTTCTCCGTTTGATACACACATTTCATTTGTGTGTTTATTTTCTACCTCATGTTCATTTTTCTGAGTCAAGTTACTTCTAAAGGACATAATTTTTAAAGATCTTTCGTTTATCTTGCGAGATTTAAACGAGTGCTAGACCAGCATTTCGAGTTTTTCCGTGAAATAGATAAATTCTAAAGCTTCAGAAGATAATCCGACTTCAGCTTTTGATCTCTTTCAACGAGTAATCAGCCAACGGACTTCAACTCCCCCATTCAATGTTCTGACGAGAAAGTTGAATGTTCTCCACGCTTTGCTGTTTGGTATCCCGGGCCAGCGGAACCGGTCTCATCAAACCCGTCCAAAGGGCTTGTCTATCCAGACAACGTGTGAGGAAACGGCCTCTGGACCCACAGAACCAACTGCAGCGATAAGTGAATTTTCCGTGGCTTTATGATCAAAAGTTGTTTGTCAGACATATCTTCTAAATTTCCTAATCTGCCAAATTATTAACTGCAACTTTTATAGTTTAGAGAGAGAATAATCAGACTTCCCTCACTACTAAAGTTCCAATCAGAATTGCGTCATTGAATTTTCATTTCATTCATTCATTAATTACCAGTGTTAATTAGTCATTTGTATTTCATCACTTCATTTATTCAATTATCACGATTTATGGTAAATAAATGTTTCACTTTATCACTACGTCCTGTCTGTGTGTGTATTTCAAAGCAGAGCTTTAGATCAATGAATTCAGAACTTATACTTCAGACTTGAGATTGATTAATGATCAATACTTATATTAAAATAGTTTCCTCTTTTCCTATAAAAAGTGGTGGTGCCCCGAATTAAGTATTTCTTTATTTTACGAGTGCAAATCTTGAATTACATGTGGAGTGGTTAAACGCTACACCAGACCACGACAGATTTCTACGAATTCAAGTTAGCTTATATACCTCAGACAACTTGTTCACAATTATCCTCATAATAAGCTTTTAAACAACTCAAACTATCTGACTATAGTTTAAAAACACAGTGCATGTGGGGGCAAGGTACAATTACAGGCTATTCAGAGAGCATTTTATTCATTGTTATCCTGCAAATTGCACTCATTATAGGCTAATGATTTATGGTAGTGCTCTTACACCATATGACTTTTATGTCTAAAGACGTGTGAAACTGCTTCTGTACAAAACCTTTGTGAATCAAAATTACATAGAAATGGATTTCTTTGGAGATGGCATCTGTGGCTTGCCAAAGACAAGTCAAGTCAAGTCAGTTTTATCTATATAGCTCAATATCACGAATCAGCCTCAAGGGCCTTTGCAATCTGTACAGCATACGACACCCTTTTCACTCATCCAAATCAAGGGTCTAAGGACAAACTCCCCAGAAAAAAACTTTAACACGGGAAAAAATGGAAGAAACCTCAGGGACAGCAACAGATGACAGATCCCTCTCCCAGGACAGACAAACATGCAATTGATATGTGTACGGAATAGACCAACATAAAATCATGGATAACAATCAGGATGATAAAATCATAGATATTATTGTAAACATATATGAAGAATATGGATCTGGGAGGACGTCAAGCAACTTCAGGCGTAGCCAACTGCACAAGAGGCAAAGCTCATGCACATTATTCTTGTAGATAGGAGAAAAGAAGAAGAGAGAGAGACGAGCACAATAAGCACACAAGGGAGAGAGACAAGAAGAGAGGCTGAAGAAGATCCAGATCCAAACATCTTGAATGAGGCACTGACAGCCAGGGGGGGAGAGAGAGAGAGAGCGAGAGAGAGAGAGAGCGAGAGAGCGAGAGAGCGAGAGAGAGAGAGAGAGAGAGAGAGAGAGAGAGAGAGAGAGAGAGAGAGAGGACCCAGGATGGCTGATGGTCTAGTACAAAGAGTGTAAAGAGAGGACGAGGAGGAGAAAATAGGGAGCGAGAGGATAAGAGAGAGAGATACAGCTTGGCCGATCAGGTGCTTGTAGGACAACAGGTACAAGCCTAACGTGCAGAAACCGAAATTGTGACCCAAAAAACGCAATACAAACCAAACCGTAGGCTTGTTGAACCATTGCACCACTAGTAATCAAAGAATTAGCAACTGAAAGTTGAGGTGAAATGATGAGTTTCAACTTTATATTTAAAGGCCTCAATAGATAGTAGATATAGCCTATAGATAGTCTGATGTCAGCAGGGGGGTTATTCCAGAGGCAGGGGGTATGATAGGAAAAGACCCTGCAACCTGCTGACTTCTTTTTAACTCTGGGGACAGACATGGAGCCCTGTATTGAGAGCGGAGAGCACGCTAAAATGGTTGTAATATGGTCAATTTTTTTAGTTTTAGGCCTGACAACAAGACATTGCAATAATCAAGTCTTGATGAAACAAAGCTGTAAACTATGGTCTCTTCGTCAGCCCTGGACAGAAAAGACCTCATTTTATCTTTGTTGCGTAGGTGAAAAAAAAGGCAGTCTTGGTGATTTCTTTACTGTGCTGATCAAAAGAGAGGGTAGGATCAAATGTAAAACCAAGATTCATTGCTGTCAAACTTTGAAAAGTCACACCGTTGTCAAGAGTTACTGTTGCTTGATCAGACTGGTGTCTATGTCTAGCAGAGTCAATGACAAGCATCTCAGTTTTATCTGAATTAAATTGATCAAAAACAATTTTTACAGGACAAATTAAGGTCATACAAACAAAGATGGCAGATACCTCATAAAAAGAAGATCCTGTGATTAATTGCAGCTCCATATCAAGTTGGCTACATGTATATGGACCGACAAAAGTGAAAGGATCTCATGATTTTACTACTGTCACTGTTGTAGAAAGAACATTTCTTTTTTGTAGGAATGTGATGACTGTTCAGACCTCCTTTCTGGATGGATAGGTAGATAATGTGTATTATGTAATTGGTACGTGTGTGTGTGTGTGTGTGTGTGTGTGTGTGTGTGTGTGTGTGTGTGTGTGTGTGTGTTTGTGGCATAATGACAAAGATTTTAATAGTTTGGACATCAATCATTACATCACTTAATCCTCTCTTACTTCATTAAGTAACAGTTGCAGTTCAAAACAATTGGTGTTTATTGGGTTCCAGCTGTTGCTAAGACACCGTCGAAAGGCTGCAGAATTATGGTCTGTCTGCTCACCATTAACAGAGGTATCCATATGCTTGCTCCAGATGCCCAGTGTCTCTACTACTCGCTCATTATCTGCTCGCCGTTTACGAGCTGGCAGAGTGGAAATCATATCTCATTCCAAGTACAGCTGGAAACATTTGGATGTTGAGCTGTCCATTTATTTTATGTGTATGCTTTGCTCATGACAAACACTTCTGATGCTTTTATTATAGGTAATCGAATACCGTCTGTGCAGAACATTGATGTACTCAATAAATGGAAATCACATAGCAAAACTCTTTCATAAAATATTTTCTTACATCGTTATTTTCTGTGAATTCCATGTTTTCCACATGTTGAATTATAAAATGTAAAAGAAAAAAAAAATCTGGGCCAGTGAAGAGAAATTATCTGGTTTACAACCAGTTTCTCTCAATCCTTGATGCACATATGACCCTCTGGGCAGTCTGACTTTGCTCTAAGAATGTGTATCTTTGCAAACAAATACAACAGCAATGTAGTTACAACAACTTGAAAGGCATTCAAATCTGTATTTATATTGAATAACAAAATTTACATTAAATTCACCCCAGGACACCACCCTTTATGACAAAGGGAAAATGATAGTCAATTAGCTAAGTTAGTCTCATATAATATACTAAACCATTGATTTGGAACTTATCTATATAATTAAGTAACTACAACCAAAATATACTATATCAGTAAAGGTTGACGGGTTTTGGAGTTCTGAACAGAAAGTGTTGACAGCAACGTGAAAGCATGTCTGGAGAGTGAACCGGAGTAACGATTAACATTTCTTTACTAATAAAAGTGCTAAAAAACACTTATACCTTAAATACAAGGTGCAAATCCTTAGTATAGATACAATCATTTCAAATCGATTTTATATCGATATACGTCTCCCGTGAAGGACAACTTGCCGAGTACCTATTGATGTAGTTGGATCGTAGGAATATAAATCGATACATCGATGTAGTAGATGAATCGTTACAACACTAACAAGTACACAGATGGTGTCACCTCAAGGACAAATCAAGAGATTCACTTTGAAAGTTGGGTAGAAGTGTGTGTGTTTTGGGGGGGGGGGGGGGGGTACATTATGTTTTTTAATTACAAAATGTTTTCCGCCTTAAAACAGGTGACATCTTCATCTACTTAAAATAACAACTCTTGATTTAAGGTCACTTTGGTACAACGTACAACGTGTAATTGTTTAATTGAACACGAAACAAAAGCCTTGTGTCTTGCAATAAATTGATGGCATTTTCACATGAATACATTGTGTCTTGCACACCTCCCTTGTAAATGTTACACTGATTGCAACAATTTGGCTTGTTTTTTCATTATGGCTCCATTCTTCTGTTATCATGTAAAAAGCCTTCTGCTTGCAAAGACCACCATCAGTCTGTTGCATTTAAAGTAAAGTAAAAATGTGTGACCAATAACGGCACTGTGCTCAATTAAAACAGCTCTTTCTCAGAAGAAGGCTGATAACTTTGACCCTGCTGTGAGAGAAATTAAAGGCCAGGACCGGTGCTGAGGGACGCAAAACACCCGCCTCCTTCCCACTGCCTTGCTTCTTTCCTTATATCCTTCATCCTTGCTTCCTTGGATACTCCCTTTAGACTACTCTGCACTCTTTTGCCTCATTTCTACTGCCTGGTTCGGCTCGACTCCACTCAACTCACTTTTGATAACAGGTCCTTTTTTCTATTTCGTTTCCCAGCGTAGATAGTGTCCCTCGGTGGGAGTGTGGTTGGGATTCTGAGCTAATTGCGGAAGCAACGCTGCATGATCATCTTCAACACCGCACTCGCTGAATCCTTTCATCGCCAACCAAATAGAGAAACGTCTGCACTTCGTCAATTTCATGGCGTAGTGTACACCGTAGTTTTGTGGGCTGCCATTTTTAAAAAAAATCTGGGTCAAGTGTATAAAAAAAATTGCCGTAACATGCAGTAGTAATGCGGCATTTGTGTCCCCTTTTCTCTATTCTTTTTGCTATCAGGGATCCTCTTTGAGCTCTTTTCTTTTTCCTTTTGGTCTGTTCCCTCCCCTCATCTCCCCTTGTTTATTTTTTTTGCACTGCATCTTGTTTTGTTCTGCCTTTGAAATTTGCGCTTTACAGTGTGATAATAAGCTGTCTGTCTACGCTTGCAACGGCCCCCAAGAGCCACTTTTAGTGTTTTAGTGAGTGTGTGGAAGTGTGAGCATGTGCATGTGAAACAGAGAAAGACAGTTGAGTGTTAGTATGAGTGTGACTCAGTCCCTCCCCGTCTGTGTGCGTCTGTGTGCCAGTGCAGACATGTAATTGCGTGAAAGTGTGTGATGTTGTGTGTGGAAGTGAGGGAAAGTGAAAGTGACAATGAGCATGTGTGTGCGAGTGTGAGTGAGTGTGTGTGTGTGTGTGTGTGTGTGTGTGTGTGTTTGTTTGTGTGACATCCATCAGTTTCTCTCAGACTGTGAAGGCGACCCACAGAGCAGGAGGCAGAGATAAGGCGCCACACCCCCCGCTGGTGAAAGAGAGAATGCGCCGGCCGATAATGCCCTCTTATCTCCCCCACCACCACCCTCACCTCCTTTTTCTCCCTCTAACCCGCCTCCTCTGAGACACACACACACAAACTCCCCCTTCCCCTTCCAACACACTCTCTGCGGGGGGGAAAAGCTTTAAGTTGGATTTGGTAGTGGCGGTGGTGGAGAGGGGTACTCATGTTGCGAGATGCCAACCCCATAACTCACACAAACAAACACTCATTTGTAGTCAATCTGCACAAAAACAAACAAACGCGAGTACACACACACACACACATCTCTCTCTCTCTCTCTCTCTCTCTCTCTCTCTCTCTCTCTCTCTCTCTCTCTCTCTCTCTCTCTCTCTCTCTCTCTCTCTCTCTCTCTCTCTCTCTCTCTCTCTCTCTCTCTCTCTCTCTCTCTCGATCTCTCTCTCTCGATCTCTCGATCTCTCTCGACCCTCAAAAAGGCACCTGAGGTGATGGTTCAGGAACTATCAGGATGGAGTTACAATGCTGAACATGGCCGACTGATCAAACTCAATCGTTGACACTGCTACAACTTAACAGCATTCATTCAAACTGTAAGCAAGTATTGATTGTTGGTCGTATCAATATTAGGACTTGGGGGAGAAAATGTCTTTCATACTGAATTACAAACTTGACTGAAAAACATTCATGACTACTTTGCAGACAATCTAGCTTTTCTAGTGTTGTTGAGGGCTGTGAAAGTTAACGCGATAACGCGTTAACGCAAATTCGTTTTACCGCCACTAATTTCTTTAATGCATTAACGCAATTGAATCTTTTGGAGGATATAGCTGGCTCAGTTTAAAGCTAGAGTGAAGATACTGGCATCATATGAAACTAGAAAACCTAAGGAATCCATTGGTACCAACCATGTCATACTACAAATCTTGGTGAGGATAAACTGGCATGGCCATTTTAAAAAGGGGTCCCTTAACCTCTGACCTCAAGATATGTGAATGACAATGGGTTCTATGGGTACCCACGAGTCTCCCCTTTACACACATGCCCACTTTATGATAATCACATGCATTTCAGGGCAAGTCATAGTCAAGTCAGCACACTGACAGCTGTTGTTGCCTGTTAGACTTGAGTTTGTCATGTTATGATTTGAGCATATTTTTTATGCTAAATGCAGTACCTGTGAGGGTTTCTGGACAATATTTTTCATTGCTCTGTGTTGTTAATTGATTTCCAGTAATAAATGTATACATACATTTGCATAAAGCAAACACATTTGCCCACTCCCATGTTGATAAGAGTATTAAATACTTTACAAATCTCCCTTTAAGGTACATTTTGAACAGTTAAAAAAAATTTACAAAATTAAAAAAAATTTAAAAAAATTTAAAAAAAATTAAAAAAAATCTGTGATTAATTTGTGATTAACTATAGACAATCATGCGATTAATCGCGATTCAATATTTTAATCGATTCACAGCCCTAGTTTTTAGTCTCCCTTTTTCACCTCTGCACGTCTCCTTTCCAAAATCCTTTCAATAGTGGCACATGATGAATCCTTTATTGGTCTAATTTGGCATATCTTCAACGTTCCTTAAGATCTCAGGGGAGATGCAAACAAGACTACGAAACAAGGAACTTCTCAGCACTTATTCTGATTTAGTTCCTAAATTCAGTTCCTGGAGCTATTTGGTCAAAAAGGGTGTAACACAGACTGGTTTGTAGTTTATGTAAGGTCACTGTCATCCTTAGTTGCAGACAAATTAACAAAGGCTTTTAATAATATATCAGACTAATATTAGGCTTAATACAATCTCTCAGACATCAGCTGCACACAATGGAATCGTACGGTATCAAATCAGGCAATCTCTTGATAAAATTAATCGCTTTGAGTCTTGTGATGCTAATAATCTCCTGATTGTATTATCTTCACAAGGCCCCAGTGGGAATCTGGGTGTATTGTAACAATCCTTATTAATATCTGTGGTAGGGAGGGTGAAGGGTGAGCTGATTTTGTGTGATTGTGTGAGTGCATGTGTGTGTGTGTGTGTGGCTGCTTGCGTCTGTATCCCATTATCTTTGTCATTAACGACAATAATGGCACTCATTGTGGGCACCTCAGGCTATGTTTTGAGGATCTCTCACACACAAACACACACACTGGAGCTGTCTTGTGGCCTGCATCTCTGCCTAATTGGGAAGGGAACCGTCGTGGTGTGGGCGAGCACACCAAAGCCCCTAGCTCATTGACACAAGGTTAAAGACCCATTAACTTGACCAGGAGAAAAACTGAAGAGAGGACAAAAGGGAGACTGAGAAAAAGAGAGAGAAAAAAAAAAAGAGAGAGAGAGAGAGAGAGAGAGAGAGAGAGAGAGAGAGAGAGAGAGACTGCAGCCTCTTTAATGTCAGAGCCTGCCTGCCCACCCAAAGCTTTGAAAATATAATAATGTACCAGCAAGCCAAGATAACAGTGGTTACGTTACATGTCTGCTGACATTCCCGGCCTTTTTAGTAAAGATCATGGTGCATATTTGTCATACAGCCCAACTGTGCCTGCCCTGCGACAACTCTGTGAACAGACAAGGGAAAACACCAACCCAGTCTCCCAGTCCTAGTAATTACATTCATTGGACGACGCTAAAGTTTAGTGCAACACAATAAGCGGTGTGCCATTTATTAAAAGTGAAAATTAACATGTTTAAACTTGATGTCAGAGTTTGGGGATTGCATCCTTTCTGTGACCAATAAGCAGCATCTTTATATAGTATATAAATAACCATGATCTTTCCAAGTGCTTTACTTCACCACTTCTGCAGTTGCCAAAGAAGTAGACAATTATAAATTAGGGCTGCAAAATTAATCAATTTGCAAATTTTACATGGCCAACTGCAATATTCAAATCACAGGAGGCACAATATTTGTTAAAGGCAAAATATGTGTCAAAATACCATTTTAAATTAAATATTGTGGTGCTGCAGAGATGTCCTGGCCTACACATCATGTTGTATAGATTCAAGAAAATATCTCTGTTTGATAGATGTACCCGCAAAAACCACACCATAAACATTTTAATCCGTTTTTCAATGAAAATGAGTATAATGATGTAAAAATCATCATTCGCTCTAATATCGCAAATCTTATTGCAATTGCAAAATCGTTCAAATAATCGCAAATAGATATTTTGTAAAAATTGTGCAGCCCTATTAAAAAAACTCGTAAAATACTGTTAAAAAAATACAGTTTTTCAGAATCATCCAGTGCAAACGTTCTGCTAGAGCTGAAAATACACAACATCTCCGAAATCACCAGGTTGCAAACTAACAAAAGCACATACCGTAGCCAAGTTTGTTCACTTTATAATGTGACCCATAATGGCACCGACAACAAATTTGATAAAAAGCTGCAACTAAGTGACAACTTCATCTGTGATTTTCATGAAATAAAATATAAAGTGAAGCTCTGTGACCTTTTTCAGGTCTTTTCCTTGCGTATAAAATGAATAAAATATCAGCGTGAAAAGCAGCACTGTGCCGAAAAGTTTGACGTTAATCCCTTATTTCTTTTGTATGTGTGTTTGTAAATCAGTGTGCATGGGTTTGTGTGTGTACACTCTCTAAGAGCTCCACAGCCATCTAAACTTGACACTCAGTCCACAGCCCACAAAATGGGCACATCCTTTGCCCCCTGAGTGTCAAGAGAGGAACATTTCAGTGAGCACCCCATGCAGAGGAAGATCATCTTTCCTTTTTTTTATCTTCTGAGTAACTCTGTGCTGAAAGCAAAGTGGTAAAGTCCAGAGGGTGAAGGGCTGAGTAAATCAATTCTTTTTGAGCTGAGCTTTTGTGTGTTGTTTGATAAAGATGCATGTTTCATTTTGAAATGAAATGGGAGGGCTTATAAAAGGAATATCCATGTAGAGAGAATAATTAAGAAGGAAAAATTTCTTTCTAAGAGAATCTTAATTGGCCTTGCCAGTGTGGCGCCTCGACTTGTTAGATGCAGAGGGCAGCTGATGTTAAGTCTGTTTGATTAATATCAGACTGAGTATGTTAAATCACATTTTACTTACAATCTGACAAGTGAAACTGGCAATGTAACTTATTTTCCTGGTCAATTTGTCTAACTTCTCACTGTACAACTCTCCTTTTTCTTTTTTTACTCTTGAATCAAGTCTCTACTTCTTTTAGTTATCCTAATGCTCACTCTTTCCTGTTTTCTTAGCACCTTTTTGTGTTTGTCTCCCATTTTTGTACATCCACACTCTTATTTTGCTCCAGACACCCCTCTCCTTTCTTCTTGTTAACCAAACACTTTGTTTGTAAATTCATTGTTGAGCAAAATGTCTCTAAAGTGGCCATAATCAATATTTTTAAATCTATTTTACTTTTTCATGACAATGTGAAAACAATGGGACAATGTGAACTTGTAGTAATGAATTATCACCTGAAACTGCAGCTACCCCCTTAAAGCGAGTTTCAGCTCCGGTCCATCTTTACTGTTTTGATCCACTCTCATCGCATCGTTTTCGACCGCAGCAGGCAGCTATTTTCAGCAAACAAGGTCTAAAAACCCAGTAAACACTACCTTACAAGCACCAAGTGGCAGATAGACACAGTTAGCAATTAGCAGGTGAGCATAATGGAGCATTTAGAAGCTTTAGAATTAGATAAGTCCCTTTGGAGTTGGTAGGGAGCGAAAAACAAAGCTAAAAGGAGAGTGATTAAAGGGATAATGTTGTCCTGTAACTACTGGATGTGTAAATACTAGGGCTGTCAAAGTAACACATTTACGCAAATTTGTTTAACGCCACTAATTTCATTAACACATAATCGCATCTTGCAATTTTAAGGTTGCGGCGGCAGGCTCAGTTTTAAAGCTAGAGTGAAGATACTGGCATCATGAAACTAGAAATCCATCGGTACATGTCATCCTAGTGAAGGAGGCTAAATAACACTAGAAACTTGTGCTAAATTTTGGCGAGAAAAAACTGGCAAGGCCATTTTCAAAGGGGTCCCTTGACCTCTGACCTCAAGATTTGTGAATGAAAATGGGTTCTATGGGTACCCACAAGTCTCCCCTTTACAGGCATGCCCACTTTATGATAATAACACAATAAGGATTATGATTTTTTTTTAATCATGATCTTCTTCTCCTCCTTTACTGGTGCATTGATGACTTTTATGCTACATTACAATCATCAAATGTTGATATGTGAAATTGCATCAAATCAAGGGACATCAAACAGTGTCTTTGTATTTGAAACCAACGAGCAGTTTGACATGCAGACGTGTTTCCAGTTGAAGTAAGAATTAAAACATTAAAAGTTGCTGTCCAGTAAATCCATCAGACAAGTTGGAAAGAATAAATATCTGTTAATTCTGTTGCCATCTACATCCAAGGCAGAAAGAAAGGTGTACTGTGTCACTGTGTGTGTGCTGGTAGATGTCTGTACTTTTATACTTCTATACCCCAAATCCTTAACCCTGAAACTAAGACTTAAAGAGCCCTTTAGAGAAATCCCTGTCCTTCATCCCCACAAAGACAGACATACAAGAGAGAGCGCACACACACACACACACACACACACACACACACACACACACACACACACACACACACACACACACACACACACACACACACACACACACACACACACAGCACCTCTCCTGATCCTAAAGTCCTTGTGTTGTCCTTGTACAACTTGACATGCGTTGGTGTTTCTGTCCCTGCAGTAAGCACACAGGTGCCAAACTCCCACTTAGCTCTCAAACACACAAATACACACAAGTGACAACCTTCTTTTCAGTTCCTCCTGAAGTGACAACATCCCACTGCGGCCATATATACTGGTCTCCCACACAGAAACCGTCTGTTAACACAGTATACACCTTCTTATATGCAATCACACATACACACACGCACACGTACACAAAATCACACATACTCTCAGAGGAGTGACTGCCAAGACACAGCAAGTGTACCTGACGAGAATGTTTTTATGTAGCCTCTAATTTCTTTCACAGGGAACGACTGCACCTCAACAGGTCACGAGCAGTGAATAATAACACAAGTGGCCTTCACATATTGTAAAGAAACAAACAGAGAATGAGAGGGAAAAAGTGAGAAATCACGAACAGAGAAAGGAGAATAAAATGAGAAATGAAAGAGAGGTGAACATAAACAGTAAAAAGGCTAAGACTCTTTGCTCTGCCAGTTCTGTAGCATGTTGCTAGGGGGAACGTTTTTTTTTTTTATAATGTCATATTTTCCAGTTTGTTGTGTAAGGTATAAATGAGGTAAAGAGTGCACACTCACACACATATAAGAACAAAATGATTTCCTTCAAGTACATTAGGAGGTACTTACTGAACTGAGGTGAATTAAAGTTTAATGACTAGGCTAATTAAAAATGACAACAAGCCAACATTAGACAAAGTGACAGACTATATAGAGGGAAAAACATAAACCCAGCACTTATCTGCTTATCGCTAAATTACCACTTTGTGTATCAAAATATAGCTAACAACACTTAAAGGTACAGTGTGTAGGATTAGGCGGCATCTAGTGGTGTGGTTGCAGATTGCAACCAACTGAGTGCCCCTCCGCTCACTCCTCCCTTTCCAAGACTGCGGTAACGTGAGCCGCCGAGAGCAAAACTGTGGTAACGCCGAGAGCAAAACTGTGGTTACGCCGTTCGCCTCGCTCAGAGGCCAGTGGCGCACTCCGTGAAGAGGACCGGCTCCCTGTATAGATATGAAGGGCTCATTCTAAGCTAACGAAAACACAATGATTCTTATTCTCAGGTGATTACACACTGATGAAGGCATAGTTATGAATATTATTATTTTTCAAATTCTGCTAATAGATCCCCCCAAATGTTACACACTGTTCCTTTAAAAATTTTGTTCTTTGTATATAACAAGGAACAAGAATTCTGACCTCCCCAAGAGGCATTAGTACCTCATAAACTTGCATCTTTAATTTCAGATAGAGTGCAGTAATACCCAGAAAGAAAGACAACTGTTATTAAAAAAAAAAAGGCACTGAACATACTGATTTATCTCTGTCCAGTTAATTATGTAAGGATCATTTTCTGGGTCAAAAATATCTTTATGTTTCCATTTCATCAAATTAAACCATAAAATAATTAGCCCATTTTTTTTTATTTTTTTTTTTAAATGGCTTGACCTTTGTATTTTTCTGTAAGGGGTTGTTAAATTAATGAGATATAAAAGAAAATATAACCCGTTTATTGAAAAATACATATAACCTTTAGATAAATGAAAAGGAAAATTATAGAATCATATCTTTTGATTGTTCTAAAGTGTGTTTCCTGAAGGGGATACTGATGCATTCAAATGTATTCAGAGAAAACTCTGGCGTGAAGTGAAGAGAGGAGCAGGATATGATAGTGAAAGATGTAAGGCAAAGGAAGAGACGCATTGAGCAGATGGTAGTGTGCTCTCAGGTGTACAAAGACCTGCAGAGAAAGATCTGTTGGACAGAGGGAAAGAGGCAGAGATGGAGAGATAGGTGAATAGTGGGAGGGACTGAACAGCAAGGGAAGGTTGTGTGAAAGCTACAGACCGTGGAAGGAATAAACTAAAAACAAAAAGCTTGGAGGAAGAGGCAGACGGAGGCCGGCGGTGAAGGAGAATGAGATCGGGAGAGAGGACAGAGGGAACGGAAACTGGCTGCAGTAAAGGGACGGATGGAGGCATGGTGAGCGGGTTAGAAGTGGAGGTGAGAGGCAGCGGGATGCAAGGTGACCAAAAGAGATGAAAGCCGGGGTTGGAGGGAGAGAAAGTTAGAGCTACTCAGATCTGCCCTAGAGGAGGAAGGAAGGGAGGATGGAGAGGAAGCAGAGATATAAAAGATATAGTATAAGTTCTGGAGAGCAGATGGATTAAACCAGACAAAGATGGAGGGATGAGGAGATGAAAGGAAGGGCATATTAATGAAAGGGGAATTGGTCACTTAGGTGTAGGACAGAGAGAGACGGAGGACAGATAGAGGGAGAGAGGACTCACTCAGATGTAGACAGATCAGTGATGGTGGAGTTGAGGATATGAAATGACGAAAGGCAGGAAGGGATGTGGTTGTAAGGACGGAGAAATATGAGGCAGACAATGCCAAGATATCTGAAGTGTCTTTCAAGCCTAATAGAACAATTGTGGCATTTTCTTTTTTTTTTTTACCTCCTTCCTCCATTATCATATTATAGTTTATTCTATTTATCTTTTTCTTCTTCCTCCCCCAAACACACACCCTTGGGTCCTGCAACTATGAATAATGTTTATAGGCACCTACTATAATAATAGATATTTACATTCACTCGCAACATTTTCTGCTAACGTAGGAAGTAGTGTGACGTTCATATAACGCAGGGTAGCATACAAGTGTGGGCGTCAGGGAGTTGCGTAGGCTTGCAAAGCATCTGACGATGACATTGCTGGTTGCCTGGCAACCTCAAGGTGACAGCAAGACCACAGACACACAACTTGTCGTTTTTAAAAATGTGTTAATTAGTGAGCTCTAGAGTTGCTGGTGGATTTTGTTTACTTAGGACAGAGCGTGGCCAGCTGTTTCCCCCCCGCTCCTAGTCTTAATGCTAAATTAAGATAACCAGCTGTAGCTTCATATTTACCATACAGACATGAGATTGGTGTCAATCTTCTCACATGACTGTTGGCAAGAAAGCAAATTAAGCTACATTCACACTTCCGGAGTAAAGCAACAAAACAGCCAGCGTGGCCAGCTATATTGTAGGCGAATCGCCATTGAAGTGTTGCTCAAGAGCTTGTTGACATAGTTATGTCGTTAATAGCACTGGGGACTGGCTAATGGCATTTTTTTTTTTTTAGATGGAATGGAACAGGGTGAAACCAAAACATATGATTGTATGACGCTTCACCACGTCATTGGAGCACTGAAAAAAGTTGAGACCAGCTCAACTTCATTTGTAGCGCGTCTCGCCCGTCAGGCGTCTGTTTGTATCTTCATGTCACCGGCTCCCATTGAAAATGACTTGTTGAATGTTGCGGTGTCGCCCATAGTGTGAACACAACATAAGCGTATTTTCCAAAATGTCAAACTTTCCCTTTAACCATGACCATAATCCTTTCTTAGACTCACCCAAGTGCTTTTCATTGAGTTGAAGGAACAGTTTTGTGGAATACGCTTGTTCGGAGAGTTACACGAGGAGATTGATACCACTCTTCTATCTGTATGCAAAATATGAAGCTAATCCCAGTCACCTGTTTGTTTAACTTAGTACAAAGGCTGGAAACAGGAAGAAAAGCTAGCCTGGCTCTTTCTCCAAAAGTAACAAAATCCACCCACCAGCACGCCTAAATCTGACTGATTAACGTTACATCTCGTTTGTTTAATCCGTACAAACACCAAAGTGTAAAAATGATGCGTCATAGTTTTAGGGAGGGTTATGTGCCTTAGCCCAGAGCAGTCACTTCATGAAGTCTCTGCTGGTTGTTTGGCAACCTCGTGGTGAAAACAACACTCCAGGAAGTGACTGCAGCTGGCCAAGAATTAATCAAGTATATAACCCTCCGTACAAAAACAGTGTTGTTTTTACACTTTTTGATCGGATTCACGAAATGGCTTAACATACTCTCATAACTTCCTCCTCAAAAGACCTGAAAAATACACAAGAGGCCAAACATGTTATCTCTCTCATTCGGTTTATGAAACACTCTCTCTGTCTTTCTTTACTCTGTTAAGGTCATTTTATACACATGATGAACTTCTCAATACAGCTCTCAGAAATGACTTCTACGTGCCTGTTCTGTGTGTCATGGAGACGACGAAGACGGGGAGAGAGAGTTAGAAGGTTAGAGACAGACTGATGAAGAGAAATCCCATCCTGTGTTCAGCATGAGTTTGCCTTTTATCTTGTTCCCTCTCGTTTGTGAGGGTTTGATCAAAACAATTACCGACGTGGCTATTTGCACACAAAGACTGTACTCAGATACACTCGCAAACATCAGACATGAAACCGGACTTCACCACCAAGCCTGTCCCACATGAAGGCTGTCTTAGAGCATGAGGACATGCTGATTGATTGGCGCCTGGGGGAGGCTGTCCCTTCCCATTAAAATCTCCCCGTCGGTGGGAATGTGTGAATAGATATTTTGCCACCAGCGGTACAGTGAGTGGGTCTGTATGAGCATGTACAAATGAGGGGTGCATCTCTGCCTCGCATGTACGCCAGCACTTCTGTGTGCGCGTCTGTGTTTTTTTCTTTTTTCTTGTGAGATGTTCGCACTTTGAAGATTTTCAATTTTTCCATCCTCACAGTGGAGCTCTTAATAATTCCTTGTGTTGAAGAATAAACAGTAATAAAGAGTAATATTTGACATATTCAGTAGTTGAGAACACTTTCAAGTATTTGCTAAACTAGGAAAATCAAACAAAAACATGTTTTACTTCACATCTGTTGCTACTGTCAAAATAATGAATATTATAAATAGATCTGAATAACCCTTTTATGGCTTTTGTTTCTCATCATTAAATCAGCGGGAGGTTAGTGGAAATGAAGCAGTCAACCAAGTTAAGTTGGTTTACTAAATGGATTTCCACTCTAATGAACAATTATATAACAAACATGACAAATGTCAGCATGTAAAAGAAGCGCTTAAAAGAAAAAAGAAGATCCGTTTCATCTTTCGTGACAAAAGCGCCGCCATGTTGCAGTACTCTAGTCTGTGATCACTAGGTTGGTTGGCTCGGCTGAGTTACACAGACACAATGGAAGAGACCGTGAAAGACGGAGACTGAGGAGACACAGGACAGAAGAAAACAAAAGAGCGGACACTATTGTATTGCTCTTGGATGTAAAGATGAGTTTTACAAATGTTAAAACCAAGGACAAAACAGTCCATTTCATAAACTGCAGCTGAAACGGAGATCACGTAACATTACTGCAGCGCTGGCTAGTGGCACTGAAAGAGCCCACCGACAGGCACTGAGTCCAGCTGCAGTTGACTGTCTCCCCATCTCCCGTCCTCTCCCCGCTCTGACCACCTGTCTCTCCTCCTCTGCTGTCTCATTCAGACGGTTCAAACACAGGGTCGCTAAAAAAACGCCGAAAGCACTACTTAATTCTGAAGCCCACGTTATAGCGTTTGTTTACGTAACTTGCCGGTAGCTTCTGCTAGCTAGCTAGCTGCCGGCTCAACATCAGCATACCAAAACTACCGTCACAAAGTAAAACTTATCTTCAAAGCAAACACTAGAGACATTATTGGTCTAATGTTACCTGTGTTCTCCTTTAACTAACTAACTAACTAACCAACCTAAGTTTTAATTAGCCTCCCAACCCTGGTTATAGAGCCATTACGTCAGTTTCGGTTACTTATGGAGTAATTGACCAGCCCTACAGTAGCTGTTCTGGAGCGTTCAATCCTACAACAGGATCTTGCTGAGCAGATGGACTGTACCTAGTTGTCACTGAATTGTGAATTTCTATATTCTGAGCTCTTTAAGGACTTTAAGAACCCGTCTGTGTTGGCCTAAATATTTATTAAAAGTTAATTCTTGACCTTAGAAAAAGTACTGTAATGGACCAACGGATATATCACAGAAAAGCTCCATAACAGCTACTAAATGGACTTTGTGGTGAGGTTGTTTTGTCAACTTTTGTTTCCAAGGTCAATAATGAACTTTCAATCTTAAAAATCATAATGTGTTGAACCATCCCGATAAATTATCATCCACTAAAGTAGATTTTTGGCTTGAGTTCAAATTGGGTGCCTTTCACCGATGTTATTTATAAACAAAAAACTGCCAAGCACTAAAAGGATTTTTAGTAAACTCCTACAATCATAAATTGATTACAACTTTGAAACATAGAATTATTTGGAGTCCGGTAGGTATTAAAGAAATGACTTGTGCCCATGGATAAGTCATTTGTCCTCAAAGTGTTGCAGTGCAGCTGCATTTTAGTATAGTGGTGCCTTCATATTATGAATGGATCTCCTGAAATAATAACATTATCTCATTCTTTACATTTGTTCTTCTCCCCTCAACACTCTTTATCATACAGTTTATGCTACATTGAATGTAGGTTCAGCACCCCTTGTTTAACTTTGTATACAAATTAAAGACAACTTGTTTGTTTGTATACAAACAAGATGTAACGTTAATCCAAAAAATTTGACATCCCCTGAAAACCTTGTTTTTCTTGACCTCCAGCGGATTAACTTTGCTGCAGTGATGTAGAGTTGTACTCCAGGACCCTGTGACATCACTCTTAGGGTGTGGTTGCAGGTGCAACAAAGCACACTTCTGCAAAACATTTCTTTTTAGCCTGGAGCTAAGTTACTCTTTAAGTAATTAAAGGGTACAAATGACTAATTCATGCAGACAAAGTGCTACTTACGAATTAATGTATGTATCACAGAGGCTTTGCAGTACTGTGAAGTCTGAAATGAAAACGACTAACAAGATCGGTTTGTTCTGTATTTAGTATTCTGTAACTTACAATATGTTTGCAACTCATGCTTTTCTGACCCCACAATTAGGGATGCACCGATCCGACTTTTTCAGTTCCGATAGCGGTACCTGGGCTTTGGGTATCGGCCGATACCGAGTATCGCTCTGATGCCAGTGTTTGATTAATAAGCTGTAGGCCTCACTGTATGGAAGTGACTGGGATAATTCTTTTATATCTAAGGCAACATCAGGCATGACTTAAATATTAATTCATTCATTCATCATCTGTAAGCGCTTATCCTATTCAGGGACGCGGGGGGGCTGGAGCCGTTCCCAGCAGACATTGGGCGAAGGCGGGGCTGACACATAGAGACAGACAACCACTCCCGCTCACATTCACACCTACGGGCAATTTAGAGTCAACAATTAACCTAACCTGCATGTCTTTCGACTGTGGGAGGAAGCCGGAGAACCCGGAGAAAACCCACACTAACACGGGGAGAAGATGCAAACTCCACACAGAAGGGCACCAAGCCGGGTTTGAAAAAAAAATGAAAACTAAATTTGTAACATAAATGTAACAAACAAATAAATAGATAGATAATAGATACATTTACTGAATTATTATATATTATTAAAATAATAAATCATACACCAGCAACTTTGTAGAAAATATTCAAAATTAACAGAAATTACAAATCAAATGTAAACCTTCTTAATGCAGCAACAAATTGGTCAAACAGGTATTCAAATCCGTTTTTGTCCGACAAAACGTGTGTGTGTGTGTGTGTGTGTGTGTGTGTGTGTGGTGCGTTTGTGCTACGTTAGCAGCTGTAGCGCTGCTGGAAGCTTCGTGCTCCCCGTAGCCACACACATACGCTCTGTCAGCGCGGCGTAACTTTAGCGAGTGTCCGACAGACCCGTGTGTGGCGGCGGTGAGTGTGGGTTTGTCGATGGCGTTATAGCTGTGAACTAAGGCTGGGGAGATTCGTCGACATAGTCGACATAGTCGACGTAATCGACTACGTAAATACGTCGATTTACGTAACGTGCATCGACGCTTCGGATGACGTAATGAAAATGGCTGCGCCCGGTCCAAGCATGGATTCTGCTTACCCCAGAGAGCAAAAAGCCTCAAAAACACCTCGCCCACGTTCATCAAAAGTTTGGGAATATTTCAAACAGAGACCCAACAATGTACAAATGCAATGCACGAGCACCTGAAGAGAAGGCATCCCGGAGCGCTGAGTCAAGACGACAGCAGCAAGATACCACCGTAAGTCCTGTTTACTTTCTCCCCACCCAGGCATGATCTATTAAGATCGTGTTTCTGTTAGCAGGAGTCATTTAAAGTTGGTTTTTAAAATGTTTCTTCATCGCCACCGTGCTAAAAGTATTTCATGGACCACTGTTATGGTAAAGTAACGTAACGTAACGTTACACCATGCGTCATCTAACGTTGTTATTCGGCCGTTTTATATTTTCTGTTTACTTTAACGGCGATGTATTAGTGAGAAAATGGCTTAAAGTAACGTTACGTATTGTTCTACAGTCTGTGACTGTTGTTAGTCTGTAAATAGTTTCAATTATTTCTCTTGCTCCACACTGATGCAAAAGTACATTTGCTAGTGATTATCTTAACTGCATATTATTACAGTGATGAAATAAATCCATGTCTAAACTATTTTAAGTTTAAAGTTAAGTACTTAAGTAAAAAAATACTGATGGTGATTATTATTATTAGTATTATTATTATTATTATTATTATTATTAGCCTAATGTCATAACACAACAGTGATGTGGAAATTAGACCGATTTTAAAATGTGCCACTATTAGCATTATTCTAATGGTCCGAAGATGGCTGTTGAGCTTACTGACAGCATCTTACAGATGATTGTGAAGGACATGAGACCCCTTGCTATTGTGGAGGATCAAGGCTTCGGAGAGATGATCAACACTTTACCAGTGAAGACTGGGCTATTTTTTGTTGTGAAATAAATGCCCTGCAGTGCATATTTTATTCTTGTTTTATGTATATGTTTATAAGAGAAGATGTTTGAATAAAGTATTGAAATAATAATGAGACAAGTTTTTGATATTTATATTGGGTAAATTAATTTAAAAATTTTAAAAATATATATATTTTTTTTTGAATAATCTATGAAATTAGTCGTTAGATTAATCGACTAATCGAAAAAATAATCGTTAGATTAATCGATACAAAAAATAATCGTTAGGTGCAGCCCTACTGTGAACGTAACTATAGCAGACAGTGTGTGTGTCGGTGAATAAATGCTACGAGGCTACAACTTCTCCGCTCTGTGCTCCGCTCAAGACCGGAGCCAACTTCCTGTATCTTGCAACGCCGGCTCAGACTCTCTTAAGGTGGACCAGCTTTTCTCCTTAAACTGACAAGCCGCTTCTCTGAGTTTTGCTCAGCTTTTTAATTAATTAATAATATTTCTTTTAACCGTTTAACAGATAGCGTTAAGTCAAACTAAATTTGTAAGTTTACCAAGTAAGTATGGTTCCATTGAGTTTGTTAGCAATGTATAGTGAGGTAAGATGTTGAACTGAAGTGAAATGTCATTGAAAATGCGGCCAAAGTTTGTGTACATGCACACAACGTAAAACACAAAAAAAGACAGGTTTATATACTTGAGAGAGGAAGAAAGAACATTTTGCACACAGCCCTGTGTAATGTGCAAAACTGTGGGAAAGAACACCCACACGCCCAGAAGGTGAAAAAGCCCTTCCTATCTACATGTCAAATTTATATTGCTTTGACCTTTTCCCTCAGGTCCTCCTATTTCTCAGTGCATGCAGAGATTCACTAAACTGCTGATGTCTGCACCACCGCCCTCTTTCTACACATTTGGATAAAGGGGTAGGGGTGATATAGGAGGGGGGGGGGGGTTGGCAATATCTACACCAGCACTTTCAGCTCTTAATTCACACAGATAGGACACATGAATGGCAAACTGAACTCCCTAGAGCATTTTTCTTCACCGTTCCAACTGTTTGTTCCTCAATAAACAGATGGAAGAATATATCTGTAGCTTGAAAATTGGTTTGCTATTTCTGTATGTGTGTGTGTGTGTGTGTGTGTGTGTGTGTGTGTGTGTGTGTGTGTGTGTGTGTGTGTGTGTGTGTGTGTGTGTGTGTGATGTGGTTTTGTCTCCATCAAGTGAATCTGTGTGGATTCTCAAGGACTTCAAAGGACGGCTATAGAGAGTTATATGCGTGTTTACCTTCAGTTATTATTTGTAATGATAATGTTGTGGGTATAGAGTCAAAGTAAAATGGAGCCATGATGAATTGAAGTTGTCTAGCTGTGACCTTAACCAACATTGCACAATTATTCAAAGGAAGCAAATAATTGGTTTCCAGGACAAATGGGACAATTTCTATCAACCCACACACCCACAACTGAGCAGCATCATTCTCTGCTGTACACCTGAAGGTCACTGGATGGGAATGCGGTGGAGGTACAGTAATTAAACATCACATTTTGACATACAGTCCAGTGAGAACAGAAGGTCCAAATAAGGGAAATAATGAAATACAACCGAGCCATTTAAATGTGAAGCAATACAGACGGAGTCTGGATACAGAAGTGCAAAGTTGATGCCCGTGGGTACAGAGTATTTGTATTTTGTGAAATAGTTTTAAATAGCAATTAACTTTGTTTCCATGCTACTGCATTACTGACTACATATATGCATGGCGTACTAACATATGAAGCAGTGTAATGTAAAGGTTATTCTCTGTGTTGCTGGAACGAAGAGGAGGAAGAACGTGGCCGTCTGAGTCAATCTGTGTCAGAGATGACCGTTTCTCAGCGTCCTTTGATTCACTGTCCTCTCGTCACACCCTCGGGGACAAGTTTGCACATTTGTGCGTATGTGTTTGAGTGTGTCTGTGTGTGTGTGTTTATGTGTGAGTGACCCGAGGCAAGTGCCAGCATCTATGACCAAATTTCACCACCTCCAAGTGCGACACATTAGCCAGTGGCAGCTGAGGGCAAGGACACTATCTAAGGGTTACATAAAGGTCTCCGTGTGTGGGTGGGTGTGTTCATATTCCTTAGCATTACTTTATTGAGAGTGTACTGCATGTGTCTACATGACACAAAATCAGTGTCAATCATTGATTAAAACTGTGCTACTGCTGTAGTGATCGATCAGCATCTTCTCTGCGACTCAAAAAGTGATGTTAGAGTGATAAACCTCAACTGCAGAAGCTGTCACTTAAATATGTAAAGCAGCTCAGTTACAATTGTCTCATATTAGAAACATTCACCTCCCAGAATAGGTAGCAAGCGTGTTTGTTAAATAAAAGATAGGCAAACTATTTTGTTTATCTCTTGCTTTCATGCTACTTGTAACTGTCGTTGTGTATTTACCATTATTAAAGCTATATTTAAAGGGACATTCGTTCACAGTGATGATTCATTGTACTGACAAAACGTCTTACCATAATTGAATGGAAGTGAGTTCGCACAATTGCATTCAGGGACAGCGTAAGTGTTGAGACAGCAAAAGAGTTGGTGTCTTTCTTCCTCTCAATCTTGATTCAACATGGTAAAGCTAAAATTTTTGGATCAATGTGTCAGATTTTTCTCTCATGAATCTAACTTTCAACCGAAAGCCAAGTATTTCTGCGCATGTTAAAACGTTCAGAAGGCTTTAATCAGGTAAATGCAAATGCAAAACTTAACTAGAATGGCACTCGGAGAGCGCAGACCTCCGCCAAGGTCCCTGACTTTAAAAACAGATCACAGCTCACAGCTAGCGGTACCGTGAGGTGGTCTGCTTATTATTAACACGGTGTGTTTTCGTGTAACGTGTCGGCCGATGCCTCTCTCCTTCAGCAGCCTTGTTATGTCTGTATAACGTTACACTGCGTTGTCTCTCATCCCGTCATCTACTGCTTTTTTCTTTCTCACCGCAGACGGACAGCAGCTCCCGCACCTCGGATTCTCGCCACACATCCACACACGTATGTCTCTGCTCTCAGAAGGAGGAAAAAGGCGGGGTCATGCGTCATCAACACATCATCAGTTACACTGTGCATGTGTTATACCCTGTGGTCTTAATGCTCAGGCTGATCGGAATTCTTAAAAAAATTCCTGAATCCGGATCATGATCCAGATCGCCACCAAAATCTAATGTATTGTTCATTGTGCTACACTCCACTCCTCCGAAAAATGTAATTCAAATCCATCGCGGACTTTTGGAATAATCCTGCTAACAGAAGGACAGACAGACAGACAGACAGACAGACAAACCAACAAACAAACCAATGCCAGCGAAAACAATACCTCCTTCCAAGGCCTTTGGCCTTAGCCGAGGTAATAAGACAAGGGAAAAATTAACCTTACTGTTTTGCAGCAAAGTTGCTTCAAACTGACATTTGCCATGCCAAAAATTTGGCAAAACAACACTTGTCAGAAAAGCACCAAATATTACATAAAGGGTACATATTTAGAGTTGGAATATTTTTGATTATAGTCTTTGATGATCACGTATCGTGTCTCACCAAATACAGGGAAATTCTCAGTAAAGACAAAGTTGACCTGAGCTATGATTACTTAAAGGGTAACCAATATTTTTCAACCTTTTCCATGTTTTTGTGTCTAATAGGGACAACAGTTTCTGAAATTTATCCAGTATTGAGGGAGAGAGCTGAAGACGGCAGGCGCTCACGGGCTGCGACATGTCCCCATTAGTCACTTAGACATAAAAACATGGAAAATGGGGTCCAGGTTGAAAAATACCAAAGTTATGCTTTAAGCTGATTCAGTTGAATAGGAGTCATTTGTTTGTCCTCTTTGCCAACTCCACATTATAGTCATTCTTATTCCACCTGTTAAAAAAAAAACTGCCAGTCTGAATTTAAAGTTGACCACTGCGGACAAATAGAACTATTTTACCAGCTATATTCACCTTCAAATAAAGACATCTCTCTGCAGCACACACTTCAAGTTCACCATGAGCCACAACTCACACTGATAAAGGCAGATCCCTGAGCAGCACATAAACACCACCTGATCTACACGACCACTCAGGCTTTAACCAGCCAATAACACTCACCAGTACAAACACACACACATAAGCACGTAAATATATAAGAGCACACTCACACGTGTGCATGGGAAATATCGAGAAAATGCATTGCAGTGCAAGAGAAAGAGAGGAATACACACACAAAGGAATAAGAGAATATGTACTCCTGCCAGGCTTGGCTCACACCAAGGTTATGGAGGGAAGAGGGATGAGAGTGAGTGGGGATGTAAGTAGCATAAATGCCTTGCTTGAATTGAATAGATCAAAGTAAGTGGGCCTGTAACACTACCTATTCTGATGTATTGTAACAGTGAAAAGACTAGAGAATATATGTAAAGGGCTGCTCAAGAGAAGGAAAAAAGTAAACAAAAAGAGAAAAACCCACAAAAAAGCTGCAGAAAGGCAGAGAAGAGAGAGGAGGATAAGGAAGAGGATACGCTGGGCGGGTTAAACGTGGTGTGGGGATACACCGTAATAAAGACGTCTTGCCTTGGAAGCTTTAGTGCTCCTATGAGAGCAGCAGACACAAACAGCAGGAGGATTAAATGCAAACCTTAGACCTTTCTTCTGCTCTCCGTCCTCTGTGTCGCTGGTTTTATCGCTTTGTGGCTTTTCTCTTTCTTCAAGTCTTTCTTTTCACACTCACTTGACTCTCATGTTTTCAAATACCCCCTTCAAAATACAAAACAGCTAAGCTGCTTTTTCTCTATCTAACTCATGTTCTGATGTACTCTTTTCTTCTTTCTCCCTCTGTCTCTTAACACAGCTATGCTCAAGTTAAAGATCTTTTAAAATAAAAAAGAAAGCTATGACAAATAATGCTAATAACGGGTAATTCTCGGCCACCAAAACCCTATATCCTGCCATCAATGTTAACTATATTATCACCTCTAGGATCATCAAAATTTTAATCATCATAAAAATGATACTGACTTCACTGACCTCTCAGTCATTTGTCTATTTACTTTCATTATCAACATATTGTTTTTCATCTTCTATGCTTACTAGCCATGCTAACAGTAACATGGGTCAGACGACTATTGGATGGATAAAGATGACATTTTGTGCTGAAGTTTGTGGTGCCCAGAGCATGAATCCTATACATTTGATGATCCCCTGACGTTTCCTCTAGAACTACCATGAGGTTCACATTTGTGGTTTTGAGTAAAATGTCTCAACAACTGTTAGATGGACTTCCATACCATTTGATACACAACCAACGAGAATATTTGTAATAACATTGGTGATTCTTTAACTTTACATCGTCAGGACAAAATTTCAATTTGTCCGATACTTTGCTTTTTGAACAAATACCTGCAAATCTAATGACACTCAAACCAGCCTTGGCTGTACTCTGTGTTTGGTAGGGGTGGCACGATTTTGATTCTAAATCAGAAATCGATTGAAATTAACTTCTGATTTCGGTCATAGAAATCAAAAGCAGGATCGGCGAATTTTTTTTCCTCCACCCCTGCCCACTTGCATGCGTTGGAAGGAAAATACAGCTGGAGTCAAGAAATGTAACAGCCACCTCACTCATGGTTAAAACTATAAACCAGCACAAAAATCACAATTACCACCATCAGCCACCATGTTCTGAACAGACACATTATATTACAAACACTAACAAAAGTAACATTTGCATTTCGGAACATAAAACAGCAAACTGAAACTTCTCAGTCGAGCACTCGGGACTGGGCAGGCATGATGGGAAAAGTTAGTTAGTTAGTTAGTTAGTTAGTTAGCACACTTGTAATGCTCTGCAGAAGGATTTATGTTTTGTTTTTATAATGATTATGTACTGAGGTGGGTCACACAGATACTGGTATTGAATAGATGCAGCTTTTTATATTGTAGACTGTTGTAGTCTAATTTCTAACACTTTCTAAATAAAAAGGGAGTTCAGTTTTCTTTTTAAAGAAGAATTTGAAAGTGCAAATGACAATTTGGCATAAAAACCAATGATCTGTTGATCTTTACAAATCAAGACTCCAAAGTCTAACAATAGCATGTTTAAATCGAAAATCGAAAATCGAATCGAATCGTGACCTTAAAATCGAAAGTCAAATCGAATCGTGGATTTCGAGAATCGTGACACCCCTAGTGTTTGTAACAGTAATTAACAAACGTTAGCATGCTAACACTAGCATGGTGAAGATGGTAAACATTATGCCTCCTAAACATCAGCATGTTAGACTTGTCATTGTGAGCATGTTAGCATTAAGCTCAAAGTGCTGTTGTATTAGTACAGCCTCTCAGAGGTTTACATTTCCCATTGTATATTTAAATTGCTAAGAAGTGGTATGACAATTGATGATAATACTCATTAGTTTCTGTAATTTCATAATAGAAAAAAATCGGATGGAAGAGCACTGATGCAATGACAGTGTTTCCTGCACCAATGAAAATGACAAAATGGTAGTTTCATTTAATTTGGAGGAAACACACTGAGAAATTTAATAATGCAATAATATATCGACTGAGGTGTAAAATGAACTGCTCCGTAAAGACAAGATATATGTCATCCTAATCGAATTGCCTCATTTCCCGCTCATGGTTGTGTGTTTGTGTGTTTAGAAAGCTGTCTAGCCCATTAACTGTGGTGACAGCTGATAAAGATGATAGACACTGTATTCAAATCACACTAGCTTAGATAAACACACATGCAGTCAAACACTTTTACCAAACACATTCACTTGATTTGTTCTCTGTCCTCAGATTACCTCTAAAACTGAGGCATCTTTTTCTTCCTCTTCCTCTTATCTACCTTTACATTATGTCGTACATGGGGTGTAATTATTGTTTGGTTGTTTTACCAAAGCAAGGATGCAATTACGTGCTCACTGTGAAGAAACTCTCTTATTATTCTAAGAAATCTGAGCTCAGAAAAAGTTTGGTGGTAGAGGATACAGTAGCAGCCTATTAGTGTTCCCCCCTGGAGGCTCGACGCGAAACAGGCAGAGACACAGAAAGCTAAACTTTTTATGTGGAGACACACACACCACACACACACATACAGTACAGACACATTTTTGATCAGAACAGCTTGTCTTAGTGACTAATACACAAGTCTTCACGGACCATTAACTTGCTCCAATTAAAACATGAAGCAATATGTTGTTTTCCTTGAGTTTTTGCATACTCCTTCATCAGCCCTCGGGGATGACACCTTGAGTCTGCTTCTGCATCTTATCCCTCCAGTCATTCACATATGGTTGTTTGTGGCTTCTCATCACTTTAAACATGCTAAAGGAAGCTCTAGTTACTTATAAAAAGCTGTTTCAAGTGTGATAACTGCTTGAACGTACTACGCATAGGAAGCACTTCCACAAGCAAGAGAAAGAAAACCTTGGTGATGAACAAATGTTTCATCAAGTGTCACCATACTACAGTATATGATAACTGTTTGAAACAGCAAGGTGGAAAATACCAGTCCTTAGGGACGACACCGACAGCCTTCTCCCTCTGATGTTTCACATATGGTTGGATTGAATTTGGCAACTCTCGTAGATTGTGTTCACAATATGGTTTGAAATGGCATTTAAATTGCCCATGCAGCACAATATGGTGTCAGGTTTCTGTGCCAACCCTTTGAGACTAAACTGTCTTCTCCC
Source organism: Sebastolobus alascanus (assembly GCA_916701645.2). Classification (NCBI taxonomy): domain Eukaryota; kingdom Metazoa; phylum Chordata; class Actinopteri; order Perciformes; family Sebastidae; genus Sebastolobus; species Sebastolobus alascanus. The sequence goes on along the minus strand of CAKAOJ020000142.1, from coordinate 1,089,674 downwards.
AGTCTCACTGTCTGCTGGCTCACATTGCTTACTGGCAACTATAGGTTTCATTTAGATGTGTTTGGGGAGTAAAAGAATGCATTTATGGGGAATAGCCTATACATACTGTAAGCCTGGTAATGAAATGATGAAGATTTGTGTCGTCAGTTTATATGATTTGAAAAGGCAAAAAAAAGTTTTTGGGGATATTTTAGATGAACTCACACTCAAGGACATTTCAAGTAATCAGTCAATATGACATCGCTCAGATCTCACTTGACTCCATAGCCCTAATATATTCTGCACAACTTCCTTTAAAGCAAAATGTGACATATCACTTTTTAGAAAAGTTAAAGGATAGTGGCTACAAATATTGGATGTTCTGGAGGCCAAGTATCACCACTTCTTATCCTTTCATTGTGAATAATGTTTGAGCTGCAGTAAGCCACACATATTGGCATTTTAGTCAGAGTTCATGGTTTGAGAAAGGATTTGAAGTACCCATGCACTACAGTATGATCTTAGATGTGACCTTTCTTCCTCTCTTTAGGTCTTGTTACTTGACCTTCAACCAGAAATGATTCTTTCAAACCAGGACCCATATTAAACTTTAGGGTTAAAACAGACCAAAACGACATGTTACTATGATCCAGCAACTATCCAAATTGAATGTGACCCAATTATTGTAATCATTGGCTAGAATATTTCTTTTCATGCTGTTCATTGTCAGTCATAATCACTATCATTATCATTTTTCATTATGTATGAAAAAAAATATATCCAAAAGATGCAATATCACAAAAGATGCAGTATAACTGAAACAAAATATGCCATACACTATTTTAAAAGTAAGACTGTATTAGATAACCTGAAGATATACAGTATATTTGCAATAGTGGGACACAGAACTAGTTACTGATCTAATAACATTTCATTCCACTTCCACATTTGATTCCTCTAAAGCAGACTAAAAAAGGAAAATATAAACTTTAAAACATGACCATGTACACAAGATGCACCGAGAAACAGATATCCCTATTCAGTTGCATAAATCATTTTTTTAAACTGTATGACGGTAATCTTCAAGGTTGTTGGAGGAATATGGAAAAGACCACAGCATGCAGTCCAAAGCCATGGGAAGATGTGAACCTGTGTGCGTGTGTGTGTGAGTTTGAGTGTGTGCGAGAGAGAGCGAGAGATGCAGTGTAATCTATCTGAGAGAGACAGGTTTGGGGATTTACTCCACACTGAGCTTAGCTCTGCGGGGGGTTCGATGGGCCTAGAGACACACTCCCTGCTGCACCACTGGCCATGATGAAGGAGGCAATTTGGAGTTAAAGTCTTTTTTCTGCATAGCACAATATGCAAGAGGGAACTGGACAGAGGTGCAAATATATTTGTCCAAATATGCATAAATAGTGGGTGAAAGAAGAAATAGATGAAGAGGTACAGAGAGATACAGACTTATAGATATTATTAAAAATGTATTCAAGAAATAAAAATAACATTTCCTTCACCTCTTGCACTTCTGCAGTTCACATAATGCAACTTTATTCTTCGAGACGAAAAGCTCCACAAATTGTGAAATATTTCCCAGCACGACTTCCGTGGGCTATTTTATCATGCTAACCTTGTCTGGAAGCTTTACTTCACATTGCGGATTCAGCACTGCAATGAAATGAAACAAAACTATACAAGGGTCAGTGAGTGTCTGATTGACTGTACAGGATGAAACAAATTGAAGAGGAGGAAAATTAGAGAGTTGCGGATTAGGCTTGCCACGGTAGTCGGTGTTACCAGTGTTACACAGAGGTAAGACATACACCGATTACGTTACTTGCACACCGCCTCCATCGTTGTTTTGCTTTTTTTTATTAAAATAAACCCTATTTTAGTTAATATCAGTTTCCGCGGTCATTTAATAAAAAAACTCTAATTTGTAAAATAGCCTACTAAGCGTGTTATCAATACTTATACGGACAACGGACACTACAATTATTAACTGAAAGTGTCTGCTCTGTACCGCAGCAGCAGCAGCAGGAGTCAGATTTCAGTTATCACGGGACGAGACCTGACAAGACGATGGCGGAGGATTGAAAAGCAAAAGCGCCTATTTGGCAACATTTTGGATTTAAACCCAATGCTATAAGGTAAGGTGTAAATGGTATGAAGCTGTGCGGAGGACGGAAGCCGCGCGGACGACGACACAAAACCGGGTCGCAGCCAGAACGTGGCTCAGCGGCGTCAGGTGAAATCTGTGGCCCCGGTCCCTGCAGCAAAAGCTCGACTGAAGAGGCCGGACACACAGCCATCCAACGTTAAAAATCATAGTAAGCACATATTGAGCGTCACACGAATATCTTTTCATGTAAAATGTCCGGTGTAATCATAAGTTTATTAACCAGTGGGAAAATGTCCTCACCGTGGCATCCCTATTGTGGATACAGTATATGGACATAAACAAAGTATCATTAGCAGAGCTGTTGCTTGTTGAGGAAAGGTGATGTAAATTCAAGGGACAAGTAGAGAGAACATCCACGACTACACCCCTGATCAATGGCAGTGATATCAAACATATTAATGCTTATAATTGTCAAATCAAAAGCAACATACGAAGCTGAAGGTTTGCACTTGTGGTACTGGTACCAGTAGTAGTAGTAAGTAAGTAGTATAGAACGCGTAGAGGTATCTATAACAGCACGTATCAGCACCGAAAAATCTCTGAAACAAAGCTTCTTCATCTGCAGTCCCTATAGGACCAGTTACTGTAGGAATCCATACTTCATTTATCAGATTCACCAACCTTCAACTGACCCAAACATTGCCTGTTTCAGCTGGTTCCAAGTGTGCTTGTGTATCTGCCTCTACTGGTCTTATGGAATGTGGCTTATATACAGTAGGTGGTGCGAGAGGTAGATATGAAACAGACAACTGGTCAAAGTGTGAAAGGGTCGCTTCCCTGGTCACATCATTAAATTTCCAGGTGCCCAAGAACACCTGGCTGGGGGTGAACACTGGGTGGTCCCACATCAGCTATTATTATTGCAAATGCTGTGTTACAGCTGGTTGGGGTAGAAAAGGGCAGATCTCGCATCAGATCATTAATGCCTCCTGCAGAGCTGAACCAGAGAGAGAGGGAGGAAGTGAGGAGGAGAAAGAGGGCGTGAGCTAGTGATGCACATTAACAAGAAGATGATGCCTCTTGAAACCTACTCTCTGTCTCCTCTCCTGTCCTCTCATCTCCTCTCTTCTAACCTCCAGTATTGAATGGTGCAAAAGACTCATGACCCATTAGCCTGCCGCAGGATTGTGGACATATGGATAACTGGCTGGTTGGAGATCACCAAGGTTTGCAAGGTTCTTCACCATGTTAAGGTACAATTGCACATTGTGTCACTGAGAGTGGACAGGAAAAAAGTAAAGGGGAAAGAGCAGGTCAGCACTGTCAATCTGAGAAAAGCAAGCCTGAGACAAGCCAGTCGCACTTCCACCGTGTTCAAAATCAGCCCTGCGTTAAAACAACGCAGGGCTGTGTTGCTGTGTTGGTGGGGGTGTGTTGTTTAAGGTACCGGTGAGACAATTACATACAATCAAGGAAGTCCAGAATGTCTAACAGATCCTTGAATTGATAGGTTTCTCAGACAAAAAAACACTGCAAAGCGGTTTATAAGGCATCCCTGCTGCACCAATACTATGAGACAGGATTTTCCTATCAAAGCTGCAATTATTTTATCTTATAATATAATCGTAAAAATACTGTGTTCACGTTACAAAGTAATCTACCAGGTGAAGGTGTGCTTGCATGCATGTGATTGGCAAAAGTCTCGCTGAATGATGACGTCCCATAGAGTGCTTCAGGAATGAGTCCTAAATCCCAGAAATGAGTTAGCATTTTAGCACTTCCGGTTCCCTCGTCTCGAAGTCAATGGGTTTTTTGAATGGGTTTTTATTTAGATGCCTGATATAAGGTCTGTGGTTAACACAAGCTGAAGAGATTTCAACGTTTTGTTCTACGACACAAAATACATCAGTAAATATCCCACTCGTGAACTTTGAAGCCTTTATGTGTCTTAAAAAAGGCAGTTGCTAACAAGTAAAACATCATCACATTGACTAGTCCGCTTTTACAGCCTTGTCGTGTATATTCGCGCTCATGCGACCGTTGTGTAGTTCGTCTATAGCCTAACGTCAGCTTTTTACTTCTGAATTCACACTTCAAAAATCATAAAAGCGGTGTTCATTTTGTGAAGATTATTTTACGGAACAAAACATGTAAGTATCATAAAACGTTTGTTTGCCACCGAGCTTATTTTCTGCAATAATCCAAAACCCAATGGAAAAATCCCATTAGGTTTTTGGCAAGGGAACCAGTGCAATGCTAACTTCCTGGTTGGCCTACAAAAATATGTCATCCCTGGAGCACGCTATTGTGTTGCAGCAAAACTTGAGACAGGTTCAACTTTTTTGCTTGGCAACCCTGCGTTTTTTTTGCCAGAGCTCTCTGCGTTGGCATCCCTGCTGCACCGCCGGACTGGCCTCATTCGAATAAGAGTGTGTTTTTTCACACAGGGGGTACTGTCGGTCTGAATGTGGCCTTATACTCTGTCAATGTACAGTATGGCCATTCTACTGTATAGTACATTGTTCACATTAGGCTACATTCACTTGTCCTCACCTGTGTATTCTGTGGTTGTATGCTTTCATTCGAAATTGATTTACATAAATGTGCACATGTGGTTCCCCAACTGATAAATTAAAATTAACATGCAATTAAATAATTGCAATATTGGACAAGTACCCAAATACTTTACATGCCTGTCTATGATTGGACAAACACTGACTTCTAGCTAACATGCAGTACATGAGTCCATGAATGTCTACAATTTACAACTGACAGCTGGATTTATAACTGACAAAGCTAGCTACAAATGCTATAAAAGCCCTTACAGTGATCAGTGGGGGTCAAGGGTCAATGAGTGTGCGTGTGAGCAAGTGTGGGTGACTCACGATAAAGATGGTAATGGAGAGAGAAAGTGAGAGAAGGAAAGAAGGGTGAGGGGTTGTGAAAAAGAGAGACATCAATCTTCTCTGTGCCCCCTGTGGTCTGGGGTACCTGTCCCGTTTCTGACATCAACAAAGCCAAGCCTTCTGGGTAGTAATCAATCAGTCACACTCCGACAAGCTGGCGGAACTGAATGGTCTGTGTGTCTGTGTGTGTGTGTGTGTGTGTGTGTGTGTGTGTGTGTGTGTGTGTGTGTGTGTGTGTGTGTGTGTGTGTGTGTGTGTGTGTCCGTGTGTGTGTGTGTGTGTGTGTGTGTGTGTGTGTGTGTGTGTGTGTGTGTGTGTGTGTGTGTGTCCGTGTGTGTGTGTGTGTGTGTGTGTGTGTCTGTCTGTGTGAGTATTTAGAGGTGTTTGAGTGCGTATTGGAGTGGAGGGGGCACATTAGCCAGGCAAAGGATGAGTAGAAACAGAGATAATGGAGTGTGGAGGGTGTGAGAAAGAAAAGCTAGTGAGGTCTGCGTGTGAAGGAAGAGAGATGAAACTAATTTACAGTATAGAAAAAAAAAGATGAAGTGACATCTATTTAATCTCTAACAAATTACAAAGACTGAATAATGAGACAACACTGATTGATGATTAATGTAAAGATTAAGTTTTCCAAAATGTACTCAAATTAGAGATGTTAATAATTAACTGTTTAACTGTTAACCGACAATAAGAATTTTGACCAATTAAAAGAAACATTGGCTCGCAAGCAAGACACAGGAGCTTGGCTTGGGTCTTGAGGAGTAGAGGCATTTCATTCACTGACAAATAAACTGAACACACACTGCATGTTCACAGCTATAACGTTACTGCTAACTTCACACTCACCGTCACACACACGCTCTCTCTCTCTCGACCAGACACTCGCTAACGTTACGCTGGGCCTGCAATACACTAGCGGAAACCCTGACACAGAGTACGCCAGGCAGACACAGAGCTGACAACCTTGCAGCTAAACTAATTGATACGGTGGAGACTTACTTGGAAAGTTGCTGCATGTGTCCACATCACAACAATGTAACTGCTAACTCTCCCAGTCGGGTGAACTTGGGACTCAGTTGCCTGTTTTGAGTATAAACTGCAGCTGGCGATAAATGATGGATTTAACCGTGCATTTATCGTTGCAGCTGGGCGGCTTGTTAGGCACTTCAACCACAGCACCCCTGCATGCAAGGCACTAATCTTGTCGGTTAAACAGGGACGGCTATCGGTCAGAAAAAAAAAATCTAAATTAGCTTTCCTAACTCAAATACTTTGTGATTACACAATGTCACTTTTATTTTACTTTTAATCCCATCCTGGTGAAGAGACTTGAAAAAGGTACTGGTTGTGTCCTCCGAGTGACCTTGTTTGTCATGACAGTCAAGAGGACTTCCTAAGCTCTCTGACAAGAGACATGAGCAGCTCTGAGATCAGAGATTAAGGACAATTAGAGCTTTAACACAGAACATTTGGGAATTTTGTATCAGATCTTATAAAAGCTGTTGACTAGTGGCCATAATCTGACCATGTTTACTTCTTATTTTTCTGTGTGCAGGTGTTTTCACTTATTATGTCTGAGTGTATATATAGACCTGCCTGTTGGTTACGTTGCACCTGTTAGCACAAATAAACACCCCTATTATAGGCCTTATTATTTACAGATAATTTGACTTGGAAGAAAAGAAAAGCACAGGTGTTACTGATGACGTCAACGATGGCTCTGTTCTATTCAAGTGTCCCAGTAAACCATGACAGTGTGACTTCAAGTACCTAATCCAAATAAAAACCTCTCGCCCGTTTCACAAAAAAAATTTGACTCATTCTTTTCTGCCTTTATCTCACTTTGTGTTTGATATGTTCTAGGAACAGCATTTTTATTACACCATAACTTCATTTTATCCATGATTTTCTTGGCTCCCAATTCTTTTCATTTTTTTTCCCTCTTTACTACAATTTTGTCTTTTAATAGAATGTGCTGTGAATGCGAGTCCAAGTTAAGAGACCAATAAAAGAAAGCTATAAACTGTAAATGTAAAAGTTTGTTTCAAGTTCAAAAGATTTTAGAAAATCTTAAAAGGTTGTCAGATATTTATAGTAGTGTTGTGTTCTGTTGAGAGATGTCAGTTTAGATGTTTCCTGAGGTCTCCTTAAAGCCTCTTAGTCATCTCCCGTTGGGACGTCGGACCTCCCAACACGGCACAACAATAAACTAGCCCTCGTAAATCACCAAGGATCTCTATTGAATTAGCTCTGCAGATTAAATCTAGCATAACTGGTTAAATGCATTATGTTGATTAATCGGTTCCGCTAGCTGTAATAAAGTAACAAGCTGCACAAGGAGAGCGGATCTTTGTTTTTCTGTTTCTTTCTTCGGTCTTTCGGACTGAGAAATCTTTACAAATGACCTGACAAATGAGAGCTGGTTTTCCTCTCGTCCTTTTACTGTCAGTTTCTCACTCAGTCCTCATTTTTGATTGTTCTTCCATTCTGTATCTCAGGCTTCTGGTAAAAGCTCTTTCTACCACCGCCCACTTCTATCTCATTATCTTCCTCTCTATCTTCTGATGCAAAGGCTTTTGGGAATGAAAAACTTTACAAAGCAACAAAACTGTCTGTTCTAATGAAGAAAATCACCTTCTTCTCTCTAATCACAACTCCATCAGTGAATACTACTCACATGCCGCCTGTATTTAAAGGACTGCTATTGTGCTCTGAATAATGCCATAATTACTGAGCACTTTTTAAAGAAACAGCGACCAAATCTTTTATTCCACAGACACTCAATTCATTTGTGCCACAGAGGAGGAAAACTATTTACAACTGTCAAGTACCTCTTCAGCAAAAAACAACTCTTCAGAAACTGGCAAAAAACGTTGTTTCTCCACTGGTTTGGTACTGTGCACATAAGTTGTGGCATGATCGTATGCATTTATACATGCAGTATGAGGTAACTCTACAATTATACATATGCTTCATACAGTATCAGCGACAAACCATCCTCCGAACTCTGTTGTTATTGTAAACGGATGGTAAACTGTGGTTACCAGGCTGGCAACGAGGCATCAGCTTTTGGTTGCCGAAAGTGAAACTATTGTTGCCATTTTCAGTCACCTTATATTTTGAGTCACCTTATATTTTGAGTAATTAAGACACTATGCAACTATACGTCATCTTAATACTAATCCAGTGCTTGTCCGTGGTTCTGTAGGATGTCCTACCTTGAACTAGTGAACTTGATGTGTCACTTAACGAAGTGTTGTACATGCTTTGCAGTAAAGTTTTCCGTCCAGCTCAAAGATGCCGCGATACTTCGCATCCCAAGAACTCACAATTTTCTTTTTCGTTTTTCGTTGGTTCTTCGTTGGTCGGTTGAATCAATTTGCACATTCGTTTGTGATGTTGATGAGTTAATCAAACTCTTCACCCCACAGTCAAACAACTTAATTTGCTTTGCTATTGTCTCCAAAAGAGATGCCTGTGCGCACATGAGTAAACGCACTAACATGCACATTTTGCTGTCTATTTTTTATGTTAAAAAGTGGTTGCCATTGATAGCAACCAAAGGCCAAGAATTGGTTGCCAATTTCTCAAAATGGTTGCCAATAGCAACCTGGCAACCCTTACTGTTGAGCCCTGCCAGATAAACAACAGCTTTTACCCCGCTATCCTGTTTTATGGTAAAACGCTCTATTGAATGAATGCGGTGAACACATATACTGCAAAGTTGTAGCATCTGTGTCTTTAAGCCTCCAGTGATCCAACTTTTACTTCTTGGAATAAATTCAAATCAGCTTAAAACTCTGACGAGTGGCTGGAATAGTGTGTGTTGCCCACAAACATTACTAATGGGAGCAGTTGGGGTACCAGCAATTTGGATGCAAGAACCAATTGGTTGGTTCATGAGCCAATACCAAGGCGAATGCCACAAGTCTTGGCTTACAGGTGCAGATAGCTCAGCAGAATTGGATAGATGGATGATATGAAAACATACATACTCATATGTCATATTGGTTGTATATGGTGAAACCATATAGTTCAGTGAGTAGAGAAGCACTATTATTGCCAGGTTTGGGGGATTTTGTTCCCAATTTGGGCACCCATGCTTTAAATGTACTGTAAGCCACTTTGGTTAAGAGCATCAACTAAATGCTGTATGTGGAACAGTGAGTATGCTGCGAAATTAATTGCAACACTTGAAGAAAAAAATCTTGATTGCATGAAATATTTTACAGATCCCTTAGAGTATTTTTAGAAGTCATTGTAAATGCAGCGAAAATAATGTGATAATATGCCAAAATGACAGAATGTACAGTATACAAAACTCAGGGCAAAGGTTTGTATGACTTAGGCTAGTTATTTACTGTAGCTCTATTTATTCTAATGCAATGCATTTAAGTAATTTAATTCTCAGTCAGAGGCTAGAAGCAAATCTGGCCTTAAAAACTGTGCTGTACCATTCATATTAGGGCACATTAGAATACATATTTATCATGTCTATGGAACATGTCCCTTGTCCACAGAGATATTACACAGTCTGTTCCCCCAGCAATCGTTTAGCAGCCAAGCACCAGGGCCAGGAACTCACATTCATCCAAAATATCAATCTCTCAACTGACCCAGAGATGCAGTGCTGTTTTTCCAATGAGCACTGCATGCTTTGACACAACCAGAAGAAACAGACCTTTCTCTGCGCCACCATCACAAACAGGCCTATCTCTGCACCGCCATCTCTGTCCATGTCCTCACGCAGTAGTGATGCTATTTGATAGATTATGCTTTTACCAGAGTTCTTTGGCAAGATACCAGACATATCTATTCCCTGAATAAAAGCTTTTAACAGAGTATCCTTGTCCACTTTAGACCATATGCTGCTCTTCGGCAAGATCAAATCTGCGCTGTCCTGTTTGCTGCTTTTTCACTTTTCTTTGACTATTTCGCAGCAAAGCACAGACAAATACAGACTTTTCATTAGTTGCAGTGGACACAACTGGGCCTGGTGTGTAAACCTTATCCCATCATGTGAAAGGGTCTCTCCACACCATATTTGATTGCTTTGTAGATTGTTAATGCAATTCATTTTTTACTGGATGTAATTAACACTTCCAAGTGCTGTTGCTCACATGGGGCTTGAGTTCACAACCATTGCACGCTCTAAACCACTCATGTGTAACACCCCTCCACTGCTTTAAACCGTGAATGCAAGTATGATCATATCATTATTTCTTTCATGTGTTTTGTATCAAAAACGGTGTGCATTTTAAAGGAATTCTCCACCTGTATCAGACACTCACTCCCATGTAGGCTTGAAAGTAGGGATGGGTCATGATTTTTTTTCCCGAATAGTCATTAAATCATTTTTGAAAAAAATGAATCAAATTGTTTTTACCGGCGACTGGCAGGGCACGTTCAGTTCGGCTCTTTTCATTTATATTCACGCAGGGGCAGAAAACAGAAACAAAATAAAACTCACCAAAACAGTCTTGGTTAATCTTTCCACTGTTCCAACAATTTGGGTGAAATAAAGCCTTAATTCACAGAGTTAGATGTGAAAATGTGTCGGCTCTACACGCCGTTTTTCCCGCTGTCTCTCTCTCTGCCAGCAGGGCAGCTGCCCACAGAGCAGGGCCAAACGTGCCAAAAATTGGTAAATACACAACTTCACTAGTGCTTAAAGCCCTAAAATCTCAATAAAGAAACATGCTGCTTAATGGAGCTAAGACATGAAAGTTTAATGTGTGTGCACCTTGAAAATATGTGCACACCGTGTGTACAGACTGTACAACCTGCCCAAATTGCACTTTGATGCACCTTATTCTCAGAGAGCGCACACACACGAGCGCACACACAAACACACAACACACACACAAACCTGTCCCTGTTTCTTAGTCTTAAGGATGATATATGAGCTGTCAATACTAAGTCAATACCTTGTCTTGTTAGCTAAATAAATGTGGTAGTCAGCCAAATGATGAGTGCAGTTGTAATAAAAGTTGATATTTTCACATCCATTAAGTCTAAAACAAAGTAGTCTTTTAATTAAACCATATTTGTCATTATTCAAAAAACATTGCTTTTCTGTTTGCCTCAGCAGACATGTACTAGTGCAAGTCATGCCAAAACTGACAGCTGTTGTTTGTTTCTCTTTTAAATCTTTTCTATTTTTGACGCCTCATTTTCCTTGATTCTGTCTCAATTTGTTCAACTGCTTTTATTCTGCTGGATTAACTGATTACATAATGAGTACAAACATTCAAATCAGAAACAAAGTGTCTCTAGTTTTAGTTTTGAGACATCATTATCCTTTGTTATTTTCAGCTGATTTAAGAGTGAAGTTTAGGTTAATTAAGTTGCATCTTGGGTGTATGTTGAACTGCAGATTGGCTTTGTGTTAAAGAAAATAGCAGCTAAAGAGCCAGATATTTCCCACAGGAGACCAAAACTACTAAAAGGAGGCTGAATATTGGTTTTTCAGGATGACCATAAAAATAACTCCAAATAAATGCCGATGTAGCACCGTATCTGTTGGATATGAAAATATAGGCAACAGTTTGTTTACAAGTTCGCCGAATCAACTGAAAGGGTGATATGTCAGTCTTATGTTTACAGACTGTTTCTGCTGCCCCAAGTGGCCAAGAAAATCAGTCAATGCAGGTTTAACACAAGTCTTAGGCTCCGTCTACACATATACAAACATTTTTTTTTTTTTAAATGATATTTTCTCCTCCGTTTAAAAAAAAGAATCTGTCCACACGACCTTCGTTTAACAAAATATCTCAGTCCACACTCAAATGCAATGAGTCCAAACGCTCCGCTCACTGTAATATTTGCTGTCACCGCAAGTGATTTCACAAGTTAAAGGTCGAGGAATTTACCAACCTTCTCACTCCCTTTCCTTCGGCTTCATTACAGTCAGTTCGATAACAGTTTTGTCGTGGGGGGCTGGAATTCCTGATCGAACTGCCTGACTGTCATCAGTCTGCTGTCATCAACTGTCTCTTTAAATGCATAAATGTATGTAAAGAGACACAAATACATTCAGGTTTATGTCCATAACCCTTCCGAGTGCTCCAAACCTCGCCTTCAATCGCCCAAAAGCACATCCAATCACCTTTCGGCCAAGACATGTTTAAAGTGTTCCTTGCTTTGGCCTCCTGTGACTGTAACATTTTTCAAATGTAAAGTAGTAATTAGTTCGAGAAGTGCTAACAAAGCCAGTAGTCCGCCATCTTTATTATTGTTTCTGGCACATGCTCATTACACAAAGCAACAATGGGCATGCGTGAAATGAGGAGAGGAAGTCATCGTTTCCCAAAGTCTCCGTTTTACATGTCCACACCGATACAAAGTAAGCAGTTTTTAAAAACCTGCACTTTAAAAGGCCTTTTCAAAAATATCCGTTTTTTTGGACCCAAAACTCTGTTTGCGTGTGGACGAGAGGCCAAACCATAGAGGAAAATATAAGGTTTTTAAAATATCTGTATACGTGTGGACAGGGCCTTAACATGACCTTCTTGCATTCAACATACACATAGAGACATTTCATTATTTATGGAGCTTGTATACAGAGTCACTGAGCAATGATGTACTGAATTAAGTTTTTCTCCCAATGGTGATCGATCATACAGCATGCTCATATTGTATTCATCTGGCATTTCTCAACCTTATCAACTGTGAATCCTTGTACTACAGAACGTATATGGGTGTTGGCACTGACAGACAGACAGGAAATATACAGTACCTCCTAATAAACACACATACAAAGCAAAGATGATAGCTTTTACACGTTCACTGGAGAGTGGAAGAGAAAACTCAGCTCTTAAAACACCGGACAACGAGAACGAACTCGTACCACTATTACCATATTATCGAAAAATACAACTTTGATTTAGTTGTTTATGTTCTGTTAGTTTACTTTATAAGATACTGCAGATTTAAACTATTTATTCTAACAGCTCAAAGTGAAGTCAGACAAACAGGATTATCAACGAGGGGAGACGGCGGACAGAAAACATTGCCGAACAAAATTTACGTTACTCAAACTGCTTTTTCAGTTACAGAAACAAACGAGTGGACTGATCTCCCTCCAGATATTAGAGTAATGTTAAAAAGGGTCGTGTTGTCTCAGCAGGTATCTCTCTCTTTCCCTCCCCTCTCTGCTGCTCTGTGGCCGGCTCTCCAGCGAGCTGCTGCTACCCCCCCTCCGTCAACAAGGAAATAAAGCCCCTCGTCTACGAGACCGGTCTCTTGAGAGAGCTCCAGCTCATAGCGGGGTCTGTGTGAGTGAATGTCCGGGTGGAGAGGTGGCGATCCCGGCAGGAGCTAGCTAGCTGTGCCGGCAGTTTGTGGAGCTTCTAAACTCCGACAACAGTGGAGACAATGTTTGATTCGGCATCTAACATCGTAAAACTGTCAATATTCTAAATCTACACCGTTGATTTCTCGCCTCAACATTTTTCAGAAGTGAATTTAGTGATGAAATAGCTACGAAAAATGTGAAGTAGTTACGATGCGGCGGTGCTCGTGCATGTGTGTGGGGGGCGTTGCCTTATAAGGAGTTTCGAGGGGAGGGGGGGGTTTAGACGGAGCTCCTGAGGCGATGCGACTTTCAAATTATGCTAGTTTTCCAAGATCGCAGACCCCAGCTTTAAGTCTATTTCATGGGACACTTGCATGCATGACCAAAAATAAGAACATTTCTACCAACAGATCATTACGACAAAAAAAATTACAGGAGTTAGATACAATCTAGTATCACAAAATCAAAAGTTGTTATACTTTCATTGTTTTATTAAATTTTACTCGTTTATTTATTTTTCTAAGATGAAAGCCAGAACTCCATCAGCATTCATCGCATCTCCATCACAAGAGCAGCCAAAAATCACTGGGTGGTGGCACATCAATTTTGGATACAGAGTGAATGAAATGAAAAACATTTCAAACAGAAACGCCATCTGCCAAAAATCAGGGTTTAGAAAGTGCATTGTTGTGACACTGATGTAAATTATGTAGCAGCTCACGTCAGTACTTCTGGTTTCATAATTACGGTCACAAAGGCAGTGTTTATTTACTGTTAATCCTGAAATCAACCCCGCACATGATTGCACAAGCACACACAAACACATTCACAGGTACAATCCAAGCACAGCTGGAAGAAAAAGAATAATTCTGATTGCTGACAGCTAAATTGAATAATCAGAGATAAAAAATGAGAAAATCATAACTTCCACATTGCTTGGATGTGAAATAATGAAATCCACTTGACCTTCAATATGTCTGGTGCCTTGAAGCCCTTCATCTCTGTCCATCAATCTCACACGGAGCGACGGAGGAATGGATTAACTTCATATTTCTTTTCAAGAACATGTTGCTTTGTGTTTCCACAGAAACATTATTATCTGGCAATCCGCCTCAAGCTTCTGAAAATGACAGTAAAGTCCATTTTTGACACAATTTCACAATGAGATGGACATAGAAGCAGATCAATCTTTTGCAGGTATCGTGCAAGTCCACATATGGCAAATAAATATACAGGTTTTCTCTGTTTTGTCTTCACAGTTCATACCTACAAAGCACACGGTTATCCACTAGTTCAGACTCATTATTACAGAGGCCAAAGAGCTGCTTTTCCTCTCCAGCGACAGATTCAGCTGACCCGACTTTAGCAGATATTTTATACTTGTATTGTCCTTTACCCTTGTGCACCTGCCCTCACTGTTTCCTCTAACTCCTACTCATACTCCTTTCCATAAAACTCTCTCTCACCCTAGGATCTGAAATCAAACAATGTATCCACTCTAACTGCATCCGCGCTACTCTGACACACACTCACCTCTCCGCTGTTTATCATTAATTAATATAATTTGTTCTCCCACCTGTTTTCATCATTTCTATTATTCAAACACTCTTCTGAGCTTCCCTCAGCAAATAGCACAACTGTTTGTTGTTTTGACTCAGAGCGTGAACTACAATGAACTTGGTTTCTCACTGAGGAGTTCCATCTGTCACCTATCCAACTTGAAAGAGTCGAAAAAGAGCTTTTTATCTGAATGGCAGATGAAAGTCGTGTTAAAAAGTGAATCCACATACACGAAACTTCAAAAACACACATGCACACACGGTCGTGTTCAAAAATGAGACGCCTGACTTTTCCCAGCCCTTCCTAAAATAAAGGGCACAGCAAAGCTGATGATACAGAAGTCTGTGTTATTTCTGTAGAGAATCAGGTAAAAGGTTGTCAGGATATTCAAAGCAAACGCTAATCAGGGCATGCTAATCAGTGTACTGTTTTTGTTATTCTTTGTTGCAACACAACCCTGGTACAATCTGTTTGACAAGAAGCTTTGATAATGAAATTGAGATGAACACAGAAGACTGTGCAAATGAAATCAGGCTTCTATTCTTTAACTACGGTCTCCTGATGAGGAAAGAGAGAAGGAGAGAGGGGGGAGTGACGTAAACAAACAGACCACGGCTCACGATGCACCGCATTCGGCCAGACTGAGTGAAACACGTCAGACTATATTGATAGTTACAACAAGATAAAAAGCACATACTACTCACATTATTATAGTAACAGTACCTGAAACATTTGACTGGTATATTCATTTACATGTTGGGAAAGAGATGAATTTGTGCTAAAATGGTTAACTGATCTGATGATTGAGAGAAAATAAACTGAGAACAATTTTGATTCCCTGGTTGCAACTTCACGAATGTGAGGATTTTCTGCTTTCCCCTGTTTTATATCTTTTGAAATTGAATATCTTTGGGTTTTGGACTGTTAGACAGACAAAACAAGGAATTTAAAGATGTCACCTTGAGCTCTGTGGAATTATGATGAGCATTTCTTTTACCATTTTGACATTAGAGATTAATGGAAATCATGGTTGCAGCCCTAAAAGGAAAAATGTGAGTATAATGTGAGAACATAAAATAAAAGCAAAGTTTCACCATAATGTCTGGACTGCAAACAAAACAAAACAAAACAAAACATGAGCTATTAACCTCCACTATCTACAAGTTTGACTTGCAACAATTCTGAAAATTGTTTATCAAAAATGTCAGCTTTTGTGTTTGTGGCTCTGGGAAAATGTAATGGGTATGTTTCACTATCTTCTGACATATTAATATAGACCAAATAATTAATCAAGAAAGTAACTGCCAGATTAATCGATTATTTCAATGCCAGATTAATCAATAAATAAAATAATGAACTGATGAATAGTAATGCAAGAGGTGTTTAATAGAACTGAAATACTTAGGGTGACAGTAGACTAAAAGGCTAAGTAAACTGCTTTTTCTATCATATATTCTACAAAAAAAATATGAAAACGACTATTATATTATGGGACTAGATGGGTACTAATCTAGTCGTCAACAACTTTTAATATATTACATTTTACAGTAATGTCCTCTGCCCTGACTCATAATGATGAGAGAGCAGCAGTTTTCATAATCATGTAGATTTGTTTGTATTTTGTTACGCTGCGATCTAAACCTGACACCTACAAACATAATATCTCTCCAATGATTCACTACTTTGCATGATTTGATACAACGCTCCTGCTTTCTGTTTGAGAATGAGCCCTGATAATGACACCGAGATGAACGTAGCAAAATGTGGAAATGAAATCAGACATCTATTCTTGAACTACAATGCACTGATGGGGAAAGCCAGGGGAGGAGGAGGAGGAGGAGGAGAAAGAGGAGGAGGAAGAGAGTGCAGGTAAATTAGATTGAAAGGGAGAGAGAAAGCCAGGCAACAGAATGTGGAAGAAATAGAAATAAATCAAAAGTGTGAAAAAGAAATGATATAGTGTGGTAAGATGGAAAAAAGAAAGAGAGGCACAGGGGAGGCGGTGGGAGAGGGAGGGCGGTGAGGGAGCTCTGAAGAGGAAATCAGCTGCTTTCTAATGGGCGCTGATTACATCTCCTCCTAAATGTCAAGTACATTTCCATTTAAAGTGCCTTGCTGCTTAAAAAGGCATGAAGACTGGCACACCCAGACCACACACACACATATGTGGGCTGATACATATAGTCACACAGTCCACAGATGCACGGGCACATACAGGAAAGCAAACACATATGAGCAAATAACCTAAAACTGCACAAACAGTTGACTCAATATCTGAATGCAGACTGTGACTGTGTGACTGTAAGAGCAGGTGTGCACGCGTCATTTATTCAAACATCCCTCTTTGTAGGTCCATGAATCATACCAAAGTGACACAGTAGCCGGAGTACACCTTAGTATCATCAATAAAATCCACGCACACACACTTCTTTATCCTTCATTTCTACCCGCCCTCAAATCTGCTCTGAACCAATGAGGCGTGTCCTCCCACCGGGGTTCGGTAATGGCTGCCAATCAGCATCACCGTAGCTGTGCTCAACAGCAAAGACCAGGAAGATAGATGAGTGGCCCCGAGGCCCCCGCTGCACTGGAGCGAACAGAGCTTAGGGATAGATTCAATATGTCACAATAACATCCACATGCTCCAACGCTCTCATACACACATTGAAAAAGCCTGATGTGTGTGCGGTTGGAAACACAAGAACACATTCTCACAGTGTCTGCCGACATGCAAAAACAGAGGCAGCCATTCTCTCTCATCTTCTCTCTCATATATGCACAACATAGGAAACTCACAGGCATTCATGAATATGAATAGTCACAAAAAGCGGCACAAACACTGTAGGTTTTAAATAAATGCATAGTGTTCTTTTAGAGGGGCCAGTTAAATGAACTCAAATTAACTGTAGAGGTTCAGAAACCAAGTCAGACAGGTCATCCAGAGAAATAAAGTGTGTAGGACAAAGTGTCATTTTACCAACTAACAAATTGTGATTTGTAATGCTATTTCACTGTGGTGTAATATGGCAAACCACATGATGTTCAATTAACAAACTTTTAGACAACGGATTTACACTAATGTATTTCTATTATTCTTCCCCCCCCCTCATGTTTAGAAATGGGTTGGGCAAAACATTAGAAACACTTCTCAATAGAGTGCTACAGGTATGAGTCCTAAAACTCGAAAATGAGTTCCCTCATCTGGAAGTCAGTGGGTTTTTAGTTAGATGGCAGAAATAAGGTCTGTGGTTAACACGAAGAGAAGAGATTTTAAAGTTTTGTTCTACGTCATAAATACATCAATAAATACCCTACTCGTCAATTTTGAAGCCTTTATGCTTCTAAAAAAAAAACGCGTTGCTAACAAGTGGCTAAATGAGACTACTAAACGTCATCACGCCGACTCGTCCGCCTTTACAGCCTC
This sequence comes from Sebastolobus alascanus, assembly GCA_916701645.2. Classification (NCBI taxonomy): domain Eukaryota; kingdom Metazoa; phylum Chordata; class Actinopteri; order Perciformes; family Sebastidae; genus Sebastolobus; species Sebastolobus alascanus. The sequence continues at coordinate 1,071,387 of CAKAOJ020000142.1, read as the reverse complement.
CTTGTGTATAACTTGCACTCATGCCACCATGGTATAATTTATTTATAGCCTAACGTTAGCTTTTTACTTCTAACGATTGCATTCACATTTCAAAAACCATAAATGTGGTGTTCATTTGTGAAGATCATCTTGCTGAGCAAAACGTGTAAGTATCATAAACTTGTGTTTGCCACAGAGCTAATTTTCTGCAATAATCCAAAACGTAATGGAAATATCTCATTGGGTTTCATCGAGGGAACCCAGGGCGATGCTGACTTCCTGGTTGGCCTACAAAAATACATCTTCCCTGCAGCACTCTATATAATTCAATCCAGTTCAACGCCACTGCAAACTACAACCTCAATTATAAACATACAGTTCAATTAATACCTCTCTGACATTGCCAATCAAAACTGGATATTATTATCTTTGTCATGCTAGAATGTATGGCTGAGTTGTTATATTGGATTACATAAGTATATTCTCACACCAAAAAGAAACCTTACATATCATACATGCATGACACACGTTTCTTATGCATTTTCTTAGCATACAAAATATACCATACTAAAAGGCTACTGTGTGTGTGTCTACAACAAGTATGTATCCGTACTGAATGCTAAATGAAAACACATTTACAGATCTAAAAAGTTGTTCAATGCATGTTTCAAACACATGACTTACACACTCTTATCTGTATGCCTAGGAAAGGCTGTAAGGCCTGTATTGTGTTGAGCACAGCTTAAAAAGCAAGAATGAAGAAACTCTCACGAGCAACAAGCAGACCTGCGCAAGGTCATTCAGAAATCACACAGTTAACAGGTGACTGCACGACCAATACATGCAAAATTGGAGAAATTCTGTGTAGACAGCAGCTGCAACACAACAGCTCAGCAGCAGGTACAATACAGAATAGCCACACAGAGACATTTAGCTAAACCATTAGCAAAGAAACCAGCGAACAAAGATGGACATATATTTACACAGACAGACGTACAGAGGGTTTATCTGACTCACGTTATTTGACGTCAAGTTCTCCTTTCCCTCGTGGAGATGAAATGGTCCACTGGAAGATGAAATGGTCAAAGTCCATGATAGCCCACTGCACTTCTTCTTGCTGTCAAAAGCTGTCATTCCCGCTCTTTATCGCTGCTAGCTTAACGTTACTACTCTTACCAAACACGGTAGCGTTAGCTGGTTAGCTGTTGTCATTAGCAACACTGGAAAACAAGCTAACACTCGGTTGTTTCATTAAAATGGTAACTTTCTCTTGTCTTGTTGTAAAACCAGAGTATAACTGGCTTAAAAATAACTCGAGTCTCGAGTGTTTCTTTTCCAGAGTCCATTCACAATTTCGAAGCCGTGTGACACCGACCGCATCAAACCGGTTGACACTTCGCCAGGTAGTTTTAATCAAAGGATGCCGACTTCACCTGTTGCATCTTGGGTTGAGGTCGGTGAGGCTGCAGTACCGTGTTTGACCACACACACCGCCTAACATGGAGCAGCCGTCACAACCCAGAGAGGCGCTGTTTCCCTCATTTGAGGAAACTTAATGTAAACTGGGGGAAGAAAATCGTTTTATTAAAATAACTGTGATAAGCTATTTTTATCCTTAGTCCCGAACTTCCAAACGGCAAATGTGTTTGTTGAATATTGAAATAGCTTTCTTTGACCAAGCATCAAGTGTCAGACATTCTCATCATTTACAGAAAATATCAATCTTGAGATATAAAGTTGAATATCTCTCATAATAAATCCTATATCACTTACTCTCTCTCAAATGTGCCACAATGGATCAGTGCATCTAGAGTTACAACACAGTGTGATACTGTTTTGATAATGATTCAAATAATTCCCTCAGTGGAGACATGGCTTATTATTGTGGTGTCACATCAAGGTAAGCTAATTTGACACATCTGTTTTACATACTGCAAAAAAAAAAAAAGCTCACACCTTGAAGTTGCAAAAAAAAGAGGCAGGCATTAAAAATCCACCTGAATTGTCTCAAATTGAATATTACAGAATGGTCAGAAAGGACATTTCCAGGACAAAGCTTTTATTAAAGGGTTTATTATAAAGTCAACTAATATTCATGGGGTTTGATTTCCAGGATGAGTTGTAATAGTGTGCAGACAAAATTAATGAATTTACCATCTCCCCTCCTTGAGCGACCGCTATGTCTAGTACAGTCCCCAAGCAATCCAGTGAAGCTGCACAGTGGCCATCTAGGGTCAGAAGATGTTGGTTGTTCTAGTTGAGCAGCTCTACTGAAAGGTGTCCAACTGTCTGAGTATAATACCCATACTTGGCTTTTCTTGGATGAAATAGAGGAAATAGAGGAAAAAGCACACAAAAGAGGAAGGCTATTGAGTGAGAATGATGAATGTGTCTCTACTGTAGTCTTGAAATCAATACCCTTCAATTCTGAGGTCAGCAGACAAAATGTAGGCCTACTGTACACGAGTTAAAAACTTCCAAATGAGGGACACAGTTTGTCTCAGACAGTTTAATAATTCATCAGTAACTTGCAGCGATGGGGGGGGGGGTGAGGAGAGAGGGGGAAAGGTGGGGGGGAAGAGTTTGTGTGGAAGAAAAAGAGAAAACTATTTTTGATGAAATGATTCAGAGATGTTTGTGTTTGAGAACGTATAACAACATTTTCTTCTTACATACAGTAGACGATGGTACTGAATGACAGGAAACACAAGAGGCAACGAAAGGCCTATATCAAAATCAATTATTTTCCATGTAATATACAACAAAACTGCATGTATTTTAAAACCTCTACTCTCAAGAATCGGAGTAATTGTTTGGTAAATCTCATTTCTGCAGAAGCCTCAAGCAGCTGCCTGATAACCAAAACATGAAATACCCATAATTCCCTTGTGCACTACATTAAAGAGAGAATTATCCACAGCAGCTCCAGGCCTAAAGGTGGATAGATGCAGGGAGGAGTTCAGCAGTGACTGCTGCTGATTGTAACCCCGTCTCGTTCTTCTCGTTGTCTAAATGAAGCCTCGCTGTCTCTTCTGCCCTTGTCAGCGCTTGTTAACCTCCACATTGATTCTTCTGCACTACTGTACATCTCCTTTAATTAAAGACACCGGCTAATCTGCCTCTCACCGAGCTGTGTTTGCGAGCGCGAAGCTGTCATCTCGAGATGATTGTGGCTAAATAAAGCACTTTACATTTACATGTATTGACAAAATGAGTTATAAAGGTCAGCAGAGGATTGACGAAACTAGTTTGACCTCTGGTGAGTTCCACCAATGACTTTCTCTACTTTCACGTTCACATAGCAGAGAAATATTGTCGTTTACAATGACTCCTTAACAGTGGAACAAAAGAACCAAACCATCAATAGAAACTTGCCAAACTACTCCTGCAGCATACTGTCCATCTAAATGCTCAGTACGTTTCAAACACTCACAGAAGCACCAAAATATGACTAAATATACTGCGTCCATCTCAATCTTTCACGTGGTTTGTGCACATTAGACCAACTTAAGCATGTAAGGCATCTTTAAACGTCTGCTGAAATCAGTAGAAATGTGGAATGATCAGGACAAAATGTCATCTTCCCAGTTATACATCATAATATTTTTGGTTTTGAAGCTAGGATACAAGTTACTGGAACAAAACTCTAACCAGATCAAAAACAACATTAAATGTGAGATTTACATCAGAAACCATACGTACTAGAAGATCTATAAAGACCATTTTGATGTACTCTAGATTTTAATGGCCGGACATGTTTGGCTGAAGCGGGACCAGCATTGTTTTTTATTCATCTATAAAGCTTTAATACAAAACAATATTTCACCCCTTTTAACTCTGAACTTACATCATCTTGGTACTCGCTCACAGAGCAGGTTGTTGCTCTACATTCCATTAATCAGAACTGAACGAGGAAAAATGTCCCTCCCTCACAGTGCTCCTATAAATAATCTGCAAAAGGCCTTAAACTTGGACTCTCCGCCGCCACTGCGGCTGTTCAAAGGCCTTATTTCAGATCTTGTTTTAATTGACTGTAAATGCTTTTAAGTGAAAATTGATCTGGTTTATTTATTTATTTTATCCTTATTTATTTTTTACAATTCACTGTATTTATCTCTTCTATTTTTATTATCTACTCCATAACATGCTTATAATCCTGTATTTTAACCTTTAGCTACCATACATTTATTGTTAGCTATTTTGTTTACAAGCATCGTTTTACATCTCGACCCCATTGTAGATGAGGATACCTCCGCAATGTTCTTTCGAGGTTAAATAAGTAAATATTTAAAGTAAACAAGGCCCATTCTTACAGTTAAAGATCCCCCAAAAAAGTTGAAATACAGATTTTACATTGTCACAACTAGGGCTGGGCAATATGGCCAAAATCTTCTATCACGATATGGGTCATTTCATATCTCGATAACGATATATATCACGATAAAGCATGTTTTCTGGTAATTCAATACATAAATAGTCTACAGAATATGAAAAAACACATGGTCAAGACTATTTTTGTATACTCCTGTGTGAATTAAATACTTGACAAATGAAAAGTATTTTATCATTTTAAGAACTTGAGTGCAAAATGAAAATAAAGGAACATAAAGAAATAGATAAATGCCTGGCCTATATCGCTAAAGAAACGATATAGAAAAATACAGTATGTACTGTAGACAATTTTATATTGTTTTGGCGTTATATATTGTCATATTGCCCAGCCCTAGTCTCAACAAAAAACTACAGTTACATCTTCAAACTCACCAACTGCCTTTGTCGTAGCATTTAATTACTGGCATGGGAAAGCAGTTAAAAAGCATTGGATCATCTGAAATAAATGCCAACTACTGTAGTATGAACCATCCACTGAAATCTCTTTGCTGGGAATAAAATCATTAAGAGGAAATACAGAATATACTGAAACCCAAAGAATCAAATAAACCCATCACCATCATGGATTTATACAGTAATCTGTGTAGTTTTGTATTTTTTAACAGTTGAAATGTTGAAATCCCTTTAAAAAAACAAAACAATGCTTGTCATGGAATATGAACATTAATTTCATGCTTGGTTTGGCCAAAAAATGATACATTTGCTAACAACATATTTGGACAACATATACCCAAACAATTATCTCCCAGAAGCAGTTATTTCCTGGAAAGAAACTGCAGCTTTAGCAGCTGCTAGTTGTTTCATGTATTAAGAGTCCCACTGTAACCGATAAAAACAATGATCAACTTACCCGCTTTACAATTATCAAGAGATCTCTCAGGGACAGCTTCAAGGTTTGGCAGAGCTAATTAGATTTAATAATGGCTCAACGGCAGAAACAGAGTGCTTTAGCGAATGAGGTAATAAAAATGCCTTGTGGATGCCTGGGCACAAAGACAATGAAAATAGCCATCATGAGGGGACAAAGTAAGGACACAATACAATATGTCTTCATCCCACACGAGACATCTGTAAGTGACGCCGCTTGGTGCCGCGTGAGAGATGAGAACAGAACAGAAAAAAGGGCCCATTCGAGCATCGATCACTTTTATGCCCCTGGTCTGTTTGCATATTTTAGACCTATAAACAACATGAATGATGTGCCGTGTAATGCACCATAATCGAGATTTATTCAATCTCGGGTGGAGAGGGGAAGGGGAGGAGATGTTCACAATCCCAGAATCAGGAGGGGCTGTTGTGGCTGTGTGTGCGTACTTGTGTGTGTGTGTGTGCTCGCTGTGATTTATTTGATTTAATTAGATCGCCGATGTAAAACAGCTCGTGGGGAAAAAAAAGGTAAAGACGAGTGCCGAGGGAGGCATAAATAACACCAGGCTCTTTCGCCTTCCTCTCTGCCTTTCTTTCCTCCTCTGCCTCTCGTTTTCTTTCAACTCTGATCTTTCCTCTGCCCATATACAATCTCTCATTTTTCCTCCATCTTCCACTTGCTTTTTTTCCTTCACCCACTTATTTTTCTTTGCTTTCTTCTGTCTCCATTTTGCTCTACATCTTACCCTCCTCGTCCTCCCCCCCTCCCCCCCCTGTCTCCCTCTCCGCTCCGCTCCCAGCTGAATAATGATAGGGGGTAAACACCTCATTAGGCTAAAAGGCCCACAGGAACAATCAGAGACATGGTGCTCCATCGAACCTTTACTCTGGACGCTCACAGGGACATTTTGAACACAGCAGGACGAGGAAGGATCCAACACAGGAAGTAAGGAGGGGGGTCGGGGGGCAATCATTCAATTGGAAAGGTTATTTCAAATCAGATATGACCAACAACAGCAATATCTACCTGCACCGTGTCATCTGTGCATCCTCTGTTGATGCTTACAACACTTCTTGATGCTTTCTTTCTTTGTCTACAAGGGCCAGGATCACACACTTTCACACACAGCCGTGAATATCTGATTTACGGCGAGTGATCAGCAGAGATGAGCATAAATCTCCACTCTCCAGTGGTAACGGCCAGTAAAAGTGGTTTATCTGACACTTTGAACCGCCCGCATCACCTCGTCACAGCCAGCCATCTCTGCCTCTCTGATACCAGACGTACAAGGTCAGGGAGAGTCGAATAGTACAGGATAATCAAAAAGACATATACTTTACAACAAGGCAAGTGTTTCTTAATTTCAAAGCAATACTTTGACATTGCTGAGAGTTAGATGAGAGGATTGATACCACTCTCATGACTGTGTGGTACTTAAATATGAAGCTACAGGCAGCAACTTAGCTTAGCTTAGCATAAAGACTGGAAGCAGGGGGAAAAAGCTAGCCTGGCTCTTTTTGAAGGGAACAGAATCCACCAATCAGCACCTCTAAAGCTCGCTAATTAACACGTTATATCTTGTTTGTTTCATTTGTGCAAATACTTAAAGGTGCAGTGTGTAGGATCTGGTGGTATCTAGCGGTGAGGTGAGGAGATTGCAACTCCAACTGAAGCCTCTCCCGTGTGCCAAGCGTGTATGAGAACTACGGTGGCCGACACGAAAACGCGATTGGTCCTCTCCAGAGCCATTTGTTGTAAGAGTAGCGTAGGTCATTTAGAGAATAGCAGAGCCAGCGTGTAGAGTGTGTGTACGTGGGAAGTGAGTGGTGAAGCAAGAGAGAGAGAATGTGTGTGTTGGTGTGAGCGAACAAGTGAGCAGAAGACAGAGTTAGTTTAGCTTTGAGAATATCAAGTGAATGTACAGTGGAAGTTGCAGTTTGTGCAGAAATAAATGCTGCAGCTCCGCAAAGACAAACAGAGGTTTCCTGTGTCTTGTTTCCCGGCGGCTGAGTGGAGTGACGGGGATTAACTGCAGAGCGAGTTACGTTATCGACTCCGGCCCAAGCTGGAAAAGTCAACAGAGTGGTTTAACCGTTCTGGGCTACTGTAGAAACATAGTGGCCGGTTCTGTGAAGAGAGGACCTGCTCCCTATGTAGATAACGACCTATTCTAAGGTGATGAAAAATACAACGACTCCTATTTTCAGGTGATTATACACTAAAGAAAACATACTTATTAATATTATATTCCATTTCTGCCAATAGATCCCTCTAAATGTTACACACTGCTCCTTTAAGTGTAAAAAAACGACAAGGTGTGGTTTTACATGGGGTACATATGTGCCGGACTTTTTCTTGGTTGGCAACAGTCGTCACTGTGAGGTTGCCAGGCAATCAGCTGCCAACTGAAGCTTCATATTTAACGGCCATACGAGATATGTTGTATAGATATTCTCTTCTAACTATCGGCAAGAAAGCAAATAAGTGTAAAATGTCGAACAGTTCAAGCATAGTTTTTCCTCTCACTCCTCTTCTTGACTCTCCAGCCTCTCCTCTTACAGGTGCGTCAGAGCGTTGTACACTTAATATTTCATGCCATGGTAACACATCAGATCTCTCCTCTGCACACTCAGTTAAAACCATGTCTAAAGGGCAAAATAATGCCTCTGGCTCTCGAATGTACTTTCACATGTTGTTTTATATGTTCCTGCATGTTGTGCAGCATGTGAGTGTGTATGCGTGTGAAACTAAAGGTGAGGCCTATTTGATTAATGAGCAAAGCCTATCAGTGTACAACAAAACTGGAACATAAGTTATGAGTCTTCTATATGACTTTCACACCTGTTTCCTCTGGTAGTCAGCACAAACATACATAATGAATGGCTTCATGATTTATGCATGCTGAGCAATAATGTATAGCTACGAAACTTTTTCTAATTCTAATAGCATTTCTTTCCTAATTGTCTCATTCATTGTCATTAAATAAAACATGATATCTGACAATCATGGCCTCCGGAAGTTAAGGCGCAGACTGTGCGAGTTCGAATCAAGTTTAAAGGTGAAGTAGGCGAGATTGGAGCAAATATGATTAAAAAAATTATTTTTATAAAACGGTCGCTATATTGTGACAGTAGTACATGAAGTAGTACATGGTGCTCCTAACGGCATCTGCAAAATTTCACATACAGCAGGAAAACAAGCAGTAACAGCTGATCTGAGGTCCGCTGTCCAGCTGCCGTCTATAAGTGCCGGCTGTCAATCACTCGCAAACTCCGACCAAACGGTCAAACTAGGCCGCGCTGATCAAATATGAATCAATATTCTGTTACTGTAATGCCTATTTCTCACCTCAAATGTTTTCAGAATCATCTTGTAGTGTACTGTTTAGCTGTAAAATGAGAAAGTTTGTGACGCCGCCGCCATTGTGAAATCTGGTGAGGGAACGCCAAGTTCCGGTCACATGACCGGAGCACAGCCAATAGGAACGCTCTCTCTCTCTGAAATGACCTGTGATTGGTCAAAGTCTGCCGTCACGGGCTAGATTTTCTAAAGCCTGAAAACAGAGCCATGATGAGGTGCAGAAGTCTAGTTATCTCTCAGAACACTTGAATTACAATATGCTGAAAGGTTATTATGGAATTTTTGCCCAATGATGCCAAAAATATACTGCCTACTGCCACTCTAAGGCCTGTGATCCTGTGCTACCACTGGCCCAGCTTTCCTGTCATTAGCCAATACGAGCAGCACAGTAAAATCTCTATAGCTTCCCATCATATTTCATCTTTGCCGTATTTGTGTCAGATTGGATCTTTTGATTGCTGCTTTAAGAAAACAAAGCACCCCGGGGACGAGACGTCAGGAGTAACATGCTTTCGAAAGACCTCAGGCAATATTCATACTAATAGCTTTTTAATTGTTATTGATTAACAAAGTGGTTTATGCAGAGGGAACTGATCCACAAAAACAGCTGAGTCAGTGTGTGAAGGTTGTCATTACTGCGAGTGAAGAATGAGCAAACCATCAGCTGGAGATGCAGAGTCCATTGTAGGTATTTCACTTTGCGACACTGAATAAAGAGCAGTCATCTTCCTCCAAAACTGCTGCCTGAAACAATAAAAAAAAAGAAAAGAAGTTAATCAGTCAGCAGTTTTTCTTTAATAAATTTTAGGTTTATAAAAGTCACAAGCAATTAGCTGCTCTAAGTTGTACATTAACTGTGAAATTAACTGCGAGGGCAATTTCTAACACTTGAAATACTGAAGACAATTCCCAAAACAACAGTTCTAGGGATCTACTGTTTGTTGTTATTTTATAACAAATTTTGGGCACATACACAGCAAAACAAACAGAGATTGCACAGACTGCTGAGCTTTCAACAGTGGCAGGGACTAGAAATATCGAACAGAGAAAGACACTCAAACAAGCTATAAAGTGCTTCAGATGATGATTGTCATTGCTGCATGACTTTATTTTGAATAGCAAAACATATTACTATTGCAATATCCAAATATCTCTACACTTGTGTTCATTTAATTAATATGCTTAGTAAAGTTACAATTCAATAATTGAAAATAAGCTCACTCATCTATTATACATTCAACAGAAATGGATAGAACCATAAATATTCATGAAAAATCAGCTTTCCACAGAATATGAATTGAAATGTGATGAACTTAAGATTGACCTTTTACCCCACTCACCTTTCCCCTTTCAACTTTGACCCGCAATGAGCTCTAAGAGGTGCTGGTGGCGATGAAGGTGTTGGGCGCGACAGTGTTAATGGTCTTGTGGGCCGTCAAAGGGCCGGGGGCCACACGGGGGGAACAGCAGGGACCCAGAGGGTTGTCGAGCGTCACATTGAAGGTGCCCTTCAGTACTGTGTTCATGATGCCTGGACTCAACTGCAGATACACAAGCAGAACAGAGATGACGGGCGATTACAGACGTAAAATAAGAGCAATACAGTATGTTTGTGTGAAATCTGAGGTGTCTTAAATGCTGGAAAAATAGTCTGCTCAAAAATGGTTGTGTTTTGATACTTATGTGGCTTTAAACTACAGTCACTCCCTTTATGAAGCCTTTGCACAGAACTAGATGTGAAAAAGATCCAGACAACAGGCTGATGTTACACTATGGAAACTGGCCCGATGGAAATAGGTATGAAAAGAGAAATATGGTTTTATAATTGCTAAAAAACTTGTTCTTGTTGAACAGGACAAGGAAACAAAGAATTAGACATATTGAAGTAAACAAACAAGAATGATGGAATGAATGGAGGCCACTCTGATGAAGTAAGGAATGATGGTTGTGCTTTGACTTTTAAACAGGAGTAATCAGCAGTTCTTGGCGTTTTCCACCAATCACCCTGTTTTTTTACTGCATTTAACCGTCTAATAAAACTTCCCATAAACTGTGTATGAACCTGTTTACTAAAGCCAACAGCCTCATGTGAAACATCTTTACAGTGACTTCCAAGAAATGGACAAAAAACACGGAACTTTTTGAAGAATGGAGCCTCGCAGTAGTTCAGGCAGGCATGGAAGTCATTTTTATAGTCACATGGTCCATACACTGTTCAATCATACAACCTCAATCTCGGTCCGTAACTCTGTCCTCCTCAGCAGTTTATTCCTGTATTAGCATTTATCCGTCCATGAATTTTGAAAGGTTCTTTAATATGTGTTCATGTTAATCAAACGTTGTGTATATATGTGAAGCTGCTGATGGTTACTCAGATTTGTTACAAAACATCACGAGTAGAGCCACTAAAATACGTATTTTTTGCAAAAAATGAACCTTGAGGTGAGTGTCCTAACTGAATGGAGTAGTCATCTCTGACTTTATGTGTCTCAAAGTGGAGTGTGAAGCATAGATATATATATATTACCAGTGATTTTCAGACTTTTTTTCTTAGTCTTCTTTGTCTGGTCTTTGTTCAACTCTTGGTACTGTTGGACGTTTGTAGTGTCAGCTGAAAAGGTCGCTGGACTGTTCTTTTAAAGGTGCTAAATACGAGATTGGGAGCATTTCCATAGCCTCTCAATGGCTTTCAACACAGCGACCGGCTCGCTGCTAATGGTTTTAACACTGCAAACAATGGCGAAAGAGCTGACAGAGATAACAGTGTTTACATGAGGGGGAACGGGAGGGTGGACGCTTCGCTACCGCGTCGACGCCCTATCAGCTGTAACCGACGTATGAGAGCAGTGCAGAGCGGTGGCCGTGAGCTAGCTAGTGAGGCACGCTCACATGCACAAACAGGCACTAAAAACACGCGCGGCCGGCCCGGCAATGTCAACAAAGTGAGGAGAAACTTGGATTACAACACACACAGTGGGTTCTCTGCTCAGGCAGACTTGTTTGCTGCTATATTCATGCTCTGGATATTGAATTTAGCATCTTTAAGTAAAATGATTTATTTACTGCATTACAACCTTAATTTTAAACATAACTCACGGTCAAAGAATCACCCAAAGTACAACACATTTATTTCAGCTTGAAAGTGGTCATTAAGGTTGAAATCACACACTGTAACATAACTAAAGGCTGGCCCACACTAAAAGATTTTTCAAATCTTAACAGATGAAAATGTGGGAGACCCCACACATAACGACTGTGTGACAAGCAACGATTTGGCCAAAACAGGACACCACACACTAACCAACTCCATTCATGATCAACAAAAGTCCTGACTCAAAAAAAGCGATCAAACATGGCTTTAGTGTAAACAAACATGGCGGACGACATGCAGGGAGAATTAGCAATGTTAGTTTTTTTGCCCTATTTTGTACTGAAAATGAACGAAGGATGGTTGGATTAAGTCATGGAGATATGTTAAAACACTCGCGTTGTTCCCACAAATCAACAAGTTGGTCCTCCACTTCTGAGGTCCATCTTAATACTACTTTATGCTTCGTGTTTTGCACGAACTCATGCATTAGCCGCGGCAGCAATGATGGCGGTGGATGTCCTTCCACTTCAGTCAGCTTGGTTCACAATTGGCTATCGTTCTTTCCCACGTGACTGCGTCATCGGCTGTCCTCAGGGTTCCCCACACACAACAGGATATCCGATCGTAAATATTGAATATGTTTAATATTTACGATTTGAGATTGGTACATCCAGGATGGACTTCCGAGCCGATCGGGGGATGTAAAAATCACTCTTAACATACATCACACCACAGGAATTTATGGAAAGATAATTTTCAGAACCATCAACTTCAGGCTTTGCTGACGATTGTCAGGAGGGGGGAATCGGGCACAAAATCGGCTTGATTCTTGTGTAGTGTTTGCCCGGCATAACACACCGCAACACACACAATTTAGTAGTCTGTCTGTCCCAGATCTTACCAAGGGGAATATGAGAAAAATAGTACCAAAAACATAAAAGAAAGTCCTATATGAGCTTTAAACTCTGACCTTAAAATCACCTTGTCAAACAAATGTTAAAAAAACAAAACAAATGAACTCTTTCTCTCTCTCTTTCTCTCTCTCTCTCTCTCTCACACACACACACAGACTAATATGCAGACATATATGCATAGATATGCTGTATGCACACCAACTAATCTGCCATCCCTCCCACCCAGGTACTGCCTGAAGAATCTACCTCTATGCTACAAAAGCTTTCTCTGTCTCTCTCTCCCTTTCTTTCTCCCCCCACCTCCTCCCCGAACCTCCCAGCACACACACACACGCATCAGTATGCCAGAGGTGCCACAGTAGGATTTAGGCGCATTGGCGGGGCCGCTCAGATCTCAGTATTGATCCTAATGGGAAAAGGGTTGCGGGTTCAACTCCAGGTCACCCTCAGGGTTGCCCAGGAGGTCGGGAAGATGGGGAAGAGCCCTTGGAAGTGACGACACCACCGGCATAGCAATAATAAGGGGAGATTATTGGATGTTTTACTAGGTCATAGAGGGGAGAAGGATAAGGGGATCTGTGCAGGGAGTTGGTGATGATGTTACTCGGTATGTATGTAGACGTGTTCAAGTGTGCACAGAAGAAAGAGTGCTGGATGCAAAGTCTTTCCCACAACACACATACAGTACATGACACAACAACACAAGCTTCATCCCATACATCTACACACATACGTCCGGAAAAACAAAGGGATGCAAATTCTCTGTTGGAACGTGCAGAAATTTGCACATTCACCACACACAAGGACATGCCTATATGTTGCTACACATACACAAATCGCTAAACAGGAACAGAGAGTCCTCATGCCTCAGTCCTCAACTACAAAATAGGTTGTTCGTCAGTGCCGCTACAATAACGATCTGTAACAGTGCTCTCTGATATGCCACCTCTATGGGTAAGGTAATGAAGGCAACTAAAACTACTTGGTTTCACATTTAAAATAGATTGTTGTAATTGTGATAATATAGACTATGCACAGAGGTGATGTTTGGCATCTAGGCCCCCAGACCTCATCACGCCCCAAACATCCAGCTCAGCACAGCAGGGAGCTGGGAGTGACGATAATCATTTCTTACCTCGCCTACAGGTGGATGCTAGGGTGGAGGTGGGGCTTCTGAAATGCTGTATGAACAGCAGCAAATGACAACATGGCTTTATGGTGGCAGCAATGGCAGCAAAAGAGTGAGCAGAGTACTGACGGCTTAAATACTACATGATAAAAGGGTGCGTTGACTATGCTAGTGCAGCGCCCGTTCCAAACATGCCTGTTCGGAACGGGCCGAATGCTTAGCCTGTGTTGCTGCTGCTTGCGGCTTTCTTGAGAACCGCTCATACAAACAACTTCACACTCGCTGCGCTTCCTTGGGTCCTCAGCAATACACCTGCTATGACATAGTTGCGTCACACACCCAAGTCACGGAAACTCACAGTCAGAAACACTGGTGAAATACACTCTGGTTCACGGAAAAAACAACACATCCAGGTTGCAGTTACTCGCGGTCAGAAACATCGGTGAAAGCATTTTTCAAACCTGCGTATTTCCCATAAATGTGTCCACTGTGACTCTATTGGTCATGCTTACTGTACACGTGCCACCTCGATTGTAAAGTTTCAGGGGAAACAAGGACTCACACTAAAAAGACGTGTATGAGGCAGTGTGTATGGAGGAATATGACAGGGTAATTAGGTCAGCCGGCAAGTTGATCCAGATGTAGATCCCTATGCAGTTAGTCATAATGGCTATTACGGCGGGCTACTTTTTTGGTTTACTTTCGGTTGGACTCGGCAACAAGTTTGAAATGATTCATGTAAAAATCATGCCTATTTGGAAAGTTGGAGGAGGCTCGGGCAGCTTGCCCCAATATGCACTGTTTTGCGCGAGTCCTCGTTTCTCTGAATCTCTACAACGGAGGTGGCGAGTGCAAAATTAGCATGACCCATAGAGTTACAAAGATCACATTGAGGGGAATAAGCACACACTGGACATTGACATATACGTTATACACACACACACATACATATTGAATAGTCATGCAAACTCTTTTCAACTCTCCAAACTCACACCAAAAGACAGCAGCAAACAAACGCAGTGTGTGCAGAGTGGATGTGATGAATTAAAATGCAGCAATGGGGAGACATTTTTGCATTTTAAATTATAAGGAATGTTACCTCTCTGGCTACCCTCATCAGAAAAAAATGATGAGAACATGATGAGATGGTATTGGGTGGCCGTGCTTCCCACTTAGAAGCATTAAAAGTACAACTATAAAAACTCTCGCAAAGAGGAAGCACGTGTAGAGACATAAAGCGCACACCCTGAGGAAGGTTTGATGAAATGTCAGCTTTGTTAAGGACACCTTCTGTTCTAACTCGTGATGAATATCACATTAACTTGAGCTTCTTTTTTTGGCTCTGTACTGTATGTGCTTTGCACTCTGCAGGTATATATATCAGCAAAAATCACAGCGTTTAATTAATATTTGTTTCTACCTGACGTCTGCTCCCGTGTCTTTTTATATTCACGTGTTCCATCCACACTCTGTTAAATTATGCTCAACCAATAAGGGCCGTGTCGTGCCTGAGAAAGGTAATCGAGCCTACTCTCCAGAAGTAGGTGCCTCACATGGTGCATTTAATGGAATCACTAAATGAGTCCTCACTGTGACCTAATGCAGCTCAAGTAGATAGCTTTGTGACATTACACGCACATGTACAGTATGGATGGACGAATATACGAACACACTGATGCTGCTCCTATTCCATTCTGCAGGCCCTCAGAACACATTTTCAGCTGTTGAATTTAACTACCCTCTTCAGCTGCTCGATTTGCTGCTGTCTGTCTCTCTGCTTCTCTTCCTCCACTACTTTTCATCACTGTCTCACCTCTGTCGCTCTCTCTCTCTCATTGCTATCATGCCACTCTCTCTGCCTGCTAGTCTTCAACACTATCTTACCTCTCTCCCTCCCTGCACCCCTTCACACCATACTTAACTCTGCGTGGCCTATGGTGTCGTATAGATTCACAGTCACACAACTAATTACTGAGACGAAAGCTTAGACATGCGTTCACACTGAATAAAACAAACGAGAACGGAACCTCCTAAAGCTAAATTGAGCCACGACATGTCACACAATGCAAGGCATCAGTCTCTATAAGGCATGAATCACAAAATGTTTCTTTGTTGGTGTAAAGGTCTTTTTAAACGTATGTATGAACTCCACATCAACATCTGGGCTCAAGTTACAGAAAGGTTGAAAAAAACCGACTTCAAGCTAAATTGTTTGTAGTTCTTCCGGTTGCAGGTGTCACCTGTTTTTTTTTAATTAATACCCGTGAGTGTACACTTGTTAAAACATAAACACAAGTATATTTAAATGTTGCACTACTAATAGAGAGTGATGGGATTTGTACAGGTTTTTATATCAGCAAAGATCACAGCATTTAATCAATGTTTGTTTGCTTGACGTCTGCTCCCGGGTCTTTTTATGTTCCTGTGTTCCATCCACACTCTGTTCAATTAAGTTAAACGAATAAGAGCCTTGTCGTGCATGAGAAAGGTAATCGAGCCTACAACATATAAACACAAGCACATATATCACCACTTGTGTACAAAACAGTCCTGTCTATTTGTCCTTGTCCCTAGATGGGTTTTTTTTTCTATTTCTGTGTAAGTACGTTTAGAGAGATGCATAAACCTGGATTCAAATTCCTTGTACGCATGTGCTTGGCAGATAAAAGCTATTCTGGTTTAAATGTTGCACTAAGAATAGGGAGCGATGTGATTGTGAGCGAGGGTTGATGTTCCTTAGAAAAGACTCAAAATGTCACAAATCACATTAGAATGTGCATTGTTAAGTGTATGTGTATTTGTGCTCTCCACCGATTCTACCCATCAAGTTCAGTTATACTCGTCACGAGGAGCACTACTCAGCCTGGCAGACAGCTGTATAATGGCTTAAGTAGCTCTGGAAGGAGATTTTCAAAGTTTGAGATAATTACTCTGATGATGTCATCGGCTTGAGACTTAAAATGTCTAACAGAAAGCGTGTGTTGCAAACTGTGTGGAGTTTGACAGTGATGGGTGTTTATCAGGCAGGGAAGGTCTAATGAAAGACACTATCAAGTTACATCATGGGAAAAGTAGGACCCAGGTTAAGCGTATCTCGGATATCCGCTGCTTGGATTTTCACTGATTTTTGCATTCTTCTTAAAATCTATTTCTCTCAAGCAGGGCTGTGTATTGGCAAGAATAAGGTGATACGATACGTATCATGATACAGGGGTTGCAATTCAATATCTTGCGATATATTGCGTTACTGTCAGTATGGCGATTTATTGTGATTTTTTAATCTAATTTTAGGAAAACTGTCATAGTATAAAGAACACACCACCATATGCATAAAATCGGAGTAAAACAAGTTTACTTTTTTATGAATCAGAACAGTTGGATCTGCATTTGCATTTATCAGAGTCTCTGTAACATCCAACACCATAGCACTACTTTGAGAGGGCACATACACTGAGAGGGTGCATCTCTTTGCAAATGAAATAAAGTATTGACTGAGATAATCATTGCATGTAAACTATTAATTAAAAATCGATACAGTCACAAAACATAATATTGCGTTATTCGATATTTCCGATATTTTCTTACACCCTTATACCCTTATACTCTCAAGCCCCCCAACGTTATGGAAGCGCAATACTTAGTCGCCAGAGTATCCATCTAATGTTTAAGAACTTTTGTTGGCTCTGCTCAGATGTATGGTGGGTTTGCGCGATATGTTTCTCCATCCAACCGTTATCTACAGAATACACACACACAGTCCTGTTGAGCGGGGCTAGGGCCTCTTCAAGCTCACATTGTTCACACTGGACAGGTAGCCAGTCTATTAAAGGGCTGACACATTGAAACAGACAACCATTCACCTACAAGCAATTTCCAATTCACCAAACTTGCATGTCTTTGTACTGCGGGAGGAAACCCAGCCAGTAGGCAATCTAAGGACGGGAGGAACTTGCAGCTCCACACAAATAGCCAGTGGAGCCAAAACCAGGACCCAGGGCTTATTTATATTTATTGGTCTGCAATTAAGTTCTACAGTAGGTAGCATTGTTATTAGCTTAATTCCATAAACTAACCCATTTTCACTTTGAGCCAATTATCTCCCGACATTAACTCTACACTCTCTTTGACTGAAATTGGCTGCAGACAAACACTTGACAAGCCAAAATGGAGAATTTAAATTTTATTTTTAATTGAATGCCTTAGTTGAATATGTTTTTCAGGTGAGGAGAGGAGGATCGCATAAGATACTTCAACAGTTTTACAAGCTATTGTCAGTGGAAAAGCCACAGTTTCCCCTTAACAGAGAGAAATGGAGCAGAGAGACAAAGTGAGAGGCAGAGAGGGACGTGTAGAGCAGATAAAGAGAGGAAAAACACAGCGTATGGTGATGAAAGAACAACCACAGGCATACATCTACATAGGAAAATAGAGGTTTTAAAAATGTATGTGGGAAAAAAATATGCACGGCATTCTGCCTACATTACTGAGGCTTAGTACTTACAAAGTGATACACACTGCCACACTCACACACACGGGGCTTTAACGTTAAGATTTTTGAAACCTACAAAGACTTAGCATTTACCTAACATAACGACTATTTGCACTGATTATCATGCACCGGATTTTAAGTCTTGACAGTCAGAAAGAAGCACAATTTAAATTGAACATAAGTCTCTCATGTTTCTGTACCAAAACAGAAATGGGTGACAATCATAATCACGGTTTCAAAATTACATTTGCACAGAAAAGACAAAGAAAAGTAGGAAAATTCAGATGAGGTGGTGGATGGAGAGATGTTGGAAACAAGGATTGTAAGCTCTGAGGAAGAGAAAGCTGTAGAGGAATGAACTTCATAAGAGTGAGGTGAATTTCAGGTGAGCTGTGGCTCTACTGAAACCTGATGAACTGGAGAAGAGGATGGGGGGTCAGGCAGAGCAATGAAGTGGTGCTAGCATCGTGCTTCACAATCACTGGCTTATTCATCAGCTGTACGGCTACCAGAAGTTACACGAGAGGGTGGAGCTAAGTACAACCGAACGATGAAAAATACATTTTTAGGCGATCAAAATGTTACTTTAACTTGTAATATAACTTTCATGAACTGAAAACACACTGAAAGGTTTTAAGTTGTAAGACAAAAACACGGACAACTCCCAGACCGGATAATGCCATGGTAGCGACCTGTCAATCACATGGTAGCCGCGCCCTAAAGCATACCCTGCTTTATGATCTATTTGGTCTACTAAATGGGACCATAACTTACTAAATGAACATCATGCTGTATTGAAGAAGACTTGAAACTAGCGATTGAGACCATAAACTCATGTTTACAATGTTTACTGAGGTAATAAATCAAGTGAGAAGTAGGGTCATTTTCTCATAGACTTCTATACAATCTGACTTCTTTTTGCAACCAGAGGAGTCGCCCCCTGCTGGCTATTAGAAAGAATGCAAGTTTAAGGCACTTTCGCATTGGTTTCACTTTTCAGACCTGGAGGTAGCCCACTGGTTGGAATGGAGCATAGTGTAATTTCAGGCAGCACTTAAGTCACACTTGCATCATCTGATTGCCATCAGCTGCTTCATTCACTGGCTGTTTGGCTACCAGCTGACTGCTAATGTCCAATCATATTCAAGCAGTCAAACAGCGTGGACATTATAATCTGACGTCTCTCACGATTACTGTGCTTCACTGTATTCCCAATACACATTTGCAGTGGTCCCAAATCCCATCATAAGAAATAAACATTTTTTAAATAATCTACATGAAAACGACGGGCAGTAAATGGATCAGAAGACAATCCTTCAACACCACACAGTGTATGATTCTATCTGTTGACTGTCAACACCTACTAACCTAAATTGGTTGTAACGCCCAAACCATACTTATAATCAGCCCAATAATCATTTTGTGTGTATCTGACTATAGGTACTGAAATCCGAACAGCTGCAAGTTTTCGCTAAATAACCAACAGGACTCTGGGAGAATGAGAGGAGAGGGACATAGAGGTGGAAACAGGCAACGCAGTGAGAAGAGAGACAGAGACAGTGAACTGCAGAGGAGAAGAGAGGGAAAAATTGAGGAATTAAATCCACACAGAGACAGCAGACTGTTTGGGAGACAGGCAGACAGAGAAGAGAAGAGAAGAAAGAGTCCTGTGATAACATTACACCCATGGACATGAACATGACGATGAACTCTGTAGCGAGGTTTAAATCAAACTCAGTGGTTTTGTCTTTGATGTTCAACACTCAAAGTCAGCAGGGACTGGAAGCAACATTAGCTCTTTCAATCATTTCCCGCACACACACACCAGCAGCTGTAACCCAAAGCTGTAATTCCTATTAAAACACACTGAAATGGAGCAGGGAGAGATTAGGTTCTGGTTAGGTTTCATTACATCTGTATTATGCTTCAACCATAAAGTGCATTTGTCTCTGTCAGCAGTCTGAGGTGGCTGCATTAAACAACATTACACATAATAAAAATGCACTCACTTTTCCCAGTTTAATTTAACCAGGCAGGTCAATTAAGAACAATTCTCCCGCAAAGTGAAAAGCTGCCTTGAGCAGGAAACGGCATCATTCAGCCTCGCGTTGCATCAGTGGAGATCGGTTGAAACCGCAGAAACTTATTGAAGTTTGGATTTTTCTTACAAAGCAATCAATTTCTTCCGCACAGCTCAAGGTCAGAGGGAGAAATTTGATCGATCCTCTGAGGATCAAAACGTGAGTTAATGTCAGGCACATATTTGTGGCCTCTCATGCGTATACCAGACACACAAACAGGGTCTGTGTACGCACACTCACTCACGTCTCATCACACTCTCACTCTTAGTCATATAGAGACACATTGAAATCCAAGGACACACACATCCATACCTACACTGATGCTAGTGCACTATTACTGAATGCAGGAGTCATGTAGACGGGGAGTGTGCTGGGAGGTAAGAATGTTTCACGAGAGCAAAACTTCACCAGCGTTACCTGATAAGCGCCTGGTCCAGGGTTGGTGTCCACACAGACTTTGAATCGATCTTCTCTGGAGGAGATCAGAGCCATTTGAGGGAAGGATTTCACACTGGGGTTGTACTGGCCGGGGCCTGATGAACACATGCAACACATAATCCATACTGTACATCATTTCACATTTAGCTGTTATAACAGAGGCAGGAAGGTACTTCAGACACCTATGTAATCTATAGGAGCGCATACTGTGACCTTCAGTGTGTGCGAGTAAACAAGAGCTTTGAGCCTCACACCCTACAAATGTGCATTTTTCACGATATTACAACAGATTTGATCTATTTTCCACCACAGCTATTCATTCAAGTTTTTAAGCGTTACATTTGGGGGTTGAGGTAGGTGAAATAATTTTGGTTAAAGCTGAAATCTCTAACTTTTTGCAAATTCTGCCCTCAGCAACGCTAAGAGTTCTACAGCAAAGCAGCCGTGGCAGATAATGTAGAAGTGCTGGTATTTGAATCAGCCACAGCATTAAGATTAGGATGAATTATTTTTGCTTCAGGTTAAAAGGTTTTAATGTTTTTCTCTCTTATGTAAAAAACTACCCTGATGTTTTGCTCCTTGTTATACGTTTTGGACAACAAAAGTCACAGCAGCGTGGGTGTATTGTACAGAATAAATCAGAAGT